>CM061544.1:243304209-244504209 GCA_030864215.1 Capsicum pubescens | reverse complement strand
AATTAGTTGTTCATAATTACTCATTACCCAAATCCCTCTTTTAAGGATGATAGATGATCCAAGCCACTTGGGGTTTTCACCCACAATGTTCAATTCAAGCATAGAGTAATAGCATAACACAACATCACTAACCATCAATTTAAACTAACAATAAACACCCATACACATTAATACCCTATTCAACCATCACCCCAAGATAGGAATTTAGCTATTCATATATTTAAAGAGAAGAGAGTTACCCAAATTTGCATTCAAATCTTCCGATTGAAAGTAAATTAAGATAAAACTCAAACTTCAATTTTAATCCTCAACTAAAATCTATTGTGGAATTAAGCATACAATTGTTTTCTTTTCCCCCGAACACCAAAAATTGCATAAAAATTCCTCCTATGTAAAAGGGTTTGACCCCTTAAGATTTTGGAATCCAGCTTAGTGAAATTCCAATTCTGCCCCTGCACTCTTCCAATCTATTACTTTCCTTTTCAGCTTCACTTCAACTTCTTTTCATCCAATTACCTACAAACATGCAAACCATGGGATTTAATGTATTTTAATAAATAATTAACCTCATATACACAATCATTTTAGCGTAGTGTGCATGAATTTAGTTATAGATGAGTGGGAAATTTGCCACTCATCACCTAACCACTCAACACTTTATCCTAAATCAGTCTAAAGCTAAAATCATCAAACTGATGAGCTCAAACCTGGTCCATCAAAGAAGATCTAGACTCCACGAATGCCAAAACACACCTAGGTGGCAAAATATCAAGCCTAACAATTTGATTAGCCAAAGATAGAACCTCTAGGGACAATGACCTATCCTGAGTCAAAATATGCACCAAGCTACCCATGCTAGTTTACCTCTGACTCAAGGCATCTGCCACCTCATTAGCCTTGCTCGGATGATGGAGAATAGAAAGGTCATAGTCATTAAGAAACTCAAGATGAGGATGATGCGTCATATTAAGATTTTATTGGGTGAAGAAATACTGAAGGCTATGATGACCTGAGAAGATCTCACAACAGACCCCATAAAAGTAGTGCCTCCATAACTTTAAAGAAAATACAATCATGCATAAATCCAAATCGTGGGTAGGGTATTTCTTCTCATAGAGCATCAACTAACGAGAATCATACACAATTACCTTACCCTCCTGCATCAATACTTCACCTGACCCAATACTAAAAGCTTAAAAAAGATGATAAAAGCTATGCCCTCCTTTGGCAAGGTTAAGATAGAAACTTTGGTCAATAAATCCTTGATCTTTTAAAAGCTAGCCTAAAAAAGCATTAGAACACTAAAACAAAATCCTTTAGTTAAAGGAGCCGCAATCACTGAAAAGCCCTCAACAAAGCATCGATAGTAGACCACTAATCCAACACAACTCTAAATATCAATAGGAAATGTTGGCCTAGCCTAATCACGAACTGCTACAGTCTTTGCTTGATCGACCAGGATACCATTCTTGGCCACCACATGACTTAAGAAAGAGATAGACACTAACCAAACTTACACTTGGAGAACTTAGCATACAACTTCTCATCTTTCAATTTCTGTATCAGAATCTGCAAATGCTCTTCATAGTCATTCTCACTCTTAGTGTAAACCAAGATATCATCTATGAATACAATGATAAAGAGTTGAGATACGGTTGAAACACCCAGTTCATCAAATCTATTAACGCGATCGGGGCATTAGTAAACTTGAAGGACATGACCAAGAACTCATAGTTACTGTTTCAAGTTTGAAAAGCCGTCTTCAAAATATCCAATGCTCTAATCCTCAACTAGTAATACCTGAACCTTAAATCAATTGTTAAAAATATTGAATAACCTAGAAGCCAATCGAACAAAACATCAACACAAGGAAGAGGATACTTATTCTTAACCATCACCTTATTCAACTACTGATAATCAATACACATTCGTATAGATCCGTCTTTTTTCTTCACAATAAAGATAGGTTCACCTCAAGGTGATACACGAGGTTGGATAAATTCCTTATCCAATAACTTCGATAGCTTATCATTGCATTAATTAAACTTTAATAGGGGCATCCTATAAGGAGGAAGAAAGATTGTCTTGGTGCCCAGCTCAACATTAATAGAAAAGTCAATATCATGATCTAAAGGTATACCAAGAAAATCCGTAGGGAAAACACCATTGAACTCATGGATAAAAAAAATAACAAAAAAGGGGAAGCATAACTAGTATCACGAATATGAGCCAAATAAGACAAATATCCCTTCTCTACCAACTGATGAGCCTGAATAAAAGATGTAACACTCTTGGGACCCGAAGTAAACTCTCCCTTTCATGATATCACAGACACACCTGACTAAGGTAAAGTTACAATGTCAGTATAATAGTCTAGAATAGCATGATAAGGTGCTAACCGTTCCATACCCAAGATGAAGTCAAAATCTACCATATCTAGGTTAATCAGATCTACCGAAGTTACAACACAAGATCGGTACTGATCTACCACTAAAGAATTTCCTATAGAGGTAGATACATGAATAGGCATACGAAGAGGCTTACTAGAAGAATCAAAACCCAAATAAAAATATATAGACACATAAGAGAAAGTGGACCTCAGATCAAATAATATAGATGCAGATTTGAAGCAAACAGGGATAATACTTATGATAACAACATTGAAAGCTTGTACCTCCGGTTTGGAGGGTATAGCATAGAACTAGTCCACGTCCCCCACCTGACCAATTAGACCTACGACCACCTCTATGGGCACCACTACTTTTTCAATACACACCTTTAGTAGTACCTCTACCTCTCTTAGGGTCACCTCTCACTGTCGATAAAGCAGTATGCCTAAAAAATAGCGAAAAGAATTTTTTGGCCAAATGGCAAAACTCATCACACACATAGCAAACTCTACGACCCGATTTAATAAGAGAAGGTACGATTGAGCTAGAATATCCACTTAAAAATATAAACCAGAAAACCTACTATCTGAACCATATAAGGGTTTTTGCATAGGTATACCATGATACCTATGGGAACCTTTAAAATTATTTCCTTGAGAAGTGCAACTGCTAAACATGCCTTGACGATGCACCCTCTTGGCACCTTCTTAAGAAGCTCAAAGAATAGACTCAGTCATCTTCTCCTGAATACTCTAAAATAATTCCCTAGCACTACCATTTGGAAGTATCTAACTAAAGTGAAGCATCTAATCCCTTCACAAACATTTAAATTTTCTCAGAATCAGGGGCAATACTAGTAAGAGAATATCTAGACCATGCATTAAAACGTGCCTCATACTCTAGAAAAGTCATGGATACCTACTCTAAGTATTCAAACTTATCTATTATATGACCCCTCAGACTGAATGGCACAAACCTATCCATAAAGGACTCAACAAATAAATCCTAAGTCATCTCTGGAGTATGAAGAGGTCTGCAACTAACAAGTGACCTCTACCAATATCTCTAGATGTATCTCTCAACTAGTAGGTAGTATAAGAAACCCCGTACAACTCAAATAATACAAGTTTATGTAGCTTCTAACAATAATAATCAAGAACTCATAGGCATCTTTTCTCATAACACCACCGAACCTTGGTGGACCCAAGTGAGTGAATCTTTCAAACCTCTTCTGATTCTCAGAAGTCATTATTATACTCACAATAATAGGAGACATAGTGAATCTAGTAGGATAAGATCCTACTTATGGGGGTAACATAGATAATGGGTGAACTCTTGATCTCAAAATACCGTACTCGAATATCATTATAAAAGGAGGAACAATACTTAGTGTTTGTAGATTAATATATGCCGATGTTGGTACCATAAGAGGATCCATACCTAGAGTTGGATAAATGCCATAGGTAGATTTGTGAGGTACAATTATTAGAGCTAGAGGAACACCAAGTTCACTCAAAGGAATGCCTCTAAGTGAGTTGGCAAATAAATCAACAACTCCTATAAGATTGGTGTAGAAGAACTCTGTGGAACCTGAGTAGGTCAAATATCTCTAACATACTCTACCTGAGGCTCTGGGAAGATCCCCTAATATTAACTCTGGAAGGGGATGATCCTCGTGATTATGCTTTATCTCAGGATCATCCATAACTTGCAACTTGCCCGGTAGACTGAGCTCTCTCCTCAGATGATGGCTCAACATCTCTAACCTTATGAGATCTAGTTCTTACCATCTGCATAAAACAGAATGAAATAGGATTTAGAACATAAAGTATGAAAGATTTGCACGAAAAGGAACAAAATAAGAAAGTTTCCTAAAGATATCTTATATCCTCTCAAAGATAGATATGGACATCTACGTACTGATCCGCCAGACTCTACCAAACATCCTATTCTTACACTGAAGAGACCAATGAACTTGGCTACTCTGATACCAAGTTATCATGGGATGGCACTTATTATGACAAGATTTTACAAGAAAACAAATCACCCAAATAGATATTGAAAGATAAAACAACACCAAAATCCCAAGGCAAGACTTCTAGAACAAAGTTAAACTACATATATACAATAATAGTAGAAGAATACATATTAATGATGCCATTAATCACCCCAAATTTGGCGGCATAGTGTAAGAATAATCTACATACAACTTAAACTATGAAAATACAACTATAATCCAATAAGGAACATAAAGTCTCTAAATAAAACCAAAATATAAACCAAATAAGATGGGTAGAAGATCGGGTATGGAAGCATAAAATGACCACTACCTCAAAAATACTCCAAGCACCACCCAAAATCAACTCTTATTTAGTGTACTCGCACCTTGATCTGTACCAAAATGGTATAATGGGGATGAGTATGGTCCACTTGTACTTAATAGGTGTCATAGGGTGACTGAGCAAAGTAAAAAATATAGTATATAAAATACACTCTATTGGCACATCACGTACGATAAAAAAATATCCTAAACAGTATCCCACACTATCTCCACTAATAGTTCTCTATATATGCATCGATAATAAGTATAAGTAAAAAAAGAGACACCAAAAGATAAACATTAAATCCAACATGAAAGTGCAACATAGAGGGTGCATAATGTATAGTGTGATAAGTCTGAGGTTGTTGCACAACCTCCTTGTACACCTACCGAGCATTGATCTCGAGGTAGGACCCATAAGGGTTTCATAACCCTTATACAATCTAATACCTAATACTAATACCAATCCAATATCCACAACATATATCCGACCATGATCTTTGGTATAGTGTTTTAAAGATGCCATATTGCGGTAAAAAAATTACTATTTCCACACTAGTACCAATGCCTCATGAATGTATATATGATATGTGGACGTAATGCTTACAACCAAACTAGAATAAGAATTTTGAAAAAATTACAACCAATACATAAGCACGTGAGTAAAAAATCCACACAATAAGCCAACCATTCATGATTCAATATAATCCATGTACCATTAAAGTAAGATCCAATATTATGTCATTGATACCACATAAATCCCAACTTAGGAAATTTCCACCAAGATGGAAACAACTCTGTGTCTCTCTCTCTCTCTCTCTCTCTCTATATATATATATATATGTACAATAACATTATATTAGACTCCACACAGTCACACATAGAAAATAATGTCTAAAACCACCAACTACATTATAAGCCCTCACTTGGGCACCTAATAGGAATTAAAAAACTTTTATGATTAATACCCATACCCATAACATCCTTTTATATAAGTATTAACTACCCAATACAATTTAGAAAAAGTTAAGCCATAACCGGTCTTGAATGAAGAAAACAGAGTCCATAAGCCGCCAATCATGAAGCCTTTACCTCATAAATGCCCTTGAAATCAATTAAAACATAGAATTATAGAATCTATGTGTTAAAAGAAAACCAATGATATTTATATTGCCTATTTTTGGGTCAGGGTCAAAATGGACCCTAAAACCAGTTTTTAAAAAAGAAGGGTAAAAGTGGAATTTTGGTTCATAAATACATTACCCATGATTCAAGAAAGCCATGGAAGAAAAGTCAAGTGAAAATAAGGTATAAATTTGAAGAAAATATTTTATACCTTTTCGAATTAAATTCCCAAATTTAATTTTTAAAAATGGGTTTTTACTTGCTCACGATGAGAAAAATCAAAGAAAAATAATTTAAATAGAGGTTTGGAGCTTACCCAATCTTGAAGATGGAAGAAATCACCCAAAAACTCTAAAACCCAAGGCTAAAATTCTCAAAAATAATGGAAAAATAAGAAATCTATTTATGCACAGTATTAGCAGTGATCGCTAAAAGGGTCAACTACCATTTTAGCTGTCTGCATATGCATTTGTGCAGACCAGACTGCTAAAGCAGACAAGGGGCCGCTCTAGAAGCCTCTGCTAAAGAGGAAAAGGCACCACTAAAGTGTCCTTTTCCCAGATGGAATCGGTAGGTAAAGAGGCCAAGTTGGTGCTTTAACGTCCACCGCTAAAGCTGCCAAAATGGCACTTTAGCAGCTGCACCAGCTGAACTTGGAAAAATTTTCTAGTTTATGCCAACCCTTCGAGATTCATATGTAATCTTGAGAATGTAAATGAACTATGCTACCCTACAAAATTTGACTCTCCAAACTTAACGACATTAGATTTTCAAAAAGGGTCATTTTCATAAAATTCCCCCTAGACCTAATTTCACAACTTTCCAAACCGAGGAACAAAATGAGATATAAATGCCATAAATTATACCAAATATGCTCTTAAGACAAAATTAACATTCTATATTTGCTGGTAAATATAATTTTTAATTTGGTAAAAATGGGGTCATTCAATGACTAAGTCTAAACTATGGGACCTACTATTAACCAATATGTCTCATTTGAGCTTAACGAAGCCTAACCTATACCTAGATTGAAGGGTGTTCTATACCTTACTAATGATAAGAACACAAAAAGACATGGAACCATTAAACTAATGTCCAAAAAGGAATAAGGTTCTAGACTAATATAGGGAGCAAACCTTTAAACCTATGATAGAAATCTATTTCTAGGACATAGGGTCTTTTACTAAAGGTCTCGGCTAAGTTGACAGGTTAACCTTCATCCATACACCCGCTCGATGCTATGTACTAATCCCAACAAAAATAAATTAATATACTATATAGCTCAATAATATTAATTTTTGGAGATTGATTGATAAATTCCTTGTCTTGAAGAATCCTAAAATATGTGTAACTAAGGGACGAATACTGAAATAACAATTTATGGGATAGTAAGTCATTGAACAATCATAATCAACCCTCTTTGAAGAGTACAGTTATTTATAATAATTTTTATATTCTTGATAAAGTAAGAGTTCAAAAAGTATAAGTTCCAAAATACTGAATATCAATATATTGAGGGATCATAAAAATGCAAGTGTGTAAAAGTACAAAATTTTATAGGAAAACATGTAATTATATATTATTAATAATGCAAAACTTAAATATAAGGAGAATCATGCCTTTAATGGAAATCCAATTTCTAGACAATAGATTTACGGAGAAACTAAGTTTACTCAGAGACTCAATGGGTGAAATGAAACAAATCGATGAACCCCTCCTACCTATAAGTGAATTCTTGCTAAGATATTAAAAGATTTTGAACTTGTAGATGAACCCTAGTTTTTCCATGAGAGAAAAAATTACTTTTTATGTTATGCATTCTAAGTGTTGAGAGAGAATTAATTAGAAAGGTTTTATAACCCTAATTAACTCCTCTCAAAAGGTCAAATGCGTTATATAGGTTTTAAAAGAATAGGAAATGACCAAAAAGTCCCAGATAAAACATAACTGAAGTTGTTGCATTAGTCATCATAAGTCATTAGGACCCATCATCATGTGTGATAAAGACTCATCATCAGACTCATTGCAATTAGGAAAAATTACCGGGGTTTAGGGATAGCTGGACATAACGACTTGTTGTCACTGATGACAGGTCGTTGTGTTGACTCATTGAGGCTAGATCCAAATATCAATTTTTAGGATTTTCTCATAACGGATGGGGTTGATGACTCATAAGGACAAACTATGACATATGTCTATGAACCTTAGCTAGTAGGATGATTTTTCATCCTTTGGGACTTTTGTCTTATTCCTTAGTACGTCTCACCTATCATTGGAAGAGACTACCTGTAACGCCCTGATTTTTCTGAACTGGAATACTACACGGTGCTTATGACCCCAAAGGATCACAAGCTAACTCATGACTAATATTTGTACCTGTACACTGTAATATATAATGTGATAATGTGGAAAACATGAACATGTAGGCCATAAGGTTCAACTAAATAAAGAATCTGTCAACATATAATATCCATATGGGTAAAAGATACCCAAAACAACTAAAAACTGAATCAAATCTAAACATAAGTCTGAATACTAAATCTGAAAGCCTCTAAGTACTGTCTGAATAAGGAGTTGAAGGAACATGTCTCCGACTAACTTCGAAAATTAATAACTGGCTAAAATAATAATGAATAAATCAAATCATATTGTCCTCGAATGAAGAGGACTCACTGAATCTCTACGACTGGAAATGCTACTGCTACTGCTGATCTGGAGCTCGTGTCTCTGAACCTATGGTGTAACATGAAATGAAAGAACCATAGCACAAATGCATCAGTATGAGGGAATGTACTGAGTATACGAGTGAGGTAGGCTAAATATAAAAAGGGTTTACAAGCATGAATAATGCTAACTGTCTGACTGATATGAACGTAAGAGTACAAATATGCATACATAGTAACTGAAATCGTGGGTACATGATAGCTAGTCCTGTATAATAATACATGGTTTACTGATGTCTAACATGAATGATACTGAAATTCTGATTAAATGGGCTACTGTATGTGACAATCCTGAATATGATGGAACAATCTGAGTTCCATACTGTAACTGAGTCTGACTGTATCTGACAGTCCTGATATACTAAAATCTGAAGACCTATCTGAGTTCTTTTACTGTGATTAATTCTGAAACATTGGGAGGTAGTTGTTTAACCGACATGACCCAATAACGCATATAGCTAAGTTAGGGTCCAATCTCTACCCTGACTGGAGGGGTGTCAATACTGTGCCACTGGTAAGGACAGTTGTGGGTGACCCTTAGCTGGTAGGTATTCAAAAAGAGAATAGTGGGAACCCTAAATTGATAGGTTAAGACACCTCATCAACCCTAATCTGATAGGCTAAGATGTCTCAACCTACGCTGGCTATGTAGTTCTGGAACACAAGGATGCCTGCTAAGAATCACACCCTAAACTAGTAGGTGAGTTTCCATCCTTGGGTTCACTCGGTACTAACTTCTACTCCCATCTGACAAGACTAAACATGATTCAACTGAATGTACATGGACAGATTAACTGACTTCCATTGACTACGGAGTAGTACTATTATATGAGAGTTAACTGAGATCATGAGATTTCTGAGGTTTCCTGAGTCACATGACTGACTGGGTTCTATTGATTATAGCTTTACTGAGATTATCATGACAACATGACATGGCTCTAGGCACACAACTATGTTTTTTGGGTACAAATACCCCTAGGACTCGATAGAAGGAAACTGACACACATGACATGACTTGATCATAAGATTTGAGTCCACAATTCATAATATCATAAGTAGGGGATATCATATTTCATATAGTTATTCAACATCTTAAACACTGTAGGGAATGCATGGATATATTTCGTGTACATATTGTATATCTCCATTATCTTATATGTTTCATACCACCATAATAGCAACACATGAAAAGCATAGAATTTATATTGAAGTATATAGCTAACATGGACTTGTCATTTAGACATCATAGAACCTTAAAAACATGAATTTCTAGCATCCTAAGCATTTTAACAAACACCTTGCATGCATTATTTAAGGCATAGGTGGGTTTCATACTTGGACCATATTAAACCACCTAAAGTTCATGGTTTTCAATTAACAAACATATATATTCCATGAAAACACCTTTAGACATCACATTGAAACTTAAACAATAATCGTCAATATGTACATACTTGATGACAGGCGAATTTACACGCCTATATCAATATATTTTGCCCATATTTTAGCCTAGTTTTGAGAACAAAGTATATATTTCATGCACTTTTAGTCCTTTTTCCTGTAAATGAGCTAACAAACATGATTAGTAAAGTTTCAGGTATAAATAATGCAGAATTCAGAATTTTATGGCTTACTTGATGCAAAAGAAAGCTCACGAAGGAAGGGAAGGGAGTTTACACGCCTAAGGACCAAAACTGCTGCATGGAAAATCTGTCCCGGGCTAAAACAACATTTCTGAAGACTTTGGAGATTTGCAGTAACTTAGTTGGATTTGGACAATGATACATTAACCTAGTACAATTGGGTTATGTATTTCATTAGTTTATTTGGATTATGATAATGTTACATTAACCTAGTACAATTGGGTTAAGCATTACATTAGCCTAGTAGGATTTGGTTAGATATTTTATTTATCTAGTAGGATTAGGATATGGGTATTATAAATACCCTATCATGCTAGAGATTTTGAAGAATCTGGGAGACCACAATACTTTCTTCCATCCCTCTCATCTTCCACTACAAACAATTTTACAACTCTTCTAATCTTTCCATTAATTATATTTTTCTTCTTCTACTCTTCTATTCTTAAATTCCACAACAAGAGAATCGTTACTTTGCCTAGGAATTCACGCCTCACGCCTACCACCTAAGCTACACGAAATTACTCAATCTTGTGGTATAACAACAATGTCAATCGTGATCTCCTTCGCATTCATGGGTAACTAAACTTCTCTGTTGGGGTTATGGAAGTCGTATGAGATACTATCTATTGCTGTGAGGTTGTGAGTTCGCGACACGTATACTGCTTATATCATTATTCTCTTCATCTTAGTCTACATTCTTTGTGGTTGCAAACACAAGAATACGCCAGTATAACATTTAACTTGTTCGAAAGAAAGGTTATTTGTCTGGAAAAGAGATAATGTCAAGGTAGTAGGGTCACCCCCTAACATTCCCTACTAAAAAGCTAGTGTCGTAACTGGACTAACCTCTTGGAGAATTCGTACCGTTAGACACGCTTTAAGCTCGAAAGAGTTAAAGTGAAATAATCCTCGAATAGGTCGAAAGACGCCTGGATTTACCATCGAATACAATTCTCTATAAGCAGTTGCATGTCAGAATTCTACACACTCATAGCCAATAGAGACGTATACCTCAGAAGGTGGACATAACCCCAACGCCTCAATTCTCATTGTTTACAACTTACGTAACAATATTTCTCTTTTACTTTGCTATTTTCAGCTTTTATTTAATTGTTTTGGTGACACATTACAATCCCCCCTTTTTACGAGACTTGCACCAAAAGTTTAGTAATTTTGCTTACTTGTTGGTCAAGCTATTCCCTGTGGGATCGACACCCAACCCTGTTGGGTTCTATATTTGCTAACGACCGCTTTACACTCCTAGGAGAGCTGTAGATTGAGCGTTATCAAAAATTGGCGCCGTTGCCGGGGAATACAAGTGTCAATCAAGTTCGTGATAATTACTAGACCCTTTGGTCAAAGAATCTCGTACTTTTACATTTAGTTTTTGTTTTTGTCTACTGCAGGTTTTTATTTTAGTGCATGCCCCATACTCGAAGTTCTGATCAACCGTTATTACCAATCAATCCTGAACCACAACGCATTGGTAGAATGGAAGAACAAGCTGAAATCGTAAGGATGGCTGCTCAACAGGAACAAGCAAGATTGGCTGCCCTTGCCGCAGCCCAGGTTCAACAGAAGAACATTGATAACCCTGCACGAGCAACAAATCGTGACGATGATGATTTAGGTGATGACGAGTTACTAAACCCAAGGCATGATGCTGAAATCACAACACCTGCCAACAGAAGAGGTCGACAAGCTCGGTATAGACATGATCGCCAACCTATGCAGCCAGCTTTCGACGATGATGATGATGATCTTGATGGTGCCGGAGCCACTGGAGCTATAATTCCACCACCATTAGCGCCCGGAGCCACGTTTAACATCACAAGCACCATGATTCAGTTATTGCAACTCAAGGGATTGTTTGGTGGACTAGCAGGCGATGATCCGAATATGCATCTCATCAACTTTATTTCTACATGCAAGTCTTTTGACAATCCTGGTGTTGGTCATAATGCAATTCGATTACGTCTATTTTCATTGTCTCTGTCTGGGGAGGCTACACTATGGTTGAATGGGCTGACTCCTGATTCAATTACAAATTGGAGGCAGTTGAGAGACGCTTTCCTAGAAAGATTATTTCCGCCTTCCAAAAGGGCACAATTGAGAGATGAAATCAGCAACTTTCATCAGCTTCCCACTGAAGCTCTTCATGAAACATGGGAGAGGTTCAAGACAAAGCTAGTGAGATGCCCAAACCATCACATGACTAATGTTCACATCATAGAGATATTGTAAAGAGCCTTGAATTCAATAACTAAGCCAGTGGTGGATAACGCAGTTGGAGGATCCTTTATCGATCTCACCTTTGGTCAAGCAAGCAATATGCTAGATCACATGAAGAAACAAAGTAGAGCTTGGCATACCAGGGAGTCCGAGGTAGCAAGCCCCACTTTATCTATAGGCATGACTGCAGACCAAAGAAGAAGACAAGAAGAACGTGATCAAGATTTAGCGCACATGAAAACGCAAGTGGATCTTCTGACAAAGTATTTATTATCAGGGAAGAACGAAAAAGTGAAAGATGTGGCGCTAAAAGGAAAAGACGAATCTGATTCGGAAGAGGAGGCCAACTACTTGAACAATCAGGGGGGTTTTCGTGGGAATACCTAAGGAAACTAAGGTCGGAACTATTATGATAAATCTGGAAGCAAAGACCAAGGTAGTTGGAAGAAAAAAAATGAAAAGAGTGGTTTGTACGTTCCCCCTGGTAGACGTGATACCACCACATCTAATTCTAGAAGTATGGAAGACATGATGGCTAAATTATTGAAAGGAGTGGAAGCAACGAGCGCGGGAGTTACTGAGGTAACTAATGATTTGTCCTCCATGAAACAACTAGTTGATTCTCATTCCACTTCAATCAAGAAAATAGAGCAGCAATTGAGCCAACTTTCAGCAGCACTCAATCAAAGAAAGGCTGGCACTTTACCTAGCGATACTGTGCAAAACCCAAGGAATGATGGGTCATGCATGGCCATCACTACCAGATATGGTAAGGTGCTGGAACCTTCAGCAAAAGGCAAGCAAGTGGTTGACGAAGTTGCGGACATGGATGATATCGCAAAAGGAGAAGATGCCGCAACAACCAGTCCTGACGTCAAGGACGTCACGCCCAGTGACGTGCAGCCTGAAAAAATGGAAAAACGGAAGCAAGAGGAGAAGAAAACCGTGGAGAGAACACTTTCATACCCACCACTACCTTTTCCCCAAAGACTGAAGAAGGTGGCGGATGACACTAAGTTCAGCAAATTCATGACTATGTTAAAGCAGCTGACCATTAATGTTCCATTGGTGGAGGCACTTGAACACATGCCTGGGTATGCGAAGTTTATGAAGGATATTTTGACAAAGAAGAGGGCAGCAAGTTATGAGCTGAAAGACGATGTGCATCATTGTAGTGCAATTGCTACCCGATCTATAGTTCAGAAGAAGGCCGACCCCGGAGCTTTCACTATTCCTTGCACCGTCGGATCTTTGAACTTTGCCAAAGCATTATGTGACTTAGGAGCCAGCATCAATTTGATGCCATTATCGATCTGCAAGAAGTTGGGGTTAGGAGATCCTACTCCAACCAATATGAGGCTCGTCATGGCAGATAGGTCGGTAAAATGACCTGTTGGTATTCTATGCGATGTCTTGGTAAAAGTTTCTTCATTTATCTTTCCAGCAGACTTTGTCATCTTGGATTGTGAAGAAGATTCTGAGGTTCCCATAATCTTGGGGCGCCCTTTCCTTGCTACAGGAAGTGTGCTCATTGATTTGAGAGCTAATGAACTTTCATTCCGAATAAATGAAGAAGTGGTTCGTTTTGATGTTTGCAAATCAATGAAGCAACCCAAAGATCTTAGTGTATTTTTGGTGGCTAATGTTTTCTTTGATGATGAGAAAGAACTACTTGAAGAAGAGCAAATTATTGATGATCCCTTGGAGGTTGTGCTCATGAATGGAGAGAGTGAAGATGCTGAAAATTCTGAAGAACCCATTTGTGCTCTATCGGGATTAGGAACATATCGCTATAATCCCAAGAAGCTGGATCTTGATCTCAAGAATCGGCCTACACCACCAGCTAAGCCATCTATTGAAGAGCCACCCACGTTAGAATTGAAGGAGCTGCCAAGTCATTTGAAGTACGCATTCTTAGGAAGCAGAAACACTCTTCCAGTCATTATGGCAGCCGATTTGGGTGAGCTACAAGTTGCAGCTCTTATTGCTATTCTACGCAAGTATATTAGAGCTATTGGATGGACCATTGCGGATATTATTGGTATTCCACCTGGGATTTGTACACATAAAATTCAGCTTCAAGAAAATTGCACACCCACCATTGAGCATCAAAGGCGTCTAAACCCACCTATGTAAGAAGTGGTGACGAAAGAGATCATCAAGTGGTTAGACACAGGAGTTGTGTATCCTATTTCTGATAGGACATGGGTAAGCCCTGTACAATGTGTTCCCAAGAAAGGAGGTATGACGGTGGTCGCGAATGCAAAAAATGAACATATTCCACTCAGGCCCGTCACTGTATGGAGAGTATGCATGGACTATCGGAAGATGAATTCTTGGACACTCAAGGATCACTTCCCAATGCCATTTATGGACCAAATGCTAGATCGATTAGCGGGGAAAGGATGGTTTTGCTTCTTGGATGGTTATTCAGGCTATAATCAGATTGGTATTGCACCCGAAGACCAAGAGAAGACAACGTTTACATGCCCATATGGTACGTTTGCCTTCAAACGTATGCCATTCGGGTTATGTAACGCACCAGCCACCTTTCAACATTGTATGATGTCTATTTTCTATGATATGGTTGAAGACACTTTGGAGGTATTTATGTACGACTTTTCAGTTGTTGGTGAGTCTTTTGAAGCATGCCTGGCAAACTTGAGCATGACATTACAAAGATGTGTAGAGTTCAACCTTGTGCTGAATTGGGAGAAGTGCCACTTCATGGTAAAAGAAGAAATCGTTCTTGGGCACAAGATCTCTGAAAGAGGAATAGAGGTTGACCGAGCAAAAATTGAGGTTATTGAGAAGCTACCGCCTCCAATTTCGGTGAAGGGAGTTCGTAGTTTTCTGGGCCATGCTGGTTTCTATCGTAGGTTCATCAAAGACTTCTCCAAAATTGCGAGTCCATTGTGCAAAATATTGGAGAAAGATGCAAAGTTTGACTTCAATGACGATTGCTTAAAGGCATTCGAATGCCTTAAAGGAAAACTCATTGAAGCCCCTATTATGGTAGCACCAGATTAGACTCTCCCGTTTGAAGTCATGTGTGATGCTAGTGGTGTAGCCGTTGGTGCTGTTCTTAGTCAGATAAAGGAGAAATTATTTCATCCTATCTACTATGCGAGTAAGGTCCTAAATGAAGCCCAAAGGAACTACACTGTTACTGAACAAGAGCTCCTAGCGGTTGTGTATGCATTTGAGAAGTTTCGTGCCTATCTATTGGGTACTAAGGTGATCGTTCATACAGACCATGCAGCTCTTAGGTATCTAATGACAAAGAAGGATGCAAAACCAAGGTTGATTAGATGGGTATTGCTGCTGCAAGAGTTTGATTTTGAAGTCAAAGATAGACGAGGTTGCGAGAACCAAGTGGCTGATCACCTATCTCGACTTGAGAATGAGCATGTGGCGCAACCTGAAATTCAGATTGATGATGCATTCCCGGACGAAAAGATATTAGCGACAACAATGGAGAAATTACCATGGTATGCCGACTTTGCAAATTTCGTGGTGAGTAATGTGATACGTGCCAATTTATCTTACCACCAAAGGAAGGAGTTTATGCATGACGTACAACACTACTATTGGGATGAGCCTTATTTGTTTCGACGATGTGTGGATGGCATCATTCGACGATGTATATCCCATGAAGAGGTGCCTACTATCTTGGAAGCATTCCACACTTCGTAAGTTGGAGGACATCACGCAGGCAATCGGACGGCCAAAAAAGTATTGCAAAGTGGTTATTATTGTCCTTCGATATTCAGAGATGCCTACGACTATGTTAGAAGGTGTGACCAATGCCAGCGTCAAGGTGCGATTTCAAAACACCATGAAATGCCCATGACCAAAATTCTTGAGGTAGAACTCTTTGATGTGTGGGGTATTGATTTCATGGGTCCATTCGTGAATTCGTTTGGAATGAAGAACATCTTGGTTGCTGTGGATTATGTTTCGAAATGGGTAGAAGCTGTAGCATTGGCCGACAACGAAGGAAAGCGTGTTGTTGCGTTCTTAATGAAGAATATCTTCTCTCGCTTTGGAGTACCACGTACTATCATAAGTGATGGAGGATCTCACTTCTGCAACAAGCTATTCAAATCAGTTTTTGCCAAGTATGGTGTCAAGCAACATAAGGTAGCTACGCCTTATCATCCCCAAACTAGTGGACAAGTAGAAGTTTCCAATCACGAGATCAAGTAAATCCTTGCAAAGACGGTTAATGCGAATAGGAAGGATTGGTCTCGAAAGCTAGATGAGGCACTATGGGCGTATAGGACTGCATTCAAGACACCCATTGGCATATCTCCTTATCAACTTGTCTATGGGAAGGCTTGTCATCTACCCATCGAGCTCGAACACAAGGCATTGTGGGCATTGAAGCAATTAAATTTGAATTGGGATGATGTGAAGAATCTAAGGTTGGAGCAGCTGAACGAACTAGATGAATTCCGTCTCCATGCATATGAAAGGTCAGACCTATACAAGGAGCGGATGAAAAAGTATCATGATCAGCGGATTATTCGACGAAACATCCAAAGGGGTGATATGGTACTTCTCTTCAACTCCAGATTGAAGCACTTCCCAGGTAAGTTAAAGTCTAGGTGGTCTGGTCCATACAATGTTATCCAAGTCTACTCGTCTGGAGTAGTCGAATTGGAAGACAACCATGGTGTTGTCTTCAAGGTGAATGGCCAACGTGTTAAGCCTTATATCGGTCCTCTTGACTCGATGAATTCTATGTCCATCACTTATCTCGATGAAGTCTAAGTTCTCGAGGTAACTATGTCGAGCCACGATAATAAAAAAAGCGCTAGATGGGAGGCAACCCATCGTTTTATCATTTTATCGTTCTTTTTTTACTTGTTTTTCTTTTGATAATGAAAATCCAAAAATAAGAGTCATGCCACGACAAAAAATAAGGCGCTTGGTGGGAGGCAACCCATCATACTAATCGTTTTCATTTGGTTTTAAGCAAAAATAGGTGCAAGAGGTATTCAACGAGGAGATTGATTTCAATTGACGATTTGGACGCATTGTATGGTAAAGTTGGTAAGTTAGGAATAGTGATGCATAAGGCTATGGATTGAGCATTTCTCATGCCAAACTAGGCATCGAGGAAGGCTAGGCCTAGGTAAAACTAGGCCATGAACGATGCACAACCTATCCTATAGCCTAAGGTCTCGGAATCTAGTGTGCTATACACTATGCGCCGCCCATTCCTAAGTGTGCTTTTGACTATGCGCCGCCTATGCTATAGCATTAGGTCTCAGGATCTCATATGCCATAGACTATGCGGAGCATATGTCCCTAAATGCCATAGACTATGCGCCGCACATACCATGACTATGCCGAGCATTATGCGCCGCATATGTAGCATTTTTGTCTCCAAAACCGATTGTAAATGGGTCAAAACCCGACCCATTCTCTTCCTATATAAAGGGGACTTAGTCTTGAAACATAACCACACTAGAAATTAACCTAAAGGCGCCGCATTCCCTCTCCAAACCATCCCAAATTTTTTCTTTTTTCTCTTCCAATTCACAAAACCATCTTCAAAAGCTTCAAGCAAGTAAGTACTCTCTTATTCTTCATTTATTTCTCGTAAGTACTACGTTGCTATGTCTATTATAAATTGCTACATCGTATAAGATTGATTGGTGATGTTCATGTGTTTTGATCATTGATACAAAATCATGTGAGTAAACATATACGTAGGAAAATCTTGACTTGTTTCCGACTTGAATTTAGTTTTAATAGCATTGTTATACGATTTGCGGAATTGCTATGGTGACGAACATTGACTATCATGTTATGATCTTGTTACTTGGATACTTACATGCTAGACTATCCCGTTCATCGGGATAAGCCTTATAGTTGCCTACCGACTTAGGAGGTTGCGATTGTTGAAAAAATCCATACCATATTACAACCCCTATGTAGTAGTGTTGTTATATATAACATGAAAGTAGTGAAATGGCTGCAATTAGTAATACATTACTGATTTTCATGTCGAAATATAATCCTAAAACGGATGTCGACGAAATCTGAGTAATCGACCACTTTCACTTCACTGATTTGTGTCAACAAAACTAAGTGTGGGGTGGTACCCCTACTGCTTGTTTATAGATTGTATCGACTGAGATTGTGCTGCCATTAACACTATTTCTAGTCTCAGGTACAATGGCACCTAAAGCGAGGCAAGGCAAGGAGAAGGCTACCACTTCCCAAAAGGGCAAGAAGAGAGGTAGAAAGGACCAAGGAGAATCATCCTCAACACAACTACCCCGCAGAATGTTTGGAATAAAATGGTTTCTTGAGGAGGAAGCCAAAGAATGGTACAGGAACAAAAAAGAAAGAAGATATGTTCACGTCGACCTGATCAACAAGGACACCTTAGCGAAGAAGGAGCCGCGTATGTTGGCAAAAATCATGGCATTGAAGTTGGATTTCATCTTCCGCGATATGGGAGAATGTAATCTTGATTTGACAAGGGAGTTTTACGCCAACTGGTCGCCGAAAACAACAGGCAACGAAGTCAAAATTCGGGGCCAAGTGTTACAGCTCAACGCGGATTGGATCAACTCTTTTCTTGGCTTACCTTCGGTCGACCCAGCACCATTCAAAGAGCTGTACAGCAGGCCTCCTTATAGAGCAATTAGACACACACTTTGTGGAAGTAGATTGATGGCAAGGTGGGGCAGACATAAAGACACAGGACGACACAACACCTTCCCCTATGCTTCACTGAATAGGGAAGCAAGAATCTGGATGCGTATTGTCAACTCATGCCTTATTCCTGGGACTCAATACACCAAGATATCAAGAGATAGAGTGTGTTTGGTCTATTCTTTGATGACGAATGTCCCTATAAACTTTGGGGCAATCATTCTCTCTACCATGAGGAAGGACAGACTCCACAAAAGGTCCCACTTCACGTTTGGAAATCTGTTGACAGCAATCTTGCAGAAGAAGGATATCGAAGAGGAACCAGCTGACCACAAACTCCCACATAACCCAAAGAAGGTTGACCTTACTAAGGTCAAAGATGCTGAAACAACTCATGATGTCAACCTTACTACTGCGGAAAGACATGCTCGTGATGAGAGTTTCTTCCATCATCTTTATGGCATGACACGATTTACTATGTTGAGTGGTGGACGTGTTCCAACTGCTGCAGAGCTCCAACAGCTGGACCACAACTATCCCATGAACATGCATGCACGAGAGATGTGTGGAGTGGGCGTATACTTTGAGGAACCTCTAGATGATGATGTGCCGACTGATGACGATCGACGCTTGCCAGACTCTGACGAGGAGGAGAACTCTGACGACGACTCTTATGATGATTCCGATGAAGGGGGTATTACCCCCGACATTGAGGAAGAGTCCGACTAACCAGGTTCCTCGTATTTATTTTCCACTGAGGGAAGTGTCCCGTTTAAGTGTGGGGTGAAGGTATGGTATGCTATACCTCTCTATCACATCTATGTTTGTTTATTTTGTTGTTTTTTTGTTTTTTTTTTTCGTGTTTTAGTTTTTTTGTTTTTGTTGTTTTTTCTAGCTTCACATGAAATTATTTTGATAGGCAGCATGAGATTATAACAAGAGTATGTGCTACAATTGTGACTATTGAGACGTTTAGGCTCTAGTTGTGACTCATTATGTGATATTGTGTGGTTCAATTCCTTCACTTGTTGGGTCGAGAGTCTATATTACTTCCAAGCAAGTCGACTATGTGCCTTGTGTGTGTGAGATAATCGTATATTCTATGTGTGTGGCTGATGCTAGAACTTGCCTGGTATGTATGCAAAGCGAAAATAAGGAGTGTAAGTTTAGGATATGATTTAGGCATTTCTTTGGCAACCTATATTTGTTTACCTTCAGTTTTACCTACCCATGGACATCATCCTAGTTAAACCCTTTTGAGACTTTAGCCCATTTTCTTTGACAACCTTGTATGTAAGCCTAATCCATTTTTTTCAAGACCGTAATTTGATCCAAACTCCTAAGTTCTTTAAAGTGAAAAAGTCATGTGACAACATAAGAGGAAATTGGGTGAGTATGATACTATAAATTGTAATGGTGCTTGAATGTGTTATGAAAAAGAAAGTGATATCATAAGAGGTATGTTGTGAAAAGAAAAAGGAAAAGAAAGCTGAAAAGCGAGTTGTGCTTAAAATTGAAAATCAAAAGAGGAGAACAAGGGTGGTAGAATAAAAGAAATAAAGGTTGAAAGAAAAAAAGAGAGTCAATGATACAAAGTGATGTATTAAAGCGCTTAGGAACTTAGTCACTATTCCTGGCCAAAATAGTCCTACCCATCCCTTAGCCTACATTACAACCATCAAAAGACCTACTTGATCCTAAGCTTAGCATTCTGACATTTAGTAGAGTATTACATTAAGGGCAAGCCTATGGTCATCAGTTGCTACATATGAATTCTTTGTGAGAGTGAGAGCAAGGACATTTTGATACCCATGTTTGAAAAATATGCTATACTTGTGAGTGATTATGGGTACTATAGTGTGAGACACACATGGTTGATGAGTTTTGGAAAGTTATATATGATTCCTTGTACCTTAACGTTTGCATGCGAGTTGATCACCATCACCAGTCTATGCTAGAGGTTAAATTGTTTCTACCTATAATCGAAAAGCTACTCTTTGTTGATAATTGTTGTGCTTGTCTTGACAAATGTTTTGTGTTGTTGCTGTGAAACCCTAAGTTGATATTTAGAAGTACATGGTATTTCGTTCGAGGATGAACAAAGCTTCAAGTGTGGGGTGTTGATGATAGGCGAATTTACACGCCTATATCAATATATTTTGCCCATATTTTAGCCTAGTTTTGAGAACAAAGTATATATTTCATGCACTTTTAGTCCTTTTTCCTGTAAATGAGCTAACGAACATGATTAGTAAAGTTTCAGGTATAAATGATGCAGAATTCAGCATTTTATGGCTTACTTGACGCAAAAGAAATCTCACGAAGGAAGGGAAGGGAGTTTACACGCCTAAGGACCAAAACTGCTGCATGGAAAATTTGTCCCAGGCTAAAACAATATTTCTGAAGACTTTGGGGATTTGCAGTAACTTAGTTGGATTTGGACAATGATACATTAACCTAGTACAATTGGGTTATGTATTTCATTAGTTTATTTGGATTATGATAATGGTACATTAACCTAGTACAATTGGGTTAAGTATTACATTAGCCTAGTAGGATTTGGTTAGATATTCTATTTATCTAGTAGGATTAGGATATGGGTATTATAAATACCCTATCATGCTAGAGATTTTGAAGAATCTGGGAGACCACAATACTTTCTTCCATCCCTCTCATCTTCCACTACAAACAATTCTACAACTCTTCTAATCTATCCATTAATTCTATTTTTCTTCTTCTACTCTTCTATTCTTAAATTCCACAACAAGAGAATCGTTACTTTGCCTAGGAATTCACGCCTCATGCCTACCACCTAAGCTACACAAAATTACTCAATCTTGTAGTATAACAACAATGTCAATCGTGATCTCCTTCCCATTCATGGGTAACTAAACTTCTCTTTTGGGGTTATGGAAGCCGTATGAGATACTATCTATTGCTGTGATGTTGTGAGTTCGCGACACGTATACTGCTTATATCATTATTCTCTTCATCTTAGTCTACATTCTTTGTGGTTGCAAATGCAAGAATACACCAGTATAACATTTAACTTGTTCGAAAGAAAGGTTATTTGTCTGGAAAAGAGATAATGTCAAGGTAGTAGGGTCACCCCCTAAAATTCCCTACTAAAAAGCTAGTGTCGTAACTGGACTAACCTTCTGGAGAATTCGTACCGTTATACACGCTTTAAGCTTGAAAGAGTTAAAGTGAAATAATCCTCGAATAGGTCGAAAGACACCTAGATTTACCATCGAATACAATTCTCTATAAGCAGTTGCATGTCAGAATTCTACACACTCATAGCCAATAGACACGTATACCTCAGAAGGTGGACATAACCCCAACGCCTCAATTCTCATTGTTTCCAACTTACGTAACAATTTTTCTCTTTTACTTTGCTATTTTCAGCTTTTATTTAATTGTTTTGGTGACACATTACAATCCCCCCTTTTTACGAGACTTGCACCAAAAGTTTAGTAATTTTGCTTACTTGTTGGCCAAGCTATTCCCTGTGGGATCAACACCCAACCCTGTTGGGTTCTATATTTGCTAACGACCGTTTTACACTCCTACGAGAGTTGTAGATTGAGCGTTATCAATACTCATATTACCACAAAAAGTTTACAAAATAATATTTAAAACATGATTCTTGAGCTCTATGAATGGATTGGATCCATAGATGAACACTACGCATACCTTAGAAAGGAAACCTTGATGATTTTCTGGAGAGTTCTTGGATTAGAAAACTTAATTCTCGATTATCTTAGAAAAAAGATTGAATCTTTCTTTTGAGAGATGAGTTTGATGGAAACCCTAAGCTTGTGGTTGAGAGAATAAGAGAGGATTTTTTAGATGCTTAACTTAAGAAAAATGGGAAAAATTATGCCTCTTTAGGGTTATAATTCGTGGAAGGTGAAGAAAATAACAAAAATACCATTATGAAATAAATTCGCAGTTGCTGAAAAATCATAGCTGACGACCTTTATGATAGAGCGTCACAAATATGATAAGTTATCACGAATGTCGTCACCTAGGAGCTGGTTTCTTCCTAAGGCTGACGACCTTTGTGATAGGGCATCACAAATGTGATAAGCTATCATGGATGTCGTCACTTAGGAGCTGGTTTCTGCCTAAGGCTGACGACCTCCGTGATAGGGCATCATAAATGTGATAATCTATCATGAATGTCGTCACTTAGGAGATGGTTTCTTCCTAAGGCTGACAACCTTCGTGATAGGGCGTCACAAATGTGATAAGCTATCACGAATGTCATCACACTGTTTCCAGCTTGACATGCTGGAGTAAAATAGGAATAACTCTTTGCTCCGATATTGGATTTAGGCTAAATTGGTATATTTGGAAATATAATTTAATTATCTATCTATTTATAGGTCATGAGATAAAAAATTCCTAGTATAATGAGAGATATGATCATTTGAAATTAACTATACCAATATCCTTCTCAAGACTTCAATCGGTAAGGAATGTTTTGATTCGTCTGATAGTTGAGAGTTATTTGAAGACTTAATATAAATCTAAATTACTCATAAAACTATAAAATAACCATGATGTACTATACATGAGCTTGGTACATGGCTCTAATATTGGTTTGAATTTTTTGGGGTATTACACTACCTTTGCTCTCTCTTTTGTTGAGTGCAGAGTATATTTCAGCGGTTTCGCAGATCAATTCTAACATAAGGGTGAATTTTATCTTCTAAGTAATAATGGGTCATCTTATATTATACTTTTATCCATTTATTTCATACATAGGTAGTTTAGTTGATGTAGTTTTTTGGGTTGTACCTATAGATTGTTTTATTTTAGATGTTTTGGTACAATAAATTTTAGGTTCTGGGGTGTTCTAGATATTTGATTTAATCCCCATTGCTTCATTTATAAAATTATTTGAATGATTCTTTTTATTGTAGAATTTCTTTGTTAATTATTGGTATTGAGTATTTAGGTTAGATGGTTCTTCCACTATAAGGTTAGTGTGGGTATAACTCGTGATGGAGTTTTGGTTGTGGAAACTTTATACTATTTTCCTCTAAACTAAGACTCCAAAGATTATTTATATACTCAAAAACATCTCCTATGATAGCATGGCATCATGATAAAATAATTGGTGATGGAATAATAAAACCCAGATGATTCAATGACTTAAATTTTTAGATTAACTTTACCTATCTTTTACTTTGAGCTTCATAATATGCGACTTAGAATTTCTAGTGATTATTTTCATCCATTTATAATTCCCAAAACTTTAAGCAATATTTGAACCATTGTACTTATTTCATATAATTTACCACCTTAGCTTTATAAAAAGCAAGAGAAATTTATTCTATCAATGCTTATGGCTGATCCTAAGAATCCTAGGAATGCGATTGATGTCTATCCACAACTCTTAAGAGAGGATTTGAATGAATTATGGAAAATTGGACAGAAGATATTCGATGCCTCAACTAGAAAGAATTTTACATTGCAAGCATTTTTACTATGGTTCATCAATGACTTTCCATCATATGCAAATTGGTCTGAATAAAGTACAAATGGGAGTTTTCTTACACATATTGCAAAGAAAGAACTATCTCAGCAAGGCTTAAAAATTAAAAAAATTAGTTTTACATTGACACAAACATTTTCTTTCTCTTAATCACAAATGGTGGAATGATAAATCATCATTTGATGGCACTAGCATAGACTACCGTCAATAATATTCTCTAGTGATGATGTCTCAATTAGATTGTTGATTTAGATGGCAATTAACTAAGAATCTAAAAATGAAGATTAAATTATCACATGAGATAAGAGGTTATAATTGAATAAGAAGAGTATATTCTTTGATCTTCTATTTTGAACAAAATTATTATTATGACATAATCTAGATGTGATGCATATTGAATAAAATATTGCAATGACCCATTCAGTTGTTACTCAAAGTATCTATGGTAAAGGCATTCAAATTTCATTCCTTATAGGTTTTAGGATCAATATTTGGTAATAGAGTGCATTAGACATGAAGTAACATCATACAATATCCCAAATACAAAGTTAATGTGGAAGTGTCCTTACTGATTGAGCTTTGGTCTAAGTTTAAACTAAGGTAAACTTCAAATTATCACTCCTCCTAGATTATGAAGTGTTAAAGGACCCAGTACTCACCAAATTAAATATTTATTAGGTTTCTTTTCAATGCCATTGATCATTTGTTAAACCAATTTAGTGTAAAACATTATGTTTTTTTTAACTGAAAACTGTCTTTACTAAGATACTGAGACTGCTATAGTAGGACACAAATAGAATATAAGCCATTTTTGGTCAAATTTGAGGTCATAAACTCAAAAACATCATTCAAACGCCCTAGAAGGTTGATTTTCCAAAGTCTAGGGTAAAAGTTCTTTGCTTAGGTAAGTTCTTCCATCATCTTCTTTTAATCCAATAATATGTTAGAATTATTAGAATTATCTTTACTGATGGAATTGAGGGTTAGAACCATAGGTTTATGTGTTTTTAGAAAAAACATATGTGTTGGGTAATATAACCTAGAATTGCTTCTAGATGACAGACTACTGATTCCTAGCACAAATTTGTTATTCTAAAATATAAATTTTGATAGTTGGGGACATTGAATTCAAAAAAAATGGAATCTTTAGTATTAAAAATCATATAATAAAGATTGGTTAAGTATAATTGAACAAGTTAATGATTAATCAATCCTTGGGTAATCTTGTAAGCCATGAATAAAGGTCAAACTAGTGAGTTTAAATATCCTAATGACCCTTTTCATCATTAGAGGTAAGTCTTGCTTGTCAAAATTCAAGTTAAGATTTCTTATGAATTATGTATTAGAAATTGTAGGCTATACTATCACTGGATTAAATCCGAACATGTTATATCGTACGGTAATATGGGAATGGATTACTCTAAGGTTATACATTTGAAGAATTTAGTGATAGTATAGATGACAAGGAATCCAAAAGATCTTTCAAAAGTAAATTTAGGTGAGTAAAACTCTTGATATCAAACTTGATCTAAAGGGGCATCTTTAGGATATAAAATTAGGAGGGTGTATTGAAAAAATAGGAAAAACTAGAACTAATCCTAAGTTTTTACCTCTGTAACCCACTATAGCAGGTGGCAGGCTTCTACGATTACACCACTATAGCATAAAGTTTTATGCTATATAAGTAGTCAACATTAATCAATCCTATCATAGCGGGGGATCCCACTATAGAAATATTGAGCAACTATAGCGGGATATACACTAATTAATGTAAAAAATACAAAAAAATATTATTTTTATTTCACCTTTATTTTTGGAATGGCTATGGTAATTTAGGGTGAATTCCAACTATTAAAAACTTCGTAAAGGTAAGTTAATCCCTTCCCTTAACTATTTTTTGTGTAATGAACCCATAGAATCACTAGTTATGGGGGTTTAGGAGGATTTAACTCAACCTAATTGATTTTCTGGTGCAATTAAGTGAATTTGGAAGAAAACCTTTAGGTTTCAGTTAGAAATTGTTAAATTACGGTTGCATGACTGTAATTCACCATTGTAACCATGAAATTGGTAGGATTAAGGGGAATGATAATAGAAAACACTATATTGGAAGGAATGATCATGAATTTATCCTTAGGTTCTAAGGATTATGTTATAAACCATGATATTTCTAGGTCATTTGGCTTATGATTGATTATATTAATTGTTTTAGTCCACAATCATGTTGAGGTTCCAAGAAAAGGTAAGGCTCAGTTCCTTAGAGCATTGCAAGGATTGCATTATGCTAGGTAAGGGTTTTCCATAATGGAAACCCAACTTGATTTATGTGTGCATGTTATCTATCTCTTCATATACTTGTTATAATGTATTTTCAAAGTATGTAAATGGTTAAATGTTATTATAAGTTTTAATCACAAGCAATAAAGTTGTAATGAATATCTTACTAAATGTACAAGTGTAGTTATTTTTAGTGGGTTTGTGATTTTTGTGATGTAATTTTGGTTATTATGGGATATAACAATATTTGGACATTTTTATGGCATTGCGGGTATAAATTTGACAGACACTAGATGTCTGGGATTTGGTGAATGGATAAGAGACCATCCCCTACAGATCATGGATAGTATGCGATTATAAGATCCTTAGTCTGTGTGTACAACGTACTAGTGAATGTGATGGTTCCTTAAGTGAACCGATTTTATTTGTTGACTTGTTATATTTTGTTCCTTTAGTTAACCAGGATTATGTGTTGACTTGTTATATTTGATTCTTTGATGAGTGATGTGTTGACTTGTTATATTGTTTCCTTGATGAATTAAAATTTATGATTATTATCATTATTGTGTCTGGAATGGATCCTTGAGTGGTCCAGCCTAAAATTATGGATGATTGGCATATCTTAATATTTTTATACCTACTTATGTATTTGAGACATGATTAACATATTATTGTTGAGTCATGGGTTGTTGACTTGGATTCTTGCTAAGTAGATATGGTCTTGACTTGAGTTGTTGGCATTTAGAATTGTACTTGACTTAATTTTATAGTGTTATTAAACATGATTAACTATCATAAGTTGAGTTAAAGTTACATGGTAGGTGTTCATTGTAGTTCTTGCTTTATTAAGTTATGGGTTCTTGTTCTTATTTCTTATTTTGGGTTGGTCGATGATCCTTTTAGTACACCATTATTTCTTGTGTACTAATACTACACGTTCTCTTTAGTTTATTCAGTTTAGAGCATTTTCAGGTGACTACATTATGACCTCAGCTGTAGAGTGAATCAAATTCAAACTCAAGGGTAAGCTACATCTTCCGGGTTGTTATGAGTTCTTGACTTTGTTCCTACCTAGTTGTTTAGGATTTTGATATTTTCCTAGTTATGGGTTAAACTAACTTTATTTCCAATTATAGTGTTTTATTACAATGACTTCATATTCTAGTGGTTGTTTAAACATTTATTTATATTTCAAATTTTATATTTCTTATAGAATGCCCGAACTCTTGGTTTAATTAATGAAAAATTATTAGCTACCTAATTTTAGCTAAGTGTTGGGTTTGATAGTTTTCCATTAGATTGTTCTTCCATGAAAGGGTTAGTATGACTGTTAGTCCTGACGGGTTGGGTAATGACAAAGTTGGTATTAGAGACCTAAGATTATTTATTTCATTATTACTAGAATAGGTCGAGTAAAGTTTTACAGAATGGGATGAAGACATCTATACTACCTTTGAGAGGTTATAGGACTTTATGAAACTATCACTTTCTTTCATCTTTCACATTATAACTTTTTTCCAATTGGTACCTAGTGATCTAAATTGGTATCTAACACTCTTCACTCTTTTTTTTGTGCATGGTGAACACTAGATCTATAATACCAGAGTGGTAGCCTCCGCACAAACAACTTTAACTGTGAAATCATCTCTTTAAGAATGAGACAAAGGTACATAAAGGGGATGAAGTAGAGAAACACTCACCAAAGGTGGAGCTCAACAACTGTTGATTTGGCCCAATAGAGGCATGTGATTCTTTCCCCACTCCAGGATCTTCCTGAGGAGGTTAAAGATAGAAATAAGGTACACCTTTCCCCTAATGTCTTTTGAGATGATTTAGAAGGTGTTTTATTTTCTCAATGGTTTCGGTGATACTGGGATACTTTTATTTTCCTGATTATCAATTTCCAGGACTTTAGCAGGTCGTCTCAACTACTTCTAGAATTGGTGAGTTCTTAGGGATTAAAATTTTCCCTCACCGGTGGTAGGTCCTATCATGACTGGACTGAACATGACATGTTAACTAAGTTTCTTAAGATAAAATTTCCTAGTGTTGTTGGATTTGAGACTAAGGAAATATCTGCATTATTTGTTTATTGTTATGAAAGGTTTCATAAGGTAGGTATTGTGGAGCAGCATAGTGTTGAGTTTGTTACCTTCTTGCTGCATGGTGATGCAAAGAGGTGGTGAAGGGATTATATGGACTGTCGTTTATTAGTTTTACCTCTATTAACATGGGATCAGTACCATACCCTATTATTGGAGAAGTATGTACCTTGTACTTTCTATGATCATTAGAACGATGAGTTTCTCACCCTTTAGTAGGAAAATACATCTATTAAGTCCTACAATCTCAAGTTTCATGCTTTGTCCCATTATTCTTATCAACTATAATTTACAGATGATAAGAGGATTTGGTTGTTTGTGAAAGGCCTGAACACTGACTTTTAGGTTTTGTCTGTTCATATGACTTCTATTGGGAAGATGTTTTATAAGGTTACTAGTTATGTGAAAAAGGTAAAAGAGGTCAAGAAAGTTTTCAGGAAAAGGTTTTAGCAAAAAAGTCTCAGAATAGGGGTAACTTTGGTTGTTCTTATTCCAGGGGTCATAGCTATCAGGCTTGTCTGGATTTCCATCAGGAGCCACTCAACAACCCTTAGTTTCTAAAAACAAAATTTTTCTTATTTTTTAGCTAATTTTTTTTCTATATTGATGTTTCTAGACTTGTGGTATTACAGTGCACTTTAGAGAAAGTATCCTTAGAAACAGGCTGGTTGGTAGGCACAACAATAGGCCAGAGATGGTTCCTTCTAGTAGAGGCTTGGGAGATAATGGTAATGGTAAGTGTCATCTAGAGGGTGGGCGGGGTAATTATTAGGGAGGACATGGTGGAAATTGAGGTGGTAGTAATACATGGAGAGATGAAGCATAACCTACTAGAGAGGTTTCCCAGTTTAATGTTAAAGCTCGCTATTATACCTTTCCAGGAAAGGTCGAGGCCAAGTCTTTTGATTCATTTATTATAGGAACTATACTCACTTCTTATTAGATTTATACTCTTTGGTTTGATATGGATTACCCTTGTTCTTATCCATTTACTTAGGATTGGACTTGATTTGTGAATTACTTGACTCTCTTGTATATGTGTGTACTCTAATAAGAGATTGTGGATGTGAACCATATATATCATACTTGTGCTATATTGTTAATCATTTTCTAGACTTAAGTAGTTTTGATAATAGTGGATATGCTTGATTTTTACATCATCTAAGGCATGACATGACCGTGTCGATATTATGTTGATCTAAATTATAAAACTAAGATGGTTATTTTAGAGATGCTTGATATGGATAAGTTAGAGTGACAAGGTGTGTATAAGTCAAAGCCTATGCAAATTTTATCTTTGAATTAAGCTAAGAAGCTATTTGGGAGAGGATGTTAGGCCTCTCTAGCATATCTCTATGATATTACAACATTGTCCCCTTCGATTGAGTTAGTTCTTGTGGTGTTGGAATTTCAGGAGGTGCTTTCCATAAATTTACCTAGTATTCCTCTAGACTAAGACTTTGACTTTTACATTGATTTAGTGTCGGGAACTCACCCCATTTATATTCCTCCCTATTGAATAACTCTTGTTAAGTTGAGGGAACTAAAATCTCAATTGTAAGAGTTACTCAGTTTAGTGATCACTCTAGTTTAGGTTCTATAATGATGGAAAGGTATGGAGCAACCCTTCTCAATGTGGTTCAGAAGCTACATAATGTGTTACTCATATGATTTATATCGGTTTTGAAAATCTCCTATAGAAATAATGATTTTAGAAACTAATTTTAATGACTAACCAACTTTTCCAGATTATGCTTTACTAGTTATGCTTTATATTATTTAAGTTTTATTCATGAATATTGTGAATCTATATTCACTTAGCATGTATGTTTTTAAGTTCATGATACACATATGTTTTACTTAATGACTGAACCCCGACATAGTCAGTACATTCCAGACGTACTTACCATATATATATCTATGCGACTACATTATTTCATAATATAGGTATTAGTTATAGCTCACAAAATTATGATCAGGAAGTTCTCATCTTCTATCCAATAAGTGATGAGTTATCTTTATTCGAGGACTCAAGTTATTTTGTAGATCTAGTATTTTAATTTTTTTCATTTGTATTGATTAAGGGGTCATGAACTGGCTACCTTTAGTCAATATTAGGAGAGGCTTCATTGACAGTCTATTTGAGTTGATATATTCAGTTTTAGTTTCCATTCATATAAACAGTGTTGTAAATATTTTTAACAGTATTGTATTGAAAGTTTTTCCCAAAGAAAGTTTTTCCAAATTGGTATGGTCATTATGAGTTCTTATTCATTTCTTTTGGGTTGACTAATTCCCCAAAAATAGTTAAGGAGTTGATGAACTGAGTAATTCAACCTTATCTTGATTCTATTGTGAATGTATTCATTGATGATATCTTAGACTATTTCAAGAACAAGGTAGTTCATGTAAGACACTTACGTACTATACTTAAGAGGTTGCAAGATGAGAAGTCATACCCCAAGTTCTATAAGTGCAAGATTTGGAGCTTTGTTAGGTTATCAGGTTATTGTCGACACTTTGTGTAGGGTTTCTTTTTTATTGGGGCTCTTTTGACTAAGCTGACTAAAATAAATATTATTTTACAGTGGGAATATTCATATGAGGAGAGCTTTCAAAATCACAATAAGTTATTGACGTTGAATCCTATCTTAACTTTGCCCAAGGAGAGTGTAGATTTTACCATGTTCTTTGATGCTAATAAAGTTGGCTTAGGTAGTGTTTTGATTTATGAGTGTACGATAGATGCTTATGCTTCTTGACAGTTGAAGCCTCATGAAAAGAATTATCCTATCCATGATTTGCAGTTGGTTGTAATTGTGTTTGCATTAAAGTTATGGTGACAGTACTTGCATGGATTCCATTACGAGATTTTCTCTGATTTTCATAGCCTTTAGTAATTCTTCACCTTGTGAGATCTTAATATGAGGTAGCATCGAGGCTTTAGTTACTTAAGAAATATGTTCTCACTATTCTACTTCATTCAGGCAAGGCTAATGTGCTAGTGGAGGCCCTAAGTTGTAACACGGCAAGTATGGGGATTTTACCTCATCTTTTTACTCGAAAGTGACCTATAGCAATAGAGTTTCAATCTTTATCTAACCAGTTGGTTAGGATTGATATTTTTGCACCCAAGTATGTTTTATCCTATAATGATCTATTTTTTTGTGATTTATGTGCATTATTTATTTCTATGTGTTTTGAGTATTTTACCTCTCCCCGTGGTTGCATTATAATTTTTTGGTATGTGGTGATTATTGGCACATTTTCTAATGCATTTTGGTGAGATTTTTATCAGATTGTGGGTTGTTGTTCGTAAAGTTTTATTAAATGACTTCGATCAATATCTTTTCATCTGTATGTTAGATGGTTAAATGGACTAACCAGTATAACCAAAACATTGACTTTAGGTTTGTAGCATGGTTGGTGTGGATTTATGGCACCTCAGTTTGGAAAGTAGAAAAATTGGGTTTTGTGAGTCAATTTTGTTAAAACAATGATTTTTTCAAAAATATGATAATACCATTGAGTCTGAACCATTGAATTTAATAAGGTACCATAGTTTGTTTGTGTACTCAAAATTTTGGATGTCATGAAGGGTTCGTGGAGACTTGGAATTCTCCAAGTCTAAAAATGGTGCACCACTCAGTTGGTGCACTTGCTTAAGAGATGCTTTGGTCACTAAAGTGACTTGGCCTATCAGTAAAAGTATTACCTAAGTGACACGAGGATAACTAACGCGATTGTCGCTTAAGTGATGGCCTGGTCGCTTAAGCAACACTGGCGTGTTAGACGACTTTCACTGTAACGACAACTATGTTGCTTATGTGATGAGGCAAAATTCTATCTAGCGAAGCTTGGTTGCTTAAGAAATGGCCGCTTAAGCAACCTGATAGTCGCTTACGCGATGCCTGGGTGGATTGCATCCCTATTTTGGTGATTTTTTCACCCTTAGATCTGGAGATTAGGGTTCAAGTTTTTGGGCATTGTCTTTCATTTTTAAGGTTGGGTAAGCTCAAAATCCATATTTCAATTGTTTTTCATCAATTGTTTATCATTTAATCTTACTTAATCTTAAATTTAATGGTGGAATTTGGGGATTTTGGTTTGAAAGTCCTAAATAAGCATTTCTTTGATTCAAAATCTAATTTCAACTCATTTTCACTTGGGTTATCACATATGAGTTCCTTTAATCTTGGGAAATATGTACCCTTCTTTCTTGGAAATATATTTTAGGGGTCCATTTTGACCCTAATTTGGAAGTGGGTAATACGGGTATCGTTGTCTCTTTTGATGCATAGATTCAATATTTATGTGTTTTAGCTGATTTCGGGTCCATGCATGAGATGAAAGCTCAATGTTAAAGGCTTATTATAATGGTATCGACATTCGAAATAGGATATGGCTTAACTTTCTTTAGACTAGGTTGGGTAGTTAATAATAATGTAAAAGCATGCTATGGGTATGGGCTTGTATCATGAAAAATGTGTTTAGGTGATTTCTATGCCATGTAGAGGGCTATGTGGATAATATTTGGTAGTTTTGATACATTATCTTCTATGTGTGATAGTGTGGGGTATTAAATGATGTTCTTGACCTACTATTGATATATGTATGGTAGGTTGCACTCTTTTGATGGGAAAAAGCCTAGATTTTTGGATTTATGCGGTATTAATGACTTTTTATGCATGTTTCACTTGATGGTTTCTGGATTATATTAGATCGTGGACGGATGGTTGGTTTGAGAGGATTTTTGTATCACATGGTTGGTATATTGGTTGGATCTTAGATATTCTTACTTTGTTTGGTTGTGAGCATTTTATCCTTATATCATACTCATTCATGAAGCATTGGTACCACCATGGAAATACTAGGATACAGTAAACATTGGCCTTTTTTATGAAAAATATGACATCTTTAAAACTCTCTGCCGATGTATGTTCCTGAAAGGAGTTATGGATTTTGGCATTGGATATTGTTTGTATATGGGTTGACGAACCCCCATCTATCCTACAAAGAAACACAACTTGGTAGGTGTATATTGAGGTTATGCGATGACCTCGTGCGTCGCATCATCATTATTCTCTTCATTGCATTTCATATGTATTATGCACAGTCTGTGTTGTATTATTATATTTGGAGTGATATATGCCTTTTTGTACATCGTTCTTCTATAGGTATTTGGTATACATGTATGATTATGTTTCTTTTTCATATTCGTTTATAGTATAGACGAATATAGTAGAACTATTAGTAGATAAAATGTGGGAAACTATTTGAGATATTTTTTGATTGTAGGTGACATGCCCTTAGATTGTACTTATATGCTTTATTTTCTAATTTACTCAGTCGGCCTATGATACCTACGAAGTCAAAATGGACAATACTCAACCCTGTTGTGCCTTTTTGGTGCAGATCAAGGTATGAGTCCACCATACAATTAACTAATTTAGTTTTTTTTTTCAAGTATATTAGAGGTAGCGAATGTCCTATGCTTCAAGATTTGGCCTACTACCCATTCTAATCTATTTCATGTCTTATTTAGTATTCTGAGATAGTTCTTTATTTTTTTTGACTATTATTGTATCTTTGACATTTAAGATGTCTTTTGTCGTTCTTAAATTGTGACACCAAATTTTGGGATTTGGTTTGGTATCCTTGATTGCATATCTGCAAATATCATGTTTGTGTTGTTCAACTTTTCTCTAGAAGCCTTGCCTTGGGGTTTGGGTATTGATTTCCTTTCTTATATTAGTTTGAGTGATAGGCTTGTTTGTCAAGGCCTGCCGCGAAAAGTGCCATCATGACCCTTGTTTTTTGGTCATGAAAAATTGCCATCAAAGCAACCAAGTTTTCATTAGTCTTATCAGTGTTAGAATAGGGTGTCTAGTAGAGTCTCGTAGATTAGTACGTAAATGTCTGTATCTATCTTTGAGTGGCTATAAGACAACTTTAGGAAAAGTCCCTTCTTTCATTCTATATCATGCGGGTCTTTCATACATTGTGTTCTAAGTCATATTTCACACTTTTCTACGCAGATGGTGCGGACTAAATCCCGTGAGGCTCGTGATATGGAGTAATCATCAGAGGATATGGCTCAGTATAGAGGAAAAGTTGTGATCCATGGACGAGCTCAAGGTAGTGGATGGGTACGAGGATCTTCCCCATCCAAAGGTACAACAAGGGACTCTTCCTTGAGATTTGAGTTGAGCGTTCTGGAGATATGAGTACTTCTCCAGTCCCACAAAGTTCTTCTACCCCAGTCTTGAAGGGGTTTCTGATTAGCTTATTGACATATTTAGAGGGTTGTTCTTTGAGTGCACCTAGTGTTCCTCAAGATCTGAGTATTGTCACTCTATCCGTACCAAATCCTGTCTATAGTGTTCCTTCGGTTCTTAGTGTGGATCTTCTAATGGTATCGATATCTACTTGAGGTACTCCACGGATTCTAAAAGTCATTCCTCTTTCTATGGAAACATTTGAGTATGGTATTCTAAGACCGAAAGTTCATCTTTCTTTTATGTTAGCTCCTCAAGTGGGATCTCAGTAAGCCAGATTCATTATGCCTCCTCTTATTGTGAGTATAGTCATGTCTTCTGAGGATCTGGAACTTCCCTTATTTGGGTCCTCCTAGGTTCAGTGGTGTTGTAGGCGAGGATGCCTATGAGTTCTAGATTGAATGTCATGAGATGCTGCATAAATTTTGTTCAATTGAGTTGCATGGGGCTGTGTATACTACTTACCAGTTGAGAGATACAACCAAGGATAAGTGGAGATCTCTTGTTGGTTGCCGACCTTAGGGATTTCCAAAGATGACTTGGGATGAGTTTGTTGAGTCCTTTGTGGACAGGTTTATGCTTTATAGTCTGAGATATTAGATGCAGGATGAGTTTGATCACCTGTAATAGGGCTCCATGACTATTGAGATGTATGAGTCATGTTTATATGCTTTGACTAGATATTCTTATGCCAGTATTCCACTGATTCTGAGAAGATTAAGAAGTTCATGAAGGGGCTGACTGTTTTACTTCATCTTTTTGTTATCCAGATGGTAGTGTTAGGGACATCATTTAAAAGTATATTGGATCATGTTAAGATGACTGATTCTATTATTTGAGGGTTTCAGGGATGCTCCAAGAGGGTGCACCATCAGGTCAAGTTCATAGGTCACATTACTTGATGTAGAGATTCTAAATTCTTCCTTGGATATCATGGTAGGTTCGTGTAGGAAGCATTGTAGGGTTCAGGGAGTGAGTATTCTATTTTAGAAGCTTCAGAGGGTCATTATAGCTTCGTCATAACTTTTTGTATTGAGTCGATCCATAGGGGTTTCTTTGTGTTTGATGAGGTTGGCCATTTGTAAAGGAACCCCCCTCTCTCCCCCTTGCTTTAAGAATTACTCCTATATCATATATTAGAGGGAAAGGTTCATCTAGAGGAGGTGGAACAGGGGTAGTGCTACCCATTTTGGTGGACACGAGGCTACTTAATCAGGTGGTGGTCATGGCAAGTGCTATGCTATACCCGCCAGACTAGAGACTGAGGGTTCTGACATGGTTATCACCTGTATCGTCTCTATTTGTTTCGGATCTGCATCTATATTATTTGATTTGGGATCTACTTTCTCTTATGTGTATGCATATTTTACTTCACTTTTGATTTTACTTGTGAGCCTCTTGATGTGCCTATCCGTGTATCTACCCTTGTAGGAGATTATTTAGTGGTGGATCAGGTCTACCGATCTTATGTTGTGACTTTTGCTGGGCATGAAACTAGGGTAGATTTGATTGTCCTTGATATGGTATATTTTGATATCATCTTGGGTGTGGATTGATGTCCCCAAACCTGGGATTAGCTGTGATGTGTATCTCAAGTTCAACCAGGAACGAAGACCACCCCTGCGCCTAATCGAATAGAACATCATACCCCCAATATCGGATGAATTTCGAACATATAACAAGATAACATACAAAAAATCTCAGACAATTCAACGATATGTCAATGACCGATGATCGACCGAAAAACAACCAACCAACACCACCCAAGTCCACAGTAATCTAACAAAATTAGAATCAAGAAAGTGTTGGGACAAGCCCCCCACCCTGACAATGACAATGACAATATTAATGATAATGTAAACTCTCAATTCTACTCTATGAAAAGAACTGTTGAAATGTCTAAGTCTTCTGGAAAATGAAAGCTCACCACTTCACCACACGAACCGATGAACTGAGTCGATCCACCTAAATCTACGCTAGAAAAGTAGAAGTATCTCTGGTCACTACATCGCATGGGGATACAATGTCAGGAGATGGTTAGTGGGTTGAGTACTAGCATGTAACTCAGGGGTAAGGAAGAAAAATAAATGTCATCTTCAACATCTCAAAATCATTCAAATCCAATGCACATAATCTGATGCGTATATATATATACGCACACACACACACACACACATATATATAAATATATATGACACATGTCGGTATAGAGAACAAGGATAAACATGAACTTTGAAACCTTAGCCTAGATTTGTTTAGATCAAATGTCATAAGAAATCACCCACGGTCTATATGGATCCAGCTCTTCCCTAGCTGGAAGGTCCCAGTGCGTGTAGCCATACGAAATAGAGAATGTACGTATGCACCATGGGGGACTAAAACCACCCGACATACTAAGGTACCTTAAGCACCCTAATCACGTGATGTAATATGGGGGACTCAAACTTCCTAATCATAGAATAAGGGGGACTCGAACCACCTTGTAATTTAGACCCCCACGTCAGCAACCGCGGTTTCCAGGATTGGTCCCTTGAGACTTCCACTTTTAGGACTCAGCTACACAATCCTCTCTTAATCCCCATTAAAAAATTTATCATCCATTCCCATTAATTAAACCACATTACACATTAATGAATACATTGTTGGTATTTTCTTACCAACCACACATACAAGGTAACATCAACATACCAAACCAATTATAATAACTTGGGGGAATTCACAATCCACTTGGTTCAATATAAAATCATTATGTTTCATTAGTTTTTCATATTATGCGATAGTCCAATATGCATACTTTCAATATTAAAATCCAATTTAACAATATGACGTTGAGGTCATTACCACTTTAATTGTTGATATTCACAAATTGGGGGGAATCACAATCCCCTAGTTTATTCACAATACTCATATATCAAGTTTATTTCAAAAGCCACCATTTAAACATAAACGATGCATGGGTAAACATGAAATATCATATAAACAACAACCACTTTAAACCCTCAACCCTTATTAAAAGAACCAACACTTTAAACCATATGGGTAATCATTTAAACATATGCTTTGAATGAAAATAAGTTTTGGGGAATAGATACATGCCCGAGATACCAAGTTTTATGGAGAGAATTCAACCGTTGAGCCCTTGGATGACTTACTTCTTGATAAGACTATCTTGTTTGAGGGTATTTGGAGACAACAAAGAGAGCCTTTGATATGCTAAAGTGTTAAAATAATTAACCAAAGGTGTTTTATAGACGTGGGGTCTAAGTGGGTAAAGTGGGAAATTTTCAAAGTTCCCTCAACTTAAAAGATGGAAAAGTGTTGCTAATGACTACGGGTCACACAACGGCTCATTACCACAGATTACGACTCATCATTACAAGTCATAACCAAGTCAGTGTCATGGTCACCCATACTTTTGACCCTACGACATACATCATCTGACTCATATCATGGCCCTATTACTTTTAGGGTCTAAGTTAATCCAAGACAACAACGCTTGGAACACACACTAGTTTGACTATGGTTTGGGACATCACGGCTCGTAATTTTTCCATATAACTCCTTGATATCCACTCGTACTCGAAGTAGAGAACATGGACACACACTTTGGTCAGGCTATGATTTGGGTCCTTACGACTCGTTAGGGGAGTCATAGTCAGGAAAATAAGGATAAATTTCAAAAAATTTCAAGGACCAAGAATCTGGGGTGTTACATCCCCACAGGATCATTCATCCTCGAATGGATAGACAAGATATTTATTAGCATGATTTGACTCCAATACAACCACACTTACCTTTAACGAAAATGGAAAACAAAGATATCAAGGAATACACATATCTTAAGCACGATTAGTCAGAGAGGGAAACAAGAATGGGTACTTGGACTTCATGTCCTCTTCAGCTTCCTAAGTGTCCTTCTAAACCTTATGGTTCCTCCACAATACCTTTATCGAAGCTACATCCTTAGTCAACAACCAATGAACTTACCGATCCAATATCTAAATTGGGACTTTCTCATAAGATAAGGAATCTGGGACACCTACACCATCCAAAGGAACAACCAAGGAAGGATCACCTACATATTTCCTCAACATCGACACATGGAAGACCAGATGAATAGAACCCAAATACGAAGGAAATTCTAACTTAAAAGCCATATTTTCCACTCACCTCAAAATACGATATATACCAACATAGCAAGGACTGAGCTTTCCCTTATTTCCCAATCACATCTCTTCTTTCATAGGATATAATTTCAAGAATACCAAGTCATCCAAATTAAACTCCATGTTCCTTCGCTTTATATCCGTATAGGACTTTTGCTGACTATAGGTAACCTTAAGCCTATACCGAATCACCTTCACCTTCTCCATAGATTAGAGAAAAATGTCGGGACCATACAACCTATTTTGGCTAACCTCAAACCAATCAATAGGAGACCTACATCTCCTGCCATACGAATCTTCGAATGGAGCCATCCCAGTGCTCAAGTGTTATCTATTATTGTACACAAACTATATGAGAGAAAAATAGTCAACCCAACTATCACAAAAATTGATCACACAAGACCTCATCATATCTTCCAAAGTTAGTATTGTCCTCTTTACTTGCCCATCCGTCTGAGAGTGGAAAACTATGCTAAGGTTTATCTTTATCCCTAAACCTCCCTGAAAGATACGCCAAAAGTGATATGAGAACTGAGTACCTCGATCAGAAATAATGGAAACTGGAGCACCATGCAACTTTATGATCTCCTCAATGAAGAGCTTAGCATAATCTTCTACTAAATAATTAGTCCTCACTGGCAAGAAGTTAGTGGACTTGGTCATCCTATCTATGATGACCCAAATAGAATCAAACTGACGACGATACCACGAGAGATCAACAAAAAAATCTATATTAATCACTTTTCATTTTTGAATGGGCAATTCGATCTCTTGAGACAAATGACCTGGCCTCAAGTGCTTGACCTTCACTTTCTATCAAACCAAACACTTAGCCACAAAATTATACACATCCCTCTTTAAGTTATTCTAACAATAAATTTCTCTTATGTCATGATACATTTTTCTAGAACCAAGATGAACAGTGTACTTTGATTCATGATCTTTGGCAATTCTTCTTATGAAAGCCATTAACATCAGGAACACACAACCTACCTTAGTACTTTAAGACACCATCACCACTAATCTCAAAAGCCATCGCCTTATAGTGACCCATATTATCCTTGATCTACCTTAAGATAGGGTCTATGTCCTGCTTCACTTTCACCTAAGCACAAATAGATGACTTCACCACCTCTTGTACCATCACACCGCCATCATTAAAATCTAAAATAAAAACTCTAAGATTTTCCAAATGGTGAATATCCTTCACCAACTCTCATTTCTTCTCCTCCATATGAGACAAGTTCCTTATATACAACTTTCTAAGAACATCAGTAACCATATTACCTTTACCTAGGTGATAGTGAAAACTCATTTCATAGTCCTTGAGAAACTCAAGCCATCTCTTATACCTGAGATTCAAATCCTTCTGAGTGAACACATACTTTATGCTCTTGCCAACTCCTTTGCCTGAAATTCAAATCCTTCTGAATGAACACATATTGTAGTCTCTTATGGTTTGAGAATTTTTCAACATAGACTTCATATAAATAATGACGCCAAATCTTTAAAGGAAATACCACAACCAATAACTCTAAATCATGAGTCGGATAGTTATTTTTATGTACCTTTAGCTACCTAGAAATATAAAAAAATAACCTTTCTATGTTGCATCAAATGTCCGACCATAAGAACTTTACCTTCTTCTGGGTCAACCTAGTCAACAGAGCAGTAATAGAAGAGAAGCTTTCTATAAACCTCCTATAATAACCAACTAAACCCAAGAAACTTTGAATGTTGGATGGAGTCGTGGATCTAGGCCACTTCTTAACCGCCACAACTTTCTGTGGTTTAACCATGATCCCTCACTAGATACAACATGACCTAAATAGGTCACTACATTTAACCATAACACATACTTGGAGACTTTTCCATAAAACCGCTAGTATTTTAAGGTTTGTAACACAAGGTAAAGGTGATCGACATGATCTGCCGCACTTTTAAAATATACAAAAATATCATCAATAAATACATTTACGAACAAACCTAAGAAATGATGAATAAACCAATTCATGAAATCCATAAAAGTTGTTGGGACATTAGTCAACCCGAAAGACATCACCAAGAACTCAAAATAACCATACCGGGTTCAAAAGGTAGACTTAGGGATATCCACTAAAATTTAAGAGGGGGTGAATTGAAATTTTTATTCTGTGAGTCAACTACTAACTCCTCATAGTTGTCTCGCCTATAGATCAAAGAACTTCACAAATAGATTAGACTTGAAATAATTGAGCACATAAATAAAAAAATGTAAAGTATTAACACAAAAATTTATCCTAGTTTGTAACACGAATGCGGTGCCTACTTCTAGTCCACTTGGGTTTTAAAGTTTCCTCAGATCATTGAAAGTTGGGTATGAGTATAATGATAGAAAACAAGTTCTGAAGACTTATTTCGCTATTTATATCTTGTTACATAGGTTTAGTTGATGTTACAAAGTTAACTTGATCCTACTCTTTATATAGAAATCGTAAACTAAAAGTTTCAGAACCTTGTAATACTAAGAATAAGAAACTTCGAATTTTCTCCTTGATGTTGCATGAAAAAGTGTCTATCTGCATTCTTCCTCTTTTATAGCCTTTGGATATTACTCTTCATAAGGAAACCCAAGATATTTCTTCATAATCAAGAACATAAATTGATTCCTTGATTGAGGAATGTGGTCGTATGATATTTCCTTATTAGATATGTCGATATATAGATTTGGATCACGTCCATATCGTATATTTCCGTGATTTATTTTTCTTTTTGGTTTTGTAGAGACTGATGCCTTTCCAAATGTGCTCATGGTCTATTCTTCTTGATTTATTTGGTCTGCCATGATTTTGGGATTATGATCCTTCTTCAATTTCCATGATATTTAATTGATCTGCTTGCAATCATACTATTTGAATATCGTGATCCTCCATATTTTTTGCAAGATATTATTCTATCTTCAAAAATCTTGATTCGATTTTCCTTAACATTTGGGGCTGAGATTTTCCTTCCATTTGTTCTTATTGTGATTGATGATACTTAGATACCATGGATGTTCTTCCATTCCTATTGTCCTTCTATTCCTGGAGCCGAGTTCCTTTGTCCTTCCAATATTAGTAGTCTTTAGTATCCTACAAAATACACCTGTTAGTTTGTCATTTATAAAATGTAGACATAGGAGGCTACTTTGATGTTCCTATCTTCTACCCCTTTGACATAATAAAAAAAGCAATACACAAGCATTATGTAGATAAAGAAATTCACCAATAGAGAGAAAGAGAAAGAGAAATAAAACAACAACAAAAAGGTGTGTTTGGACGAATGCATGGATTTTATGTAGTAAAAATTATGGAAAATTCTACATAAGTATCAAATATCATTAATGGTAATAATACCAAGAATTTTTTGGAGGAAGAAAAATCTTTCGTCTAGCAGAGGTTCAGTAAAAATATCTGCTAGTTGGTTCTCTGAGTCAACAAATTCTAGAGAAAAATCACCATTTTCTACATGGTGTCAAATAAAATAATACTTGATATAAATATGTTAATCCCTAGAGTGATGAATAGTATACTTAGATAAGCTAATGGAACTAGTGTTATCACACATAATAGGAACAGATTCAAAAGATAAGTCAAATTCAAGAAGTTGATGCATAATCAATAAGATTTGAGTACCACAACTTTTGACAACTATGTATTCAGCTTCAGTGATTGAAAGAGAAACATAAGTTTATTTCTTGCTATGACATGAGATGAGTGAATCACAAAGAATTTGACATGTTCCACTAGTGCTATTCCTATCACTTTTGCCTCTTGTAAAATCAGCATTTGAGTAACCAATTAAATCAAGGTGTGAGGAGCAGGGATACCATAGACCAAAGTCTTGAGTTCCTATTAGATATCCTATAACTCGTTTGACTTTAATGAGATGAGACTCCTTAGGATTCAACCTGAATATGGCACAGTTACACACATTAAACATAATATCAGGCCGACTTGCAGCCAAGTATAGTAGAGATTCGATCATCCCTTGATATAACTTTTCATCAATGTCTTTTCCAGACAAGTCCAAATCAATACTTGTGTATGGGCTTATGGGTATTCCATAGGCCTTTTGTTTCTGTATACTAAACTTTTTGATGAGTTCTGTTGTGTATTTTTCTTGACTGATGAAGGTGCCTTTAGGAGTTTATTTGATTTGTAATCCAAGAAAGAATGTGAGATCCCCCATAAGACTTATTTTGAATTCTCTTTTCATCAAATTGGAAAAATTCTCACACAAAGAGATGTTAGAACTACCAAAAATAATATCATCAAGGTAAATTTGCACAATGAAAATATTTGAATCAAGCTTTTGAATGAAAAAAAGTTGTGTAAATTTCCCCCCTTTGAAAATTATTATTTAGTAGAAAAGTACTAAATCTCTCATACCTAGCTTTTGGATCTTGTTTGAGGCCATAGAGTGTTTTTGATTATTTGAAAACATGATCTAGAAACTTCCGCATGAATAAAGCCATTTAATAAAACACTTTTTACATCCATTAGATACAATATAAAACATTTGAATGCGGAAAAAGCTAATAAAATATGTATTGAACCTAACCTTGTCATGGGGGCAAATGTCTCATCATAAACAATACCTTCCTACTAAGATTAACCTTGAGATACAAGTCTGGATTTATTTTTGATGACTTTACCTTCTTTATCTAATTTATTTTTGTAGACCCATCTGGTTCCAATTACTGAGTAGTTTCTTATTTTTTAAACTATAGTCCAAAATTGATTTCATTCAAATTATTCCAGTTCTTCCTTCCTTGCCTCAACCCATGATTCATCATTGAGAGCATCATCAATTTTATTCAGTTCAATTTGGGACACAAGGGGAACTGATACTTGTCTCCTTAGTGACACTCTAGTTTACACTCTATCATCTGAATTTCCAATGATAAGTTCATTTGGATGGCTAGCATCATGCTTCCATTCTTTTGGAACATTCAATTACACCGCTTCTGCTGTGGGAGTGGACTATGTAGAAGGTGTAGTCGACTTTTTCTATGAAGTTTCTAAGGTTGAGCTATATTTTCTCCAATTTGTATATTACTTACATGTTCTTCACCAACACTCAAACTCGTAGGGAGGTGGTTAGATTCATCAAAAAAAAAATGTGCATATATTACTCAACACATAGAGTTTTTTTATTAAAATCCTTGTAAGCATGACTAATGGGAGAGTACCCAAGAAAAATACCTTCGTCACTTTGTTGATCGAATTTTCCTAAGGTATTCTTACCATTGTTGTGATTAAAACATTTATAGCCAAAGGGATGGAAGATGATGTTGGGATTCTTTTCTCTCCAGAGTTCATAAGGTGTTTTCTTTAAAATAGGTCTTATAAGGAACCTGTTGATGATATGATGTGATATGCTAACCACTTCTACCCAAAAGTGATTAGGGAGATTATATTCTAACAGCATTGTCCTGGCATTTTCCTGGAGGGACCGATTCTTTCGCTCCACTACACCATTTTGTTGAGGAGGCCGTGGTGAAGAAAAGTTCTAACAGTATCTATTCTAAAAACAATACTCCTCAAACACTTTGTTTTCAAATTCTACTCTATGATCACTATGGATATTAGTGATGAGGTGTCCAAATTCTCTCTGTACTTTTATATAAAAAATCTCAAAGTTTGAGAAATCCTAATGTTTATGTGGAAGAAACATAACCTAAGTGAATCGTGAGTAATCATTAACTATGAAAAAAAACATATCTCTTTCCATCAATGCTTGCGGTCTTAGTGGGGCCAAATAGATCCTTATGGATCATTTGATGTGGCTTGGTAGTAGAGATAATGTCTTTGACTTTGAAAAATATTTGGGTCTATTTACCCAATTGGTAGGTGTCACAGATGTGATCCTCTTAAAACTTAAGTTTTGACAGACCTTTCACTAATTCAAGTCTAGACTATTTCTCAATGATATGCATACTAGAATGCCCAAACATCCCATGTCACAACCAAGTATCATTGGTTTGCACAATGAGTCAGGTTAAAGTAAAAAAATTAGGACTATTTAAGACATAAATATTATCAATCCGTTCACCGATAACATTGATATCCCTTTTGTCGTGTTTGAAGGTGCAATTTTCATCATTGAAGAGGACTCCAAATCCGGCGTCTCATAGTTGATCGCTGCTGAGAAGATTGTGTTTGAGACCGTATACTAGGTATACTTCAGTGAATTCATATGATGAGATGAGTCTCGCTGAGCTGACTCCAATGACATTGCCTCTAGTATTGTTGCTAAATTTGATTATTTTTCTATCAACATTCTTTAAAACCGAAGAGATATTTTTCTTTCTAGCTATACTTCTGGAACATCCACAATAAATCCCTCTATTTTATAGATTTTGTGGATATTTTCCTACAAAACAAAAAGATTAATTCTGCTGAGGTACCCATGCAGTCTTGGGTCCTTGTGGGTTAGATGTACTTCCTTTGGGCTTCCAAACCCACAAACTTTTAGGCTTATGCATGCAACTGTTGGATTTGTGTCCTTTCAGTCCACAGATAAAGCAGACAGGTCATCAAGAGGAGAAAGAGGTATTAGCTGATTTAAATGACCCTGATGAGAAACATTCATAGTTTTTGAAAGAGCTAGATCTTATGTAACTATGGCTTGGTTATGCCTTAAAATTGTTTATTTTTATTTTTGCATCACTAAGCACTTCATTACTTAGGTCTATTTCAAATTAACATGCTTCAATTTTAATTTTCCAGTTTCATCGTTCCTCTTTGAGTTTTCATTTAAATCAAGATTCGCAACTTTTTTTCTATTGAGAGAGTTCGTTATATTCATCTATAAATTTTTGAAGCTTATCAATAATAATGTCTAAGCTAGATTCAAGAGTATTAAAATTGTGATAATCGTGTAGTCTTACCTCACTAGATTCACCTGTTGCCATGAAACACATATTTGCATTTTCTACTTTTTCTTCAATTTCATGTTCATTTCTCTAGGCTCAAACATTTTGATTCTTTCTAGATGATCATCGCCTCAGTTCTAGACAGTTTTGTTTTAATTACTAGGCCTTCCACAAAAGTAACAGAGATCATATTTTCTAGTGGAGTCATTATTTTTGCCTCCTTGGGATCTTTGTTGTCTTTTTTTATGATCTGCCTCGCCCCACAATTGATGAAGGACATTCCTTTATTATTAGCTTCTTCCAGAAAGTTCTCCTCTCTGGTTTGAGTAGCATTAAAGGTACTGGTTTCTTTCTTTTATCCTTGTGAATCCTGTTGATATAATTTTTCTGATATGCGATAAGGTTACCTCGTAGTTCGTCATAGGTGATGTTGTGAAGATCTCCATCCTCCAGGATAGCATTCTTGGTTTCCCAAATCATTCAGAGACTTCGGACCAGCTTCTGGACTTTTAGGCTGTGTGGATAGATCATCCCCAGTGATTTACGTTTGCACACGATTTTACTAAACTTGGAAAATATTGTTTCAATGTCCTCATTTTCTTCCATTCTAAATAGCTCGTATTCAATGACCAGGGCAGCAATGTTTGACTTATTGACTTTGGTTGTTCAATCATAGGTTACTTCCAGTTTGTCCCACATTTCATTTGCAATTTCACAAGTTTATATCTTTTTTATTCTTCTCCACTAACTGTACACAAAAACTAACTCATAGCACGTGTATTATTTTTAATTACATCTTTCTGTTGTTTGGTGACCTCGAATCTTTCAAGGTGGTCTATATTAGAACTACTAGATTCTTTATCTTTGTCCTTTGACTTCTCCTTGAGTCCTAGAATTAGCTTTAGACCCTTCTTGATGAAAATCCAGGCCTGGAAGTCATTTGATTGGACAAAGATTCTAAACATATTCTTCCTGTAAGAGTAATGTTGTCCATTAAAGTTTGTGGTCTGGTGGAGGAGTAACCATCTTAAAGAAGAGCACCGGGAATTTGATACTGGGCCTTTTTATCTTTTCTCACTTACGGGTAAACTACACAGTTGGTGAGACCTACTCTGATTCCAATTGAAATTCAAGAGGAGGGGGAGAATTGAATTTTTTCTTCTGCTAGTCAACTACTGACTCCTCATAGTCGAATCGCCTACAAATCAGTGTACTTCAAAGACATAATAGATTTAAAAAGATTAAACACGTAAATAATAGAACATAAATTAATAACACAAAAATTTATCCTGGTTCCAAACACCCATATGGTGCCTACTTCCAGTCCCCTTAGGTTTCAAAGTTTTGTTAGATCCTTAAATTTTGGGTACGATTACAATTATAGGAAACTGATAACGCTCAAATTACACCTCTATTACGAGAGAGTAAGCGGTCGTTGTCAAATATATAACCCAACTAGGTTGGGGTCGAATCCCACAGGGAATATGGTGTTAATTAAGTTGTGTGCAGATTAGTTGACTTTTAATCGTTCGTTTCCATAAAATAAATAGGGGGGTTTGATTCAGTTCACAAATTAATGGTTTATGTATAACGAGAAGAAATATGTGTAGTAGTATTCAAATTCAGAGAAATAGCAAGCTAGGGTTATGTCCGCCTTGTAGTCTTCAATACTTTCTAACTATGGGCTTTACGAATTCATACATGTATCGTGTTTACAGAGAAACATATTGTATTTAATAACATAATCACAGTGTTTCTCAACCATCAAGGACTAATTCACTTTAGTTCTCTCGAATCAAAAGCATTTACCAAAAATAATACGAAATCTCCAAGTAGTTAATCCTACTAAGGCATTAACTTATGAAATAGGGGTTGGTAATCCTATTTTCTTGTCACTACTCTCTTTTCCAAACATCAACATTTCTTTTGAACAAGTTGCGTTTTAACGCGTATCCTCTTTGTTTGCAACCACGACAATTCAAGATAAGCGAAGAGAGTATGATGTAAACTAATTAATGCATAATGAATTCAAAGCCCAAAGTGATAGATTGTATGCTACAAGGTTTCCGTAACCCTAACTAATAAAATTATCTACTTATGAATAAAATGAAAATCATCATAAATATATTCATCATACCAAAAACTAGAAGACGATCTTGGTGTGCGAATAGTGAAAGTAAAAGAGAAGAAACATTTCTCTCTCTCCACCCTAAGATGCTATTCCCTTCTTAGAATACTACAGAATAATTCAATAATTGATAAAAATTCAGCCATAAGGCTTTTAATAACATCCTTCTCTAATAAATTGCTACTGAGTCCTCAACTATTTAAAAATATTGAGTTTGCCCGGGAAAAAGTTCCCATATATCACATTCAGTCCAAAAGTTGCTATCCTTTTATGTGAAGTTTCCTCTGTTATCCACAGGTCCCCAAAGTGCCGTAATATTCCTCATTAGTACTTGAAAAGAATGTTAATCACATAGGTCAGCTCACTTAACTAAAAATAGACTAAAAGTGCAAGAATTATGTATTTTATCCTCAAAACTTAGCTAAAACATGGTTAAGTTATGGTGCTTAGACGTATAAATACGCTCAAAATCACCACCCAACACTTAAAGCTTTGTTCGTACTTGAACAACATATCTATTTATGCATACTACACAAGCCTTAGCACCCACAAAGGAAAACAAGATGCTCAAATAGGCTCACACAACAATTATGAACAAGAAGTATCTTCAGGAATCATTACTAGATACAACCTACCCTCAAGAATAGACTCATTAAGTTGGAAATTTCATTCATATCATTCAAGAAAAGAAATCATATAAATTACCCAACCTTCATCAACCATGTGCCTTCACAACAAGAAAGTTTCCCATAATCACTCACAATCATGCAATTTCTAAAAAAATGGGTACAAGAACCAAGTTGCGCTCACTCTCACAAAGAATTCTCAAATTACAACTGATGACCATATGCTTTCCCTTAGTTTAATACTCCACTAATATCAAAATGCTTAGATTAAGATCAAATAGGTCTTTTACGGGTTGTAATGCAGGCTAAAAGATGGGTAGGAACTATTTTGGACAGAAATTGTGACTATCTTCCCTAAGAGCTTTAATACACTACATTATGAAATTAAGATCAATCTCTAACAACCAATTTCCACTTCTTCTATCTTCACAGATTTGCTTTTCACCCCAACTCGTTAAGCTTAATTAATAACACTATGGTGGGAGTATGCAACCCTTTCAAATATTTTTTTTGTCACACTTTTCATATTATACACCCCTATAATAGCCACCCTCAACTTAAGCAGTTTGCCTTAGTTGAGGTGCACAATGTCCAAGAAGGACCAAGGACAAAACAGGTTCATTGTAACATGTCCGGGATAAAATTTTGAACTTTTTCAACAATTTTAGCTACTCCCAACTACATCAATTGCTCACGCCAATAACTAAACTTTGGGGCATAAATTTCACTTTTTTCCTCTTATTGTCAAACTCCTAACTCACATTGATTTTACATTAAAGAGCTTAGGAGCTTTTTGGATCAAATTACGGTTTATTAAAGAACGGATTAGGCTACATATGAGGCTAACAAAAGAACAAGCTAAAGGCTCGACGGGGATATCTAAGATAATGTACAAAGGTAGGTCAAAAAAAGGTATGAACAATGGCTATCAAAGAAATGCCTAAATCATCTCCTAAACTCACAATCTTTATTTCGCTTTAAACACACACCAGGAAAGTTCTTGCATCAGTTGCAATAAGGAATATATAACATTCTTACACACTCATGGCACATGGTCAACTCAATTAGGAGCATTATAGATTCTCGACCGAACAATTACATGAATTCAATTAAAACCAACAATCACAACAAGAGTCACAACTAGAGCCTAGGTGTTTCAAATATAATGATCCATCACATACTTATGTTATAATTTCATGTGATCCACAAGAGAAATTACATGTAATTGAAGGAATAATTTTCTCTTTAGAATAAACAAAATAACTAATCCTATCCAGAAGTATACTAAGGATAAGGTTCTATTTTCTTACAAAAAAAGTAGCAAAGTAACTAGCCACCCCACACTTAAGCTCAGCACTGTCCCCAGTGCAAATAACAAGATAAAGAACCTGGATAGTAGTACTTCTCATCCACATTAGGAGTCATCCAAGCTGCATGGAGATCATCATTGGAGCCATTTTTCCTGTATTCATCCTATCATCTACGTCATCCACACATAATGAAACTAACTATAATTAAGATGAGGGTGGTGAAGTCACCACCCCACACTTAATTTGTTAGTATCAAATAATTAAGTGTTATTGTTGGCTACTCAGATTTCACCGACATACACTTTGACATGGAGCACCTCGTTAATCACAATACAATTCAATCACTTCAATTTCACAACATTTCCATGGCAAGAATTTAATTCGTAATCCATAATTCGCCATTTTTGATAATGCTCAAATTACACCTTTCTTACGAGAGAGTAAACGGTCGTTGTCAAATATATAACCCAACTAGGTTGGGGTCGAATCCCACAAGAATATGGTATTAATTAAGTTGTGTGCAGATTGGTTGACTTTTAATCATTCATTTCCGTAAAATAAATAGGGGATTTCATTCAGTTCACAAATTAATGGTTTCAGTTTAACGAGAAGAAATATGTGTAGTAGTATTCAAATTCAGAGAAATATCAAGCTAGGGTTATGTCCACCTTGTAGTTTTTAATACTTTCTAACTATGGGCTTTATGAATTCATACACGTATCATGTTTACAGTGAAATGTATTGTATCTAATAACATAATCCAAGTGTTTCTCAACTATCAAGGACTAATTCACTTTAGTTCTCTCAAATCAAAAGCATTTACCAAAAATAATACGAAATCTCCAAGTAGTTAATACTTCTAAGGAATTAACTTATGAAATAGGGGTTGGTAATCCTATTTTCTTGTCACTACTCTCTTTTCCAAACATCAACCATTCTTTTGAACAAGTTGTGTTTTAAGGCGTATCCTCTATGTTTGCAACCACGAGAATTCAAAATAAGCGAAGAGAGTATGATGTAAACTAATCAATGCATAATGAATCCAAAACCCAAAGTGATAGATTGTATGCTACAAGGTTTCCATAACCCTAACTAATAAACTTAGCTACTCATGAATAAAACAAAAATCACCATAAATATATTCATCATACCAAAAACTAGAAGACGATCTTGGTGTATGAATAATGAAAGTAAGAGAGAAGAAACATTCCTCTCTCTCCACCCTAAGCTGCTATTCCCTTCTCAAAATACTACAGAATAATTCAATAATTGATAAAAATTCAGCCATAAGTCTTTTAATAACACCCTTCTCTAATAAATTGCTACTGAGTCCTCAACTATTTAAAAATATTGAGTTTTCCCGGGAAAAAGTTCCCATACATCACATTCAGTCAAAAAGCTGCTTTCCTTTTATGTGAAGTTTCCTCTGCTATCCACAGGTCCCCAAAGTGCCATAATCTTGCTCATTAGTACCTAAAAAGCATGCTAATCACATAGGTTAGCTCACTTAACTAAAAATAGACTAAAAGTGCAAGAATTATGTATTTATCCTCAAAACTTAGCTAAAACATGGGTAAGTTATGGTGCTTAGACGTATAAATACGCCCAACATCAGAAACAAGCTCTGAAGACTTACATTGCTCTTTAGATTTTGTGTCACAACTACAGTTGTTGTTTCAAAGTTGGCTCGATCGTACTCTTTATATAACAATTGTAAAATAAAAATTATAGAGCCTTGTAAGACAAAGAATGAGAAACTTTATTTTCTCCTTGAAATTGCATGAAAAAATGTCTGTCTTCGTTGTTCATCTTTCATAGTCTTTGGCTGCTACTCTTCATAAGGAAACCAAAGAGATTTTTTCTTAATAAAGGATGTAAATTGATCCCATGATTGAGGAATATAGTTGTATGATATGTCCATATCAGATATGTCCATATGTGTCTTTAGATCACGTCCATATCAAATATGTTTGTGATCTACTTTTCTTTTTGGTTTTGTAGAGATTGATGCTTTTCTAAATATGCTCGTGATTTTCTATTTTTGTTTTATTTGATCTACCATTATTTTGGGATTATGATCCTTGTTCCATTTCCATGATATTTGATTGATCTACTTGCCATATTATTTGAATGTCGTGATCCTCTATATCTTTTATGAGATATTCTTCTAACTTCCATATTCTTGATTTGATTTTCCATAATATTTGGGGCTGAGATTTTCCTTCTTTTTGTGCTTATTATGATTGAAGGTAATCTAATACCATGGATGTTCTTCCATTCCTAATGTCCTTCTATTTCTGTAGCCGGATTGCTTTGTCCTTCCAATACTAGCCGTCTTTAGTGTCCTGCAAAGATACACTTGTTAGGTTGTAATTATTAAAACATAGACTTAAGAGGCTAACATCCACTTCCCTAATCTTGAATTGATTGTAACCCAACCAATGATCAATGTTTGAAAGGTACTTAGCACCCTGAAGATAATCAAATCGATCCTAGGTAGCGGATACTTATTCTTCAATATCACCTTATTCAACTAGTGGTAATCTAGACACATTTGAAGAGATCTATCCTTCTTACGCATGAAGAGAACATAAGCACCCCAAGGGCGAATAAAAAAATTATCTAAAAGGTTTTTTAACTGTTTCTTGAGTTCCTTTAACTAAAACAGAGCCATTCAACAGAGAGGGATAGAAATAGGACGAGTTTCCAGAAGAAGATCGATCCCAAAATGAATTACCCTATCAAGAGGACACCAAGAAGATCATCAGGGAATATATTAGGAAACTCACATACCACGAGTATAGATTGCAAAGATGGAGCTTAAGATCTAGAATCCTTAACATACACTATGTGATAGAGAAACCTCTTAGAAATAAATTTCTGGTCTTTAAGATACGAAATGAACCTTCACTTAGGAACTAGAGAACTACGTTTTCACTTAATCACTGGATCATTGGGGAAGTAGAAACTTACCCTTTGGGTTTGACAATCGAGACACACATAGCTTAAATACAACCAATCCATCCCTAAAATCATCTAAAAGTGTAATATGTCCAACTCAATCAGATTCACGAAGGTCTCCCTACCATAGAATGACTTCACAAAACCCCTATAGATCCTTCTAGCCATGATGGAATCACCCACTAAGGTAGACACAGAGAAGGGATCCAAAATACACTCATGATGAAAAATAAAATTAATTGCCATATAATGTGTCACATAAGAGTGGGTAGACCTCGGATCGAGTAGACATTATACATCATGAGAGAAAATTTTGAGTTTACCAATAACAATATCGGGGGTTGCCTTAGAATTCTAACGGTTAATGACACCCAAAACTAACCTCTAAAGAAGTATCATGAAGTCAATACCAAATATTGTAACCCAAAATAGGTTGGGGTTGAAACCACAGGGAAAAGTTTGAACAGTTTCTAAACTTGTTGAAATCCATGAGCAGTGCGGAAGAGTAAATGAGGGAATTTGTAAATAATCAGTAAGTAGTAGCCGAACTTGAATGCTTTGAGTTGTAAAAAATCAAAGAAAAACACTAGGACTATGTTCCCCATGGCTTCTTAACTTTGTAAGTTTCTTGTGTTCAACCTGCCTATATATAGATCTGCATGTAAAGTTGACAAGCTATGTATTATCAAATGTCTTGTGAACATGTTGATAAATCTTACCCTTTACCTTGTGAGTCTTACGGTGTTGCTTTATTGCTCTTTGTCAATGACTTTAGTTTAGGTATCACCTTTTGTGTCTCAAGTTGATTAGATGAGATGGAGGAATGACAAGACAGATGTGAATCTCAGATTACTGTCTTAATCCTCTTTTCCCAATCTCAAACTCCATTGTGAGGACGTTATCGAATACAAGAAATCTTCAAGTTTCTGTAGTAGCTCTGATGTCAATTATTATGAAGAATATTAAGATACATGTAGTAACTTTAGAATAGATGATTCTCCTACTTCCCTTACATAGTTAGTCAACTAGGGTTCCCACAACCCTAGTAAGAGAAGTTAGCCGCTCATTCTTATTCAACAATCCTTGATAATAAATAATAAAGCATGTAATAAATTGCACAATAATGAGAAGAATAAAACCCAAAATCTGCTATTTGATTAATAATCCAAAAATCTGAAGAACAATGTAAAGTATGTAATAGTATGTCTATGAATGTAAAAGGATGTCAAAGAATGTAACCTAATAAAAGATAAACCCTAGGGTATTTATAGTATAAAAAAATAACCCAAAAATACGAATTAAAATGGAATGGGAAATGTAATGTTGGCACATGGTACAATTCACTAATCCACTCGTATGCTCTCCTTACGAGTCGTACTATGCCTTTCATATGATCTCCTGTGTCTTCTCTTCCAGGCTTTAATTTTCTGTTCTTCTTATGAATTATTATCATGAGTCATACCTTTACCATACCACTTGTGTCCTTCACTCATATCCACCTAGGACTTCTTTCTTTTATGCTCTGAACACTGGTTTACTTATGGTTTTGACTTTTAACTCATCTTCTTCGGAGACTTTAACTCTAAATCTTGACTTTAAATTTTGTTCTCTAGATGGTTTCTTGACACAACCTATATCCTCATATTACGAATCATATGAACAAGTCATTTCTTTCTTATATTTATCTTTTCTTCTTGGATTTGGGTTCTAGTGTGCTTATGAGTAAACCCACGAGTTGTATGATGTGTTGATGACTCGTAAGGTGACTCGTATCACTTGCAACTTTGTATTCATTGGTTCTTTTTCTTCTAATTTCATCCTGATACTATTATATACCTGTTTCACCTGCAACAAGCACTAAAGCACATCATATTCACTAAAACAACCTAAGTCCAGTCATAAATTCATGATTTCAAGCATTAAAAGTGTTGTGTTTCCACGGTACATCTGTGCGTGGAAAGAGCGTACACATGGTTCCAACCAGTGCTGAATATTGAAGAAGAAGTAGCATCTTTTAGTTTAGGTGTTGAAAAAGTAGAAATAAGGATCTTATTTTCCCAGAAGCAACCCTGAAAGGACAATCCCTCTGCATATGATTAATCTGACCATATTTAAAACATTTGTTCCTTCCCTTTTCACAAACACCACGATGCACCAAACCATAAAATATACAAGGGGAATATTATGGAGATAACTAAGCCCCATTATCCTATGGATGGGCACCCTGCAACCTAGAACTAACACTATTCTAAAAAAAACTATCACCCAGTGGCTTAGGATGAGGAGAACTAGCTTTAAAGTAGGAACCACATTTTCCAATTTCTTCTTGGACCACTTTCTACCATCTCTACCACTCTGTTGTAAACCTCCACACTGGTCTGAATACCAAAACTTCTTATCCTATCTTTCACTCACCTCTACTTGATTTTTATTTTCTTTTTCTACTTATTACATAGACACCACCAATCTAGAGATATCCATAACCTTGTTCAACAAGGTGGTCTTGTTTTACAAAATCAAATCACAGGACAACCCAGAAGCATACTTCATCATTCTATCCCTCATGCTAGACACTAGCTCCAGAGCATATCATGATAGCTAATGAAACTTCAAGGAACACTCTTTTACTATCATCCTACCTTGCTTCAGATTGAAGAATTCTTCAAACTTTACCTTCCTCAAATCTTGAGAAAAGAAATGATCAAGAAAGGCACTAGAGAATTCATCCCACAAAGAAAACTTGGTATTATCACTCCTAGAATGGTCCTATTCCTCATACCACTAATATACCACATCCTTTAATTGATAAGTAGTGAACTTCACACCCTCCACATCAATATCATGCATTACATGGAAAATCTTTTTTATCTCGTCAATGAAGTTTTGAGGATATTCCTCGACTTTAGAACTTGTGAAAGTTGGAGTACTTAACCTCATAAATTGGCCATCTCTAGTGGCCTCACAAGATGGAGCAACCGAAGCAACTCGCTCAGTTTGAGAGGCCACCATCTTGGTTACAAAATGGATTGTCTGGCAAAACTCAGCATTAGACATATTAGCTTGATGTGCGCGAGGAGGACTAGGGGGAAATAGTGGAACTCCATAGGGGGCTATAAAATTGGGAGCTGGAGCCCTAGACTAGTTCTGAATACTATACGTAGTACGAGCTCCATCAAGGTTATCCTTAGACGAAACAAAGAAGTTTCTTTGAGTATCAAATCTACTGGGATGCATGATTAAAAAAGAGAACATACAAGAATTAGAGGAGATTTAAAGATATTAGACTTTATAGATCAAGATAGAACAACAAGAGAGGGAAACATTACTAAATTCCTTTTAGCCTCTCCTTTATAAATATGGAGTGATATACACCCATAAAAGAGACTCTACTCAACACAACTTTGATCATGAGTAGCATTTGCATATTGTTCTTTAGAGATTTAAGGATGATATGTTGTATTTTATGATCTCCAACTGTGAGTTTTGGTTAGACTTGATTTCTTTCTTGGATCACGCAGTGACCAAGGATGGTGTTATGGTAGATCAAGCTTATATTGCAATGGTTGTGATTGGGTTAGGCCTACTTTTCCTATTGATAGTTGGAGTATTATTTGTTTAGCAGGCTACTACCAGAACTTTCATACGAGTTTTTCATCTATTGTGATCTATTGGCTAAGTTGGCTTAGAAAAAGATTTCCTTTTATTAGGTATGATGCTTATGTAATGACCCTTCAAGTCATTTTCCACATTTCAACTTATTTTTGCCATTAGAGCTTTTTTTGTAGTTGCCCTTAGTCATTTATGACTTACTAGAATTGAGAGATTGGTTACCGAGCAGTTCATTTGGTTAGTAGAGCCATTTCCCTATTTTGAAGTCTTCATTGGTTACAAATGGCCATCAGGAGAAAACTTCTGTCAAATGACCTCAAATGTAAATTTTGACTATTCTAGCAGATCCAAATTATTGATTTTAGGCTAGGAGGACTATTGGTTTGGGTCCTAAGGAACTCGAGCTCATTTTGAACTATTGTCAAAAAGTTAAGAAATTGGAAATTGGGTGTGGTACCCACATTTTGTTGAAATGACCTTGGATAGAAATTTCTACTGCACCATTTGATTCCAAAACATTGAATGTGGTATGCTTACATAGTTCATTTGCATATACGGGATTCCTAATTAATCTCGAGGTCTTGGCAGAGATTTTTCTAGTCTTAGTTGTATCTGGTGCATCACAATCGCAAGATAAGGGTTGCAATCGTGATACCCTTGGAAGGCACCAAGTGTCACGATCACAGTTGCTTGTCGCAATCATAATTCACTGGTGCAACCACAAGTTATAGAGATCACAAACATCAAGATCTGATGATCTGATATGGGTATAAATAGACTCTCTTTGCATGATTTTTCCTATTCCTCATCCATTCTAAGATAGCTAAAACATTAAGTAGAGAGATAGCTTAAAATTGGAAGTTTGTCTAATACTTTTTTACACGATTATCTTCCAAATTGTGGTAAGATTTCAGCCTTTTCATGTTAGATATTTCCATTTCTTGTCCAAAAGTCCATAACCTTAGAGGCTTTATTTTAGCCTTAAATTAGCTCATATTACACCCATTTTAAAGGCAAATGACTTCTTGAGCATGTGGGAAGATTGGGTTGGTTTTGAAAATGTGATTTTTGTGAGTGGGAGCCACATGGAATTTTTGTGTAAATTTTGGACCCGAATCACAATGGCACAATATTGGTATCATTATTCTCATATTGATGAATAGAATGTGATTTTGATAGCTTGTCATCTTACGAAAGCTTCTTAGAAAGGAAAAATGGAGATTCAATGAATCTTTTGAGCTTTCTTCGGCATCCAGGTAGGCTAGGTTTTATCCCTTGATAGATTGAGAAAATTCATATTATTTTAATGATATTGTATTTGATTTGGGATGGGTTTTAGGTGTTGATGTGATAAGTTACAATTCCTGGGATTAGTTGGATTATTTTGGATATTATTTTGGGTATGATTAGCCTAGTTTACCATACTTAGGTTAAGTTTGCCATGTAGGCTCATTATTAGGTTGGAAATACTTTATTTCTTGTTCTAATAAGTATATTTCCTTAGTCACTTGAGTTTAGGGCGGAATTTACCCTTGGTTCCATTCCTTAGGTGGAATTGACTTAGTTGCTCCTATTGGGAGAGATTACTATCCTAGGGCTAGTGATAGCTTGTTTAGCATCTAATAATAGATTTAGATACCTTAGCCTAGTCCAGTGTAGATAGTGCATGGTAAAGTATTTCAGAGATTTAGAAGTTGGCCCATGACCTACCTTAGGCCAAGACTTGCGATAGTTGTTGAAACCGCTTTAGTATGCTTGTAAACATCTAGGAAGTGTTTAGTTATAGTGATTTGAGATACCTTAGTACTTGTTGTTTTGATGAATGATGTTGGAAATAATTCTTCTTTATTATACTATGAATGACTTATTGATTAAGTAGATGATGTTTTGACGACTTTGTACTTGGCTTTGGTTTCTGGTGTGCTTACAAGCCAACGTACGATCCGTATGATGTGTTGACAACTCGCAAGGTGACTCGTATCATGTGCAACAATGTCTTCTTTATATATTTTTCTTCCAATTTTATCTCGATACTATTATAGACCTGTTTCACCTGCAACAAGCATAAAAACATATCATATCCACTAAAATAACCTAAGTCTAAGCATAAATTCATGGTTTAAGCATCAAAAGTGCTCTATTTCAATGACGCATCAACACCCTCAAAATAGAAGTTTGTGTGTCCTCAGGAAAAACAAAAATAAAAAACTATAACAAAACACAACGATGCATAAACAAGAGGATCCTAAAATACCTATGGCAGTGACTTTTCAATTTAGTTTTAAACATTTTTGTTCCCCCTTTTTTTTAACCTTTTTCAAGAATCAAACTGTGTATATCAATCTTCCACACGGATAAACACAAAGGAATTGGATTATGAAATTACATTAGTAATAGACAATCGGGCATAAACATAAACCACATTAACCAAATAATTTAGCAACCTAACAACATAACCCATGTGCGCTCATAGTAAAAAAGATCCCCATCACTCAGTTAACCCCAATCAGGTTATTTAGGGATATACAAAAGATGTTATCCCTCACAATAAAGTACCATCGGTGTATACAAAATACCATATGCTTGATAATACGCTCTCTTCATAAGTTTTTGGACAGTCAGTACAGGATTACTAAAGGACTTTATTCGGATTGTAACGTAGGTTAGGGGCTGGTATGGAATCTTTTTGGGATTTTTAGTGACTATGCCTCCTTGACACTACATTTTATTTGGGTTTCACTTATTTTTAACTTTTTTCTTCATTTTATTTTCGCCCGTATGTCTCCCTTTTTATATTAAAGCACATACAACTTGGACCACGAATGATTTTATTTTCTCACTTTCTTTGTCTTTTTCTTTTCTTGCAATTTTGCTTCTTTTTCTCTTTCTTTTATTTTCCCCGCACCTATCCTTTTTTTTTCTTTTATCTTTTACACTTCTTTATTCATACTTATTTTTTCCTATGCACCCTTATAATAGCAACCCTCAACTTAGGCGATTTCCCTAAGTAGAGGTGCACAGTGTCCCAGGAGGACCAGGGCTAATAAAGGTTCATTGTAGAAATGGAAACATAAAATTGGTGTAAACAAAAAAATTTGGTCGATTAAGGCTCAAACATTTGGATCAAAAGGATTCATACTTTATTTGATTGGGCATTTACTCTTTAGTGGACTTAGAACAAAAATGGCCTATGATCATTTCCTACTCGACTATCCTGGACCTAGGTAATAGCAATCGAGTAAGTTCTAGATTCAGATACACTAGAAACTAAGTAACACCTCACACACACTCACATAGGGTTATACTACAAAGCACCACTTATCCAGTAATGCAATTGTTCGACTTAGTTGTTCTATCCCTAATCCTAATGCCATTATCAGATTCTCAGTAGTCTCATACACATACTCATCACACAGTTATCATAAAACTTTAGGAGAGGTATCAATTTGGGTATAATTTTTTTAGCACAAAATTTCAAGACAACATCAACTGTTACAAATACAAAGTTTCCTCCTATTTCAGCTATCTTAGCACACAACAAAACACAAAATAACACATAAAACAAAAACAAAAAAAAAACTTGCTGGTTCTTAATTTTTTATATTGTAGCCACGGGATTTGAAACATGGAAAATATATCCCATGGTGACCTTAGTACCCCCACCCCTAACTTAAAGCTTAAGCACTATCCTCAGTGCAACTAAAAATATAATGCTAAGGTTTGGGAACATACCTGTGTGCTCAACGTGCTGGCTCATGCAGTCTTATCATGTGGTCCCTCAGCTCAGGTCCCACCATCATCAGCCTTCGTCCCATCAACTAGAAGGACTGCCTCCACAGAAGTGGCACCGGTTGTGACCGGTACCCTCAAGTATACATCAATTGGTGGGTCTACATCACGGCCTCACTAAATATCTACACTCATCAGTCTCAAACTACCAGCTCCATCATGAATCTTCTGGACCCGCACTTACCAATCCTTCTCACTTGTAGGCTATCTCTCTTAGACTTTTTCTCCTATCTTTTTCGGCACTGCTCCAGTGATTTCTCTTCTTCCTATTCTCTTAGGTCTCTTCTATCATTCTAGAATATCCTAAATATATTTAACATGTAACTCAGGTACAACACCAGTAACCATAGATTGTTTGATCAGCGATTAGTCATATAAGTCAGCAACCATATTCTTAATTTCAGCCACCTCAGATTTGAACTCCGCAATATTTGGGGTCTGGCCATTGGCCAACTGTCGGGTCGTTGTCTTCTCAAATTCATCTATCTGATCTACATCGGTCTATATTGGTCCGCTAGCCTCTTAACATCCTAGGGCTTAATAACCTCTTTCAAGTTCCTGACCTTGGCCTCTAATGTGTCTAATCTCATCATTGACTTATCCTACATAGACTATAAGATCATAATCAATCCAGCTGGCTTGATTGGGGTCTAGGTGGTACAGACTGAACCGAAGGAGTGTCACTAGGTATACCCACTATATCAAAAGTATGTGTGGTCTCAGTTTTCCCACATGTCTCAGTAACCTCAGTAGTCTAAGCAACATTGGGATTTTCACTATTTCTGAACATTTCAGCTAAAATATCAGCTCTACACCTTACTTTTCTGACCAAGGGGCTTGAGGTATCTCTGATCAGCCCCAAATCTGTAGTATTTATGGACTTGATCATTTCATCAATACCTGGGAGTTCCTACACCCCCACAACCAAACATAACTAAGAGATCAAGGATTAGTATGCCAACAACAACTTTTTTTCCCCACAACTCAGTCTATCATTTCACATGCTAAGAACTCCCTCACATTAAAATCGTAACCAACCATTAACCTAACTATCAAAGTTGTACAAACTGCACTGAGTACATTGTCCTATGTAGTGGGACAAAGTCTATCTTGAGCCAGTGTCCACCACACCTTGGCCTTGAAGTTTAACAAATTCTTCTCTCTATCTTCTGTAAGACCACTTTCGGGACTCATACTACCAAAACTATATCCTCACTATTCAACGTTATAAAACTAGCAATCCACCTTAAATGCCCTATCTTATCATCCAACCCCATATACTTTTGAGTAATTTTTAGTATTTTCTTCATGCGGTGCTCCAACGCACCTGTGTTTACTAGTGGTAGAAAGTTTGGTTCATTTAAGAATGGAGAGATAATGAGCGGGGAGATGTTGACCCGTACTCCTTGAATAATCAATGAGGTAATGGGTTCACCACCTTCCCATAGTTTCCCCTGTGGATACTGTCTCTGCATCTTATCCTTGTATGCCACGTAAAATCTTGGACTAATGAGATAGTGTACTTATCGGGCGCTCTGGTCATCCACTCAAAGCCATGCTACCTGAACCAAGACTCAAATCTGGGAAACTCAATCATCCCAGTTGTAGTTAATCTCCTCTTTAGGTACAGACTCCATTTGGTTCTTCCATTCCTTAGTATGATCAAAACATCATTATGTGTGTTTTGCATACCATGGTACCCCCTCTGTTTAACGATGGGCACCGGAGCAGGTGTGATGGCCAGTAGTGGGTCTTATCTATAAATTGATGGCACATCAACTACTTCTACACTAGAATATTAAGACTCTGAACTTTATTTGTCTGAGTTTGATTCCAAAGTAAGATCAACATCCTCCTCTTCCCCATATCACCCTCAGCTTTTTCATTTTCATTATCCTCTTTATTCTTAGAAGATAAAGATAGAAGAAAGTATGGAGAAGAGCTATTTGGGTTCTTCCTTCTCGATCCCTGTAGAGGTGTGTCCTCTAAAGCTGCCACTTTTTTCCTTGAGGGTATTTTTCTCTTGGTGTCGCTTACTGTTTCATAGGGAATTTCACTAGATCCCCACTTGAATCACTTGTTTTTTTCTTGTCTGAAAAATAAAGCTTGGCCTTTGAGGCTATCTTCTTCTTAGTGTTTTACTTTGAAGAATCACCTTTAGGAGACATAATACTGTGTGCATACACTTATTAATAAGTTCTAAGATAAAAGAAGAAAAACAAAGAAAATAAATATCAGTCTGCATGTTCTATTTAGGCAACGACTAGGGGTAATAGTCGTATGAGCTGCATATTACTCTTATGATTGAGACCTATGCTAAATCGTGTATATTTGATTGTTCAGTTGTCTGCTTATGAGTCCTCCTAACCAGTTGTAAGGACAAGTTATGACTTGTTACCAACAATCGTAGACCAGAAACAAACTTCTAATATATAATTTCTCCCAGGTCCTTACAACTTATGTTTATGAGTCGTATGGGTTGGTTACAAATCATTTAGGCAAGTCGTACCCATACCATAATCTACACTAAGTTGGAGTTTATGTTGCGAGTGGTTATAAGACTCGTTACGACTCGTTACTTATGGGTATGGTTCGTAAGAGGTCTCGTATCCACTGCAACATAGAAGTTCAACTTCTAAGTTGACTCTAATGCATAATTCCCAAACTACCCTCTACATTGTACAATATTTTCACCCTATATCAGTACAAAAAGCACATATTCCACACACAATATCAAGTGAAACCCCCAATTTCCATTTTAAGCTCAATTTCTAAAAACTAGGGTTCCATCTTTCAACACAAAAGTCAATTCAACTCAAACCAAATCTAAAATCTCACACAGTTGAAAATTTAACTTAAAAATGATGAATTTAATTTCAAAAACTTTTAAAAAATGATGAATTTAAGTTCAAAAACTTACTTGAGTTGGTGAGATTCTAGGTTTTCTTGGATTCTATTTTTCTTCACCAAATTTATCACTAATTCGTGCAATGTGAAGGATTTGAACAAGTTAGTATGTGATTTTGAGTGATTTCATGCTTTAGGAGCTCAAAGATAGATCAAAAATGGAGGTGGGTTGTGTTTTCAAATGTCGTCTACCCAAATTGGGTGACCTAGTTTATTTCAAATCAAATGCTCTTGGCTAGGTTGACCCACGATCCCCAACCTAGTAAGCTTGGGTATGAGTTGTGTGTACGACTCGTATCCAAGCTTACGGGTCTTTTCCCCCCATTCATAAAGACTTGGAACCTTACCTAGGTTTTAGATTCAGTATGACTCAAGGTGATGATGTTTGGCATATTTATACGTCTAAGCACCATAACTTACCCATGTTTTAGCTAAGTTTTGAGGATAAAATACATAATTTTTGCACTTTTAGTCTATTTTTAGTTAAGTGAGCTGACCTATGTGATTAGCATGCTTTTTAGGCACTAATGAGGAAGATTACAACACTTTGGGGACCTGTGGACAGCAAAGGAAAACTTCACATAAAAGGGAAGGCAGCTTTTGGACTAAATGTGATGCATGGGAACTTTTTCCCAGGCAAACTCAACATTTTTAAATAGTTAAGAATGCAGTAGCAACTTAGTAGATATGGTTGTTATTAAAAACCTTATTGCTGAATTTTCAGCCATTATTCAGAATTCAGATTCTGTAATATTTTTGAAAGAAGAAAACGGCTTAGCTTGAGCAACGGAGAGAGAGAAACACGTTCCTCTCTTATTGTCGCTAGTCATCTCCATCGCCGAGATTGTTCTAAGTTTTGGTATGATGATTATGTCTATTTTGATTTCCATTGTATTCATGAGTAGCTAAACTTATCTGTTAGGGTTATGGAAACCTTGTAGTTTACTCTCTATTGCTATGGGTTTGTGAATTTATGATGTGTAATGCACTTATATCATTACTCTCTTCATTATAATTGAATTCTCATGGTTGCAAACATAGAGAATGCGCCATTATAACAATAATTTGTTCGATAGAAAAAATACTGTTTGGAAAAGAGAGTGTGGCGAGAAAATAGGGTTTCCAACCTCTATTTTACATGTTAATGCCCTAGCAGGATTAACTTCTTGGAGAATTCGTACCATTTATTGTACACTTTAGGTTCGAGAGAGCTAAGGTGAATAAATCCTTGATGGTTGAAAAACACTTGGATTTAGAATTAGAATACGACTCTCTAAAAGTGCATGCATGTATAAACTCCGCATTACTCATAGTTAAAAGAGAAGTAGAAACTACAAGGTGGACATAACCCTAACTTGTTATTCTCTGTGATCAAATATAACTACGCATATCATCTCATCGTTACACTGATAATATTATTGTGCACTTAAACCAAACCCCCTTATCTTGGAACCTTCGACCAACAGTCTAATAATAATTGCAATACTTAGTGATCATAGTATTCCCTGTGGGATTGGACACCCAACCCAGTTGGGTTCTATATTTGACAGCGACCGCTTACACTTTCTAACAAGAGTTGTAATTTGGGCGTATCAGGTGACGACTCGTATCCTGCTGGTATGACTCATTTTGATAGTCGTAAAGACTCTAGAAACTTTTACCTAGATCTATTTTATCTCACAGGTCCTTACGACTCTCACTCACGAGTCGTTACTATAAGGTACGACTCGTGAAGAGTCTGTATGACCTAACTTCTTTGAATTTTTTGGATCTTTTCTGCAGTCTTAAATCCTACACATTGAACAAACATATTACCCTATAAATGAATAAGTACGAATGCATGGGTTGCCTCCTATGCGTGCTTGATTTAATATCGAGACATGACGTAGTTTCCTTGGTTACTCAAACTTCACCAAGATCCATCTAAAAAATTATACTTAGATCCTTAATGTTGCTCGTATAACACTTTACTCTTTGCCCATTCAATTTGAATTGGGATTCACTATCCCATTTCAATTCCAAAGCACCATATGGGAACACTATTATCACAGTAAAGGGACTATACCATCTAGACTTCAGCTTACCTGGAAACAAGCCAAGCCTTGAGTTGTAGAAAAATACCTGTTCACCTTTTTTGAAGATTCTTTTCTCAATCCTTCTATCATAATATAGCTTCATCTTCTCTTTGTAAAGTCCTGAAATTTCATAAGCCCGGAGTTGGAATTTATTCAACTCATTCATACTATTCTTCATTGACTTGGCTGCATCTTGCCACTCAAAATTTAACCTCTTCAAAGCCCATAGGGATTTATGTCTAAGTTCAATAGGTAAGTGACATACCTTTCTATTTACCAACTGATAATGAGAAGCACCAATGGGGGTCTTGAAAACTTTTCAGTAAACCCATAATGCATTATCTAACTTACGTGACTAATCAGTCCTATTGGCATTTACTGTCTTTGCAAAGATGGACTTGATTTATCTGTTGGACACCTTATCATATCCACTAGTCTACGGATGATAAGGTTTTGCAACCTTATGTTTTTCTCCATACTTCTCAAGAAAACTTTTGAATAGACGATTACAAAAATGTGACCTACCATCACTAATAATAGTACGCGGTATGTCAAATCGAGAAAAGATATGCTTTTCAAAAATGCAACAATACTATGTTCTTCATTGTTGGGAAGCACAATTGCTTTCACCCATTTAGAAATATAATACACAGCCACAAGAATATACTTTATGCAAAACAAACTCACAAAAAGTCCCATGAAATCCACACCCCATACATTAAACAATTCCAATTCAAAAATAGGAGTCATAGGAGGTCCATGGCATCTAGAGATGTTACTTGGCATTGACATGGATCATAATATAAAGAAAAATCAAGTGCATCTTTGTAGATTTATAAGACAATAGTACCCACATTGTAAGATTTTGTGCGTTGTGCGGTTTTCTCCATGATGACCCCCAACTGTCGAAGAATTACCATCCTCAATTATGCTCATCATCTCCACCTCAAGTATACAACTACGAATAATCCCATGCACACAAATTCTGAATAAATAATTCTCATCCCAGAAAAATTTCCTTACCTCATGCATAAACTTATTTCTTTGTTGAAAGGAGAGATCTTCTAGGGCTAGATTACTGGCTATATAATTTAAATAGTCTGCAAACCATGGAATTAGATCCTAGGAAGCTACTAATATTTGTCCATCTGGTAAACTATCATTAATCTCGATCCCATCTTCAGCATTCTACATAGCTTCCTCCTCAAGTCTAGATAAATGATCTAGAACTTAATTCACAGTGCCTTTTCTGTCCTTGACCTTCAAATCAAATTCTTGCAGCAATAACACCCACTTAATTAGTCTAGGATTAGCATCCTTTTTCACCATTAAGTACTGCAATGTTGCATGATCAGTATGAACAATTACTTTTTTCCCATTCAAATAAGACTTAAACTTCTCAAAGGAAAGAACCTCTGCCAACAACTCTTGTTCAGTAACTGTGCAATTCTTTTGAGAAAGATTTAGTGCCTTGCTAGCATAGTAGATGGGATGAAAGATCTGTGTTTCTTGTTTTCCTAGTACATCCCCTAAGGACAATCCCCTTGCATCACACATAACCTCAAATATCAAGGACAAATCTGGGGATACGATTATAAGAGCAGTCATTAATTTCTTTTTCAGACATTTAAAATCCTGTAAGCATGCCTCAGTAAACTAAAATTTTAGCACATTCTCCTGAAGCCTACAAAGGGATTGGCAATCTTAGATAAATCCTTGGTGATTTCCCTATAAAACCCAGCATGTCCTAAAAAGCTACGAACACCCTTCACATAAATTGGTAGAGGTAATTTCTCGATCTCATCAATCTTTGCTCTATGTACCTCAATACCCCTTTTTAAAAATTTTGTGCCCTAGTACAATACATTTTGGACCATAAAATGGCACTTTTCCCTGTTAATTACAAAGCTGCATTCCTTGCATTTGCCAAGTAAACTAGGAAGTCATCAAATGAATCAACAATGACTGAGAAATTATCCATAAATACTTCGATGGTGTCTTTTACTATTTTTGAGAATATTGACATCATACATCTCAGAAATATGGCTGGAGCATTACATAACCGAAATGACATACGTCTGAATATAAAGGTCTCATAAGGAAAAATGAAGGTTTTCTTCTCTTGGTCTTGGGGTGCAATAATGATTTGGTTGTAACCCAAATACCCATCGAGAAAATAGTACTATTCTTTACCCGTGAGTCTATCCAATATCTAGTCCTTAAAGGGCATGGGAAAATGGTCCTTCTAAGTCCATACATTCAATTTTTTGTAATCCACGCATACTCTCCATCATGTGACTGGACTTACCATCCCTAGGTCATTCTTTTCATTAGGCATAACACTAATATCGTCATACTTCAAAACACACTCTACTAGACTGACCCACTTACTATTAGCAACAAGATATATTACACCAACATCAAACTACTTTATTATCTCTTCACCACCTCCTTCATGGAAGGATGGACCCTACATTGATAGCCTATACTTGGAAAAAAATACATCTCAAGTTGTATTTTATGAGAGCAAAGACCAGGATGGATGCTTTCAATATCTGTAATAAACCAACCTACGACCCTCTTGAATCTCTGTAGTACTGATAATGAAACTTCTCTTTCTATTTCACCCAAGTTAGCTGCAATGATTACCGATAAAGTATTATTGGCCCCTGAAAATGCATATCACAAATAAGACGGGAGGGCCTTCAACTCTATGATAGGTGGGTCCTTAAATGATGGATGAGCAAGTGGAGTGGTTCTATTCTTTATATCAAAATCAAGTTTCATCAGTGCATAAATGTAAGAACTGCTCCCATAGAATGCACATACCATCTCATCATTATTATCAATACCATCACTATTAATGTTCTTGATCACAACTTCTAGAGCTTCAACACCTAACCTCTCTTCAATAGGAACAACATCTGAAGTATCTTCCCAAGTAGTTATTGCATCATCATCATGGAATATGTCTTTCTCTTCATCAAATGCCATAATTACAGATATCACTCTTAACTCATCAGGATGCTTTATGGATTTGTGCACGTTGAATGCCACCTGCTCATCATTGAGTCTAAACATCAGATGTCCTAACTCTAAATAAATTAATTCCCTTTCTGTAGATAAGAATGGTCTTCCTAAGATAATGGGACTTTAAATTCCACTTTACTATCTTAAATCACAAAATTAGCAGGAAATATGCTAGAAGCCAGCTTTACCAATACATTATATATAATACCAACTAGATTTTTCACTGTTCTATCTGACATCACTAGTCTTATAGTGGTTGGTGTGGGAGGTACAAACCCCAACTACTTAAAAAATGCTAATGGAATAAGGTTGATGCTAGCACCCAAAAAACATAATTCCCGATTAAAGTTAAAAGATCCAATAGTGCTAGGAATTATGAAAGCACCAGGATCCTCCTTCTTCTCTACCAAATATCTAGTTACTGCAGTGCTGCAGTGAATAATATTGTTGCTTGGATGATAAATTACTGACCTCTTATTGGTGATTAGATCCTTTGTGAATTTTTCATATCCTGCCATTTTCCTTAATGCATCTACAAGTGGGATATTGACTGACAACTCCTTTAACATAGACAAAGATTTTTTATACTTACCTTTTTCTTATTTCTTTTTCAGCCTTTGAGAAAAAGGAGGGCAAGGTCTCAAAATAGGCTTCAACACAGGCTCCTCGACCTCGTCTCTTCCTTTATATTTCCTATTACTACTTTTCATATCAACCAAATCATCATTATTTTTTTGTTTATCAACAGTGGGTACAGGAAGATCTATAGTGGTTTTACCACTCTGAGTGATAATGGAATGAAAGTAACCACCATTCTTTTTATTTGTAACTGTGTTACTCGGAAGAGTGCCAGGTTTTCTTTGATTTAATGTGGCCAACATCTAGCCATACTACTGCTCCAGCTATTTGATTGAGGTAGCATGTGACTCAACTTTCTAATTCAACCCTAACAGGTCTTCCTTAATCTCCTTAAGATAACTCTCTTGACATTCTTTCCCTTGACTAGTTTCGACAACATTGCCTCCATTCTAGACTCTGAATCATGACTACCTGGTGGAACATACTTCTCAATATTCTCATTGTAGTCATCTTTCTATCATCAATCACTATCTTTCTCTCTACTTTTATCTCCATATATTTCATTATAATAGTTTCGACCTTAATTCCATTGCCCATGGGCTCAGATATCCACCGACCTATGATTAAGATACTTTGCTTCCTCTTCAGCTTCAATCTTAAAAGTTCTAAAGGTAGATCCATGTTCCACAACATTATTCACTATCTCAGCACTAGTTATTGTGAATTATTTTATAAGTAGCCCAATATTTGTCAAAAGCCACACAACTGCTTGGGCTACAAATTCTTGAATAGCTCCATAAGCATGATCTTCCCTAATAGTATATGTACCTACACTACACTCAGCATATCTAGTATGCCAACCTTTATTAGTCACCGAAATATCATCAAGCATATCCTGCGCAGCATCCCACCGAAGAAGAATAAATGCACCTTCCAAAATTATATCTGCCATTCACTAAAATTGATATTCAGTGGTCTGTAGAATATTTCCAATAAGTTGAATGTTGTGATTCTGTGATTAGGTACCATGCTCATCTTCTTCTTGAATCTATATCATGCCTCATACATAGATTCTACAGGTAACAATATGAAATTAAAGATTTTATATTTCAACTATAGCATCCTTGCAGAAGGGAAGAATCTATTCAAAAAATATTTGCACAACTCATACCATGTAGTGATTGAACCTCGCTGACGTTCCCCTTACCATAGTGATGCTTCTCTAGAAAATAAAATTAGGAACAACTATAGTCTCAAAGCGTCCTGATCAACCCCTGTAGTAACATATGATGAACAGATACCAGTAAAATTAGCAAGATGTATTTTGGCATCATCAATTGCTGATCCCAAAAACATACCCTTTAAGTTTATCAATTGGATCATTGCACTAGTAATGTCAAATTTAACATTAGGGGTAAAGCAGGAGGAATGATGGATCTTGTCTCAATAGGTTCAATATATCCCATTTCCTTATCTTTATCATACAGTTAAACATGTTGATATGCAGGAATCATCAGAGCTCTGCCTCTTTGAACTCTTCCTTGTTGTGCAGGAACTTGTCTTGGCATGGCTAGCACTACTTGTTGGGCTAGAACAACATCTTTAGCTAACAGTACTTTATCATCTACTCTAGCTTATTTAGTTACCTCTGTTAATAATCGTTCAGTCAGTCTGTCAACAATATTCTGTGGATCATTAGGTGGGGGAGGAGGAACATTATGAGGGTCTTAAACCCCAACAAGAATTCCATTATGAACTTATTCTTCCATCTTTCGTGGTTTTTGAAGGATCTTTTCAAGATCTAGATCGAAAGGGAGTAAAGGATTAACTTTTCTCTAAGTTTTTGAAATACACCGACATATGCCAAACTAAGAATAGAAAAATAAACCTGTGAACTTCATCAAATTTAATCAAGAAATCACACTGTCTTCCTCGACAATGGTGATAAAATTTAATGTTGTCCAAAACTAAAATCCAAAGAAGTATGTTTCAGTCGAAGCCAAATATAGTAACCAAACAAGGTTGGGGTTAAACCCATAGGGATGATTTTTAATAGTTGCTTAACCTGTTGAAAGCCACGAGCAATGCAGAAAAGTAAATGAGGGAATTTGGAATTAATCAGTAAGTAGGAACCAAACTTGAATGTTTTTAGTTGTAAATAATAGAATATGAACACTAGGATTGTGACCCCATGGCTTCTTAACTCTATAAGTTTATCATGTTCAACCCACCTATTCTGTTGCTCGACATGTATATTTGACAAGCTATGTATTATTAACAGTCTTGTGAATGTGTTGATAAATATTACCCTTTACCTTGTTAGTCTCAGGGTGTCACCTTATTGCTCCTTGTCTATAAGTCCAGTTTAACTATCACCTTTTGACTCGAGTAGATTAGATGAGATGGCGGAATGATAAGATGGAAGTGAATCTCAAATTACTGTCTTTATCCTCTTATACCAATCTCAAAACTCCCTTGTGAGGATGTTATTGAATATAGGAAATCCACAAGCTTCTGCAGTAGCTCTGAGGTTAATTATTATGAAGAAGATTAAGACACATACAAATACTTTAGTACAGATGACTCTCCTACTTCCCTTATGTAGTTAATCAACTAGGATTCCTACAACTCTAGTTGAGGAAGTTAGCCGTTCATGCTTATGCAATAATCTATGATAATCAATGAAGAAAGCATGTAATTAATTTCAAAATAATAAGAAGAATGTAAAGTATGTAATAGAACGTCTAAGAATGTAAAAGGATGTCAAAGAATGTAACCTTATACAAGATAAACCCTAGGGTATTTATAGTATCCAAACATAACCCAGAAATCTTAATAAAAATGGAATTGAAAACGTAATGTCGGCACATGGTACGACTTGCTTATCCACTCGTATGATCTTGTTACTTGTCATACCGTGCCTCTCGTATGTTCTTCAGTGTCTGACCTTCTAGTCTTCAAATTTTTATTCTTATTACAACTCATTCTTATGATTCATACCTTGACATGATAAAAAAAAGGGATAGGGAAAATTTTGGTGAAAGAGGAGTTTTTAGGGATTCCTATCAATTGGGTGGATTCAACATTGAATTGTATAAATAGGAAAAGAAAGAATTCATTCTATATGCTTGTGAACAAATTATATTGATGTTGGAAATAACTGAAGATGATTGGAATAAATTGTTAAATGCACCTACGGATCATTGATGGATATATATGTGATCCTTGTAGTTACTATATTGGCTATCAGATATCTTGAATGGGCGATTGGAAGGATAAAGGTTACACTTCCACAGGATGAATTGTTTGAGTCTCAGAATATTATTTGATACAAGAATCAACAACTAAAACGAAATTAAGGCCTAAATAAACAAAAATAAGCAACTAAACTAGAACAAGACAAGGAAAACAACACATAAAAGAAAGGAGATGAAGTAGAAAATGCATGAAATAAAAAGGAAAGGTAATGAGACCCTTACCAACACCAATGATTAGCATTAGAATGTGTATCAAACATTCAAACACACCTCACAAACATTATATTAAAACTCACTCTTAGGTGGACCAAAGGAATTCACACTCCTCAATCACACCTTTCTTGCCAATTGATCAACACAAGTGAAATCCATCAAATGTATTAATCCCTAGTTTCAATGTCTTTCCAAGACCTACACTAAGATGGATTTTCCACGACCTATACTAAGTAAAGAAAATACAATTTGAGTAATACTCAATCAATTCATCAAAGTCTAATGAAAATAAGAGCTCAAATGTCTATTTATACTATTACATAGTAAATGTCAAAAATACCCTTAATGAATAAGGGAAATGGGATTCCTCTTGAGTGTCACTTTAAGGTGTAAATATCTTCTATAACCTTCACTTGAGGCACCTATTGAGTGTAAAGGTTCTCTTCCTAGCTTCTCTTGATCAAGGCTTCAAAAATGTTCCCAAAAGGCCTTCAATCACTTGTCAATTCCGAAGCTTCAACCTATGACAATATCTTGTGCTCTTGGTTCTTCTCATGCTTGTATCATCCTCTCCATCTTGAAAGGATTTTTTTCTCAAATTTGCACCTTGTAAAACAAAAGAAATGGAAAACAAGAATACAATCCTCATGGTATGAGGGTTAGCATTAGCACCATAAGTTATATAATCATGCCGAGGGGGTACACTTTTTGAATACACCCAACTATCCTTTGTTACAAAAATAAAACACCTACCACAAGCACCACAAAGGACATGGTTAAGGAAAACATCAAGGAATGAGGAACACAAGACGAAACAAACATATATGGTACGTGTTTACAAGGGAATACAAATATTCAAAATTGGCTCATATCCACCTAGAACTTCCTTTTTTATGCTCTAAACACTGGTTTGCTTATAGTTTTATCATCCGAGTCATACTCAGACTTTTAACTCATCTTATTCTAAGACAAACTCTTAATCTTGACTTTAGTCTTTATTCTCTTAATGGTTTCTTAACATGACCCATATCCTTATCTTACGACTCGTGTGACTGAGTCATATATTGCCTGCACTTAGATTTTCTACTTGGCTTTGGTTTCTGGTGTGCTTACAAGTAAACCTATGAGCCTTATGATGTGTTGACGACTCAAAAGGTGAGTCCTATCATCTACAACTTTGTCTTCTTTAAATAAGGAGCACCAACCATAGAGTAGGAACCAAAATTGCCTTATTTCTTCTCAGACCACTTTCTACCATCTCTACCACTCTGCTACTGACCTCTACCCTAGTCCAAATACCAAAACCTTTTTTCCTGTGTTTCACTTACCTCTACGTGCCTTTTATTTTCCTCTTAAATTTATTACATATACACCACCAATCTAGAGATATCCATATCCTTGTTCAATAAAGTGACCTTGCTTTCAAAGATCAAATTACGGGACCACACAAACTTCCTCATTCTATCCCTCATGATAGACACTAGCTCCAAAGTATATCACGATAGATGATAAAACTTTAAGGCATATTCCTTTACTATCATCCTGCCTTTCTTTAGATTCACGAATTCTTTAGGCTTTACCTATCTCAACTCCTGAGGAAAGAAGTGAATAAGAAAAGCACTACAAAAGTCATTCCATAAAGAAGACTTAGTATTATCAGCCCTAGACTGGTCCCATTCCTCATACCACTCATACACCATATCCTTCAATTAATAAGCCATGAACCCAACACCCTCTATATTTGTAGAATGTATTATACGAAAATTCTTTCCCATCTCGTCAATGAAGTGTTGATGATCTTTCTCAACTTTACTATCGGTGAAAATTGGAAGACTCAACTTCATAAATTGTCCAACTCTAGTGGCCTCTGAAGATGGAGCAACAAAAGCAACTAACTCAGTCTGTGAGGCCACCAACTAGGTCAGAAAATGGATCGACTAGTAAAACTCAGCATTAATCACATTAGCTTGAGATGCTCGAGGAGTAATAGGGGGAACTGGTGGAATTACATATAGGGAAGTATAATTGGGAGTTGGAGACCTAGACCAGTTCTAAACTCCATAAGTAGTACGAGCTTCATCAACATTATCCTCACATGGATCAGAAGAGTTTTTGTGAGAATTAGATCTCTCGGGAGGCATGATTTGAAAAGCAAACATACAAGAATTAGAGAAGATTTCAAGATCTTAGACTCTATAGTTCAAAATAGCACAATAAGAAAGGGAAACATTCCTAAATGACTCATAGACTCTTCTTTCTAAGTGTGACATGAAACAGACACATAAAAAAGACTCTACTTGACACAACTATATAGACACCCAATGGCATCAAGTCTAGGCTCTAATACCAACTATGTCATGATCTGAACTAGGGATTAACCATGACAGGTATCGTAAGTCCAACCAGGACCGTAGACCACCCCCTTCACCTAACAAAAAATAACACTATACCCCCAACGTCGAATGAATTTCAAACATATAAAAAGATAACACAAGAAGAATCTCAAAGAATTCAATGATAAGTCAATGGTAGATGACCGACCCAAAATTAACCAACCAACATCGCCCAAGTCCACAGTAATCCAACAAAGCCTTCTAAATAAAATTAAAATCAATAAAGTGTCAGTATATTCCCCCGACCCTACCAAAGAAAATAACAATGTTAATCATAATGTAAAATATCAATTCTAATCTATGAAGGGAACTGATGAAATATCTAAGTCTTCTAGAGAATGAAAGCTCACCCCTTCACCACACAAATTGATTAAATGAGCCGATCTACCTAAAATAGTGCAGGAAAAGTAGAAGTATCTCCTGTTCCTGCATCACATGAGGATAAAACATCAATAGATGTTTAATGTGTTGAGCACTAGCATATAACTCAAGCGTAAGAGAGAAAAATAAATGTCATGATCAATAGCACAAAATCATTCAAATCTATTGCACACAATCAAATGCACATGTATATATCACATGTTGGGATAGGGAACAAGTCTTAGTATGTACTTTAAAACCTTATCATGGACTTGTATAGATCAATCATCATAATAAAACACCCACAAGTTATATGTGTCCAACTCATACCTACCTGGAAAGGACCCAGTGTATGTAGCCACACGAACCAGAGGATGTACGTATGCACCATGGGGGACTCAAATTTCCCAACATACCAAGGTGTCTTAAGCACCCCAATAACATGATGTACTATGGGGGACTCAAACCTCCAAATCATACAATAAGAGTTACTTGAACCACCCAATTATTTAGACCCTTGCGTTGACAATCGTGGTTTCCAATATTGTTTCCTCAAGACCTCCACTTTCATGACTCACTGAACTAATCCTCTTTTAAAGCCCATTACAATATTTATGACACATTCCCATTAATTGAACGACGTTACACAACAAGGCATACGTTATTGGTGCTGTCATACCAACAATACTTGCAAGGTAACATCAACATGACAAACTAATTATCATAACTTGGGGGAGTTTGCAACCCCCTTGGTTTAATATAAAATCATTATGCTTCATTAGTTTTCCTATTATGAAATAGTTCAAGAATAGTTCAATGTTCATACTTTCTATATTCAAATCCAATTTCACAATATGAAGTTGAGGTCATTACCACTTCAATTGTTGATATTCATAAATTAGGAGAAATCATAACCTTCTACTTTATTCACCATATTCATGTATCAATTTGATTTCAAAAAGAATCGTTTAAACATAAATGATACATGGGTGAACATGAAACATCACATAAACAATAATCACTTAAAACCCTCAACCTTGTTCTAAAAACCAACACTTTAAATCACATAGGTAACCATTTAAGTACATGATTAGAATCAAAATAAGTTTTGGGGAAGAGATACATGCCTGATATACCAACTTTTATGGAGATAATTAAACCTTTAAGCCCTTGGATGACTTACTTCTTGAAAATCTAAGTATCTTGATTAAGGGGATTTAGTGAGAATAAAAAGAGCCTTTGATATAATGAAGTGTAATAATAATGCCCCAAAGGTGTTTTATGGATATGGGTCTAAGTGGGTAAAGTGGGAAATATCCAAAGTGCCCTAAACTTAAAAGCTGGAAAGGTGTCTCTAGTGATGATGGGTCATACAATGACTCATAACCACACCTTACAACTCGTCAACATGAGTCATAACTAAGACAGTGTTAGGGGGAACCCATAATATTGACCTTACAACTTACATCATACGACCTGTATCATGACTCTATGACTTGTAGGGTCTAAGTCGTATCCAAGATAGCAACACTTGGAACACATATTGGTTTGATTATGGTTAGGGACATCACAACTCGTAATGAGTCCATACTACTCTTTGAGAGCCACTCATACTCAGAGTAGAGAACTTGGCCACACACTCTAGTAAGTTTATGATTTGGGTCCTTATGACTCATCAAGTCTCCCTACAACTCATTAGGAGAGTCGTAGATAGGACAGTGAGGATAAAATTTCAGAAATTTTCAAGGACCAAGAATCCGGTGTGTTACAATTAGTTAGATACTTAACATAATATCCTAGATTGTTATACTAAGACCATGACTTTAGCTTTGTTAGGTGTACCAGGGATAGCTTGGAAGGGTATGCTTCATTTAGGTGCCAAGATTTGTATCATTCCTTCAGGATGGTTGTTCAGTAGAGAGGGGATGTTTTTATTATTTGTCCTATATTCATGATACTACTATTATTTATCCTTTTATTTTGGATTCTATTTTTATTGTTCGTGACCCTACGAAATTTGTTAGTATAACTCTGGATCATGACACCGAGTCTAATTTTATTCCTTCTTATAGGAAGGCCCCAACAGAGTTGACAGAATTGAAAGATCAATTGCAGGAGTTATTGGATACAAGATTTATCCAACCTAGTGTATCATCTCAGGGTTCTCCTATCTTGTTATGAAGATAAAGGATAGGTTTATGCGTATTGATAATCGGTAGTTGAACAAGATAACAATAAAAAATAAGTATTCTCTTCCTCGTATTGATGATTGTTCAATCAGCTTCAATGTGCTTTGGTGTTTTCAAAGATTGATTTGAGGTATGGGTATCACTAGTTAAGTATTAGAGATTGGAAATCCCAAAGACAGGTTTTTAGGTGCGGTACGGTCATTATGAGTTTTTGGTCATGTCTTTTGGGTTAACCAATGCCCTAGTGTAATACCTCATATATTTCTAGTTATGTTTAGCTCTCAGTACATGAGAATTCTAATATATACTTTCATAAAATACTCAGAATTTCCAGATTTAAACCCATCATAGTGTAGGAAATTCAATCAACTTTCCAACGATATAAATTTTTCCCAAATACGATATTCGGGTGAGAAGTTATGGAAGTTTTAGTGAAACATTACGTCAAATTGAGAAGCACAGCGTTGCGGTGAGGGTGAAAATGGCATTTGTCAGTTTCCAGTGAGACACCATGGTCTCAGCATATCGCGGTGAAGTTCCAGTTCCCAATGGGCATTTTCCAATGAGGAACCGAGATAACGGCACGTCACCCCAAAGTTCTATTTCACAATTATCACTTTCTAGTGAGGCTGCGTTATACCTCCACGTTGCACTAAAGTTCATTTTTGTACTTGTCCTTGGACTACACTAGCCGACAAAATCTAGTGGCTCACCTCAATGCCACCGCATCCAAAATTGGGATTTTCTATGACAGAAATTTAAATCTTTACAGGGGTAATTTGATCTTTTTCCACTAACCTAATTAGTCTAAACACGTTAATTAACCCCTAATAACATAATTAGATCATCATTTACTAAATTTCCCTCAAATTGAGATCATTCTCTCTCAAAATAGCAAAACCCTAACCTCCAAGAATCAAGAATAATCCTTAAGAATTCCACCAAGAAACTTTAAGCACTCATTCTCCCAAGTATGTTAGATGTTCATACATGGGTCCTTACTACCCATGGAGCCTAAGAATCCTTTTTCAAAATACAAGATAGAGATTTTATGAATTACATGTTTGAATTGGATTGTGTTCATGTACGTAATGTTATATGGTTTTCAATCCATACTTAATTAAAAGTTTCATGAAATTAAGATAGAATGTGTGATGAATTATGTGATTTTCAGGTTAAAACCTTGAATTTATAAGTTGAATGTTGTAGCCATGATATTTATATATGTTATTATTATTATGTGAAATAATCATGCTTCTCAAGTATTTATTAGAATGCCTATGTGAATTGAATAGTGCAATCATGACATTTTAGCATATGTTCCCATTTATGTACAAGTTCATGCCTTGCAAATGTTTGAAAAAATGCCTCAATGAATGACTCATGTCTAAGTGACTAGCTAATATGCTTTCAAGATTGTTCTATGTTTTACTATTGATGCTATCGATTCCTGTGGTATTTAATACCCAAAAAATCTAGATGTTTACCTAGATCACAGTACCTAGAAAATAGTCTCAGTAACGTCACGAACATTAGTACTCATTCAGTTACATAAGTCAATGAAACACAGTCATGTTCAGTTCGGTCTAATAATCAGGGTCATTCAGTTAGGAGTAGGATTCAGCATCGAGCGAACCCAACAATGAGGGATCACCTATTAGTAAAGGGTGTAGCAGTCCTTGCATTCCAGAACTACATAGCCAGCGCAGATTAAGATATTAACCTGCTAGTTGAGAGTTGATAAGATATTTACCTGCCAGTTGAAGATAATACCGTTCTCATCAGGGAACCTACCAGTAAAGGGTGACTCTTAGTCCTTCTAGATGATATTTTAGTAGATCCACAGAACCAGTGTCTGTACCTGTGGAACGATACTGATGCCCTTCCAAATGGGGTTACATGGTGGACCCCAATCAGTTTAGAGAGAGACATGTTTATTAGTTGATTACTTCCCACAGTTTCAGTTTCTGTCTCAACATAGACACCAGTTCAATTCTATAGAATCAAGACTGTCAAAAATAGTCACCTAGTTATCAGTAAATTAGTTATCAGTAATCTTTGATATTAGTTACTTGGCTATCAAAATTCAGTATTCAGTTTTAATATAAATCTTAGAAATAGTATATATGTATATGCATAGTATTGCATAATCAATGTTTATTGTAGCTTCAGTTATCCATGTACTCTCATTCAGTTATATTCATATCACTCAGTCAGTTATTGTCCATGCATATGAACCCATGCATTTCAGCTTTATATCATCTAGCATACCATTACATTCCACATATTGATCGCATACTCTTTTTTGGTGCTATGATGTCTCATATCATATGTTCAGACGCTCAGGTTCCTGACCGCGCTTAGCCAAATTCAGTTAGCAGCAACAAATTTAGTAGTGAGTCCTCATTTATCGAGGATATTCTTTTACTTTAGTATACGGTAGATTCAATATTTTATTAGTCATAGTTAGTTGGGGGCTTTTCCTATCAAGTACATATTCAGACATTTCAGTTAGAGGCTTTTCATACTAGACTAGTTCAGATAATATTCAGTTTTCAGAGTTTATTATATGTTACTACAGTTATCAATATTCAGATTATGAACCTTATTGCATTTCAGCCTTTCTTTCATATTATTCTGGTATTATTATTCAGTGCTAATAGCAGGTACAGTCATGGGTTAGCTTGTGGTCCTTCGGGGTCATAAGAACCATATGGATTCTGGGGTACAGACTCGGGGTGTTACACCTAGATGCATTCATAGAGTTTATAAACCAGGTATTTTGAACATATCTTATATCTATTGTCCATTGTATTTATAGATGATATCTTGGTTTATTCCAAGAGTGAGGCCAATCATGAGTAGTATTTGTAGATTGTTCTTCAAAGATTGAGGGATGAGAAGTTGTATTTTAAGTTCTGCAACTGTGAGTTTTAGTTAGAGTTCATTTCTTTCTTGGGTCACGTGGTGACCAAAGATGATATTATAGTCGATCCATCCAATATTGCAGTGGTTCATGATTGGGTTAGGCCTACTTTTTATGTTGATATTCAGAGTTTTATTTGTTTAGAGGATACTACCAGTACTTTTATATGGTTTTTTTTGTATATTTTAGCTCCATTGACCAAGTTGACTCTTAAGAAGATTCTCTTTTATTAGTTTGATGCTTGTGTAATGACCCTTCAGGTCATTTTCCATATTTCATCTTATTTTCACCATTAGAGATATTCTATAGTTTCCCCAAGTCATTTCTGACTTAGTGGAACTGGCAGTTCAGTTACTAGGCAGTTCACTTAGTTTTTAGAGCTTTTTCTCTATTTTGAAGTCTTTGCTAGTTACATATGGATATCTGGAAAAAACATTAGTTAAACGACATCGAATGTAAATTCTGACTATTCTAGCAACTCCAAAATGTCTTAGGCTAAGATGAATCTTGGCTTGGTCCTAAGGAACTCGATCTCATTTAGAACGATGGTCAGAAAGTTAAGAAATTAGAAATTTGATGTGGGACCTATATTTTTTCTAGATGAACTTGGATAGAAATTTTGATTGCACCACTTTATTCCAAAACATCAAATTTTGTTTTCTTACAAAGTTCCTTAGCATAAACGGGATTTTAGATTAATATCGACAGCTTGGTGGAGACATTCCAAGTCTTAGTTGTATCTGGTGCATTGCAATTGCGAGCTAGGAGTTGTGATTGCTATACCCTTGGAAGGAACCAAGTGTTACAATCATGGTTGTTTATCGCTTTTGAAACTCACTAGTGCAGCCACAAGTTGTGTTGATCACGAACATTGGGTTACAATAAAGAGATCTAAGGATCTGATATGGGTATAAATAGACCCTCTCTGCATGATTTTTCCCATTCTTCATCCATTCTGAGATAGCTAAAACCTTATGTATAGAGATAGCTTAAAATTAGAGCTTGTGGGTGAATCGGGAACTTGTCTAACACTTCCAAATCATGGTAAGATTTCACCCTTTTCATGTTTGATATTTCCATATATTGTTCAAAAATCTCAAAACCTTAGAGGCTTGACTTTATCCAAATTGGCTCTAATTACACCCATTTTTAAGGTTAATGATTTCTTGAGCATGTGGGAACATTGGGTTGGTTTCGAAAATGTGATTTCTATGAGTAGGACCCATATAGAATTTTGTATGAGTTTTGGACTCGAATCAAAATGGTGTAATATGGGTATCTTTATTCTCGTATTGATGAGTAGAATGTGATTTTGATAGCTTGACATCTTATGAAAGCTTCTCAGAAAGGAACAATGGTAATTTAGATCTTTGAGATTTCTTCGATGTCCTGGTAGGCTAGGTTTTACTCCTTGTTATATTGAGAAAATTCATAGTATATTTATAATATTGTGTTTGATTTGTGATAGGTTTTAGGTGTTGATGTGATAAATTGTAATACTTGGGATTAGTTGGATTATTTAGGCCATTTTGTATATTGTTTTGGGTATGATTAGCCTAGTTAGCCATAATTAGGTGAAGTTGGCCATGTAGGCTCATGCTTAGTTCGGAAATTCTTTAGTTACTCTTCTAATGAGGAGATTTCCTTAGACACTTGATTTTAGGGAAGAATTGACCCTTGTTGCCATTCCTTAGATGAAATTGACTTAGTTTCTCCCTATTGGGAGAGATTACTATCCCATGGCTAGTGATGGCTTGTTCAACATCTAATAATGGATTTAGATTACTATCCTAGGGCGAGTGTAGATAGTACATGGTCAATTATTTCAAAGATTTAGAAGTGGACCCTAGACCTACCTCAGGACAAGACTTGTGATAGTTGTTGAAGTCCTTTTATAAGCTTATAAACATCTAGGAAATGTTTATTTATGGTTATTTGAGATACCTTTGTACTTGTTGGTTATGATGAATGACATTGGAAGTAATTTTTATTGCTTATGTTATGAATGACTAATTGATTAAGTAGATGATGAGCTAATTGATTATGTTATTGAATAAGACTTTGATTATGATATATATTAAGCCATTGATCAGGCTATTGATTGGGCTATTGAGTATGCCATTGACTAAGTTATTGGATATGTTACCAATCATGCTATTCATTATACTTAAGGCCATGATTATTCATTATACTTGCAATCATACTATTGACTATGCTAAAGATTACGCTTTATGATTATGTTAGTGATTATGCTATTGATTATGATAGAGTTCAAACTTGTATTATGATTCTTAATGATGCTAATAATTATGCCGGTGGTTATGCTATTGAATACTGTTATGATTATGTTATTGGCTATTATAATGATTATATACTTATCAATTTTAGTTCGGATATTGCCTATGTTATAAATTATACAAATACTGGTTTGAGTTCAGATAATAATGATGATATCAATTATTGATACTTGATATAAGTTTGAAAGATGACTATGATATTGATGATATTGAGAATGATATGGAGGAGGATATTAATTATGATATTTGCGAGGATATTTTTAAATACCCATATCAGTTCCAGTTAAGATATACATATTATACAATGATGAGATACTTATTATGATATGATTACATTGGGGTGTGAGACTGACAATAGTGATTCCAGCTGAATATGAAAATGAGAAAATGGTTATAGTGTGGCATGTTATGAATGGATCAGTTTATGACTAATGATTAAGTAATAAATCATAATTAGTTGATAAAAAATCATTAGTTGATATATGATATTAGTTGATATATGATGGTTAGTTGATAAGTGTCGATCTATTGATAAATATTGACTATGGATAACCGAATGTTAGTGTGACATGGATGAATTCTAGATGTATCATGAGAGTTAATAAATGATAGTGGTAGGTTATTTTATCTTGTTTGTACCTTTGAAGTTATGGGGGCTTGTGATAGGTTATTCACTTTCCACACAAATGGGCATATGGAGGTCAATTCTACAGTTATGAATGCATGTGGTGATTTATAATGCCATATTGTTATTTTGGTTTATTTACTTGTTTTTAAACAACGATGTTGTAGTTGATTCAAGTTCATCTCTATCTTGACTTAGTTATGTTATCTCACATTTTATCATACTTATATCATGATTTAGCTCAGTTGGACGATGATGCCTACTGAGTACCCATGATTTTGGTACTTATACTATACTTTTATACTTTTTTTGTGCAAATCTGAGTACTAGTTTTCACTGTTGATCTACGTTCATGTTGTATTGATTTTCAGAGGTAGGGTGGTCTCTTAGAGTTGGAGCCGCCTATTTCCCTATATTTTCTGTGTTCAATCTTTTATTTTTAGACAGTTGTTATAGACTATTCCCTAATTCAAGTTGTATTATGACTAGATGCTATTGTACTAGCTTTACCACATTGTGGGATGGTTTTCTATTTATTGACTATCTTTTACCTATTTTAAATAATTTGCTTGTATATAGTTTTGCTGTATATTTTTGCTTATATTAGGCATATTTTCACCATGTTAACTCATTGTGTTTAGATTTGGGTTACGGTTACAGTTTGTCTTACCTATAGGTGTGATATAATAGGTACCATCATGACTCATAAATAGGGCCATGAAAAATTGGTACTCTGCTAAAGTCATTTAATAATAGGTACCATCATGACTCATAAATAGTCAAGTCAATAACAAAGGAGTCTGAAACACATCACTGAAAATATGGCTAACTATTTGACTATTCGAAAGCCACTAAAACATGATGAGTTGTTGGGATAGGTATCTAACTAACTCTGACTACTAAAATAAACATGTACTAAAATACTGGAAAGCATGATAAATAGTATAATTAGTCCTCGATTGATGAGGATTCACCAATGCTACGGTTGAGTGGCACACGAACTGTCTAAGTACGATCGAGGAACTGTGCGTTCGAACATATATTATAAGAAAACATAACATAAAAGAGAGTATGCGGTCAGTACTTTGAATGTACAGGTATGTGAGATGAGGAATGACCGATATACATTAAAACTGAGAAAGAATGAATGGACATAGAAATAGAAATCAATATCAAGCATAAACATGTACTAAAATGATCTGATTAACTGGATAACTGGTAACTAGACTCTTGGTCATGAAAACTTGACCTGATGTAATTTGAATACTGAACTAAAATTATGGGAGCTATCACATAACAGACATGCCCCAATTCGAGCTAATAGGGGCCCAACCTAACACAGTAGTCGGAAGGGTGTCAGTACCTTACCACAGGTACCAATATTGGATGTGTGCATACACTAACATGATATCCCAAAGGACTAGGGTGTCAGTCCTGCACTGGTATGTGACCCATAAAAGTGTGTCAGTCCTCAACTGGCGCGTGATCTCCCATAACCTACGTTAGCTATGTAGTTATGGAACTTAGGAACTTCTACTTAAGGTCTTAGTCATCTATTGGCGGGTGAGCCTTCATCCCTAGGTTCACTCAGTACTAAATCCTACTCCCAACTGAACTGACACTGATTAAAGGCTTAAGATAACTGATACTGATATATGCTCAACATGAGGGTATTCTGAATTTAATGATACAAGTATGCTCTGAATGACTTGTAAACTGACATTTGTGACATATATGAATATCTAGGTATTCAGAGTTCATAAACCACATGCACTATATAATACAGACTAATATTGACAAACATTATACAATCCATCATATGGGAAAATTGTTGCACCCAAGCACACACACAAGTGTACATGGTCTCACAAAGTAATATAGTGGCCTTAAAATAAAGATGAATATTGATCCCTTAGAGACTTGTGTTAAACAACTTTTAAATTCTGGTTCATCTATTAAGATTAAAATGATGCAACGTATCAAAATGAGTTTTGAAAGTTAAAAACAAAAAGTAAACTAAGACAATGTGGGAAAGTAAAGACTTTGAACAATAAATAGATGGAAATCCAAGACTAAAGCACTACGAACAATCATACTACACTATCGAACATCATTAGTTAAGTTACTTATCTTGGTTGTTCATTCACGGAGTTGATTGTATGATCATGGTCTCTCGACCTCTAACCAGTGATCTAACTTAGACCCTCAACTACATCATTGAGCGGGGATGTGAGAAAATTTATATTTCATCCCGTAGTGAACCAAGTAAGTCTTTTAGGTATATCCCTATCCTAGATGCTAATTCAAATCCCCTATTTAATAAAGGAATAAGAACCCTACTCTATTTACCCCCACGTTCTATCTTCCTATTTCCCCTCCCGAGATCCTAAGATAGATAATATATGTATTCTAAGGGTCGAAAATCCTTAAAATATTGATACCTAGGGTAAATAAATAACCAAATATGATAAATAAAAAAAACCAAACCAATACATAGAGATCTTAGTCATGTTCTTGGCTTTAACCACGAAAAGGGGACGTTTAGCCACTAATAGACATAGCCATAATCAAAGTAATTGAACGCATGATTAAATCCATTAAAAAGATAAAGTAAAGAGAAATAAACCCTATAAAAAGTGTTTAGAATCCCCTCCTTAATTATCCAAGACATCCAAAAGTGTCCACAATATATTTAAAGTAGTGTATTTATAGTAGAGGCAAATTGGTCGTGTGATATTAGAGGGGACAATGCGGGATTTAGACCACCGTAATGGATGGGGAGTACCTTCCTTAGTCCACCTGTATAAAATGGGATGCACCTTCTTTATACCATGGGAGTGAATGGGGTGTCTCCCCTATATCGCCTACCCTCACTAGAAAGGGCCATTTTGACGTTGAACTTTGCCTTCCACCCTTGTTATCCATACCAAGCCTTTAAGTGTTATTTACACTTGAATTTCATCTTGTTACTCATTAATATATCAATATAATCATATAAAAAAGAATCCTACATCATCAAACACGATATCTTAGATTTCAATACAACAAACAATCACTAACGATGATCTAAAAACTCAAGCTATGCCTATCTCGTCTTATTAATCTTTAGCTTATTGAATTGACTCTTGGATTGACTCAATTACACTTTAACCATTAAAAAAAATTTCTTACAATCATATATACATAATAATAACATTAGTAACTCACTTGAAACATTTGAATCCATCATAACAAACTAGAACAACACCTAGCTTAAGCTAGTAAAACTAGTTTTCTCGTCTAGCCTCTAAATGGACAATTTAAGTCCAATCTTTTTTAAAAAACACCATTAAACATTGTAATCACTTACTTAAACACTTATATGCTTATTAATATCATTGTTAACATAAAAATATCTTAAAATACGGCCAAATAATCTAGGATAACAATACTAAAGTGCATAAATGCACCCAACATCACAACTCCATACTTACAACCTTGTTCATCCTCAAACATATATTTACTCTAACAATAATAAGCTGAGGTGACTCCATACTTATACTACAAGAAATACACTTGAGCTATTACTACCACGACTACATAGAATGAAAGTTTCTACACTAAGCATGTTGCAAACATAATTGAAAGTTCAGGAATACTACTCCAAGACATCCTAGACTCAAGAATTGATTCACTTAGTTAGAAACCCCATACATATTGTTCAATACAATACATCATACAATTCACACAACTATCATCAAACATGTGCCCTCTCTACATAAGAGTTACCCTCAAACACTCACATAAATGCAATTTATAATTAAATGGTTACAAGAATCAAGTTATGCTCGCTCTCACAAGGAATTCACAAGATGAACAATTTTCTTTCCCTTAGTGTAGTACTCCACTAATATCAGAATGATGAATCATAGGATCAAATTGGCCTTTATGGGTAGTAATGTAGGATAAGGGATGGATAGGAACTATTTTGGCCAGTAATAGTGACTATCTTCCCTAAGAACTTTAATACATCACATTATATAACCAATTCACCTTTAACAACCTAATTACACTAATTTTGTCTGCCCTTATCTTTTGTTTTAACCTCTCTCATTAAGCTCACTCGCATACAGTATGGTGGAAGTATTGTCTATGCCTAACTTATGCAATTTGAACAAATTTTTATTCTTTTTATTATTCAACTCCCAACCACAACACATATCAGTCTTTTCAACACCAATAGTTATTACTAAGGGCTTCAATTTCACCTTTTTCTTCTTGAATTTCCAACTCCATAACACAATTAATTTTACACTAAAATGCTTAGGAGCTTTGGATCAAATTAATGTCCATTAATGAAGGGATTAGGCTACATGGGTAAGTCAAAAGAGGGTATGAACATGGATAATAAAGAAATGCCTATATCATCTCCTCAACCCACACTCTTTATTTTGCTTTGCACACACACACCAGGCAAGTTCTATCATCACATACAATAAGGAATACATAAATACCTCACACGCACATGGAACATGCTTAACTCAAACAGGATCATCATATACTCTTAACCTAACAATCACATGAATTCCAATTAACCCAATAAGTACAAGAGTTATAAACTCGAGCCTAGGTGTCTAAAAAGTAGTAGTTCACATAATCGACATGCTTTTTAACATCAAAACACATGCATCATGCAGTCACATATAACACCAAGAAGAACACCTCACACTTATTCCTACCACAAAAAAGTTTAAATTTACCCTAAAAATTGGAATTTTCCCACCCCACACTTAAAAATCTACTTCATCCCCAAAGTATACTTTAAAAGTAGAGATAGAAATACTCTCTGAGGCCTCTAGGCCAAGCTAGTAGCATCTTTAAACATTAAGGGGATCTGAGGACCCCACACTTATTCTTATCCATACTACTTAGCTTAGGTTTTCCGATACTCAAACTTTCCATCAACCTGTGACACAACAAAATATAAATTAATGAAGTAAAAACTAAAATACTAAAAATAGTAAAAACTAAAATACTAAAAATAAAACCTATCTTAACTTGGATTGCCTCCCAAGCAGCTCTTAATTTAGTGTCGCGGAACGACCCAATCTGCACTTATCCACTTTCCTTCATCCTCTTTCTAATACTAGACTTCATCTTCTTATTCGTTTCTGACCTCTTGAGTGTGTACTTTCAAGGTCAACGGCTTTTTCAACCTTAGCCTTTTTAGGATGATCAATTTGCATCATATTTGGTTGTGGTATTGGAGGCTTCGGCTACTCAATGAGGAAGTCCGAAGAGGTCTTTTGTGGAATAGACTCCACCACCCTACACTTATACCCTAAAATCACAATAATAATGGACAAATCATTGTAGTGCGATAGTGTCTTGAGCGGTTTGTACACTTTGAATACCGACTCTTCATCATCCAACCTCATTGTGAGTGTGCCCTCTCTCACATCTATCAAATCTCCTCCCGTTGCTAAGAATGGACATCCCACGATGACTGGTACTTTTTATCTACCTGAAAATCTATCACAATAAAGTCAACAGGAATAATAAACTTACAAACCTTGATGAGATCATCCTCTATGATTCTTTTGGGACGGGCTAGTGTCACGACCCGAGGCTGCCCCCAACTCGCGACAACAGTGCTTACGGTCCAAAAAGACCACAAGCTAACCCATGAACTAGTAACTATTGTAAGCACTGAATAACATGGTAATAAGATACATATGTGCATAAATTACTAAATAGTTTCAAATGTTTTAAGTAATAAAATTAATACAACAAAATTCTCGAGTCCAAAATATAAATAAACATACTAAAAATCTGACTGAAAAGATAAACAAATCAACTAACTATCTGAAATGTCTGAAAGCCTTTAAAATTGACTAAAAAGAGTTGATGGGATAAGCCCCAACTAACTCCAACTGAAAAACTGAAAGAAAGTACTGAAATACTGAAGTAAACTGAAATAAACCACCATGTCCTTGATAGATGAGGACTCACCATGATTACTGCTGCTAATTGGCTAATCTGTCTATGATGAGTGAGGAGCTTGAGCATCCGAACCTATGATATTAAATATCGTAGAAAAATAAATAAGTATATAATTAGTACTTTGAATGTACTGGTATTAGAGATAAGGTTAAGCTGATATTCATGGGTTCATATGTATGAATAATAACTAAATGAATGAATAGCATGAGGTAAATGAATATAAATACATGAAAAATGTGAAACCTATGAATGCATGACCAAGCATATAATATAATTTTGAAATAATCCAATAAAATAAAATACTAAAATACTGATAACTGAATAACTGATAGGTGTAAGCTATGGTTAAACAAACCTGAAACTGAATTCTATATTGAATACTGAACTGAGACTGTGGGAGGTATCATCTAACGGAAATGCCCAGATTTGAGCTAATTGGGGTCCAACTTGTGACCTCAGTTGGAAAGTTGTTAGCGCCGTGTCACGGGTACTAACAATGGTTTTTTGGATCCACTAAACTAAAGTCCCGAAAGAATAAAGAGTCACCCTCTACAGGCAGATGCCCTGGTGGGATATGTGTCAACCCTCAATTTGCAGGTTAATATCTCAAACCTACGTTGTCTATGTTGTTGTAGAATGTAGGTATTGCTACTAATAGTCACACCCTCTACTTGAAGGAGAGCCCCCAACCCTGGGTTCGCTCGGTGCTAAATCCTACTCCCAACTGAACTAACTTAGATTACTGAACTAATGTAAGTTTAACTGATTATGATAATTGACTGAATGAATAATTCTCATACATATCTAAAACCATTCTGAAAGATATTAAGACTAAGTAAACAACTAAGTTTTGGGTATTCATAACCACCAACACTGAATAGAAGCATCAATAAGGACATATATTGGTTTACAAATGGGTAATAGGGACCATTATTCAAAATTCATCTCTTAGGAATTTCATCAAACATACGAGGGTCATGATTTAAAGAATAGGAATAGTTAAAACATGTGATAGTAACATAATTGAAATATTACAATCATGAGTTAAGAATTTAACATGTAAATAATCATCATACAAATGTATCAAGGGATAGTTGCAATGAAATCACATAACAAACATGATTCAAAATCAATGTTCATATGAGATTCATGGATATAATTCAAAATAACATGTAAAAACCATAATTTAAAACTTAAAAATGGATTCTTGGACTCCATGGGTAAAAAGGGCCCATGGATGAACATCAAACATACCTTAAAGCTTTAATCTTAAAAGAGGATTTGATTTTCTTGAACGTTCTTGGATTGGGAAGCACAATTTCTTGATTTTCTTGTAGGGAAAATTCTTGAACTTGATGAACTTAGGGAAGGGTTAGGGTTTAATTTTGAGAGATTTGAGGAATTTTGGTATATAATGACTTCACTAAAAGTTAATCTCGTGTTTTTATGGATGGGGGTAATGGATAAAGACAAGACTACCTCTCTAGGATTAAAATTTATAATTGGAACGTGGAATTGAACATCACCACAACGCGATGCAATCGCAGTGAGGTTCTTGAAAAGAAATCCAAATGTTCCTCAATCCTCATCCAAAAAATCCAAAACTTCCCCGAGACATGCTCCTTACACCCCTGAATATTAATTAAATCAAATAGTTACATCTAGGGGTCGAGAAGATCACTTTAAAAAACCATCAAAGTTAAGAGGCAAAAAATAAAACTAAGTCCCCAACACTTAGATAAATTTTAAGGTTCTAAGCCTCTTATGTATAAACTATGAGCTGAACTGAGCTATGACTAATATGGGGTATTACAAGATCTCCCCCTTGGGAACATTCATCCTCGAATAAAACTAATTAAGAGAAAAATACTGAGGGAACCTAAATCATATATTGAACATACATAACTATAAACATGCTTACATGACTGAGTCTGAAACATGATACATGACTGAACTGATTCGTGAATGCATGCAATGATAGAAAGATGATTATATATCTAGAACTGAGAATGGAAATGAAATAATCTAAGGAAAAATGTTATCTTAAGCTAAGTCTGAGTTTGTAGAGAAAAAATAATGGTACTTGGTATACATGTCTACTTTTTATACCCAAGTGACTCCCTCAATGGAATAATTCCGCCAAAGAACTTTAACCGAGAGATCTTCTTTGTTCCTCAGTCTACGAATCTGACAATCAAGGATTTTCACTGGGATTTCTTCATATAAAGCGCTGTCTTGAACATTCGTACTTTCTAAAGTGAATACCATAGCTAGGTCGCCTATATACTTCCTATCAAAGAGACACGGAAAACCGGATGCACTGATGCCAAATCTACAGGCAACTCAAGCTCATAAGGTACTTTTCCAAAGTAGCTCAAGATCCTATAAGGGCCAACATATCAGGGACTGATCTTCCCTCTTTTGACAAACCTCTTCACTCCCTCTATGGGAGAGATTTTCAAATAGACTAAGTCACCAACCTCAAACTCAAGATCTCTTCTCCTCACATCTGCAGAGGATTTTTGATGACTTTGGGCTATCTTAAACCTCACCCTAATTAACTGAGGTTTCTCCATCGCATAAAATACTTAATCTAGTCCTATCAATGCAGTTTGACCTACCTTAAACCAACTAATAGGAGATCTACATATTCTTCAATAAAGACCCTCTAATAGAGCCATCTAAATACTACAATGATAACTTTTATTGTAGGCAAACTCAATCAAAGGAAAGTGATCACCCCATTTACCCTTAAAGTCGATAACACATGCTCTCAACATATACTCTAGGGTCTGAATGGTCCTCTCCGCCTAACCATTTATTTGACGATGAAATGTTGTACTAAGACGAACTTGGGTACCAAGACCCTTCTGAAAAGCTTTCCAAGAGTTAAAGGTAAACTAAGTACCTCTATCTGAAATGATAGACAACGGGACTCCATGCAATAACAACTCTATAATATAGATCTTGGCATAGTCCTTGGCTATATAGGTAGTATGAAATGGCAAGAAATGGGATGATTTAGTCATCCTCTCTACAATAAACCATATCAAATTATGTTGACAATGCTAAAAAGGAAATCGTGTAACAAAATCCATGTTCACCTCTTCCTACTTCCAAATAGGAATGTTGAACTCCTGCATTGTACCACTAGGCCTCCGTTGCTCAACTTTAACCTACTGAAAATTAGGACACTTAGCTACAAACTTTGCAATATCTCTCTTCATACCACTCCACCAATATACTTCTCATAAATCACGATACATCTTAGTGGGTCCTGAATGAATAGAATAACGCATACCATGATCTTCTGCAAGGATTTTCTATCTTAAACCATCTACACCTGACACAGATAGCCTACCCTGACATCGCAACACACTATCTCCCTTTTGGGAGAAAACCTCTACCTTTTGATATCTAACTAATTCCTTCAACTTAACCAGACTGGAATCCCTATCTTTCTTCTCCTTCACATCAAAAAACAAAGAAGATTCCAAACTATTCTGAACCATACACTATCCTTAGCCTAATCCACCAACCGCACACCTAATCTAACAAGATGATAAACCTCCCTGACTAACTGCTTCTTATCATCCTCTACATGAGAAACACTACCCATAGACAATCTACTAAGGGCATCTGGCACTACATTGGCCTTTCTCGAATGATACAAAACACTCATATCATAATAATTAAACAATTCTAACCACCTTCTCCGATAGAGATTTAAATCTTTCTAAAAAAACACATACTATAAACTTTTGTGATCCGTGAACACATCAACATAAACCTCATACAAATAATGCCTCTAAATTTTTAAGGAAACACAATAGCTACCAACTCAAGATCATGGGTAGGGTAATTCTTTTCATGGGGTTTAAGATATCTAGAGGAGTAGGCTATGACCTTACCTCTCTACATCAAAACACAACCTAAACCAACTCTGGAAGCATCATAATAAACATCGAACCCATCTGAACCACTCAACAACATTAAAACTAGGATAAGGTGAGTCGAGTCTTCAATTCCTGAAAACTCTTCTCAAAAGAATTTGACCACTAAAACTTGACTTTCTTCTAAGTTAATCTGGACATGGGGGATGCAATAGATGAAAACCCTTCAACAAACCATTGATAATAGCCATCGAAACTAGAGAAACTCCTGATATTTAATGAAGAGATGGGTCTAGGCTAGTTTCACACTACTTCAGTCTTTTAAGGGTCAACTCTAATTCCATTATCGAAAATAATATTGCCAAGGTAAGCTACTGAACTTAGTAAAAATTTGCACTTACTGAATTTGGCGAATAATTGATAGGATCGAAGAGTCTGCAATACAATTCTGAGATGACCTGCATGATCATTTTTATTATGAGAATAGATAAGAATATCATGAATGAAAACTCTGACGAACATGTCCAAGTACTGCTTGAATACTTTGTTCATCAAGTCCATGAAAGTTGTACTAGAAATTCAAAGTGACCATATCAAGTTTTGAAACCTATTTTTGGAATATCACATTCGCTGACTCTAAGATGATGATAGTCGGATCTAAGGTCTATCGTAGAGAAATAACTGGCACCATGAAGTTGGTCGAGTCATCAATTCTAGGAAGTGGTTTCTTATGATTGACTGTGACTTTGTTCAACTGGCAGTAATCAATACACATTCTAATAGAACTGTCTTTATTTCACACAAAAAGTACTGGAGCGCCCTATGGGGAAACACTGAGGCTAATGAATCCCTTATCTAAGAGGACTTGCAACTGTTCTTTCAAATCCCTAAGGTTAGCTGAAGCCATTCTATTGGAAGGAATAGAGATAGGCTGGGTATCTAGAAAAAGGTCTATTCTAAAGTAAATTCCCCTTTCGAGAGGAACTCTAGAAATATCTTTAGAAAACACATCTTGAAGTTTGCTTACTACTGAAATAGACTCGAGACTGGGAGTCTCAGAATCAGATTCTCTGACTCAAACAAGATGGTACACTTATCCCTTGGATATCATTTTTCTCACTCTAAGATACAAAATAAGTTGACCCCTAAGCGCTGCCATACTACCCCTCCATTCAAGGACTGGTTCATTCGAAAACTGAAAATGAACAACTCTATTTCTATAATGAACTAAAGAATAGCATGAGTGGAGCCAATCCATGCAGAGAATGACATCAAAATCAGTTAATATCCAACTCCACAAGGTCTACTAAAGTGACTTTCTAAGATACTACAACCGGTCAATTTCTTTATAACTATCTTGCTAGAATAGATTTACCCACCTGGGTAGTCACTGAGAAAGGTTCTACTAAGGTTTTGGGACTAACACTAAAATTAACAGCTATGTAAGGAGTTACAAAAGAAAGTGAAGCTTCGAGATCTAATAAAGCATAATGTCTGCTTAGTTAGGCTATCTCTGACTCTGTGGCCTAGCTTTCCATACCTAAAGCACACATCATTTCCAAATATACACATACCCTAATGATTTCTACCATATCTCTAGAAAAATGGCTTAGTGCGACTACTATTTACACTACCCTGGGACTTAGAGCTTGGCTTTCTATCCTGATTATCAATTTTTGAACTTTGGAACTAGAGCACTAGCTGAAGAAGTTGCTAGGGATGAAGATTTTTGATGGAATAGAGGATGGTTACCATACTCTAACCTCAACCGAGCAAAGTTAAAGCTACCAATCCTAACCCTCTTATTATCCCTTTCCTTCTCCTTAACCTACTCTTCCTCAATCTTTTGAGCATGGACCATAAGCCAAGAAAAGTCTATATCCTCAATCAGCACTGCAGTTCTACACTCCTTGACCCTACTATCAGCTACACCAGAGACAAACTTACTCATTCTAGACTTGTTATCAGCCACCATCGAAGGAGTATACCTGGACAACTGGGTAAAATTAAGAAAATACTCCCTCACACTCATGTTAAACTATGAACTCTTGTACCTTAGATTCCCTTAACTCTAAAGGGAAGAACTTGTCAAAAAAGGTTATGGGAAACTTTTCCCACTTAATAGGCTCTACATCTACGCTTTTATCCATCTTCCACTGCTTATACCAGGCTTGATATTTATTCTGTAACTAGTAAGAAGCCAATACTAAACTCTCACTAGACTTGATACCCATAATGTCATTCACCTTCTTAACCATGTCAAGAAACTCCTACATATCCTAATCAGACTTGGATCCTATAAACAAGGAAGGGTTCTTTCAGGTGAAGTCTCGAATCCTAGATGCAGTGGTATTAGCCACTGGATTGGCTGGGATACCAGCCTGTTGATTATTCTATTCTTATAATGAGTGGGCTAAAGTAGTGATGTTGCTCTAAACTCAGCATGAGAAACATGCTTATTCAGGGGATCTTTCTAAACAGAAAGAGGTGCGGGCTGATTCCCATTTCTTCTTCCGTTAGTATTTCTGGGAGGCATGTTCTATAAATAAAAGAAATATTAAATTAAAAAGAGATTTTAAATTGATCTCATGGTCATTCGCATGACATGAATACTTAAAGAAGTGAAACTTCTCCTAAAACGTATTATAGCCTCCTCTCCATAAGTGAGGCGTGCTTCACACCCACAAACAAGACTCTACTCAACGTGGACTTTAGACTCCTTAGGACACTTTACAACCTTAGTCTCTGATACCAAGTTTTGTAATGACCCGAGGCTACCCCCAAGTCACGAAAATAGTGCTTATAGTCTCGAAAGACCCCAAGCTAACCCATGAACTGGTACCTACTGTGAGCACTGAATAATATGGTAATAAAATAAACATATGTAGAAATAACTGAGTAATGCCAAAGGTTTTAAGTACTAAAATTAAGACAATGAAATTCTCAAGTATGAAATATAAATAAACATACTAAAAATGTGACTAAAAAGATTAACAAATCATTTGACTATGTAAAATATCTGAAACCCATTAAAACCGACTAAAAAGAGTTGATGGGATAGTCCTCAACTAACACAAACTAACAAACTGAAAGAAAGTACTAAAATACTCAAGTAAACTAAAATAAATCAACATGTCCTTGATAGATAAGGACTTACCACGACTACTGTTGTTGATAGGATAAACTGTCTATATGCAATCAGGAGTCTAAGCATCCGAATCTATGATTTTAAACATCATAGCACAAGGAAAGAGTATGCGATCAGTAGTTTGAATATACTAGTATGAGAGATAAGGTTAGGCTGATATGCATGGGTTCATGTGCATGAATAATAACTAACTGAATGAATAGAATGAGGCAACTAAATATAAATGCATGAAAACTATGAAATCTACGAATGCATGACAAAGCATATAATATGATTCCAAAATAATCTGTAAACTAAAATACTAAAATACTGATAACTGAATAATTGATAGTTGTATGCTATGGTCAAAAAAACCTGAAACTGAATTCTATACTGAATACTGAACTAAGACTGTGAGAGGTATCATCTAATCGACAAGCCTCGATCTGAGCTAATTTGGGTCCAACTTGTGAATCAAGTTTGAATGATGTTAGTACCATTCCATGGGTGCTAACAATGGTTGTGTGGATCCACTAAACTGAAGTCCTAAAGGACTAAAGAATCACCCTCTACAGGAAGGTGCCCTGGTAGGATATGTGTCAACCATCAACTGGCAGGTTAATATCTCAAACCTACGTTGGCTAAAATGTTTTGGAATGTAGGGATTACTACTAAAAGTCACAACCTCTACTAGTAGGTGAGCCCCCATCCTAGGGTTCGCTCGATGCTAAAATCTACTCCCTACTAAACTGACTCAGATTAATGAACTGATATATGTTCAACTGATTATGATAACTGACAAAATGAATAATATTCATACATATCTAAAACCACTCTAAATGATACTAAGACTAAGTAAAAAGATAAGTTTTGGGTATTTATAACCCTCATCACTAAATAGAGGAATCAATAAGGACATATATAACTTTATAAATCGTAATAATGATCATTGTTCAAAATCCATCTCTTAGTCATTTCATCAAACACATGAGGGTCATGAGTTAAAGTATGGGAATATTTAAAAAATGTGATAGAAGAATAATTACAATATTAAAATCATGGGTTAAGAATTTAACATGCAAATAATCATTATTCAAATGCGTCAAGGGATAGTTGCAACAAAATCACATGGTAAAAATAATTCAAAATCAAAGTTCATATGAGATTCATGGATATAATTAATAATAACATATAAATACAATAATTTGAAACTTAAAAATGAATTCTTGGACTCCATGGGTAAAAAGGTCTCATGGATGGACATCAAACATACCTTAAAGCTTAAATCTTAAAAGAGGATTTACTTTTCTTGAATGTTCTTTGATTAGGAAGCATAATTTCTTGGTTTTATTGAATGGAAAATCCTTGAACTTGATGAACTTAGGGAAGGGTTAAGGTTTAATTTTGAGGGAAATTAAGGAATTTAGGCATATAATACCTTGACTGAAGGTTAATCTCATGTTTTTATGGATTGGGTAAATGGGTAAAGACAAGACTGCCCCTCTGGGATTTAAATTCGTAACTGGAATACGGAAAGGTAGTGGCAATCTCTTCTTCTCATGTTCAACAACTTTTTCTTTTGAGTACTCAACTTCTTCGCATTTTCAGCAGCTTTGTCATCCACTTGCTTAGGAGCAATTTCTATTTTTACCTCCTTGGTTTTATTTGGAGGTCCTTCATTCAGCTCCTTACCACTCCTTAAAGTGATTGACATTACTTACTTAGAGTTTTCAGCATCACTTGGCAAACCACCTTGAGGCCTGACATTTTGCGCCATCGCAATCTTACTAATTTGCAACACCAATCTCCTTATAGTTGCCTACTCGATCCTTATATCTAATGTAAATTATGCTTGAACATCTCTTCCAAGTTGCTAGTCTGGGATACAGTTTAATTACCTTGAATTTATTGTTATTTTAGAATGGATTGAGTGGATTAGTTTGACACTTTTTATTGTAGGTGATCCCTTAATTCATCCATTGCACATTGATCACAAGTATCACAGACTTAGGATTTGCAGCACACATACCATCTGCATGCCCACTTTTACTACAAACCTCACACCAATTTGTAGTCTATTGATTGGATTAACTATTTTTGCAGGTTGTGTAACCCCCTACTTCATATTCCTGAATTGAGTTATTAAATGATTCTTAATACAGAAAACTAAGTGGATATAGAAGTAAATTGGTCCACCTTTAACACACCTGCAATCTTCTTTGTTGCATTTCAGGAGTCTGAATACCATTCAAGATTTCCTTATGCAATCTGATTCAACAAGGTATACAACTCATCATACGTCAACTCCAAAGCTTTACCTGTAGCTGAATCTAGAAAAATTTTTGTGTTATGGTCAAGTGCATCAAAAAAAGTGTGATCTAATATCTCATTAGACAGTTGATTATGTGGACAGTCTCAAAAAAGAGATCTGAATTGCTCCCAAGCATAATATAAGTTCTCATCTAGCTTTTGTTTAAAGTATAAAAACTCACTATGCAATCTTGCTAGGCGGGAAGAATCGGATGAGGAATTTCTAAGATAGGTCATCCGAGGTTGTGATTGAACTTTCTGTATTAGTGTTCAACTACTTCTTTCCTTTCCCCAACAGTCAAAAGAGAAATAGTGTCTTCCTAACATAATCAGTTGACACACCTGTAAGGATGAATATATCACTGATCTCCTGAAAGTTCCACAGATAGACTTATAGATTTTTATGTAAAATCCCTGTAAACTGTACACTATTGATCAAAATTTGTTCCATGTTCTATTTCAACTCAAAATTAACTCCAGCAACCAATTTCTGAAAAGGAGAGGTCAAATTTAATGGAAGTGCGATTGCTACTTTGCTAACAGTCTTGCGGGCTGGTTGTTCTTCAGCCATGAGTGTAGGATTGTCTTGGTCTTCTTGAAATTATGGTATATGGGGAAGAAGGATTGCTTCTATCCTTCATTTATTGAAGCATTTCTTAGGTTTGGGTTGTGCTTTAACCAACTACCTATCCTTTGCCAGCTTACTAGTCTGTAAACATGTTTCCTGCAAATTCAATACCAAGACCTAGTGTAAATCACCAAAGAAATTTAAAAAGTAAAACTAAAGATAAAATAGTTGACAAATTACAATTCCCCGACAATGGTGGCAAAAACTTGTTGTGCACATGCAAGTGTATGTGGTCTCACTAAGTAATATATTGTCCTTAAAATAAAGTCGAATATCGATCCCTCAGAGACTTTTGTTAAACAACTATCAAATTCTAGTTGAACTATTAAAATGATGCAACATAACCAAAGGAGTTTTGAAAGTTATAATCTAAAATTAAACTAAAACAATGTGGGAAAGTAAAGACTTTGAACAATCAATGGATGTAACCCGGGACTATTGTACTACATACAATCATACTACGGTATTGAACTTCATCGATTAAGTTGCATATCTTGATTGTTGATTCATGGGGTTGATTGTATGGTCATGGTCTCCCTACCTCTAACCGCCTATCTAACTTAGACCCATAACTACATCATTGAGCGGGGATGTATGAACTAAGATAAATGTATTTATATTTCATACTATAGTGAAACAAGTAAGGCTTCTAGGTATATCCCTATCCTAGATTCTAATTCAAATCCCCTATTTTATAAAGGAATAAGAACCCTACTCGATTTACACCCACGCTCTATCTTTCTATTCCCCCTCCAAAGATCACAAGTTGACAATATATGTATTTTAAGGGTTGCAAATCCTTAAAATAGTGATACCAACGGTAAATAAAAAACCCAATATAATAAATACACAAAAAAAAATTAATAAGTTGCAATCGTAGTCGTGTTCATTGCTTTAACCCAGGAAAGGGGAAGTTTAGCCACTAATAGACATAACCGTAACCAAAGTAATTAAATGTGTTATTCAATAAATTCAAAAGATAAATTAAAGAGAAATAATCCCTAAAATAATTGTGTAGAATCCCTTCCTTAATTCTCAAAGACGTCCAAAAGTATCCACAATATGTTTAAAGTCTTGTATTTATAGTAGAGGCAAATTGGTCGTGTGGGAATAGATGGGCCGACGTGTACTTTAGAGCACCGAAATGGAGGGGTTGTTTACTGAATTATTCCATTGCTATAAAGGGGGATCCTCCTACCTTAGAACATATAATTGAAGGGGGCATATCCCCTATATCGCCTGCCCTCACTGGAAAGGGCCATTTTGTCATTAAACTTTTGCTCCAACCTTTGTTGTCCATCACAAGCCTTTTAGTGTTATTTACACTTGAATTTTAGCTTGTTATTCATAAATATATAAGAATAATCAACTCAATAATCATAATAAATCATCAAAAACCATAGAATAGAGATCAATACTACAAACAATTCATAACGATGAACTCAAAACTGAATCTAATCCCAATCTCGTCATGTTAATCTTTAGCTTATTAAATTGACTCTTGGCTTTACTCAATTACAATTTTCACATTAAAAACAAGTTTTTACACTTATAAATACAAAATAATAACATTATAAACTCACTTGACACATTATAATCCATCGTGATAGACTAGAACAACACTTTGCTCAAGATAGTAAAATTAGTTTTCTCGTCTAGACTCTAATTGTCAAATTTAAGTCCAAACTTGTTTGATACTTCCTTAAAAACTTATATTATTATTTATATAATTTCTAACACATAAATCACAAGAATTTTCCTCAAAATACGGCTAAATAAGCTAGATAACAATACTAAAGTGCATAAATACACCCAACATAAAAAATCATGAATAACAGACAAATCAATAAATAATAATTATGTAGACATTTGCATTATAAAACATATGGAAATACAATTATCAGGAGGGAATATATTTTCTTTGTAGAACCTAAGAATTCAACAAAATAAATAATGAAATTCATACTTCTCATGGTACCCTAGAAAAAAAAGGAATTAAACTTGAAAATTTGGAGAACTATGGGACTCAATGGGTGAAAGGAGCCCATTGATAAACATCCCACATACCTGAAGTAAATTCCTTGAAAAAATCTTCTTTAGAATTAGACTTTCTTGAAGAACCCTAGTTTGGTGATGAGGGAGAAAGAAATCACCTCTTTGATCCCTCATGATTTAAATTGATAAATATGTTATGAACTGGGGATTTAAGATCTTTTATACCACCCCATTGTGAAGCCAAAACAATGTGGGTTTGTCTTTTAAGGGAGTGGGAAAAAACATAAAAGTCATTAGAAAAATATGTAAGAAAACACATTTCCAATCGTTATGACTCACCTCATGAGTCGTTACAATAGGTTACGATTCATGGACTGGGTCGTAACCTAGGATCTTAGGATTCTAGATACATTATGTTATGACTCTACTTTCCACCTAATTACTCGTTATGACTGACTATGAGTCATTGGGTGAATTCATATTTTGAGGCTTGATTCTTGGATTCTTTACTACTCAGCCTACAGGTCCATGCAGCGACTCATAAGGTTTGACTATGATTCGTGTGCCAAATTCATAACCACAGGATCTTGGTTACATACTATTGTGACTATGACTCACTTGTGGCAACTCATCATGAATGGTTACGACTCATTTCTTGAGTCATAGTCATAGCAGTGTATCAGGTCCTTAGGGGAAATTTCCATAACACTTTACCATGACATAGGATTAAGTCGGGGCTCAAAGAATTGGAAAACTAAATTCATAGCCTATCTTTTAAGAGTTTTAGAGTTAGAAAATTTTGGGTTATTATAGTGCTATATCTATTATTTCACAATAGAGTTTCATGTTCACTTCTTGTTTTTGTAGATATTTTCAAGTGGAATTGGTTAATCAGAAGGACCTTAGCATGACCTTTTATACATAGACAGATGGTCAGTTCGATCATACAATTTAGCTGCTTAAAGATATGCTCTGAACCTATGTTATGGATTTTTAAGGCCAGTAGGAGGAGCACTTAGCCTTGGCAGAGTTTTCTTATAACAACAGGTATCATTTGAGTATTAAGATGGTCTCTTTTGAAGCTTTGTATGGTGGGAGATGTTGTTCTCTAATTTGATGGCTTGAAACTTCTTAGAAAAGACTCTTTGGTACTGATTTGGTTTAGGAGTCATTGGATAAAGTTAGAGCTATTCACGATAGGATGAGGCAGCTGATAACGCTCAATCTACAGCTCTCGTAGGAGTGTAAAGCGGTCGTTAGCAAATATAGAACCCAACCTGGGTTGGGTATCGATCCCACAGGGAATAGCTTGGTCAACAAGTAAGCAACGATTACTAGACTTTTAGTGCAAGTCTCGTAAGAAGGGGGGTTTGTAATGTGTAACCAAATTATTAAAGAAAAAACTGAAAATAGCAAAGTAAAAAGAAAGAATGTTTAGTAGGTTGTGAAACAATGAGAATTGAGGAGTTGGGGTTATGTCCACCTTCTGAGTTATACGTCTCTATTGACTATGAGTGTGTTGAATTCAGACATGCATGTGCTTATAGAGAATTGTATTCGATGGTAAATCCAGGCGTCTTTCGACCTATTCGAGGATTATTTCACTTTAACTCTTTCGAGCTTAAAGCGTGTCTAACGGTACGAATTCTCCAAGAGGTTAATCCAGTTACGGCACTAACTTTTTAATAGGGGATGGGACCCTACTACCTTGACATTATCTCTTTTCCAGACAGATAAACTTTCTTTTGAACAAGTTAAATGTTATACTGGCATATTCTTGCGTTTGCAACCACAAAGAATTTAGATTAAGATGAAGAGAATAATGATATAAGCAACATACGTGTCACGAACTCACAAACTCACAGCAATAGATAGTATCTCATTCGGCTTCCATAACCCTAACAGAGAAGTTTAGTTACCCATGAGTGCAAAAGAAATCACAATTGACATTGTTGTTATACCACAATAAAGATTTCACGTTTGTAATGGTGTGGTAGGCGTTAGGCGTGAATCCCTTAGCAAAGTAACGTTTCTCTTGTTGTGGAATTTAAGAATAGATGAATAGAAGAAGAAAAATAGAATTAATGGAAGAATTAGAAGAAGAGTTGTAGAGTAATAGAATTGAATGTAAGAAGATGACTTAAAGTCTCTAGAAAGATAGGGTATTTATAATACCCATATCCTATTCCTACTAAGCTAATGAAATACTTAACCCAATTGTACTAGGTTAATGTATCATTATCCTAATCCTAACAAGCTAATGTAATACGTAACCCAATTTTACTAGGTTAATATATCATTATCCTAATCCTAATAAGTTACTTCTAGTCCCCAAAGTCTTCAGAAATATTGTTTTAGCCCGGGACAGAATTTCCCTGCGCCATCTTTAGTCCTTGGCGTCCAAGATTGGCTTTTCTCCTTTCGTGAAGCTTTCTTTGGCGTCAAGTTATCCATGAAATGCTGAATTCTGCATCATTTATACCTGAAACTTTGCTAATCATGTTCGTTAGCTCACTTACAGGAAAATGGACTAAAAGTGCATGAAATATATAATTTGTTCTCAAAACTAGGCTAAAATATGGGCAAAATATAGTGCTATAGGCGTGTAAATTTGCCTATCATCAACACCCCACACTTAAAGCTTTGTTCGTCCTCGAACAAAATATCATGTCCCTCTAAACATCAACTTAGGGTTTCACAGCAACAACATAAAATATTCGTCAAGACAAGCACAACAATTATCAACAAAGAGTAGTTTTCCGATCATTAGTAGAGACCATTTAGGCTCCAACATAGACTCATGATGGTGGTAAACTCATATTCAAAAGTTAAGGCACAAAGAATCATACACAACTACCCAAAACTCATCAACCATGTGTGTCTCACAATATATTACCCATAATCACTCACAAGTATAGCATATTTTTCAAACATGGGTATCAAAATATCCTTGATCTCACTCTCACAAAGAATTCATATGCAGCAACTGATGACCATAGGCTTGCCCTTAGTGTAATGCTCCACTAAATGTCAGAATGCTAAGCTTAGAATCAAATAAGTCTTTTGATGGTTGTAATGTAGGCTAAGGGACGGGTATGACTATTTTGTCCAGAAATAGTGACTATGTTCCTAAGCGCTTTAATACATCACATTGTGTCATTAACACTTTTCTTTCTAACAACCTTTCTTTCATTTATTCTACCATCCTTTTTCTCCTCTTTTGTTTTTCGATTTTAAACATGACTAACTTTTATGTTTTTTCTTCCTTTTTCTTTTCATAACATACCTCTTATGATAGCACTTCTTTTTCATAGCAATTTCAAGCACCAATGCATTCTAAAGCATCATACTCACCCAATTTCCTCTTATTTTTTCACATGACTTTACACTTTAAAGCACTTAGGAATTTGAGTCAAATTATGGTCTTGAAAAAATGAATTAGGCTTTCATATGAGGTTGTCAAAGAAAATAGGCTAAAGGCTCAAAAGGGGTTGACTAGGATAATGTCCATGGGTAGGTAAAAAGAAGGTAAATAATCATAGGTTGCCAAAGAAATGCCTAAATTATCTCCTAGACTTGCACTCTTTATTTTCGCTTTACATACATACCAGGAAAGTTCTAGCATCAGCCACAAGCACAGAATATACTATTATCTCACACACACAAGGCACATGGTCGACTTTATTGGGAGTAGTATAGACTCTTGACCCAACAGATGAAGGAATTAAACCAAAAAATATCACATAGTGAGTCACAATTAGAGCCTAAACATCTCAATAGTCATGATTTTAGTACAAACTCTTGTCATAATCTCATGCTGCCTATTAGAATAATTTCATGTGATGCTAAGTTAAAAAAAAAAATTAACTACAGAAAAAAAAACAATTAACTACTAACAAAAGACACAAACATAAATAAATGCAAATATGGATAGAGAAGTATAGCATGCAAATACCAGCACCCCACACTTAGACGGGACACACTGCCCTCAGTGAAAAATAAATAAGAAGAACCTGATTAGTCGGACTCATCCTCTATGTCTGGGGTCATACCCCCTGCATCGGAATCGTCATCAGAGTCGTCGTCATCAGAGTTCTCTTCCACGTCTGAGTCTGGCATTCGTCGATCATCATCGGTTGGCATGTCGTCATCAAGAGGTTCCACAAAATATACACCTTTTCCACACATCGCCCTCGCATGCTCATTCATTGGGTAGTCATAATCCAACTGTTGGAGCTCTGCAGCAGTTGGAACACGACCCCCACTCATCATGGTAAACTTCATCATGCCATATAAATGGCGGGAGAAGTTTTCGTCGCGAGCATGCCTTTATGAAGTGGTAAGGTTGACTCCATGAGTGGTTTAAGCATCTTTAACCTTCATGAGGTCAACCTTCTTTGTGTTGTGTAGGAGTTTGTGATTAGATGGTTCCTCTTCGATGTCTTCTTTCCTTAGTATTGCAGTCAACAGGTTGCCAAAACTGAAGTGGGACCTCTTATGTAGCCTAGCTTTCCGCATTGTGGAATGAATAATTTCCCCGACGTTGATAGGGACATTCGTCATCAATGCGTATACCAAGCACACTCTATCTCTTGTTATCTTGGTGTACTGAGTCCCTGGTATGAGGCAAGAGTTGACAATACGCAACCATATCCTTGCTTCCCTATTCAAAGGAGCATAAGGGAAGGTGTTGTGTCGCCCGGTGTCTTTATGTCTGCTCCACCTTGCCATGGATCTACTTCCATAAAGTGTGGGTCGAATTGCTCTATATGGAGGTCTACTGTACAGCTCTTTGACTGGTGTTGGATCGACTGAAGGCAAGCCAAGAAAGGAGTTGAAGAAATCCGCATTGAGTTGTAAAACTTGGCCCCGAATCTTGACCTCGCTTCCTGTGGTTTTTGGTGACCAGTTGGCATAGAATTCTCTTGTTAAATCGAGATTGCATTCTCCCATGTCTCGGAAGATGAAATCCAGATGTAATTCCATGATCTTGGCCAACATGTGCGGCTCCTTCTTCGCTAGGCTTTCCTTGTTGATCAGGTCTACATGAACATATTTTCTTTCTTTGTTGTTCCTATACCATTCCTTCGCTTCCTCCTCAAGAACCCATTTTATTCCAAACGTGCGGCGTGGTAATTGCATTGAGGATGATTCTCCTTGCTCCTTGCAAATTCTTTTCATGCTCTTTTGGGAAGTGGTAGCCTTATCTTTGCCTTGTCTTGCTTTGGGTGCCATTGTACCTGAGACTTGAAATAGAGTTCACGTTATCACAATCTCAATGGATACAATCTATACATAAGCAGTATGGGTACCACCCCACACTTAGTTTGTTGATACAAATTAGTGAAGTGAAAGTGGTCAATTACTTAGACTTCATCGACATACGTTGTAGGAGCTACATTCCAACAAGAAAATCAGAGATGTATCACTTCTTGCAACCTTTGCAATATTTTCATGTTAGATATATCAAGACTACTACATAGGGATTACATCATGGTATTGTTTCTATCAATAATCACAACCTCCTATGTCGGTAGGCAACTATAAGTCTTATTCCGATGAACGGGATATTCTAACATGTAAGCATTCTAGTGACAAGATTATGCAATGTTCATGACTATAGCAATTCCGCAAGTAGTATAACAATGCATCAAAATCAAATTCAAGTCGGAAACAAGTTAAGAGTATCCTAACGTACATGTTCACTCACTTGGTTTTGTATCAACAATTCAAACACATTAACATCACCAATATTTCTTCAAGATGTAGCAATTCATAATAGACATAGCAACGTAGCACTTACGAAAAATAGATGAAGAACAAAAGAGTACTTACGTGATTGAAGCCTTTGGAGATGTTCTTTTGAAGTGGGAGAGTAAAAAGAAAAGTTTTGAGATGATTTGGAGAGTATGTGCGGCGCCTAGGTCAAGTTTTCAATGTGTTTGTGTTTCAATACTAAGTCTCCATTATATAGGAAAAGAATGGGTCGGGTTTTGATCCATTTAAAATCGGTTTTGGAGACAAAAAGTGACCATAGGCGGCGCCTTTAGCTTTGCCTAAGCTTGTTATAGGCGGCGCCTAATGCAAAGCATTTGCTAGCATAGGCGGCGCCTAGTTCAATGCCTTTAGTGACCATAGGCGGCGCCTTTAGCATGGAATATGAGATTCAGAGACCAAATGCTTTAGCATAGGCGGCGCCTATGCTATGGCATACTTGAGCATGGGCGGCGCCTATGCTATAGCACACTAGATTCCGAGACCTTGGGCTATAGTGTAGGCCATGCCTTGTTCGTGGCCTAGTTTTACCTAGGCCTAGCCTTGATCAATGCCTATTTTTTCATGAGCAATGCTCAATCCATAGCTTTATGCATCTTCATTCCTAACTCACCACCTTTACCATGCAATACGTCCAAATCGTCATTTGAAATCAATCTCCTCATTTTATACCTCTTGCACCTACATTTTCTCAAACCAATGAAAACAATTAGTACGATGGGTTGCCTCCCATCAAGCGCCTTAGTTTTGGTCGTGGCACGACTCTTATTTTTGGATTTTTTTATTTATCAAAAACAAAACACGTACTAAAATGAAAGAAAAAACAAAAAAAATGTAAAACGATAAACGATGGGTAGCCTCCCATCTAGCACCTTATTTATTGTCGTGGCTCGACATAGTTACCTCGAGTACTTAGACTTTGTCGAGATAAGTGATGGCCATGACGTTTATCGAATCAAGAGGACCGATATAAGGTTTCACACGTTGGCCATTCACTTTGAAGATAACACTATTATTATCTTCAAATTCAACTACTCCAGACGAGTAGACTTGGATAACTTTGTATGGACCAGACCACTTGGACTTTAACTTACCTGGGAAGAGCTTCAATCTGGAGTTGAAGAGAAGTACCATATCATCCTTTTGAAAGTTTCGACGAACAATCCGCTGATCATGATACTTTTTCATCCGCTCCTTGTATAGGTCTGATTTTTCATAAGCATGTAGACGGAATTCATCCATCTCGTTCAGTTGCTCCATCCTCAGCTTCATTGCATCATCCCAATTAAAATTCAATTGCTTCAGCGCCCACAATGCCTTGTGCTCGAGCTTAATGGGTAAGTGACAAGCCTTCCCATAAACTAGTTGATAAGGGGACATGCCAATTGGTGTTTTGAATGTAGTCCTGTACGCCCATAGTGCATCATCCAGCTTCCGAGACCAATCCTTCCTATTAGCATTTACCGTCTTCGCAAGGATTTTCTTGATCTCTCGATTGGAAACCTCTACCTGTCCACTAGTTAGTGGGTGATAAGGCGTGGCTACCTTATGTTGCTTGACACCATATTTTGCTAACACGGACTTGAATAGCTTGTTGCAAAAGTGAGATACTCCATCGCTTATGATAGTACGTGGTACTCTAAAGAGAGAGAAGATATTCCTCTTCAAGAACGCTACAACACGCTTTCCCTCATTGTCGGCCAACGCTACAGCTTCAACCCATTTCGAGACATAATCCACAGCAACTAAGATGTACTTCATTCCAAACGAATTCACGAATGGACCCATGAAATCAATGCCCCATACATCAAAGAGTTCTACCTCAAAAGTTTTTGACATGGGCATCTCATGGTGTTTCGAAATAGCACCTTGTCACTGGCATTGGTCGCATCTTCTAACAAAGTCATGAGCATCTCTAAATATGGAAGGCTAATTATATCCACTTTGCAATACTTTTCTTGTCATCCGATTACCTGCGTGATGTCCCCCAACTTGGGAAGTGTGGCATGCTTCCAATATATTTGGCACCTCTTCATGGGATATACATCGTCGGATAACACCATCCGCGCATCGTCGAAACAAATATGGCTCATCCCAAAAGTAGTGTTGTACATCATGCATAAACTTTCTCTTTTGATGGTAAGATAAATTTGCAGGTATCACATTACTCACCACAAAGTTTGCAAAGTCGGCATACCATGGTAACTCTTCTATTATCGTGGCTAAGATATCCTCATCAGGGAATGCATCATCAATCTCGATTTCAGGTTGCGCCACATGCTCGTTCTCGAGTCTAGAGAGATGGTCGGCCACTTGGTTCTCGCAACCTCTTCTATCTTTAACTTCGAAATCAAACTCTTGCAGCAGCAATACCCATCGAATTATTCTTGGTTTTGCATCCTTCTTTGTCATTAGATACCTAAGAGCTGCATGGTCTGTATGAACGATCACCTTACCCAATAGGTAGGCACGAAACTTCTCAAACGCATACACAACCGCTAAGAGCTCTTGTTCAGTAACAGTGTAGTTCCTTTGGGCTTTATTTAGGACCTTACTCGCATAGTAGATAGGATGAAATAGCTTCTCCTTTCTCTGACCAAGTACAACACCAACGGCTACACCACTAACATCACACATGACTTCGAATGGGAGAGACCAATCTGGTGCTACCATGATAGGGGATTTAATGAGTTTTCCTTTGAGGCATTCGAATGCCTTCAAGCAATCTTCATTGAAGTCAAACTTTGCATCTTTATCCAAGAGTTTGCACAATGGACTAGCAATTTTGGAGAAGTCTTTGATGAACCGACGATAGAAACCTGCATGGATGAGAAAACTACGAACACCCTTCACCGAAATTGGAGGCGGTAGCTTCTCAATGACTTCAATTTTCACTCGATCAACCTCAATTCCTCTTTCGGAGATTTTGTGCCCAAGAATAATACCTTCTTTTACCATGAAGTGGCACTTTTCCCAATTCAGCACTAGGTTGAATTCTACACATCTTTGCAACGCCATACTTAGGTTTTTCAAGCATGCTTCAAAAGTCTCACCAACAACTGAAAAATCGTCCATGAATACCTCCAAAGTGTCTTCAACCATATTAGAAAAAATGGACACCATACAACGTTGAAAGGTGGCTGGTGCGTTACATAGCCCGAATGGCATACGCTTGAAGGCAAACGTACCATATGGGCATGTAAACATTGTCTTGTCTTGGTCTTCGGGAGCAATACAAATCTGATTATAGCCTGAATAACCGTCTAAGAAACAAAACCATCCTTTCCCCGCTAATCGATCTAGCATTTGGTCCATAAATGGCATTGGAAAGTGATCTTTGAGCGTCCAAGAATTCAGCTTTTGGTAGTCCATGCATACTCTCCATCCAGTGATGGGTCTGAGTGGAATAAGTTCATTTTTCTCATTCGCGACCACCGTCATGCCTCCTTTCCTGGGAACACATTGTACCGGTCTTACCCATGTACTATCAGAGATTGGATACACAACCCCTGCGTCTAACCACTTGATAATTTCTTTCTTCACCACTTCTTGCATAGGTGGGTTTAGACGTCTTTGATGCTCAATGGTTGGTTTGCAATTTTCTTCAAGCTGAATCTTGTGAGTACAAATCCCAGGTGGAATACCAATAATATCCGTAATGGTCCATCCAATGGCTCTAATATACTTCCGTAGAATAGCAATAAGAGCTGCAACTTGTTGCTCACCCAAATCTGCTGCCACAATGACTGGAAGTGTGTTTCCGCTTCCTAAGAATGCATACTTTAAATGACTTGGCAGCTCCTTCAATTCTAACGTGGGTGGCTCTTCAATAGATGGCTTAGCTGGTGGTGTGGGTCAATTTTTGAGATCAAGGTCCAGCTTCTTGGGAGCATAGCAATATGTCCCTAATCCTGATAGAGCACAAATAGCTTCTTTGCAATTTTCAGCATCCTTACTCTCTCCATTCATGAGCACAACCGCCAAAGGGTCAGCAATAATTTGCTCTTCTTTAAGTAATTCTTTCGAATCATCAAAGAAAACATCAGCCACCGAATATACACTCGGATCTTTGGGTTGCTTCATTGATTTGCAAACATCAAAGCGAACCACTTCGTCATTTATTCGGAATGAAAGCTCATTAGCTCTCAAATCAATGAGCACACTTCCTGTAGCAAGGAAAGGGCGTCCCAAGATTATGGGAGCCTCTGAGTCCGCTTCACAATCCAAAATAACAAAGTCTGCTGGAAAGATGAATGAAGAAACCTTTACCAAGACATCACATAGGATACCAACAGGTCATTTTACCGACCTATCCGCCATGACGAGCCTCATATTGGTTGGAGTAGGATCACCCAACCCCAACTTTTTATATATAGCTAATGGCATCAAATTGATGCTGGCTCCTAAATCACATAATGCTTTGGCAAAATTCAAAGATCCAACGGTGCAAGGAATAGTGAAAGCTCCGGGGTCAGCCTTCTTCTGAACTATTGATCGGGTAGCGATTGCGCTGCAGTGATGAACATCATCTTTCAAATCATAACTTGCTGCCCGCTTCTTTGTCAAAAGATCCTTCATAAATTTTGCATACCCAGGCATTTGTTCAAGTGCTTCCACCAATGGAACATTAATGGTCAGCTGCTTTAACATAGTCATTAATTTGCTGAACTTCGTATCATCCGCCACCTTCTTCAATCTTTGGGGAAAAGGTGGTGGTGGGTATGGAATTGTTCTCTCCACGGCTTTCTTCTCCTCTTGCTTCCATTTTTCAACTTTTCCAGGCTGCACGTCGTGAGGAGTGACGTTAAGGACGTTAGGATTGGCTACTGCGGCATCTTCCCCTTTCACCTTATCATCAATTTCCGCTTCTTCGTCAACCACTTGCTTGCCTTTTTCTGAAGTTTCCAGCACCTTACCACTTCGGGTAGTGATGGCCATGCATGACCCATCATTCCTTGGGTTTTGCACAGTATCGCTAGGTAAAGTACCAGCCTTTCTTTGATTGAGTGTTGCTGAAAGTTGGCTCAATTGCTGCTCTATTTGCTTGATTGAAGTGGAATGAGAATCAACTAATTGCTTCATAGAGTACAAATCATTTATTACCTCCGTTACTCCTGCGCTCGTTGCTTCCACTCTTTTGTGTAGTTTAGCCATCATGTCTTCCATACTTCCAGAACTAGATGTGGTGGCGTCACGTCTTCAAGGGGGAACATACAAACCACTTTTGTCATTCTTGTTTTTCCAACTACCTTGGTCCTTGTTTCCATATTTATCATAATAGTTCCGACCTTGGTTTCCTTAGGTATTACCTCGGAAACCCCCCTGATTGTTTAAATAGTTGGCTTCTTCTTCCGAATTAGATTCGTCTCTTCCTTTTGACGCAATGGCTTTGACTTTTTCGGTCTTCCCTGATAATAAATGCTTTGTAAGAAGATCCTCTTGTGTTTTCATGTGCTCCATATCTTGATCACGTTCTTCTTCTCTTCTCCTTTGGTCTGCAGTCATGCCTATAGATAAAGTGGGGCTTGCTACCTCAGAATCCCTGGTATGCCAAGCTCTACTTTGTTTCGTCATACGATCTAGCATATTTCTTGCTTGACCAAAGGTGAGATCCATAAAGGATCCTCCAGCCGCATTATCCACCACTGGTTTAGTTATTGAATTCAGGGCTCTATATAATATCTCCATTAGGTGAACATTATTCATATGATGTTTTGGGCACCTCGCTAGCTTTGTCTTGAACCTCTCCCATATTTCATGAAGAGCTTCAGTGGGAAGCTGACGAAATTTGCTGATTTCATCTCTCAATTGTGCTCTTTTGGATGGCGGAAAGAATCTTTCTAGGAAAGCGTCTCTCAATTGCCTCCAATTTGTAATAGAATCAGGAGTCAGCCCATTCAACCATAGAGTTGCCTCCCCAGACAGAGACAATGGAAATAGACGTAATCGAATTGCATTCTGACCAACTCCAAGATTGTCAAACGACTTGCATGTAGAAATAAAGTTGATGAGATGCATATTCGGATCATCTCCTGCTAGTCCACCAAATAATCCCTTGAGTTGCAATAACTGAATCATGGTGCTTGTGATGTTGAACTTGGCTCCGGGTGCCAATGGTGGAGGAATAATGGCTCGTGTGGCTCTGGCTCCATCAAGATCATCATCATCATCGTCGAAAGCTGGTTGCATGGGTTGGCGATCATACCTAAACCGAGCTTGTCGACCTCTTCTGTTGGCAGGTGTTGTGATTTCAGCATCATGCCTTGGGTTTAGTAACTCATCATCACCTAAATCCTCATCGTCAGGGTTTGTTGCTCGCCCAGGGTTATCAATGTTTTGTTGGTGTACTTGGGCGGCGGCAAGAGCATCTAATCTCGCCTGCTCGTGTTGAGCAGCCATTCTTTCGATTTCCATTTGTGCCTCCATTCTGCCAATTCGTTGTAGTTCAGGATTGATTGGTAATAACGGTTGACCAGAACTTCGAGTATGGGGCATGCACTGAATAAAAACCTGCAGTAAACAAAAACAAAAACTAAAAGTAAAAGTACGAGAATCATTGACCAAAGGGTCTAGTAATTATCACGAACTTAATTGACACTTGTATTCCCCGGCAACGGCGCCAATTTTTGATAACGCTCAATCTACAGCTCTCGTAGGAGTGTAAAGCGATCGTTAGAAAATATAGAACCCAACCTGGGTTGGGTATCGATCCTACAGGGAATAGCTTGGTCAACAAGTAAGCAACGATTACTAGACTTTTAGTGCAAGTCTCGTAAGAAGGGGGGTTTGTAATGTGTAACCAAATTATTAAAGAAAAAACTGAAAATAGCAAAGTAAAAAGAAAGAATGTTTAGTAGGTTGTGAAACAATGAGAATTGAGTAGTTGGGGTTATGTCCACCTTCTGAGTTATACGTCTCTATTGACTATGAGTGTGTTGAATTCAGACATGCATGTGCTTATAGAGAATTGTATTCGATGGTAAATCCAGGCGTCTTTCGACCTATTCGAGGATTATTTCACTTTAACTCTTTCGAGCTTAAAGCATGTCTAACGGTACAAATTCTCCAAGAGGTTAATCCAGTTACGGCACTAACTTTTTAATAGGGGATGGGACCCTACTACCTTGACATTATCTCTTTTCCAGAAAGATAACCTTTCTTTCGAACAAGTTAAATGTTATACTGGCGTATTCTTGCGTTTGCAACCACAAAGAATTTAGATTAAGATGAAGAGAATAATGAAATAAGCAACATACGTGTCACGAACTCACAAACTCAAAGCAATAGATAGTATCTCATTCGGCTTCCATAACCCCAACAGAGAAGTTTAGTTACCCATGAGTGCGAAGGAAATCACAATTGACATTGTTGTTATACCACAATAAAGATTTCACGTTTGTAATGGTTTGGTAGGCGTTAGGCGTGAATCCCTTAGCAAAGTAACGTTTCTCTTGTTGTGGAATTTAAGAATAGATGAATAGAAGAAGAAAAATAGAATTAATGGAAGAATTAGAAGAAGAGTTGTAGAGTAATAGAATTGAATGTAAGAAGATGTAAGAAGATGTCTTAAAATCTCTAGAAAGATAGGGTATTGATAATACCCATATCCTATTCCTACTAAGCTAATGAAATGCTTAACCAAATCCTACTAAGCTAATGAAATACTTAACCCAATTGTACTAGGTTAATGTATCATTATCCTAATCCTAACAAGCTAATGTAATACTTAACCCAATTGTACTAGGTTAATGTATCATTATCCTAATCCTAATAAGTTACTGCTAGTCCCCAAAGTCTTCAGAAATATTGTTTTAGCCCGAGACAGAATTTCCATGCGCCATCTTTAGTCCTTGGCATCCAAGATTGGCTTTTCTCCTTTCGTGAAGCTTTCTTTGGCGTCAAGTTATCCATGAAATGCTGAATTCTGCATCATTTATACCTGAAACTTTGCTAATCATATTTGTTAGCTCACTTACAGGAAAATGGACTAAAAGTGCATGAAATATATAATTTGTTCTCAAAACTAGGCTAAAATATGGGCAAAATATAGTGCTATAGGCGTGTAAATTCGCCTATCATCAGCAGCTTAGAGTAGGCAGAAGGCCTATGCATAACATAAGTTTCTGCCTTGAGATTTAGAGTTGGTAAATGGGTACTCTTCTGTGTTTCGACCATGAAGGGTGTGATGAAGTTCCTAGAGAAAAGAAAAGATCAACCCTAGATATATTAGACTTTTCAAGATTCTTTTCATAGTTAGTGAGGTGGCTTATGAGTTAGCTTTACCCCCATATTTTATTGTTTTCCATCCAGTTTTTTATGTTTTTATGTTACGATAATAAATTCCTGATCCATCTCATATTCTTAGATGGTATTCAGTACAGTTAGAGGAGTGGTTGACCTTTGTGGAGGAGCTATAACTCATTTTGGCTAGTGATGTCAAGAGGTTACGCACCCATGAGATTCCTACATTTATAGTTCAGTGGAGGCACTACCCAGTAGATGAGGCTACTTTGGAGATCAAGAGTGAGATATTTACCCAATATCATCACTTGTTCAAGGCTTCCGTTACATCTTAATACTTAATATTCATAGATAAAAGTTCCTTTAATTGTAGATATTGCATTGAACCTTCAAGTCATTTGCTGTTAGAGTTTTTCTACAGTTTTCCCAAGTCATTTATGACTTGTTGGAACTGGCAGTTTAGTTATCAAGTAGTTCATTTGGTTTTTAGAGTTAATTCCCTATTTTGAAGTCTTCGCTAGTTCCAAATGGTCATTGGGCAAAAACTTCAATAAGACGATCTCAAAATCAAATTTTGACTGTGCCAGCAGCTCTAGAATATCAATTTTAGGATTAGTAGACCTTTGGTTTGGGTTCTGAGATACCCAAGCTCATTTTTACCTATTGGTCAAAAAGTTAAGAAAATAAAATATGGGTATGGGATCCACAATTGGTTAAAACAACCTCGAATGGAAAATCTGATTGTGTCATTGGGTCTAAAACATTAAATTTAGTTTGGTTGCATAGCTTGTTTGCATATACAAAATTTTGAATGAATCTTAAGGATTGAAAGGGGCATGGAAACTTTTTAAAGTCTCAGCTTCTATCGGGTGCACCCGCAATAGCGGGCCTTGGTTTAAGATCGCGATCTAGCAGCACTAGTAAGTGCTGCAATCATAAGACATCTAGCTGTGATCGCAAGGCCTTGGGATACCACTAATTACATGATCACCAAAGGTAAGTATCACAATAACGATATCTCTGTCTAACACCCTATACCACAATCATGAAGGTCGAGCGGAGATCGCAGCACCCGAGTACCTGGACTAGTTATAAAAGGACCCCATTTCTATAATTTTGCCCATTCTTCATCACTCTCTTGAGAATATAAACCCTAAATAGTGTGAGATCTTAAAATTGAAGATTGTTGGTGATTGGAAAGGTAGATTGATGTTTATTTTTGCGATCATCTTCTAATTTAAGGTAAGAATTCAGCCTTTTTCTGGCGAAATTTCTTAATCTATATATCGAAACCCCAAAACTTTTAGGGCTTGAATTGAGCCCCAATTTAGCTTGTTTTTCACCCATTTTTTAGAATAATGATTCCTTGAGCATGTGAAAATAATGGGTTGGTTTCGGAAACTCAATTTTCAAAAGTAGGATCCACATGGGGTTTTGATGTGATATTTGGACCAGAAGAACAATGGTTTAATATGGGTATCAATATTATCATATTGATGAGTATAATTTATTTATGATAGCTCAGCATCTTGAGGAGGCTTCTCGAAAATAAAGAGTGGTGGTTTAGTAGTTCATTGATGAGGAATTTCTAAATTAAGTCATCCTAGGTTGTGAATGAACTTTTTGGCTTAGTGTTCAACTACTTCTTCGCTTCCCCCAACCGTAAAAAGAAAAATAGTGTCTGCCTAACATAATTAGTTGACACACTTGTAAGGATGAATGTGTCACTGATCTCCTAAAAGTACCATAGATGAACTTATAGATCTTTATGTAAAATCCCTATAAACTATACACCGTTGATCAAAATTTGGACCATGTTTTGTTTCAACTCAAAATTACCTCGAGCAGCCGATTTTTGTAAAGGGGAGGTCAAATTTTCTAGAAGTGGGATTTCCACTTCTCTAACAGTCCTGCGGGCTGCTTGTTCTTCATTCATGAGAGTAGGATTTTTTTTGTCTTTTTGAAATTTTGGGATATGGGGGAAAAGGATTGCTTCTCTCCTTCATTGATGGAAGCATTTCTTGGGTTTGGGGCTTGGTTCATCCAACTCCCTATCCCTTTCCAACTTACAAGTCTGTAAAGATATCTCCTGCAAATTCAATATCAAGACCTAGTGTAAATCACCAAAGAAATCTAAAATGTAACACTAAAGGTAAAACAGTTGACAAATTATAATTCCCCGACAATGGTGCCAAAAACTTGTTGTGCACACGCAAGTGTACGTGGTCTCACTAAGTAATATATTGGCCTTAAAATAAAGTCGAATATCAATCCCTCAAAGACTTTTGTTAAACAACTATCAAATTCTAGTTGAACTATTAAAATTAAAATGATGCAATATAACCAAAGGAGTTTTGAAAGTTATAATCTAAAAGTAAACTAAAACAATGTGGGAAATTAAAGACTTTGAACAATCAATGGATGTAAACCCGGGACTATTGTAATACATACAATCATACTAATGTATCAAACTTCATCGATTAAGTTGCATATCTTGGTTGTTGATTCATGGAGTTGATTGTTTGATCATGGTCTCCCGACCTCTAATCGTCTATCTAACTTAGACCTACAACTACATCATTGAGCGGGGATGTAAGAACAAAGCTAAACGCATTAATATTTAATCCTGTAGTGAACCAAGAAAGTCTTCTAGGTATATCCCTATCCTAGATGCTAATTCAAATCCCCTATTTTATAAAGGAAGAAGAACCCTACTCTATTTACACCGACGTTCTATCTTCCTATTCCCCCTCCCAAGAACACAAGTAGACAATATGTGTATTTTAAGGGTTGAAAATCCTTAAAATAGTGATACCAACGGTAAAAAAATAACCAAATATAATTAATAAATAAAACCAAATCTATACGTTGCAATCGTAGTCATTTTTTTGGCTTTAACCCCGAAACGGGGGAGTTTAGCCACTAATAGACATAATCGTAATCAAAGTAATTGAATGTGCAATTCAATGCATTCAAAAGATAAATTAAAGAAAAATAAGCCCTAAAATAAGTTTGTAGAAGCCCCTCCTTAATGCTCCAAGACGTCCAAAAGTATCCACAATATGTTTAAAGTCGTGTATTTATAGTAGAGGCAAATTGGTTGTGTGGGAATAGAGGGACCGACTTGCACTTTAGACCACCGGAATGGACGTGGTGTTTCCTTCCTTATTAAACTGATTTAATGGGTGATCCTCCTTACTTATACCATAGAATTGAATGGGGAATCACCCCTATATCTCCTGCCCTCACTGGAAAGTGTTATTTTGACATTAAACTTTTCCTCCCACCTTTGTTGTCCATCACAAACCTTTTAGTGTTATTTACACTTGAATTTCAGATTGTTACTCATAAATATATAAACATTATCAACTCAAGAAGAATCATAAATCATCAAACACCATAGCTTAGATCTCAATACCACAAACAATTCATAACGATGAACTCGAAACTCAAGCTAAGCCTAGTCTCATCCTGTTAATCTTTAGCTTATTGAATTGACTCTTATCTTGACTCAATTACAATTTACACATTACAAACAAGCTTCTCCACTTATAAATACACAATAATAAAATTAGGAACTCACTTGAAACATTATAATCCATCTTGGTAGACTAGAACAACACCTAGCTCAATCTAGTAAAACTAGTTTTCTCGTCTAGACTCTAAACAACAAATTTAAGTCTAAACTTGTTTGAAAATACCTTTAAACATTGAAATCACTTCCTTAAATACTTATATTCTTATTCATACAATTGTTAACACATAAATAACATGATTTGTCCTCAAAATACGGTTAAATAAGCTAGGATAACAACACTAAAGTGCATAAATACACCCAACATTAAAAATCATGAATAACACACAGATCAATAACTAATCATTATGTAGACATTTTCACGACAAAACATATGGAACAATAATTATCAGGAGGGAATATAGTTTTTGGGTGGAACATGAGTGTTTAACTAAATAAATTATGAAATTCATACTTCTAATGGTACCCTAGAAAAAGATGGAATTAAACTTGAAAATTTGGAGAACTGTGGGACTCAATGGGTGAAAGTATCCCATTGGTAAATATCCCATATACCTGAAGTAGATGCCATGAAAAAATCTTCTTGAGAATTGGACTTGCTTGAAGAACCCTAGTTTGGTGTTGAGGGAGAAAAGAATCTCCTCTTTTGTTCCTCATGGTTTAAATTGATAATTATGTTATGAATTAGGTCTTTAGGATCTTTTATACCACCCCTTGTTAAACCAAAACGACGTGGGTTTGGCTTTTAATGGAGTTGGAAAAGACATAAAAGTCACTAGAAAAACATTTAGGAACACACATTTCCAGTAGTTACGACTCACCTCATGACTTGTAACAAGTAGTTACCAGGCGTGGACTGTGTCATAACTTGGGATCTTAGGATTCTAGATAAATTATGTTATGACTACTACTTTCCACATAACGACTCGTTATGACTGACTATAAGTCATTGAGTGAATTCATAGTTTGAGGCTTGATTCCTTGATCCTTTACTTCTCAGCCTACGGGTCCACACAATGACTTATAATATCTGACTACGAGTCGTGTGCCAGATTCATAACCACTGGATCTTGGTTACATACTATTGTAACTATGACTCACTTATGATAACTCATCACGAATGGTTACGACTAATTTCTTGAGTCATAGTCATACTAGTGTATCAGGTCCTTAGGGGAAATTTTCAACAACACTTTACCATGACATAGGATTAAGGCGAGACTCAAAGCATTGGAAAGCTAACTTCATGGCCTATCTTTTAAGAAGTTTAGAACTAGAAAATTTTGGGTTATTACAGTGCCTGTATCTATTATTTCAGACAGGGGTTCCATGTTCACTTCTGTAAGACCCCATAAAAATAGCATGTCAAATCCAGCTCGTAAAGATCCATGAGAGATTCTAACACTTAGAAAAAAAATTTGCTAAGTGTTCAAGTTCAACACTTACTCTCATTTTAGACCTCCTAACTTTTGGGATTTATTTGATGACCTTCCCGACCTCCGTTTTTGGATTTTCAAGTTGCGTTACGATGGGGAAAGTCCCTAGTACGTATTTCACACATTTTGGGTGCATTTTGGGCACATTTCAGTGGCTAACTTACTCGTTTGAAATGCTCCCGCATTTCGGGCGCATTTCAGGTCAAAAATTTTAGTCAACTTCAAACTATCACAACTTCCTGCATATAATGAACTGTCAGAGTTGCTATAGATCAATAGAAATATCTTTTAATCTTATTTCCAATGAAATTGGTTTCATCCAATTTAAACATTGGAGTAAAAATTTATGATCAATTTACTTCAGCCTATTAGCCTGAAAACAACAGAGGACAGTTGTGTCTTTCTCTTTTTCTCCATGAGTATTTTAGACTTTCCCACCTCTATATATATATACAAAAACACGAGATTCAGCATAATTTATAAACATATGCTTGATTTCTCTCAAAATTCATCAAGAACAAGAAGAGGGTTTGCAATTGGGGATTTAATTTCAAGAAATTCTCTCCGTCAATCTTCGTAAAATGAAGAACTAAGGTATGCATAGTATTCATCCATGGATTCCTTTCATCCATGGAGCTCAAGAATCAAGTTTTAAGTTATGTATCATGAATATTTTGTGGTGGGATGATTATGTTCATGTTGATGATGTTAAATTGAGTTTTTAATTCCATGAGTTATCTCAAGAATCATGAAAACTAATTTATTTTGTAATATTATTCATATGAAATTTATGTTGAGTTCTTGAAATTACAAGTTGGACGTTGATGATCATGTTGTTGGTGTTGAATGATTCCCAAGTTGGGATCTTTATGTGAAATCATAAAACTATGTTGAAATATAAGTTGAAGTCCATGAATTTGGTGATTTATACTTTGTGAAAATTTTATGATTTCACCTATGCCTAAGTTGTACATGAAAGGTGTTTGATTAAATGTTTAAGAGAAACAAGAAACATGTAGTATGGATTAATATGGCCTAAAAAGTGAATTCATTCCATTGACCTCATGCTTGAATGGCTTACATGCTATTATTGTACAATGAATATGTTGTTAGAATGTCATGATGTTAGAGTATGAAATTATGATCTTGATTATATACATTCCTACCATGAACAAGATTACGTTACTCATGTACTTCATGAAATCCCCAACTTATTTTATTATGAATGGGTGATTTGATCATGTATTCAAGAATGTCAAGAAGTGTCAGTTTCCTTCTATCGAGTCCTGGGGGTACTTGTACCCAAAAAATATAGTTGTGTGCCCAGAGCCAAGTCATGTTTTCACAATAATCTCAGTCAAGCCATGTTTAATAGACTTCAGTCAGTCTCATGACTTAGGAAAACTCATGTAAAGGTAGTATCAGTTCAGTTTTACTCAGTACTCAGTAATCTACGTAATCTCAGTAATATTCCATCAGTCTATTGAATTCAGTAAATCTCAGTATCATTATAATTTAGTTCAGTATTCAGTTCAAACATCAGTAAACTCAATCAGCTAACAGAACTCAGTAGCATTTAGTCAGTTAACAGAATTAAGTAGTGTTATGCTAGTCATCAGAACTCAATAAACTTAGTCCATGTTTAGTTTAGTTAAACAGAACAATCAGTAACAGTTCAGTTAATTCTAGTATGAACTAGGAAATCAGTTTAGTATAATCAGTTCAGTGTCATTCAATTGGGAGTAGGATTTAGCACTGAGCGAACCCAGGGATGGGAACTCACCTGCCTGTAGAGGGTGTGATTCTTAGAAGCAGTCCTTGTGTTCCAGAACTATGTAGTCAGCATAGGTTGAGACATCAATACCTGTCAGTTGAGGGTAGATAAGGTGGCTTAACCTGTCAGATGAGTGTTCCCACCATTCTCATTAGAGTACCTTACAGATGAGGGTCACTCACAGCTTGTCCTTACTAGTGGCATAGTATTAACACCCTTCCAATCAGGGCAAAGATTGGATCCCAGCTTAGCTATTATAACATATTTGGGGCATGCCAGTTAGATAACTACTTCCCACAGTTTCAGTATCAGTCTCAATAAAATAGCTCAGATAGTTCTTCAGAATATTAAGACTGTCAAATTCAGTCAACTCAGATACAATACAGAACTCAGCTAGTTCCATCAGATTTAGGACTATCAGATACAGTCATTCATGCTATCAGTTATCAGAACTCGTGTTATCAGATATATTAGTTATCAAAATTTAGTTATCATTCATGATATGTTATCAGTAAATACATGTCATCAGTATTCATACTCAGTAGTCATGTTATCACGATCTCAGTTTCAGGACTGTTATATACGGTCAATCAAATCATTTCTTCATAATCAGACCTATTAGAAACAATTATTCCTTTATTAGTAATATAGTATTAGTCTTCCAGTATTCAGTAATACAGTATCAGTTCCTCACTTATTAGTGAATTACATATCAATATCAGTAAACTCAGTCATCCAGTATCTCAATATCAGTAAACTCAGTCATTCAGTATCTCAGCATCAGTAAACTCATGTTGATAGTATTTAGACTCAGTAGTCAGTATCACCATGAGTTTAGTTGCAGTTATGTATGTATGTATGTATGTATTCTCATATTCATATCATTCAGCATTGTTCTTGCATATAAAACCCTTTGAATTTAGCCTACATCACTCGTATACTCAGTACATTCAATCGTACTAACGCATTTGCGCTATGGTGTTTTATTTAACGCCATAGGTACAGAGGCATGAGTTTCAGAGCAGCAGTAGAATTGCAGATTTAAGCAGTCAATGCTCCTCTTCGGTCGAGGAAAATATTATTATTACTTTATTACAGTATTTCAGATTAGTTTTTCAGTTTATAGAGTTAGTTGGAGACATGTTCCTTTAACTCCTTATTCAGTTCAGTTAGAGGCTTTTGGAATAGATGTCAGATTAGATGTTTAGACTTCAGTATTTATGTTTCTTTTTAGTATTGTTATACCATATTTTTCAGATATGTATCAGTATTGAACCTTATGGCCTTACAGTTCATGTTTCTGCATATTTTATGAGATAATATGCAGTTTACAGGTACAGATATCAGTCATGGGTTAGCTTGTGGTCCTTCGGGGTCATGAGCACTATGTAGAGTTTTAGTTCAGAAAATCGGGGTGTTACAAACTTGTTATCAGAGCCTAAGGTTCAATAGTGTCCTAGGAAGTCTGAAAGCTACATCAAGTAGAGTCTTGTACATGGGCGTGTTATGCACCATACTTATGTGTAGGAGACTGAGATATTTTAGGAACAGTTTCCCTTCTTTCATGTCTCAAGATCATGCTATAGCAAGGTTCTCTAAGGTACCCATGTAGATTCACATCAGGCTCCCCTCATGTCAACCTTACCTTACTTTCAAGGTAACAGAAACAGTGAAGCTCAAGTCCTAAAGATAGGGCTTTCTCATGCAGTCCCTGAAGATAGTTATGGGATTTTCCACATACTCAGACAATATCCCCTCAGTTTAGTCATGTTCCAAAGTTGTACAGATTTCATTTATGATCATGAGAACTCTTTTATAAACTCAAATCCAATTTTTGATATGCCATTAGATCCCTTCTCAGAATCCTATGATAGTATAGACCTAGAATTTTGAGCATGGACCCAAGAGTTTAGTAGTAGATAAGTTGGGATAGTATTATCCAGTCTGATTAGATTATGTATTCATGGGGATAGTTATACCAAGGTAAATCAGGAGGCTTGAACAGTGTAAGCTAGAATTTAAGTTTATTTACTTGAAATTAAGCATGAAGGTGTAGATATGATATTAGTAGTATATGAGGAAACAGAAGCAGCTGATGTGTTTAGTAGGATGGGAAAGTGTCAGAGTATAAGTATGTGATGATAGATCAAGTGACCAAGTCAGACTCTCAGATTCCAGTAGTAGTGCCAGTATGTATAAAAAAGCAGTAAGGGAAGACAATTCCCAACCCATCCTCTTCTCAGTACAAAGATTTGTACTTCATCTATCATGAAATACACTCAGGTCTTACATATCAACTCTATGGTCATGAACCACGATCATGAACTTTTACATAAATCATGTACGGTTTTAATTCCCAGTATAAAGGATCTCAGTTTACCGCACAGTATGAATCAATTCCATGAACATGACTTATGTTCACACATTTTCCATAGAATCATGTTCCCTTTTAGTTCGCAGCATAAGGAGTAACATCTAAATCACTCAGTGCCATGAATCATGTCTCACGAATACAAAAAACTCAAAACTTAGGTCATAGTCATGCATCTCATAACTCATGTACATGTATCATGATTTATAGTATACTCATCTTTCATGACTCATGCTATACCCCTACAGATCAAATAAATTCATACCACGTCATGTATATCCTCAATTCAAACCTTTTTGATAAATCCATGCTCAGCTACCTCATGTTAGTCAGTCAGTCCCTTCTCGTATGCATAATACTCTATGGTCTCAGTCCAGCTATTTAAATTAAGTACAATTCAGTCTTGCATACCCAGTATTCAGTTACTAGTTATTCAGTTAATCAGATAAGTTAGTATATTTATGCACTCGTAATCAGCTAAGTTTATGCATCATGTCTTAGTTTTAGATCCCAGCTATAAAGTCACAATTCTGTTTGTAAGTTCCTTGTACACCGCCTTAGTTTTCCTTAGTATCTCAGCTAAGTTAGTATTCTTCAAGGGACCTAGAGTCCCAAGGGGGAGATACCCTATATCCCCTGACCTTATGTGATTTAAACATGCCACTTTCTTTTCTCTAGATGAATCCAGCTGGAGGAAGGGTTACTTATAAGGTGACCCTCTAGCTCCAAATTTTAGTCATAATCTATGTTCTTAATGGCTCAGTTTAGTCCACGATACTCTGTCCATGTCACACATTACAGACTCAGTTCAACTCATGTATCATGTTCCAGACTCAGTTATGTTCTCATGTTTTCGCTCATGCATATTGAGTGATTAATCTTAGACTCATCGGTATTTTCAATTCAACGTAACAGTCTTCCTTGAGCTTACTCATTCTCATGTTCATATTTTAGTACCAAACTTGGCCATACCATTGCATGTTCAGTCGTATGTTCATGAGTCAGTTCAGTCATGCATCTACGCATCAGATACGTGTGGTCATCTTATAAATACTTTCATTCATGCATTCATATATCACGTCAGTCATATAATCATGCGTCAGATATGCATGGACTCATCTTATTAGTTATGCATTAGATATGCACTCTCATTTTGAGAAAACTTAGTTCTTCAGAACACTCAGTCTTTCATTCATAAATCAGTTATGCATGTATTAGATATGCATGTTCAGTATGATATATTCATCTTGTCAGTCATGTCAGCCATGAAATCATATTTAGTCGTTCATGCTCAGTACTCATGTCAGTTGTCTTTTCTTCCCTCTTAGTCAGTCTCATTTGAGGATGAATGTTCCCAAGGGGGAGATATTGAACCTTATGGACTTACAGTTCATGTTTCCACATATTTTATGAGATATTATGCAATTTACAGGTATAGATATCAGTCATGGGTTAGCTTGTGGTCCTTTGGGGTCATAAGCACCGTGTAGCATTTCGGTTTAGAAAATTGGGGCGTTACAACTTCTTGCTTTTGGAGAGATTTTCAAGAGAAATTTGGTACTTCGGTGAACCTTAGTACGACCTTTCATCCACAGAAAGATGGCCAGTCAGAGCATACTATTTAGCTGCTTAAGGATATGCTCTGAACCTATGTTATGGATTTTTAAGGCCAGTGGGAGGAGCACTTAGCCTTGGAAGAGTTTTCTTGTAACAACAGGTATCATTTGAGTAGTAAGATAGTCTCTTTTGTAGCTTTGTATGGTAAGAGATTTCGTTCTCTAATGGGATGGCTTGAGACTTCTTATAAAAGACTCTATGGTACTTATTTACTTTAGTAATCATTGGATAAAGTTAGAGTTATTAAGGATAGGCTGAGGCAGCTTAGAGTAGGCAGAAGGCATATGCAGAACATAAGCTTCTTCCTTGAGATTTAGAGTTGGCGATCGGGTATTCCTCCATGTTTCATCTATGAAGGGTGTGATGAGGTTCCTATATGAAGGGCAAGCTCAACTCTAGATATATTAGACCTTTCGAGATTCTTTTCACAGGTTGTAAGGTGGCTTATGATTTAGCTTTACCCTCATATTTTGTTGTTGTCAATTTACCCTCATATTTTGTTGTTGTCCATCCAGTTTTCTTTGTTTTATGTTGTAACAATACATTCCTGATCTATCTCATGTGCTCATATGGTATTCAGTACAGTTAGATGAGTGGTTGACCTTTGTGAAGGAGCTATAACTTATTTTGGCTTGCGATGTCAAGCAGTTGCGTACCAAAGAGATTCCTATAGTTAAGGTTCAGTGGAGGCACTGCCCGGTAGAGGAGGCTACTTGGGAGATCTAGAGTGAGATATAGACCTAGTATCATCATATGTTCAAGGATTCAGGTACATACAAAATCCTTCATTTTCGTAGATAAAAGTTCCTTTAGTAGTTGATATTGTAATGACCCTTCAAGTCATTTCCTATTAGAGCTTTTCTACAGATGCCCCAAATCATTTACGACTTGTTGGAACTGATAGTTCAGTTATCGAGCAGTTCATTTGGTTTTTAGATTTAAATCCCTATTTTGAAGTCTTCACTAGTTCTAAATGGCCACCAGGTAAAAACTTCAATAAGACAATCTCAAATACAAATTTTGACTGTGCCAGCAGCTCTGGAATATCTATTTTATGCTCGTTGGACCTTTGGTTTGGGTCCTGAGACAGCCAGGCTCATTTTGACCTAATGGTCAAAAATTTAAGAAAATAAAATATGGGTATGGGATCCATAATTGGTTAAAAACAACCTCGAATGGAAAATTTGATTATACCATTAAGTCTAAAACATCAAATTCAGTTTGGTTGCATAGGTTGTTTGCATATATAAAATTTTGATTGAATCCTGATGATTGGAATAAACATGGAAAGTTTTTAAAGTCTCAGCTACTATCAGGTGCACCCACGATTGCGGGCCTTAGATCACCATCGCGATCTAGCAACACCAGTAAGTGTTGCAATCACAAGACATCTAGCCATGATGGTAAGGCCTTGGGAGACCTCTAATTACTTGATCACCAATGGTAAGTATCACAATCATGACATCTCTGTCTGAAACCCTATACCACAGTCACTAAGGTCAAGCAGCGATAGAAGGACCTGAGTACCTAGACTAGTTATAAAAGGACCCTATTTCCATAATTTTGACCATTCTTCTTCACTCTCTTGAGAGAATAAACCCTAAATAGTGTGAGAAATTAAAATTAAAGATTGTTTGTGATTGGAAAGGCAGATTAATGTTTATTTTTGTGATCATCTTCTGATTTGAGGTAAGAATTCACCCTTTTCTTGGTGAAATTTCTTAATTTATTTATCAAAACCCCAAAATATTTATGGATTGTATTGATCCCTAATTTAGCTTATTTTCACCCATTTTTAATGGTAATGATTCCTTGAGCATGTACAAATGATGGGTTGATTTTGGAAACTCAATTTTCGTAAGTGGGATCCACATGAGATTTTGATGTGATATTTGGACCCAAAGAAGAATGGTTCCATATGGGTATCATTAGTCTTATATTGATGAATATAATTTTTTTATGATAGCTCAGCATCATAAGAAGGCTTCTCGAAAATAAATAGTGGTGGTTTAGTAGTTCATTGATCTTTCTTCTGAGTTGAGGCAAACTAGGTTTATCCTTTATTAGATTGAGTTATTTCATAGTATTCTTATGATATTGTGTTAGATCTGGGATGAGTTGTAGGTGTTGGATTGATGAAATGAACGACTTGGATTAGTTGGACTATTTAGGCTAATATGAAGACATAGAGTGAAAAACTTAGCTTGTTTACTTATGCCTTAGGAGAATTGGGCTTCATTTCTCATGTTTAGAATGAGAATTCTTTAGATCATTCAAGTTAGATAAAAATGCTTTAGACACTTATGCTTAGGGAAAATTTGGCCTTACTTTCTTACACTAATGAAGGTTACCTTACTACACTAATGAAGGTTACCTTATCTTCTATTGGACTTAGCTAATGTGTTTGGAAAGTATCTCTACCGTAAGACTAATTGTGGCTTGTTTGACATCAAAAGTGAATTTAGATACCTTATGCCTAGTTCGGGTAGAATTTTCCTAAAATTGAACTTGAGGATTAGAAGTGGACTATAATCCCACTTTAGGCTATGACATATGTTAGATTTTGTGAATCTTTTATGCTTATTAGATTCTTGGAAATATGTATGAAGGAAATATTGAGAAATCTTGATACGTGATGGTTATGTTGGTTAATGTGAGGGTTTATGCCTATTGATTTTTCTATAATTTATACTATTGATGATGCTATACATGATGTTGATTATATATACATATACTCGGTTTGAGTTCAAAAGATAATTATGCCATTGATTATATACCTTATTTGAGTTTGGAGTATGATTATAATACTATTGATTATTTACCTATTCAAGTCCAACTATTGATTATATTCACTGTTTCAAGCCCATCTATTGGTTATGTTTACCAGTTCAAGTCTAGATATGGATATTATGCTATTATGACATACTTCTTATGATTAACGAAATCAGAGTGAGAGATGGATAGTAGCAATTTGATTAAGATGTAAAATAAGGAATGGTCATAATGTGGAATGACATAAATTGACTCTAGTAGTAAAATGACTAGTATGAAAATGATCGTTAATTGATAAATAATGACTAGTGGATAAAAAATAACTATTTTTTAATTGAATTAGTGATAAGAGATTGATAGTTGTTTAACAGATTAGTGTATAAATGATGAGAAGGTTGCTATATGTTTGTAAATTGTGAAATGATAGTTAAATTGCAAGTTGGTTATTTGTAAGCGATGAACGATTGCTTTATTCTATCTTAGGGTTTTCATTTTAGGTATATGGGATTCTGTGATGTGTTATTTACTTTCTGCTCCAACTGACATATGGAAGCCAACTTTTGTGGTTATGATTTCATGTGTTGATACATTGTGCTATGTTATTATTCTAATTTATCTACTTATCTATTCACAATGATGTCGGACCAATTTTAGATTTTTCTATACCTTGACTTAGATATGTTATTTGCATTTTATCATACTTATATCATGATTTAGCTCAGTCGGGCGATGATTCCTACTGAGTACCCATTGTTTTTATACTCATACTACACTTTTGTACCTTTTTGGTCCAGATCTAAGTACTAGTTGCTGCCATTTATTCGTTTTCATGTGGTATTGATATTTGAATATAGTGAGCTCTTGGAGACTAAGTCTCCTATTTCCTTATATCTTCTAATATTCAATCTTTTGTTTTAAGACTAATGTACTGGCTACTCTAGATACTTGGGTTGTATTTTGATTATTAGATGCTTTTGTACTGGCTCTACCAATTCATGAGATGTTATTTTGTATTGACCATTTTTTAATCTATTTGGAACACTTTTCTTATTTATATATTATATTCTTGAAATTCGCCTATGTTAGGAATTTCATACAAAATTAACCCATTGCGTTAGCTTTGAGTTTGGGTTTTGCTTACCTACTGCTACAATTTAGTAAGTGTCATCATTACTCATAAATTGGGTCATGAAAAATTGGTATTAGAGCCTAAGCTACACAAGTAATGTTCGTACAAGATCAAGTGTCTGATAGAGTCTCCAATCAGAATGATGAAGTTCATTTCTTATGTTCAGGAGTCTATGGGACATTGTTAGAAGTTCATTACTTCTTTAATTCATATCGTGCTAAGTGTATTATATGGTTTATAGAATATTCCTTTGACTTCTCTCTTTCATAGATAGCCAGGACACGTTCTATTACTACACGAGATGAGAGTTTTGAGACCTACCCTAGGGATCGTACTCCTGTCGATGGATGACCTAAAGGTCATAGACAACTATGTGATGTGTCCCCAACTAGAGGCTAGGAGAGGCCACCCTTTCTACATCATATTCTTGCTCTTAAGCTAGAGATTCTTTTGCCCCAGCTAATGGTAGGTCAGGGACCACGCCAGGTTCTATAGCGGTTTATTTATTATTTAGTGCTCGCATATTTGTTTGTTGATATTTTAGGGATATTTGGTGGTATGTCATATGATGGTGCACTATTTACTGATCAGAGTGGTACTGAGGTGGGGGCACAGCTTGTAGCTGCAGCTCCTCGAGTTGCGATTCCTCCTACATCGATTGTTTCTCAGTCGGTAGTTTCTCTGCTAGTGGTTTATCATCCACCTATGTCTTTTGAGGAGCATAAGATATTGGGTAGATTCTTAAGATTGGCTCCACCCAGGTTTTTTGGTGCTCCAAGAAAAGATACATATGACTTTCTGATTATTTATGAATATAGGATCCATAATTTTGGCATTGTTGAGACTCGTGGTATGGATTACAACATATTTTTGTTAGAATTGGTTGCTCAACATTGGTGGAGAGGTTATATGTATTCTAGACCAACTGGATCTTAACCTTTGTTATGGACGCAGTTCTTTGAGATATTCTTGGAAAAGTATATGCCTTGCAGGCTTAGAGATCATTTGAGGGATCAATTCTGTAGTTTATAGAAGGGCTCCATGACAGTTGTAGAGTATGAGTCTCATTTTCATAAGTTTGCTAGTCATGCGACATCTATTTTAGATTCTTAGTATGAGAAGATTTGTTGCTTTTCCAAAGGGTTGAGACTCCCCGTTTGTATGTCTATGGGTTACAAATGATCCTTGGGTGATGGAAGAGATGCATCATGAGGTGGAAGGAGGAAATGATAAGAGGACTAGATATTAGGGTTGTTTCAGTGGGAGCCGTAGTAGTTCCTAATTCAGAGGTAGTAGTTCTCATGGTAGGTATTTTTTGTGTCTATCCTAGCAGCATCAGAGTTAGCCTAGTCGACCCGTTCAGGAAGCACTTTAGATTACTGATGAAGGTTTTTCTAGTGCTAGAGACCTCCCTGGTATGGGTGGCGGTCAATCATTAAGGAGTTCATCTTCTTCCTATTTTAGTCATAGTGGTTATTCTAGGTCAGTAAAAACTGTTGATTCTTTTTCAATTCAAGTATCTTGTTATCCTTGTGGATCTCTTGGTCATTATTCTCGAGAGTGCCTTAGTCGTAGGGCAATTGTTGTTTTAGCTCAGGGTTTTTACCCTATTAGAGCAGTTTATCCCTCAACTAGAGGTGGTTCTTATAGTCGCAGAGGTGGTTTCCTAGATACTAAAAGAGGTTCTCAAGAAGGACAGAAGGTCGGTTAGCTGCCCAGCTAGGCGGCGGACATAGTCAGTTGTATGAAGTAATTGCTAGACCTAGGATAAGACTTTGGATGTTATTTTTACAGGTATAATTTTGGTGTACCTCCAGTTGACCCTTACTTTATTTGATCAAAGGTCCAATTACTCTTATATATCTACTGATTATGCACCACAGTTGGGGTTATTGTGCGTATCTACTCTCGTGGGTATTCTTTTTATAGTGGATTGAGTTTTTAGGTCATGTGTTGTAATTGCTAGAGATGTTGATACTCATGATGATCATATTATTCTAGATATGGTGGATTTTGATGTGACTTTAGTCTTGGATTGGTTATCCCACCATCATTTGGTCATGGATTGATTTGCCAACACTATTAGCTTAGCTATGCTTGGCATACTCCCAATCTTGTGGCAGGGAGCGACTACCCACAAGATGATGGGGATTATTTCTTATGTTTATTCTAAGAGGATTATTTTTGAGGGGTTGTGTGTATTATCTTACTTATATTTGTGATACTAGTTTGGAGAGTCCGTTGCTTGACTCTGTTTCCTGTTGTTTGTGCGTTTCCTGATATGTTCCCTACTGACCTTCTTAGTATTCCTCTATCTGTGAGATTAAGTTTTCTATTTATCTCGAGCCTAGCACTCAACCTCTTTTTATGGAACCTTATTTTATGGCTCCTATCGAGATTAATAAGCTGAATTCTAAACTTCAGGATTTTTTGGTAATGGTTTTATTAGACCGAGTGTAACTCCTTAGGTATATCAAGTATTTTATGAAGAAGAAAGATGGTTTCATACGTATGTGTATTGATTATATGCAGTTTAATAAGGTGACGGTGAAGAACCTTTATCTTATACCTCGCATTGATGATTTATTTCACCAGCTTCAGGGTGAGGGAATGTTTTTTAAGATTGAATTTAGATTTGGTTACCATCAGTTGAGGATTCAAGATGAATATTTCCCGAAGACAGACTCTAAGACCTGATATGATCATTATGAGTTCTTAGTTATGTCATTTGGGTTGACTAATTTCCCAACCGCATTTATGGATTTGATAAACAAGATATTTATGCCTTATTTGGATTGTTTTGTGATTATATTCATCTATGACATCCTTGTGAATTTGAGGTGTAGAGAGAAGCATGTGCAACATTTGAGCATTACGCTACAGATGTTAATAGATCATGTTTTTTGCAAAATTCTATAAGTGTGAGTTTTGTACTGAGTCAGTGACATTCTTTGGAATGTAGTGTCTAAGGATGGTATTATGGTAAACCAACCTAAGATTAAGGCGATTCGTGATTTGGCAAAACCTATATCTCTAACTGAGTTTCATAGCTTCATTAGTTTTACCAGTTACTATAGGTGATTCATTGAGAGTTTTGCTACTATTTCAGCCCATATGACCAGAATTAATCGGAAGAAGGTTCCTTTCTCATATTCTGAGGAGTGTGAGTTGAGCTTTGGAAAGCTTAAGGATTTCCTAACTACAACTCTTATTGTAGCTCTTCCTGTTGAGGGTGAGGGATTGTGAGGGATTCACTATATTCTATCGTGATTCTGGTGTTGGTTTGGGTTATGTATTTATGTATTAGGGTCATGTTATTGCTTATGCTTCTAGATAACTTATGTTGCAGGACTGCAACTACCCCACTCATGATTCTGAGTTAGCGGTGGTAGTTTTCGTGCTTAAGATTTGGAGGCAGTATCCTTATAGTGTGCATTATGAGATTTTCACTGTTTATCACAGTCTTCATCATCTGATAACCAAGAGCGATGTTAATGCTAGGCAGCATAAATGGATAGAGTTTCTTGAGGATTATGATATTTTGATCTTGTATTATTCGTGCAAGGCAAACATGGTAGCGGATGCTTTGAGCCATAGGGTAGTGAGTATGGGTAGCTTACCTTGCATTTTAGTTTCTCAGAGGCCATTGGCGTGGGAAATTTAGTCCTTAGCCAACTTGATAGTTTACCTTGATATATCAGATATTAGGAGGATTTTAGATAGTGTGGAAGCATGGTCTTAGCTCTTTGAGCATATTCAAGATTGTCAGTTTGAGGATAGTAAGCTTTGTTTCCTTCATGATCATATGTTGAGTGGTGAGTCCGAGAGGAACACTATAAATTTTGAGGGTATTTTGAGGTTTGATTGCTGAATTTGTATTTCGAGGATCAATGACTTAATTTGGTTGATTTTTCATGAGGCTCACAGCTCTAGATATTCCATTCATCCCGGCACAACCAAGATATACAAATATTTGAGACTACATTATTGGAGGAGTGGTATGAAGACATATGTGGAAGACTTTGTAGCTTATTTCCTATGTTTTCAGTAGGCAAAGGTCGAACATCAGCGAGCAAGTGGTTTGATTCAGAGGTTTCCTATTCCCGAATGGAAATGGGAGCGAATTACTATGGACTTTGTTAGTGGGTTGCCTCTCATTTCCCATGGTTCCATGCTATTTGGGTCATTGTAGATCATTTGGCAAAATTAATACATTTCATTCCCATCTCCCATGAATGTTTTGATGAGGTTTGGAAGAAAAGGAAAGTTCATCCCTAGTACATTGGACTTTTTTATATTCTCTGTGTAGTTGGTTAGGTGGATTATTAGTTAGAGCTACCTCCAGATTTTGTTGTTTTTCATCAAGTTTTCCATGTCTCCATGTTGCGGAGATATATTCTTGGTCTATCTCATGTGCTTAGATAGAACTTAGTCCAGTTGGTTGAGTAGTTGACCTTTGTAGAGGAGCCTGTGCTCATTTTCGCTTGTAATGTCAGGCGGTTGTACATTGGAGAGATTTTTGTAGTTAAGGTTTGGTGGAGGATGACTCTTGGGTGATTAAGAGTGAGTTGTGTGACCAATATCCTCACCTATTCAAGAATTCATGTATATCCCAATCGTTAACTTTCACGGACAAAAATTCCTTTAGTAATGGATATTATATGTTCAAGTCATTTTCTATGTTGTCACTTATTTTCTCCATTACAAATTATGACTTGCTAGAGCTGAAAGTTTAGATACTAGGCAGTTCATTTGATTTAGATAGCCAATTCCCTATTTTGAAGTCTTCGCTGGTTCAAAATGGCCACCGGGCAAAACTTTAGAAAAATGATCTCATTTGCAAATTTTGCTTGTGCCAATAGCTTTGGAATATCAATTTTTTTGCTAGGTGGACCTTTGGTTCGAGTTTTGGTGCCCCAAGGCTCATTTCGACCTATTGATCGAAAAGTTAAGAAAATGAAATACAGGCATGGGACCCACATTTCATCGAAACAACCTCGGATAGAAAATCTGATTGACCATTGAGAATGGAACGTCAAATTTAGTATGGTTGCATAGTTTGTTTGCATATATGAGATTCTTAATGAATCCCAAGCTCTTGCAGAGACTTGAATTATTTTTCAAGTCTCAGCTGCTATCTGGTGCACCTACGATCGCAGGCCTTAGATCACAATCACGATCTGGAATCACCAGTAAGTGTCGTGATCACATCACATCTAGTTGTGATTTCGAGGCCTTGGGCAGACCACCAGATACACGATCGCCAAAGGGAAGTTTTGCGATCGTAACATCTTTGTATAGCGCTCTGTACAGCGATCACGAAAGCCAAGCTACGATAGCAGGACCAGAGTACCTGGATTGGGTATAAAAAGAGCCTATTTTCATGATTTTGGCCATTCTTCAGCACTCTCTTGAGAGAATAAACACCAAATAGTGTGAGAACTTAAAATTGAAGATTGTTGGTGATTGTGAAGCTAGATTAACATTTCTTTTTGCAAAATTTTCCAATTTCAGGTGAGAATTTACCCTTTTCTTCGTGAAATTTCTTGATTTATTTCTTAAAACCCCCAAAACATTTAGTGCTTGAATTAAGTCCCAATTTAGCTTGGTTTTCACCCATTTTTATGCATAATGATTCCTTGATGATGTAAGAATGTTGGGTTGATTTTGGAAACTCGATTTTAATAAGTGGGATCCACATAGGATTTGGATGTGATATTTGGACCCGTAGCACAATGGTGAAATATGGGTATCGTTATTCTACTATTGATGAGTAGAATGTGTTTATGATAGCTCAGCATCATAATGATGATTCTTGGAAAGGTAAAGTGGTGGTTTAGCAGTTCATTGAACATTCTTCAACGTAGAGGTAGGCTAGGTTTATCCCTTGTGTAAGACCCCATAAAAGTTCTAGTTCAATTTAGTCCCATATAGCTTGTAATAAGGGGTCCTAGACTTTGAAAATTTCAGTGAAGTATTAACAAGTAATCTTATTTTTGTCCTCGATATTTCAACTATTTTATTTTTTATCTTCCCAGCCTTAAACTGTTGATTTTTAAATTAATTCATGATTAGAGATGTCAATAGGTCATCTTGGGTAAGTTTTGGATTTTTTGGACATCCTTAGAGACATGATTAGATGACCAAAAAAGCGAGTCAACACGATCAGGCCTCCACATATCAGTAATTGCATCGGCAATTGTGTCGACACCATCGATGCTACACTTTGGTTATTGGGTCGTTGGGTGAAATTTTCACCTTTAGTCATGGGTTGTGAAGAAAATTAGGTCATTTTCCTCTCACATTAAACCCCCATAACACAAAACTCAGCCCCTCAATAGGCAAAATATATTCACTCATTCACAAAATCCTCTCAAGAAATAAACCCTAATTCATCAAGCTCAAGATCAAGTTCCAAGAAATCCCTAACAATCTTCACGAATTCTATCACTCAGGTATGTTAGGTGTTCATCCTTGGGTCTCCTTCCACCCTTGGAGTTCAAGCACCCTTTTTAAGACTTGAATTATGATTCCCATGTTACAAGTTGAATTATGCTCATAGTTGTGTTGTTGTGTGGGTTTCAATTTTAGATCTTTGATGAGTTCCTTGAAATCAAGTTAGCATGTGTGTTAAATAATGAATCTCTCATGTCAAGACCCTGTAATTTGCAAGTTGCAGGTTGTAGTTATGATGCCCTATGTGTTTAGTTCTCATGTATAGCAATCATTTTCCCCAATTGTTTGATAAAATATCAATATGAGTAAATCATGCATGGTAACCTATTGTTGTGTTGTTAAAGTTATGATATGAGATTATCTATTATGTTATCGAGTCCTGGGGGTATTCATTACCCGAAATCTAGTTGTTTACTTAGTTGTAGTAGTTATAGAATAGTCTCAGTAAAGGTCAAGAACAGTAGTACTCATTCAGTTAACAGAACTTAGTGAACTCAGTCCAGTTCAGTCAGTCAACATGATCAGGGTCAGTTCAGTCAAGCTTAGTACATTCTAGTGATTAGTGTCTTTCAGTTGGGAGTAGGATTCAGTATCAAGAAAACCTAGGGATGGGGGCATTTCTAGAAGTGATTGTTGGACCCTTAGTAGCAATCCCTGAGTTACATAACTATGTAGCTAACGTAGGTTGAGATATATTCCTTCCAGATAAGGGTTGACACATATCGTATGAGTTTTTCTTCTAGTGAGGGTTGAAAAAATGTCTTTCTGCCTGTTAGGGTGAGTAACAGTCAGTGTTAGTACTGTGGCACAGTACTAACACCCTTCCAACTGAGGTTTCAGGTTTGACCCCAAATCAGTCTATATTGGGGTATGTCGGTTAGATGAACACTCCCACAGTTATAATTTTAGTCTCACTATTCAGTGAAGAACTCAGTTAGTTCTACAGAATCAGGTCTATCAGTTATCAGTTACTCAGCTATCAGAATTCAATACTCAGTTTCAGTATAATCTATGATACACGATCTATACCGATATGCACAACATTTTATGTTCAGTATGTTCATTAGTTAAAGTTTTGCATGTATGCTCATCTAATAACTTCATGATGTTTATTCATTTATTTATCATCTCATGCATATGAACCCATATATAGAATCCTTACCCTACTTAGAATACCAGTACATTCCACGTACTGATTCTATACTCTCTTTTGCGTAATGATGTCTCATATCATAGGTTCAGACGCGCCAGTTTCTGACTGTAATTTGTAACTCATGCTCTTGGCAGCAAATATAGTGGTAAGTCTTCATATTTTGAGGATAGAGTTTATCTATTTTAGTATTTCAGTAGTTATTTTAGTCGGAGTTAGTTGGGGGTTTGTCCCATCATTTCCATATTCATACAGTAAGAGGCTAGTCTGAAAGCCTCTTACAATGCTAGTCTGAAAGCCTCTTACTGTATGAATATGAAAATGATGGGACAACCCACTATATTCATACAGTAAGAGGCTTTCAGACTAGCATCACCTGGATGAGCATGTCTCTCACTCTGAGTTCAGAGCTACTTCACTACCTTATCTCACTAAGTAGTATTTCATAATAATCAACAGGATGCCATCCCAGATAATCCAGTGGCTAATACCACTGCAGCTAGGATTCAGGATTTCACCCGAATGAACCCTCCTTTGTTTTCTGGATCCAAGTCTGGTTAGGATCCGCAATAATTTTTTGATATGGTTCAAAAATTTACTAAAATCATAGGTGTCACACCTAGTGAGAATGTAGAGTCAGCTGCTTACCCATTGCAAGTTGTAGCTCACACCTAGTTTAAGTTGTGGAAAGGGAATAGAGGTGCAAATGTAGGGCCTATTAAAATGGGAGGAGTTTGCTACAACCTTATTAGATAGATTATTCCCATTGGAGTGGAGAAAAGATAAGGTATTGGAGTTTATTAACTTGAAGTAGGGTAACATGAATGTCAAGTATTATTCCCTCATGTTTACTCTACTAGCTAGGTATGCTCCTCATGTGGTGGCGGATAACAGGTCTAAGATTATCAAGTTCGTGCCTGGAGTATCTAATAGTGTGGTTAAGCAGTGTAGGACCGCAATGTTGATTAAGGAAATGGACTTGTCTAGACTTATGGTCCATGCTCAGCAAATCGAGGAGAATAAGGTTAAAGAAAAAAAAACAGTAAGATGGCTCAGATAAATAGTTTTAATTTTGCTCAGTCAGAGAGTGGTACCCATTCTTAGTTTAGCTAGAAGTATTCAGCCCCAGTTTTGAATTTACTTAGTGCACTAGTACCAAAGTTTAGGAGTGATAGTTGGGATGGGGTGCCAGGCTCCAAAACATAGGGTAGTGTGAGTAGTGGTCGTACCCATTCACTTTGTGGAAAGTGTGGTAAAAATTATTAGTGTGTTTAGAGAGGACAATGATGTATGTTTTGGATGTGGCGAGTCAAGACACAAAGACAGAGAATATTTTATGGCTGGTCTGCAAATTCAACATAGTCATCCTCTAGTTCCTTTTAGTTACCCAAATCAGCAGGGCGCCATCTCCAGTGCCACCAGTGGTTAATGTCAGAACAAAATTTATGCACTCCAGTCCCACCATGATCAAAAAAGTTCTCCTGATGCAGTTATGGGTAAACTTTAGGCCTTTCCTATTTTGTGCATATTTTACTAGATCCTGGATCTTCTCTTTGTCTTGTAACCCCTTACATAGTTGTCAACTTCGGAGTCACTCCTAAAACCTTAACAGATTCCTTCTGAATATCTTCCCCAGTGGGTAAATCTATTATAGCTCGATGGATATAGAGAAACTACTCGGTTATGGTGTCGCAGAAAGTTACTTTAGTAGGACCTTGTAGAGTTAGAGACGATGGATTTTGACAATATTCTCGAAATGGATTAGCTTCATTCATCTTATGCTTTAGTTGATTGTAGAAATAGGGTTGTTCATTTTTTGTGTCCCAATGAACCACTCAGTGAATGAAGGGGTATTACCTCAGTGCTTAGGAGTCAAACGTGATTTAAGATTCCTTCTCAGACTCCTATGACAGCATATTATCTAGAGTTAGAAGCATGAAACCAAGAGTTTAGCAACAGTAGTAATATTGGTATGGTGTTATCTAAAGTTGAATAGATTATATATTTCATAGGACTAGTCATGTGAAAGGTGAATCAGTAGCCTTGAAGTAGTGTATACAAGAATTTAAGTTTGTTGATTTGAAACATATGTTGTGGATGTGATATTTGTAGGCTATGATGAAAGTAGTGTAGTTATTAAAGAATTGGGGATATTCATGTTATGTGTTAGGATCTATGTTTGAATCTTAGAGGGTTGAGCTAATAGAAAGAGGAGTAGAAAATTCTAAGTTAGTAAGTTCTTAAGTTGTTACATGATGATTTTGGGGATATAGAAAGTTATTAGTTCTATGTTAGAAGGAAGTTTCACTAGTAGGGTTTTACACTTTTAGATGTAGTCTTTCAGGGTGAGTTTAGTGTTTATGAGTATTGTTATATCTCAAACTCTACAGTAAAATGGCTTCAGTACAACTTAGAGATATTGGTTAAGTGTTCCATAGACTTAGAATGATGGTTTTAAGCTAAGGAGGATATGGTAGAACAAGTGGCAAAGTCGGGATCGCGAATTCTAGTAGTGATGCCAGTGTCTTGTAGAACATCACTAGGGAAGGGAATGCCCGATCCATTCTTATTTAACTATTTGTACTTTAGTTATTATGATATCTACTCAAGCCTTACATATTAGCTCAATGCTTATAGCTCATATTCATGCACTTTTCATAGAATGATGTACAATTCCAATCACTCCTATGAGGAGTTTCAGTTTGCTCTGTAGTGTGAATCATGTTCCATGAATTAAAAAATTCCAAACTCAGGTCATGCCTCTCATGACTTATGTATTCATGCTTTACAGTATGTTCTATTCTAGTATTCATGCAAGACTCCTAATGATCAGAGAAATTCAGATTTTGTCGTGTATATCCTCATTTTAGGTCTCTTGATGAACCCATGATGTTGATATTATATTCCTCAAGCCTCTTTTAAGTGTCAAGTTTTGTATAGTATTCATTCATGCTTCAGGTCTTCATGTTTTAGCCTTTTAGTGACCTCTCCTTATGAAATGATATAAGGATGATCAACTTCTTAGATGGGAGAGAGTAAATATTACAAGTTAAGGGAAGATTGTTTCATTATTGTTTTACTCTAGGCTATAGTTATGAAGATAGGCTTAAACATAATGTTAGTATGTAAGTGGATAGATAAATTACTCATTAGTGAATGGCTAGTAAGAGGTTGTATTTAGTTGTTGAATAGGAAATCAAAATTATTCATGAGATGAGAGGTTGTAAAAATTCATGGTGTGTTGAATTCATGATTCATACTAGTATTGTAGTGTTATGTGTGCATTTCATAGATTCGAGTAGGCTTATACACAGTGGGAGAATTCAGTCTAGCTCAGACTTCAGTAGGTAGAGTTATCAGTGCTCATGTGAATACTTTCTGTAGACTCAGGTGAAGTGCAGTATTAAGGTGGAAGGTATAGTTGAGAGAGTATTCGAAGAGTATGTCTAATCTTAAAAGTTAGTAGTTGTAGTGCATAAGGTCTAGTAGCCCTATCCTAGCTAATGTTTCGTAGGCCTGTGTTCCATATAACATAATTTTATCCTTGTTGTGATTTCTTATCAAGATGTTTTATTCAAACCATGTCCAATATTTTCTGCTTTCTAATGTTATTAGGACCTCTTAGAAAGAGCGTTGAAGAATAATTTATTCCCATCTATGTAAACTACGAATTCAGCTTAATTCATATATCAGGAATCAATTTCAGAATAAAGATACTTGATCATTGTTCTGTTCATAAGCATTTTTTGCATCATCTTAGTTTTCCTAGTATTTTAGCCAAGTTAGTATCATTCAGGGGACGAACTATCCCAAGGGGGAGATGTAATACCCCTAAGCTTTTCATGTACTAAATCTTTTATTTTTTCTTCAGGAAACCAGATCCAGCAAGAGATAATGGTTACTCATAAGTTGACTCTCTCATTCCTATCTCAGCCTTATAACCATTCTCATGTCATTGCATGTGTTCAAGAAATCAATTCAGTTCATGTATCATGCTTTAGACTCAGTTATGATCTCATGTTCCCATTCATGCATGTTCAGTAAAGGATCTCAGATTCTTCGGTGTTCTTGACTTAAGGTAACATTCTTCCTTAGATTTACTCAGTTCCGTGCTTAATTTCAGTTGCATATCAATCTTATATCATTCATGCATTCATGAATTAGTTTATTCATAAGTCATATCTCAAGATTCAGTCATGTTTTAGCTTTGCATGTCTGTAGAGTCGCAGCACCTTAGTGCCTCTCATCTTAATCAGTCTCATTCTATGGCAAATATTCCCAAGGGGGACATATTGTAAGACCCCATAAAAGTTCTCGTTCAATTCAGTACCATATAGCTTGTAATAAGGGGTCCCAAACTTAGAAAATTTTAGCTAGGTGTTGACATATTTTTGGCCTTGATATTTCAATAGTTTTATTTTCTATCTTCCCGGCCTTAGATTGTTAAGTTTTAAATTAATTCATGATCAGGGATGTCAATAGGTCATCTTGGGTGAGTTTTGGATTTTTCGGACATCATTAGAGACATATTTGGATGTCCAAAACAGCGAGTCGATGTGATCAGGCCGCGAGCATCAGTAATCGTGTTGACAACATTGACATGGAGCGTCGGTAATCATGTCGATACCATCGAAGCAGCGCATCAATTATGACATCACTGGGCAAAGTTTTCACCTTTAGTTACGGGTTGTGGGGGCAATTAGGTCATTTTCCTCTCACATTAAACCCCCATAACATGAAATTCAGCCCCTCAGTAGGCAAAATATATTCACTCATTCACAAAATCCTCACAAAAAATAAACCCTAATTCATCAAGATCAAGTTCCAAGAAATGCCCTACAATCTTCATGAATACTGTCACTCAGGTATGTTAGGTATTCATTCTTGGGTCTCCTTCCACCCTTGGAGTTCAAGCACCCTTTTTAAAACTTGAATTATGATTCCCATGTTATGAATTGAATTATGCTCATGTTTGTGTGGGTTTCAAGTTAAGATCTTTTATGAGTACCATGAAATCAAGTTAGCATCTGCGTTGAATGATGAATCACTCATGTCAATTTCTTGATTTGTCTCATATATTACTTTGGTCAATTATTACAATTGATGAACTAACACTTTTACCTTTTGAGTGTTTTTGTTTATTTTTAAAGAGAGACTGATTTATGTTGGTAATCAAATTTGCTCGCTTTGCAAAGATTAAAAGCAAAGTAATCATTGGCGCCATCAAACAAACTAACCGATAACTAAACTTTCATTTCCAGCAAGTCATAAATGACTTAGGGCACCTATAGGAAAGCTCTAAATAACTAAAATAAATGTAATTATAGAAAATGACCTGGAGGGTCATTACAGCTCGTGAAGGTGTAAGTATTATCTTGAGTCTATAGAATTATTGGTGCACATTGTGTCCAAGGATGGGATTATGTTAGATCCAATAAAGATTGATGCAGTTTGTGATTGGGTAAGGCTTGCTTCTCTTAGAAAAATGTGCAGTTTTTTCATGCTAATGGGTTACTACAGATGATTTATTGTAGGATTTTCTTCTATTATAGCATTGTTGGCTAGCTTGATAAGGAAGGATGTCCCTTTCTATTATCCTAATGAGTGTGAGGCAAACTTTCTAAATCTTTGCCTTATTGACTTTACTTCATGCTTCCACAGTTGGTTTTTAGGCATCTGAAGGTGCACGAGTGAAACTACCCTACCCATGAAATATAGATGGTGGCGATAATATTCGTTGAATATTTTGAGGCATTATGTGTGTAGTTTCTATTGTGTGTTATTTACTAATCATCATAGCCTCCATTACATCTTCATTCATACGGATCTTAATTCCAAGAAATACATATGGATAGAGTCACTAAAGGACTATGATATATTTACTTTAGTAATATATGAAAAGTAAAGATGATAGTGGATGCCTTGGTCCAAAAAGAGGTGATATTGGAAGTTTTGATAATCTCTCAGATTTAGAGTGATTGTTGGCTTAGGACATCCAGTCCTTGGCCAAGCAGTTTGTTTGACTTGATATTTCTAACCCAGGATAGACTCTTAAATATGTCGAGACCAGGTCCATGTTGTTAGAGAAGATTTTGAAGTTACTGATTGAGAATAAGAAATTATGAGAGATTTGAAATAAGGCATTTAGGGGTGAGTCTAGGAAGGAAACATAAAATCCAAGGGGGTTTTGTGGATTAAGAAATGTATATATGTACCTTAAGATAGAGATTTGGTTACATTGATTCTGTAGAAGACCCATTTTTCTAGATATATTATTTATCTAGGGGCAGCTAAGAGGTATCAAGATTTGACACAACTTTACTAGTGATGGGGGATTAAGAGAGATATAGCAGAATTCATAGACTAATGCTTTAACTATCAGCAGGTGAAGTTTAAGCACTTAAAGTTTGGTGGCTTGACTCAAAGGTTACTCATTCAGAGTTGGAGTGGGACAAAATAGTTTTGGATTTTGTAGTTTGTTTTTTGCCTACTTTTTAGGGGTTTATTCTATTTGGTTCAGTCTTAATGCAATTCATAGAGGTAGTATTAGATTTATATCTGTGAGATTGTTAGTTTTTATGGGATACTAGTATCTATCATTTTTTACCATGGCATATAGTTTATATAGATTGTTTGGATCTCTATTCAGAGAAAGTTGGGTACCCAAATTTAGGTTAGCACAAATTTTCTAACACCCCAGGTTTTTAGGCCTAAAAATTTTTTTAGTTTTAGACTTACTACCCTCATTATGATTGACCTTACAAGTTGTAAGGTCACCTTATGGGTCTTAATACCCCCAATCATAGACTCACTAGTGTGTTAGCCTAAAGTTTTTATTGTGATACGACTGGGGTAACGAGTCAAAAAGACTCTACACAAATCCTATAGTCTCATCCATAACCAAACCCATGTAATTGGACAAGTTTTTGTCTTGACCATGATTGGAACCTAACATGTTATAATGACTCCTCACGGGTCATAGTTTGTGACTCGTAGAGTCAATAGTGAGGAGTCCTTAAGCTTTTGCTTAGACTACAAGTTGTGGAGATAAATTGTAGCCAGATGTCAGGAGTCGTAACGTGACCCGTGACGACAGGGTGACTTTTTCTACACTTTTAAGTGGGGACATTCTTGTCATTTACCTCTTTACCCCACTTAGACCCCATGTCCATAAATATGTTGGGATCCTATTTTCAATACTTAACCATCCTATACACTTTCTCAAGCGCTCTGAAATCCCTAAGTCAAGAACATCTAGGATTTCTAAGGAATTGGCAATTAGAGCATCAAAGGGTTAATTTCTCTCCATAATTTTTTATATCTAAGGCATGTTACTCTTCCCCAAAGTTTATTTTGTTAAAATAATATATTTACAATTGTTATTCATGTGATTAAATTGTTGTTTATGAATTTGGGTTGAGGGCTTTTGAGCCTAAAGGAATGAATTATTTTTCCCATGGATTTTATGGATGATTTATGGTTTGATTGATGGTTTTGAACTATTTGGGGTGCATGGTTATGGCTAATTTGAATGGGGGTCGTGGATTCCCCTAAATTTATGGTTTTGGATATTGTAATTGATATAACCTCAACCCAATCTTGTGAAACTTGTTTTGAACATGAAGGTATGCATATTAAACTACTTTTGGAACCATTGCATGATATAGAAAGTTTATTTAAACAAAATGGTTTTGATTTAATAAACAAAGAAAGTCATGGCATTCTCCCACATTGATTTAATATACAATGAGGGTTGGTCCATTACCCCACATTGGTTTAATGAAAAAAGAGGTCGAGCCATTCCCCCAAGTTAATATAATTATAATGGTATAATTATAAGCTTGCAAGCATAAGGGTATGATGATACCTATATTTTTCCGTAATGGTAAAATCTACAATTTAACGGATGGATTATGTGAAACTTGTTTAAATTAGTCTTAATGGAGTTATGCATCTAAACCATGAAGGTGGAGGTCCCAAAGGACCAATATTAGAAACTCATATTTGTCGACATGATGGATTGGTCTTAATGACTGTGCGCATGACACATACTATTGAGATTTATTTCTATCTTGGATTGATGAGGGGTCAGGGCATTCCCTGGTTTTTCTTAATATCTCTTGTTCATGCATCTAACACATAATGGGGCCCTTTCAACATAGAGAAATGAACCCATATAGCCTGTGGGTGTTGTATTATGATTGTTAAGCTACATAGTTCAGTCTAATGCTTTCCTTTAATGCTAAACCTTACTCCCTATCCCAGAATGTTATATGTATTTAATGTGTGCATAGAGATTTAACTGTGGTTTTGACTTGGCATTACTTTTTCCCTTCCCACCGTGGAGTTCCACCAGTCCCTAATAGTCCTTCTCTAACTCTTTGGGTTAATGGTACTTCTGCCCTAATATCTTAGGGTGAGGTGTCTAATGTTGAGTCTCGCAAGTCTATTAATTTGCTTACTTAATTGGTGGCCTCTGAGTTACGCCAATCTGAGCGTGTTTCTTCTGTTACCCCTTCTTTTGAGGCCACAAGGGTTGGCTAGTTCATGAGTTTGAGTCCTCTGACCTTCACTAGTTCTAAGGTTGATGAGGATCCTCAAAGGTTCGTAGATAAAGAAACATTTTCAAAGTAATTTATGCTATTGACCTGAGGGTGTGGAGTTCGTTGTATATCAGTTGAAGGATGTGGAGTATTAGTTATATAAGGAGTAGGAGAAGTCGAGGGGTGAAGAGGTTGAGCAAGATATGTGGGATAAATTTTCTAGTACCTTTCTTGATCGTTTCTTTCCTCATGAGTTGACGAATGCAAAGTCTGAGATATTTGTAAATTTGAAGCAAGGCAGAATGACTATGAAAGAGTACACCTTAAAATTTCATCAGTTGTCTTGCTATTCCCCAGATTTGATGTTTTATGTAAGGGATAAAATGAGAAAGTTTACTTCAGGCTTGTCTCGAGACTTGGTGTTAGAATGCTAGGTTGCTTTACTAAATAATGATATGGATATCTCTAGGATTGTGGTGTATAGGTAGTAGGTTGAGGATGAAAATAAGAAATAAGCCAAAATAGATCAAAGGAAGAGTAAGAAATTTAGGTATTCTAAGCAAGGAGGAGGCCAGCAGAATAGTGGTAGAGATGGAAGGCAGTGGTCTAAGAAGAAGTGGGGAAATTTTGGTTCTTAATCTATGACTAGAGCTCCATATCCTAAGTCATTTGGTGATCATAATTTGTAGAGAAGTAGTGGGTTTAAAGTACAAGGTTCCCAATCTTAGGCTAGTGGGGCCCAGTCAGCTCCATTGTATCCTTCTTGAAAATTTTGTGGACAGTTACACTGTGGTTTTTGTGATGAGGGAAGAAATAAGTATTTCGGATATGGCCAACCTATCCATATTTAGAAGAAGTATCATGTAGGTGATGTCGCTACTGGAGCTAATAAGGTTCTGGTTGATACTTTTTCAGCTCCAGCATCAAAGGGTGCTACTTTTGGTACCAACACTGGTTGAAATTGACAATATGCTCTTACCACCCATTCGGAATCTGAGGCTTCTCCTGATATTATTACTGATACATTATAGCTTTTATCTCATGATGTGTATTGTTTGCTTGATCAGGGGTCTACTCTTTCTTAATCGACCCCTTATATGGCTATTCATTTTGGTTTTTGTCCTAAGTGTATTTCTGATCACCTTTCTGTATCTACCCCAGCAGGTGACTCAGTTATGGTTAGAAGGGTCTATCAGAATTGTATGGTATCTATCTAGGGTAGGGAGATATTGGGGTATTATGTAGAGTGTGATATGTTGGATTTTGATGTGATATTGGGGATGAATTGGCTCAATTTATGCTATGCATCTCTTGTTTGTAGAACCCAAAGGGTTAGTTTCCATTTCTCGAATGAACTGGTGATTTAGTGGGAAGGTAGTTCCCTAGTGCCTAAGGAAGTTTTATTTCTTATCTTAGAGCTTGGATATTGATTTCTAAGGGGTGTTTCTATCATCTAGTTTGGGTTAAGGATTTTAATTCTAAGGGCCTTTCTTTGCAATCTAATAAACAAAAATCCTTCAACAAACTGACGGTAATAGACAGCTAAACCCAAGAAACTCCTTATATCTGATGGAGAGATGGGTCTGAGCAAGTTTCTCACTACTTTGGTATTTTGAGGATCAAATCTAATGCCATCACCGAAGACGATATGACCAAGGAACTACCGACCTTAGCCAAAATTTGCACTTACTGAATTTGGTGAACAACTGATGATTTTTTAGATTCTACAATACTATTCTGAGATGGTCTGCATGATCATGCTCACTACGGGAGTAAACAAGGATGTCATGTATGAAGACTATGATGAACATATCCAAGTACTACTTGAACACACGGTTCATCAAGTCCATGAAAGTTGCTGGGGTATTGGTAAGATCAAAGGACATAACTAAGAATTCAAAGTGACTATACCAAGTTCGGAAAACTGTTTTTGAAATATCACATTCTTTTGCTCTAAGCTAATGATAGCCTGATCTGAGGTCTATCTTGGAGAAGTAACTAGTACCCTGAAGTTGGTCAAACAAGTTATCAATTTTGGGAAGTGGATACTTGTTCTTGATCGTGACTTTATTGAGTTGACGGTAGTCTATACACACTCTGAGAGAGCCGTCTTTCTTCCACACGAATAAGACTGGTGCACCCCATGGGGACATAATGGGTCTGATGAATCCCTAGTCTAGGAGATCCTTTAATTGTTCATTCAATTCTCTAAGTTCTACTAGGGCCATTCTGTATGGCGGAATAGATATAGGTTGAGTATCTGGAAGAAGATTAATGCCAAAGTCTATTTCCCTTACGAGAGGAATTCCTGGAAGATCTTCGGCAAAGAAATCTGAATATTCATTCACTAATGGGACCGATTCGTAACGTTAAGGTACGGCTCGTGAAGAGTCCGTATGATCTTGTTTTCTGGAATTTCTGGTTTTTTTCTACAATCTTTACTCCTACACACTGAACACACATATTACCCTATAAATAATTAAGTAAAATAACATGGGTTGCCTTCTATGCAGTGCTTGATTTAATGTCGCAGCACAACGAGGATAAGTTGGATACTAGATTTCACCAACTAGCCTCATGGTTTACCTCCCATACAATGCTTGATTTAACTTCGCGATATGATGTAATTTCCTTGGTTACTCAAACTCTACCAAGGTCCATCTCAAAATCACATTAATTTCCTTAGTGTTACCCATATAATACCTTACTCTTTGTCCATTCACCTTGAACGGGGATTTACCTCCCACTTCAATTCCAAAGCACCATATGGGAACACTCTTAACACAGTAAATGGACCATACCATCTAGACTTTAACTTACCTGGAAACAAGCAAAGTTTTGAGTTGTAGAGCAATACCTGGTCACCTTTCTCAAATATCCTCTTCTCAATGTTTTGATCATGATGCAGCTTCATCTTTTCTTTGTAAAGTGTAGAACTTTCATAAGAACAGAGCCAAAATTCATCCAACTCATTCATCATTCTCATCCTTTACTTTGTTGTATCTTGCCACTCAAAATTCAGCGTCTTCAATGCCCAAATATTTTATGTTCAAATTCAACAGGAAAGTGACATGTTTTTTCATATGCCAACTGATAAGGAAAATCACCTATGGGAGTGTTGAAAGTTGTGTGGTAAGCCCATAATTCATCATCTAGCTTTCTAACCAATTAGTACTATTGGCATTAACTGTTTTTTTTACCAAAATAGACTTTATTTTTCTATTGGACACCTCAACCTGTCCACTAGTCTGCGGATGATTAGGTGTTGCTACCTTGTGTTTTACTCCATACTTCTCAAGCAGACTTTTGAATATACGATTTCAAAAGTGTGACCCATCATCCCTAATGATTGCACGTGGTATGCCAAATCTAGAAAGATATATTTTTGTAAGTCGTAACATTTCTTCCTTCATTATTGGGGAGCGAAACTACTTCCACCCATTTAGAAACATAATCAACACCTACAAGGATGTGCTTAATACCAAAAGAACTCACAAAAAGTCCTATGAAATCCACACCCTATACATCAAACAATTCCAACTCTAAAATATGAGTCATAGGATGTTCATAGCACCTAGAGATGTTACCTTAGCGTTGATATTGATCATAAGCTGAAGCAAAATAATATACATCTTTGTAAATTGTTAACCAATAGTACCCATATTGCAAGATTTTGTGGGTTGTGTGGGATCCTCCATGATGACCCCCAACTAGTGAAGAAGGACAAGACCCAAGTATATTCATCATCTCCACCATAGGTATACATCTACGAATAATCCCATCCACATGAATTTTTAATAAAGAAGGCTTATCCCAAAAAATTCCTTACCTCATGAATAAACTTTTTTCTCTGTTGGAAGGAAAGATCTTCTTGGACTAGCTCACTTGCTAGATAATTTGTATAGTCAGCGAACCATGGAATCAGATCTTGAGAAATGGATAGTATCTGCTCGTCTGGAAAACTATCATCAATCTCAAGTCCATCTTCAAATTTCTGCATAACTTCCTCCTCAAGTCTAGACAAATGATTTGCAACTTGATTTTCAGTGCTTTTTTTGTCCTTGACCTCAAAATCAAACTCTTTCAACAAGATGACCCACCTAATTAGTCTAGGTTTTTCATCTTTTTTTTCCATTAAGTAGTTTGTAATGCTCCGAGTATGGTACCCTAAATGCTACACGGTGCTCGTAATTCCAAAGGACCACAAGCTAATCCTTAACTGATACTTGTAACTGAGCACTACATAATATACTATAAAAATGCAAAAAACTGGTGGAAACTTGCCATAAGGTTCAAAACAAAAATACAGGTGAATAAAGTTTAACAGTATCAAAACTAAAACATCTGTCTGAACAACTAGTCTAAAAAACACTGTAGTCTGAAAGCCTCTAAGTTTTCTGAATAAGGAGTTGATGGGATAATCCCCCAACTAACTCTGTCTACCAAACTACTGAATCTGATGTAATAAAGAAACAAGGGACATCCTCGAATGATGAGTACTCACTTCTAAGTCTACTGCTTCTGGTTGAATCTGAACTGCTAAGGGTGCTCTGGATCCCGTGCTTCTGAACCTATGGTATAAAGCACCATAGCACAAGAGAAAAGTATGCGTCAGTACGTGAGAATGTACCGGTACTCTAGATAAGGTAAAGATGAATGCAAAGGTTTACATGCATGAACAATACTGACTAAATATCATGAGACTACTAAATGAGGATACATGCATGAATGCATAAACTATAATTGAAGTCATGGAAATACTAAATACTGAATTCTACTAACTGAACTTCTGATAATTGAGTCTACTGATACTAATAACTGATTGACTGAGGTTGAGATCAATCTTATCTAGCGGGAGATCTCTGAATATACTGATGATGAAAATAATTGACCAAATCTGAGATCAGTCCTATTTAGCGGGTGATCTCTGAATCTACTAATAATAAAGATGATTGATTAAGCCTGAGATCAGTCCTATCTAGTGGATGATCTCTGAATCTATTGATAATACTAATGAGTGACTGTATCTAATAGTCCTGAATCTGTGCTACTGAGCTGAGTTCTTTTACTGAGACTGATTCTGAAGCTGAGACTGTGGGAGGTAGTCATCTAACGGCCATGCCTTGAATCTAAACTAGTGGGGTCCAACCTCTAACCCCAGCTGGAAGGGAGTCAATACCATGCCACAGGTAAAGACAATTGCTATAGAGTCAGTCCTAATCTAGCGGGTGACCCCTGAGATCAGTCCTATACTAGCGGGTGATCCTCGAGTATGTCAGTCCTATCTAATGGGTGACATCTCATGCCTACGCTGGCTACGTAGTTTAGAAACTTAGGGATTACTTCTAGGAACCTCAGTCCTATCAAGAGGGTGAGCCCCCATCCCTAGGTTCGCTCAGTGTTGAATCCTTCTACCAACTGGAAGACACTGAATTGATTACTAATTCATACTAGGCTTGACTGAATTATTACTGATCGTACTTGTTTGAATGAGCTAAACTGAATTCACTAAGTTCTGTTGAAGGACAGAATATTACTGAGTTCTGACTCGATTACTAAACTGAAGCTGGAATGCTACTGATACTAAGATTACTGAGATTTCCTAAGTTTTGTAACTATCTGAGTTCTACTGAGTTCTGTAACTGACTGAGAGTACTACTAATCATGACATGACTAAGATTATTGTGACACTGACACTGGCTCTAGACAAGCAACTAATTTTTTGGGTATAAATACCCCCAGGACTCGATAAAATAAATAATAAAACATAGGACAACTCGTACATAACATGGTAATAGGCTAACATTCACAACATAATCAATGAGGCATCTCTTCAAGCACTTAGAAGTCTTAAACATTTAAATGTATAAGGAGTGCATACTATTACCTCATAATTCATTCAATAAGGAATACACATGTGTAGGAATGCATGCAACATATCATAATTCATTCACTAAGGCCTTTAAACAAACACTTGGCATGCATTAACTTATACACAATTGGGGATTTCCTGTCAACATGCTATAATGACTCTATTTCCGTCACATTAGCATTTTATCAAACATATGGGGAGTATACTTTATTCAATACACCAAATTAACATGGTTACATCAATCAACATGCATCTTGAAGGGGTTTATCATGAACATCACATAAATATCACATACTAGGATCAAAGCTTAGAACTTTGTAAACAAAACATGAATTAAAACTCAATAACAACATGAACTTCAATTTCAATTCACATGAATCATGAAAACTCATAAATATATAATCTTTGAATTTAGAAAAGGATTATTTTAACTTCTTGGGTGGAAGGAACCTAAGAATCAACATCTAACATATCCGGAAATCTAGGTTCTTGAAGTTCTTGAAGACTCTTGAAGGGATTCTTGAGATTGCTTAGAAACTTGGGGGCTAGGGTTTTATATCTTTGAGAGAGAATGCTTTTGTTCTTAAGGAATAGTGAAAATAAATGAGAAATTTTGGCTATTAAGGGTTTAAATCTCGTGTATAGACTGATTGGGGCTTTTGGGAAATTACTAAATGGTCCCTGAAATTTAAATAACGGAACCTGAACAAAATCCAAATTTTTTATGCTAGCACGATGCGGTGAAATTGTGCCAGCTCACTGGAAAGTGGATGACTGGAAAACTGGTTGGCAGCGCGATGCGGTGGAAATAGCGTTTCCACCTTGGTTGCGATCTGTAATTGCACCGCGATGCGGTGGAATCGCGTTGGTGCATTGAAATTTGACAATTCTGATATTAAGCCTTGGAGCGACATGCCAATATCATGGAGGCTCACTGGTTTTTGAAAATTTCCATTTTGGCTGACTCCGCAATGCGCTAAAGTACCAAGTGGTACATTGTCTTACTGAAATGGCTGGTACATTGTCTTACTGAAATTGCTCTACCTCTTCGCCCGAGTGTCGGATTTGGGCGAATTTGGTATCGATGGAAAGCTTATTCAATTTTCCACATGATAAAAAATTCAAAATCTTAAAAATACCATAGGGAATAAAAGGTATTCATCTATGAACCAAGATCTTTGATGTTCTAGAGACGAATCAAAGCTAGATAGAAATACGGGGTATTATAATATCTACCCCTTAGGAACATTCATCCTTGAATGAGACTGATAAAGCTGAGACTACTAGAAGGCTGAACTTACTTACTGGACATGAGCATGTGAAACATAACTATAGGTTGATATGAATACCCTGTAGAGTCTGAGAAGCTGGAAAAAGTTGATGACCCATCTAAAAAGAAGTAGGTTGATGATTTGGTGAAAGAAAAGGGAAAGAAGGTAGAGACTACTATTACAAAAATACAAAAAATATCTCCTTCGTTAGCATGCAGATTGTAGAAGAAGGCGGATGAGACTAAATTTAGCAAGTTCATGGTCATGCTAAAGCAGCTAACAATAAACGTGCCTCTATTTGAGGCGCTAGAACAAATGCCAGGCTATGCTAAATTTATGAAAGATCTTGTGACTAAAAAGTGGATGATAAGCTACAAATCAGTGTATAATATCCACCATTGTAGTGTTATTGCTAAGAGATCTTTAGTGCAAAAGCAAGAAGTTCCAAAAACATTCATTGTCCCATGAACTATTGGGTCGCTTAATTTTGCAAATGCCCTTTTTGACCTTAGGTCAAGTATATATCTTATGCCATTAGCGGTCTTCAAATGACTGGGTTTAGAAGATCCTACACCCACCAACATGCCACTTTTAATGGAGGATAGATCAGTGAAGAAGACAGTAGGGATTCTCTATGATGTGCTTATAATACACCCACCAACTTGCTGACCAATGAGCTAAAATTTAGGGTGAATAATGAAGTGGTCAATTTTGATATTTTCCAATCGATGAAGCAGCAAAAAGAGATAAATGTTTTCTTAATCATTGAAGTCTCTTATGAAGATAAGCAAGAGGTACCAATTGAGGAGAGATTTCCTGTGGAGATATTGGTTGCGGTGTTGATGAACATCGACAGTGAAGGAATCGAAGAATATAATAAAATTGTGTGTGTACTGACAGGAATGGGGTCATACTCTTATGCCTCCAAGAAGCTAGACTTGGACCTCAAAAATCATCCAACACCATCGGTTAAACCATCTATTGAGAAGGACCCGGTGTTGGATTTGTTGAAGTTTCCAGGACATTTTGATATGTGTTTTTAGGTAGTGAAAACATGTTACCAATTATTATTGTAGTAGATTCGGCGGAGCAGCAGGTTCAGTCCCTTAATTCTATGCTTAAGAGATTCAAGAGGGCTATCAGATGGACTATTGTGGATATTATAGGTATTCCACCACGCATCTACACACACAAAATCCAGCTAGACAAATAATGTATACCGACCATTGAGCATCAACATAGTCTAAACCCGCCAATGCATGAATTGGTGAAAAAAGAGATTATAAAGTGGCTCTACACAGAGGTACTATACCTAATCTCCGACAGTAAATAGATAAGTCCAATACAGTACATGACTAAGAAAGGAGGCATGACAGTTGGTGCAAATGAAAAGAATGAGTTGATTCTTGTTAGACCAGTGACTGGGTGGCGAGTTTATATGGACTATAGGATGCTGAACTCATGGATATTGAAAGATCATTTTCCAATGCTCTTCATGGATAAAATGCTTGATTGCCTGGTAGGAAGGGGTTTGTACTATTTCTTTGATGGGTATTCGGGATATAATCAAATATCGATTGCCTCAGAGGATCAAGAGAAAACAACTTTCACATGCCCGTATGGAAATTTTCCATTCAAGTGAATGTCGTTTGGATTATGCAATGCACCGGTCACATTCCAAAGATGCATGATGTCTATTTTCTAAGATATGGTGAAGGATACTTTAGAAGTGTTCATGGATTAATTCCTTGTAGTAGGCAATTTATTCAAACTGTGCTTGGTGAATTTAATAAGGTCACTACAGAGGTGTGAAGAATTAAAGCTTGTGTTGAATTGGGAGAACTTTCACTTTATCATGAAGGAAGACATAGTGTTGGGACATAATTTTTTTGCAAAAGGGATTGAAGTTGATGGATCTAAGGTAGAAGTTATTAAAAAACTACCCCCTCTTATCTCTGTGATAGGAGTTCGTAGTTTTCTGGGTTATACAGGATTCTACCGCAGGTTCATAAAAGATTTCTTCAAGATTGCAAATCCACTTTTCAAACTATTAGAGAAGGAGGCCAAGTTTGTGTTTGATGATGATTGTATGAAGTAATTCCAATACCTTAAGTAGAATATGGTTACTTCCCCCATTATAGTTTCTACAGATTGTCTAAACCATTTGAAATAATGTGCGATGCGAGTATAGTAGCACTTGGAGCAGTACTTGGTCAGAAGAAGGAGAAACTATTTCACCCCATTTATTATGAAAGCAAAGTGTTGAATAGGGCACAAAAAAATTATACAGTCACTAAGCAGGAGCTTCTAGATATTTCTTATGCATTTGAAAAGTTCCAAGCATACTTCTTGGGAACCAAGGTAGTGGTTTATACAGACCATGCTGCTTTAAGATACCTAATGGACAAGAAGTATGCCAAACCAAGGCTGATTAGATGGGTGTTACTTCTGCAAGAAGTTGACTTTGAGGTCAATGATTAAAAGGGGTGTGAGAATCAAGTTGCAGACCACCTATCCATACTAAAGAGAGAGAATACTCCATTATAGAAATGCTTGATATTGATGATTCTTTTTTGGATGAACAAATTCTAGAAGTTGCTTTTGAGAGGGTTCTTGGTATGCTGACTTTGCCAACTTTGATATGACTGCTATTATTTTAGAGAATCTATCTTTCCATCAGAAAAAAAGAAGTTTCTCCATGATCCCATGAGATAATTATAGGATGAACCATACTTATTCAGATTTTGTGCTGACAACATTATTATAAGGTGCATCCCAAAAATTGATATGCTAAGTATCTTGGAAGCCTGCCATGCTTCCCCAGTTAGGGGATATCATGCAGGTGATCGTACGACAAGAAAGGTGTTGTAAAGTGACTACTATTTCCCAGTGTTTTTTAAGGAAATGCGATCAATGACAAAGGCAAGGTTTGATCTCAAAACATCATGAGATGCCTATGGCAAAAATGATGGAGGTTGAATTATTTGACATCTGGGGTATTGACTTTATGGGGCCATTTGTGAGATCCTATGGGCTAAAGTATATCCTAGTAGTTGTGGACTATGTGTACAAATGGGTTGAGGCCATGGCTTTAGCTGAAAATAAAGGAAAAAGAGTGGTTACTTTTATAAAGAAGAACATCTTCGCCTGTTTTGGGGTACCACGGACAATCATAAGTGACCGGGGATCTCACTTCTATAATAAAATGTTTTGGGAAGCATTGGTGAAATATAGTGTGAAGTAACATAAGGTTGACACTCCATACCACCCAAAAACTAGTGGGAAAGTGGAGGTCTCAAACTAGGAAATCAAAGCAATCCTATCCAAACGGTGAATGCAAGTAAAAAATATTGGTCACTGAAGCTCGATGATGCCTTGTGGGCATAACGAACAGCTTTCAAGATACCCATTGGGATGTCACCATACTAGTTAGTCTATGTAAAAGTATGCCACCTTCTGGTTTATCTAGAGCACAAAGCTTTATGGGTGCTCAAATGATTGAACATGGACTGGAAGAAAGCAGCGGAGTTAAGATCGGGACAGTTGAATGAGATGGATGAATTCTGTCTTAGAGAGTATGAAAGGGATAGCTTGTATAAAAATAGTATGATGAATTACCATGATCGGATAATTGAGAAGTGAGAATTTCATGATGGCTATTGTGTGCTATTGTTCAATTCTCAACTTAATCTCTTTTCGAGAAAATTGAAGTCAAAATGGTCGAGACCTTTCAAAGTAAGTCAGGTTTTTCCATCGGGTGTGGTGGAACTTGAAAGTAAAGATGGAAATTTTTTTAATGTTAACGATCAAAGAATCAAGGATTACATTGCCCAATGGATGAAGCTAAGTTGTTGTCTACGGTGTATCTCAATGAAGTCAGAGTAGTTGAGATAACTGATTCGTGCCGCAGCGGTAAATCAGGCGCTATTGGGAGGCAACCCAACTTTATGTGTTGTAATTACTTTACTTACTTTAAAATTTTGTTTTAAATGATAAGTTTTTCAGATGTTAAGAAACAAAGTTGAGATCAATGTTGCTGATGGAATAGAATTAATGACAAAATTTGATAGGTTATCAACTGGTTGGCGACCTATCACTTTAAGTCATCAATTCAAGCAAACAAAAGTGCAAACACTGGATATATTTGATGACAAAGTTGATAAGTTATCATCAAGCTAATGACCTATCACTTGAAGTCATCAACTGAAGGAAAAATTAGGTGCATTCTAGATAAGGGTGATGACAAGGCTGATAAGACGTCACCCCTTCTCGTTAGTTGAAACATAATTTTGCAACATTTTGATTTAAGTTGATGAGATAATGATGAGTTATCAAGCAATTTATAAGTTGTCACTTAAATTATGGGCCCAGGTAAGTTATTTTAACCTGATCCAAAGTTATGACCTGATTCGAACCAAATTACCGTTGGCTTTTTAAATTCCTGATAATAAATCTTTTCCAGTTTTATTTTTCGTACATTTTAACCTTTAATTAGTCTTTATTAGCCTTTATGAGTCTTCTTTAAAATAATAATAATAATAATTAATTAGAAAACAAAAAAGATGCCTACTTACGTGCTAACTCTTTACATTTCCCATTACTTTCTTTTCAAATTCCATCTTTCTCTTTTCAACCTCTCAAAAGCAAGTTATGTAAGTGCACGAGTCCTTTTTCTTTGAGAAAACTCTTTGAAATTATGACGCATAAGGACATAAAAGCTTTTGTTTTCCTGATCAAGTTGAATATTTTCAAGGTAGAGTGTGTAGTTCAAGTTGCATCCAAGGTATGTTTTGAAAACTTTATTTCTCTCAAGAGAATAGTGAGGAAATTTTATTCAATCATGAGCATTAAATATTAGAAAGTGTTTATGGGCAAGTTAAATCAACACAAAGTCTATTGGGTCACCCAAATCAATAAAATTTTGTATTAACAAAAGTTGCTCATGAACATCTTTTCTTTAGGTTGAGAAATTCATCTTTTTTAGGTGAAAGGTTTGAGTTTTAATCAACTTGTGGGAATGTAAAAATCACTAACCCAGTATTTTTCACACATTTTGAATCAGAATCGGAGATCTATCATGCTTGTGAACTGAAGATGATGTACATCAAAGTGACACTACTTTAAGAAGGCCTTTCATAAGAAGTCAAGCTAAGGACCTTCAAGCATATCAAGCTTTATATATGAAGATGGAATCTTTGGAAGGATCCAATATGGATGACTTGAAGATATTTAATATACTAAGTATGTCTACCATTTAAATTAGCTTGTAATTTAAGTGAAGGACAATTTGGTCTTTCCTTACTTCTTTTAACCCTTAGTATAAATAGTTAGGTATTAGGGTTGAACCACTAGTTTTTTGAATATTAAATATTTGTGCCTCCTTGATTCTGTAGGTATTAGGGTTGATATTAGTAATAGACGTATCCTAGAGTCTGTAATTTGGATAATTATGTCATCTTGTTATATATTTGAAATTCAGCCAACTCAAGGTAGGCGGCTGGAGGTTTAATTGGGTAATGGGGGTGGTCTCCGATCCCAGCCTCACTTAGGAAGCCCATTACGACAAGTCCCCTGGTTGGGGTGTGTCAACTTGGTATCAGAGCATTAGGTTCATGATCAATAAGGAGTCCATAAATCTATGTCTAGTAGATTCTCTTTTAGGGGTGTATAGTATGTCACATTCATAAGAGAGAAGCTACAAGGCATTTAGGAATGTTTCACTTTCTTGATATTCTATTTTCAAGCTAGAGTCTAATTCTTGGAAATTTCTCTAATCCTTGTTTGATTTCTTTTAAGATCACGATGATCTAAAACACAAGAAAATTCTTTTTTCCCATCTAGGGATGATGTTGATGGGTTACTCCCTACACCTGGAGTTCGCTCTCAATCTCAGGGTATTATCCCTAATTGTTTTAAGTTCCCCTAGTTGCTACTAGTCCTCTTCAAGGTGAGGTGACTAATGCAGAATTTCATCAATAAATTCATACTATTTCTCAGTTGGTTGTTGCTTAGTTTGAGAGAGATGCATCTGGTGTTCTATATGTAGAGGCCACAAAGGTTGGCCAGTTTATAAAAATAAATCCTCTTACTTTTACTGGTGTGAAGGTAGAGGAGGATCCTTCGGGTTTTTGGGATGAAATGGAGAATATATTTAGGGTGATATAGGACACTAATGTGGAAGGGGTAAATTTTTTTGCTTATTAGCTCAAAGATATTGTGTACCAATAGTACGAGGAGTGGGATAAGGATAGGGGTGATTTGGAGAAGCTGTCTTTATGGGATTCCTTTTCTAATGCCTTCTTGGATTGCTTCTTTTCTCAGGAGATGAGGGAAGTGAAGATAGAGGAGTTTATGAATCATAAATAAGGGAGAATGTATGTCAAGGAATACACCTTAAAATTTCATCATCTATTAAGGTATGCTCCAGGTTCGGTGAAAGATATGAGGGCGAGAATGAGAAAGTTCACTTTTGGGCTATCTCAGGATTTGATTCTTAGAAGAACGACTGCTTTGCTGATTAAGGATATGGATATTTCAAGGTTGGTTGTCCACATGCAGTAGGTGGAGTATGAAAAGAGAAAATAGGCAAAGTTTGGGGAACGGTAGGGCAAGAAGAGTAGGTTCTCTGAACAGGGTGGTGCTTAGCAGTAGGTGGTCAGGATGGCATTAAATGGATGAAGAAGAAGTGAGGGAGTTATGGTTCCTTCCCTACTACTTGTGCTCCTTGCTAGAAGCAGTTAGGTGACAGGCGTCTATAAGATAGTGATAATTTTCGAGCACAAGGTTCCTAATCTCAAGTGAATAAGGCATAGTCGTCTTCTTTATGTCCTCATTACTTAATTTTTTTCATCTTCATCAAGGATTTTGCGATGAAGGTAGAGACAGGTATTTTAAATGTGTCCAGCCAGTCTATGTACTCAAAAACTATATGGTTGGTAGGGTTCTTTGGGAGTGGTCAAAGATTTAGTCGCTACATCTTCTTCTCTTGTGCCTAGTGGTGCGGCTTTAGCATCTGCTCATGCTTCTGGTATTGGCATTATCTGAAATAGGTTGTATGATCTTATATCTTAGCAAGAATTTAAGGCATCGCCTGATGTCGTTACTGGTATGTTACAACTCTTTTATCATGACACATATTTTCTACTTGATCTGGGGTCCACTCTTTCCTATGTGACCTCATATGTGGTTGTATGTTTTGGTTTTTATCTTGATGTTATTTTGGATCCTTTTTCTATTTTTTCCCCAGTATGTGACTCAGTTATTGCTAAACGAGTCTATAAGGGGTGTATAGTATCTGTTGGTAGCAAGAAGACTTTGGTAGATCTGCTTGAGCTGGATATAATGGATTTTGATGTTATTCTAGGGATGGATTGGTTACACTCTTGTTATGTGTCATTAGATTATCGGACTCTCAAAATTGTCTTTAGGTTCCCCAATGAATCGGTTATAGAGTGGGAAGGTAGTTCCCTAGCTCCTAGGGAGAGGTTTATTTCCTATCTTAGAGCTCGGATATTGATCTCCAAAAGGTGTATTTATCACTTGGTCTGGGTTAAAGATTCTATCTCAGGGGGTCCTTCTTTTCACTTGGTTTTCGTGGTAAATGAGTTTCCTGAGGTATTTTGGGATGATCTTCCTGGTGTTCCTCCAAATAGAGAAATCAAATTTGGTATTGATTTTGTTTCGAACACTCATACAATATTTATTCCTCCATATAGAATGGGTACAGATAAGTTCAGGAAACTCAAGAAGCAACTTAAGGACCATCTGGATAAAGGGTTTATTCATTCTAGTGTATCCCCATGAGGTACACCGGTGTTGTTCGTGCGTAAGAAGAATGGTTCCCTTCGGATGTGCATTGACTATCGGCAGTTGAATAAGGTAACGATCAAGAACAAGTATCCTCTTTCAAGGATAGATGACTTGTTTTCTTCAGTTGCAAGGTGCCAAGTTGTTTTCTAAGATAGACCTTTGGTCTGGGTATCATCAGCTTAAAATTAGGGAGGAAAATATCCCTATGACAGCTTTTCATACTCGGTATGGGTACTTTCAATTCTTAGTTATGTCATTTGGCTTGACTAATACCTCAGCGATATTTATGGATTTGATGAATAGGGTTTTCAGGCAGTTCTTAGATCTTTTTGTCATTGTGTTCATTGATGACATCTTGATGTATTCTAAAAGTGAGGTGGATCATGCCAATCACCTCCGTGTGGTGTTGCAGAGCCCAAAAGAGCAGCAGTTGTCTGCCAAGTTCTCTAAATATGAGTTTTTGTTGAATGTTGTAACTTTTCTTAGTTATATTATTTCTAGTGAGGGGATCATAGTGGATTCTTAAAAGGTTATGGTGGTAAAAATATGGCCTAGACCCACGACTCCAACCAATATTCAAAGTTTCTTGGGTTTGGATAGATATTATAGGATGTTTGTGAGGGATTTTCTTTGATAGTTTCTCCTTTGACTAAGTTAACTCAAAAGAAGGTAAAGTTTTCTTGGTCAAAAGCATGTGAAGGGAGTTTTGAGAAGCTTAAGGATAAGCAAACATTGACTTTAATTTTGACATTGCCTGAAGGCAATGAGGGGTTTATGGTTTATTGTGATGCATCTAGGGTGGGACTTGGTTGTGTTTTGATGCATCATGGGAAGGTTATTGCCTATGCTTCCAGGCAGTTAAAGGTCCATGAGAGGAATTATCCTACTCATTATTTGGAGCTTTTAGCGCTGGTTTTTTCTTTGAAAATATGGTATCATTAGTTGTATGGAGTGAACGTGGACATCTTTTATGATCATAAGAATCTGTAGTATGTGTTCACTCAAAAGAAGTTAAATCTTAGTCAGAGGAAATAGCTAGATCTTCCCAAGGACTATGATATGTGTCTTCACTATCATCCAGGTAAGGCTTATATTATTGTTGATGCTCTTAATAGATTATCCATGGGAAATTTGGCTCATATGGAGAAAGAAAAATGGGAATCGGTGAAGGACATTCAATATTTGGACAATCTTTGAGTTTGTCTCATAGACTCTGAGGATGGTGGTGTGATGGTACAGGAAGTATCTGGGTATAGATATTAAGGAGTAGCACGTGCTAGATCCTGTTTTGATGAAAATTAAGAGTGATGTAGGTGGGCAAAAGGTAATGGTATTCGAGATCCGTGATGACGATACTTTATGATAAAAAGAAAGGTTGTATGTCCCTAACGTAGATGGGTTGGACCAAAGGATTTTTCTTGAGTTGCATGAATTTCACTATGTTGTTCATCTTGGTTTGACGAAGATGTATCATAATCTCAAACAGATATACTGGTCGAATGGTATGAAAAGGGATGTGGCTGATTTTATAGCCTTGCATGGTGTGTCAACAAGTTAAAGTTGAGCACATAAGGCCTAAAAGTTGTATCAAAAAATTAATTTGCCTGAATAGAAATAAGAGGTTATCAATATTGATTCTGTTACCCATTTTCCTTAGTCTCGAAACTAATTTGATTCAATTTGGGCCATCGTGGATAGGATGACAAAGTCTGCTCACTTCTTGCTAGTGGGAACAAATTTTTTGGTGAAGGACTATGTAAAATTGTATCTTTATGAGATAGTAAAGCTGAATCAGGTACCATTTTGATTATCTTTAATTATGGTATGCATTTTCTTCTTACTTTTGGAAGTCTTTTCATAAGGGATTGGGTACTAAGGTGAGTCTGAGTATTACTTTTCATCCTCAGATGGATGGGCAAGTGGAAAGAACTATTCGGACATTGAAAGATATGCTTCAGGCATGTGTGAGTGATTACAGTGGCAATAAGGTTAATCATTTACCTTTGGTAGAGTTTGCGTACAACAATAGCTATCATTCTAGTACTGGTATGGCCCCTTTTGAGGCATTGTATGGTAGGAGGTGTAGATCTCCTATTGGTTGATTTGAGCTTGGTAAGGGAACTATGTTCGATTTGGATTTGGAAAATTGGGCTATAGAAAAGGTAAAGGTGATTAGGGATAGGCTTATGGCTTCCCTAAGTCACCAAAAGTCCTATATAGATATAAGGCGTAGAGACTATGAGTTAGAGGTTAGGGATAAGGTATTCCTAAGGGTATCTCCCATGAAAAGAGTAAAGCGGTTTGGTAAGAAGGGGAATCTCAGTCCCCAATTTTTTGGTCCTTATGTAGTTTTGCGGAGGGTTGGTAGTGTTGCTTATGAATTGAATTTGCCTTCTAGTTTGAGCTCTAGTCATTCGGTATTTCATGTCTCCATCTTGAGAAAGTTCCTTGGTGATCCTTCTTCGATGGTTCCCTTGGAGGGCTTGGGTATCTCGGATTCTCTATGTTATGAAGAGGTTCAGGTTGAGAACTTAGATAGGCAGGTTCGTCGGTTATAGACCAAGGAAGTGGCCTCGATTAAAGTTCTATGGTGGAACCACAAGGTGAAAGAGGCTACATGGGAAGCGAAAGAGGACATGAAGTCTAAGTATCCACATCTATTTTTTGCTCGTAGGATTCATGCAGAAGGAATGTGTTCTTGAACACATCTTTATTTTCTGAGTTTTTTAAATGTAGGATTCATATCTTTGTATCAGTGTTTCCTAACTTTATAAAAGGTTGGATTGATATTTGATAATGCAAATGAATAGTGCTTGTAGTTACCCTACCTTGTCCATCATTCTCAATGAATGTTCCTAGTGAGAAAGACTGAAACACCAAGGGTTTTTGTCCCTTAGAAAATTTCCTGGATTTTGGTCTTAAGATAGGATATGACAAGGGGAAATGACTCGTATACTAGGATACTAGTGGTATGGGTTAGTCGTATACTGACTAGTATTGGTTGATGGGTTTGATTTGGGTTCTAGAATGAATACGACTTGGGTGGTATGAGTCGTATCAGTGGATACGGGTTGTTTGGTTACTTAACTTAATCTTAGACTTGGTAGACAGAGTTTTATCTGAGTACGAGTGGATCACCATAAGCCGTAAGACAGGGTAAGAGTAGTACCATGGACTCGTATGGCAGGCAGCGTTCAATCCTCTAAGGATTCTATTCTACTAAGGGTACAGATCATGGGTACTATTCGTATACATGGATACGACATGGTTTAGGGTAAGTCATATTATGGACAGTGTTGGGTCCAAGGGAGATGGACTTGGGTACGAATGATTTGTACTACTCGTATTGGAGGGTACGACTGGTAAAGATAGTCGTACCCACCTGACGAGATTTTTGGGCGTTTAAGTGAGGGCAATTTGGATATGTCACCACTTAACCTAATAGGGCCCCATGACTTATATGCCTGTTGGTGGTTATTTTCCCTATTATTCTATTTATTAACACTTAGAAACTTCTCTTAAACACTCTACAATTCTCTCTAAGGCTTTTGAGAAAGGAAAGTTAGGGTTTCATCATAAGGACTGATTTGGGGCTTGTTTGTTTTGGTGATTTCTCTCCATCATATTCTTGGTTTAAGGCATGTTTTCTTCCCTCATTGTTAGTTTCACTACAGGCATGGTTTTATACAATGTTTTTATGGTTTGATTATTGAATGTCTTTGTCTTTTCAAATATAATTTGGGGGATTTGGTTATAAATGCTTGGTTATGGTTTTAATTATGCTTTTATTTAATTTAATTGTGTTTTTGGATAATTGGTTGCATGGAAATGGTTATTTGGTTACTGGATTTGGTTTGGAAATACTATACATCTACTATGTTTGATAAAATGCCTATGAGAATGTTTTCACTACATTGTTGGATTTTAATGGAACTGTTGCATGATTTAAACTTGGTAATGGAACCCTAAATGTTTAAATGGTTTGGAATGGTCAAAATAGAATGGTTTTGGGTTTAACAATCATCCTTGTAAGGTAGAATGGAATCCCCCAAGCAAAAATAATAAAACACTTGTGGGGTACATGGGATTTCCCCAAGTTAACTTAGTAAATGGGTACAAAGGAATTCCTTTACCTTAAAAGGTTTGTCTAAGGACAATACTTGCAAGTTATAGTAGGTATGACGATACCACTATATATTGACTCAGTTAATAACAATGGTTTGGTTGGGTTGAAATAGTTTTAATTGGGCAAAAATGGCATGGTGTGATAGCTAACCGTGAAGGTGGGAGTTCAATGAATGAACAATGGAAACTCATATTTGTTAACATGAGGGGTAGGTCATGGAGACCTTATATGATACTTGAGGTACATGGAAATCCTCCAAGTACATTGTACATATGTATCATATAAGGTAAGGGTACTTGGGAATCCCCTGTTCTAATGGTATTTTCGGTTCATGTGGCTACATGCATCAAGGCCCGTTCAGCAGATTACACTGGAGCCAATATAGCGTGTGGGTGGTTAAGGACGGTTAAGCTACGCATACCCAAGTTAATGGTTTCAAATGCATGCTAAATCCAATTTTCTTTTCGACATGGTTATATATATACATATATATATATATATATATATGTATATGGTTTGTATGCATATGTTTTGTTTACTTGGTTTTACTGATTGGTATTATTTTATCCTTATACTGAGTTAATGTTTGTGTTCACCCACCAACCCATCTTCGAGCGATTGTGTCCAACGCGATGCAGGAACTAATCGTTCTACTCCTCCTACATAATGATTGGACATTTGGGTTCGCTTTTGGATTGAAATGGTGAGCTTTCATCCTTCCAGAAGTCTCTATTTCATGGATTTTATTTCATACTTTGGTTTATTTATAGATATTGGTTTTGGCTATGGTTGGGGACATGTCCCAACTGGATTTTGGTATTCTTTTGGTTAGAGGATTTTTTGTAACTACTATGGGTTGGTATGGGTTGGATCGTTAGGGGTGTCAACCTTAGTATTGGCATTAGTATTGGGGATGACACCAGTTAATTATATTGTTGGTTGTTCCATCCTCTTTTATTTTGGGATTATATTAATTATTATGGAACTCATACGGTTATGGTTTGTGGTTTGGTTTGGATATTGGTTAGGTTCGAATAGTTGGGTCGGTTTCGGTAATAGACTTATCCCAGAGTTTGTAATTTAGATAATTATGCTATCTTGTTATATGTTCAAAACTTAGCCAACTCAGGGTAGGCGGATGGAGGTTGGGTTAGGTTACGGTGGTAGTCTCCAGTCCTGGTCAAACTTAGGACACCCATTATGACAAGGCCCTCGATCGGGTTGGGTCATTGTAGAGTTTGTTGCTTATTAATTTAAAGATGTAGCTTATCAATGGTATGAGGTGTGGGAAGCCATGAGGGGTGATGATAATGAGCAGGCCATGTGGGATGACTTTTTGGAGATTTTATTAATCATTTCTTTCCTCAGGAGTTGAGGAAAGCTAAGGCTGAGGAGTTTGTTAATATGAATAGGGTAAGATGAGTGTCAAGGAGTATGACTTGAAATTTTACCAGTTGTCTCCTTATGCTCCAGAGTTGGTCTCTAGCTAGAGATCTAAGATGAGGAAGTTTTCTTCTGAGTTGTCCCATGACTTGGTATTGAAATGTAAGGACACAATGTTGAACAATGATATGGACATCTCTAGACTTGTACTTTATATGCAGTAGGTAGAGGATGAAAAGAAAAAATACGTAGAGATTGCAGATAGCTAAAAAAGAAGTTTAGATATTCAAAGTAGGGTGAGGGTTAGCAGAATAGTAGGAGAGATAGTAGACAGCGGACCAACAAGAAGAATTGAGCCAATTATTATTCTTTTGCTAGTGCTCCCTATCCCAATCATTTGGTTGATCATCGTTTCCAGACTAGCTGTGGATCTAAGGAACAGGGTGCCCAGTCTTTGGCTAGTGGAGATTAGTCAGCCCCACATTATCCTCCTTGTTATTTTTGTAGGCAGCTTTATCATGGTTATTTTGAGAAGGAAAGAAATCGGTGTTATGATTATGGTTATCTTGATCACATAGAGAGATTTTCCTTCAACCAACATTGCCACTGGAGCTAATAAGGTTACATTTGTCACATGTTCAGCTTCTACACTAAAGGTGTTACTTCTTGTACCAGCACTGGCTGGAATCGTCTCTATTCTCTTGCTACCTCCAAGAATTTGAGGCATCTCCCAATGTTGTTACTGGTATGTTACTGCTCCTTTATTATGATGTTTGTTATTTATTTGATCCGGGTTTTACCTTTTCTTATGTGACCCCTTATGTGGCTGTGCATTTTGGTTTTGGTCCTAAAAGTATTTTTGACCCCTTTTTTGTGTCCACTCTGGTGGGTGATTCTATTATTCCTAGAAAAATCTATAGGGATTGTGTGTGTGTCTATCTTTTATAGAGAGACATTGGTGGATTTGATAGAATTGGATATGGTGTATTTTGATGTATCTTGGGGTTGTATTGGTTTCATTCATGCTATGCACCTCTAGATTTTGGGACCCGAGAGGTCAATTTCCTTTTCCCTAATGATCCGATAATAGAATGGGATGGGAGTTCCTTAGTACCCAAAGGGAGATTTATTTCTTATCTTGGAGCTCAAAAATTAATTTCAAAGGGGTGTCTATATCATCTAGTTCAGGTTAAGGATTCTGATTCTAAAAGTCCTTCTTTGGAATTTGTTCCTATGGTTAATGAATTTCTTGAAGTATTTGCAGATGATTTTTCTAGAATTTCTCCCAATATAAAAATAGATTTTGGGATTGATATTCTACCAGATACATGTACTATTTCTTATCCTCCTTATAGAATGGCTTCGATTGAGTTAAACAAGGTTAAGGAGCAATTAAAAGATCTTACTGATAAAGGTTTCATTCATTCTAGTGTTTCTCCATGGGATACTCCTGTACTTTTTGTGCATAAGAAAGATGGGTCTCTTCAGATGTGTATAGATTATCGTCAGTTAAATAAGGTGATAGTGAAGAATAAATATCATCTTCCTTAGATTGATGATCTTTTTTATCATCTTTAGGGTTTTAGATGTTTGTCTAAGATTGATCTTTGTTTAGGTTATCATCAGTTGAAAATTCAAGAGGTTAATATTCCCAAGACTTTTTCTTGTACCCGGTATCGCCATTATGAGTTTTTGGTTATGTGATTTTGGTTGACTAATGCTCCAACTGCTTTTATGGATCTTATGAATTGAGTTTTCAGGCAGTTTCTAGATTTGTTTGTGATAGCTTTCATTGATGACATCTTGATGTATTCTAAGACTGAGGAGGATCATGTCAATCACCTTCGAATTGTGTTGCATGCTCTTAAGGATCAAAAATATATGCAAAGTTTTCTAAGTGTGAGTTTTACCTGAGTCTTGTGACCTTACTTGGCCATATTGTTTCTAGTGAAGGGACTAAGGTGGATTCACAGAAAGTTGAGGCACTTAAAAGGTGGCCTAGACCCACGACTCCAACCGACATTAGGAACTTCTTGGGATTAGTTAATTATTATAGGAGATTAGTGAAGAGTTTTTCTTCTATTACTACTCCATTGACAAAATTGACTCAGGCAAAGGTTTAAGTCTTTGTGGTTTGATTCTTGTAAGGGTAGTTTTTAGAAGTTGAAAAATAAGTTGACTTATGTGCTAGTTTTGACCCTGCCCGAGGGTACTGATGGTCTTATTGTATTCTGTGATACATCCCATGAAGGACTAAGTTATGTTTTGATGCAGCATGGTAAGGTTGTGGCCTATCCTTCTAGGCAACTCAAGGTTAATGAGAGGAATTATCTGACTCATGACTTGGAGTTGGCTACTATGGTTTCTTCTTTAAAAATTTGGTGCCATTATTTGTATGGGGTGAATATGGATATGTATTCGGATCATAAGAGCTTACAGTATGTGTTCATTTATAAGGAGTTGATTCCCAGGCAAAAGAGGTGGCTTGAATTGCTTAAGGATGACGAAATGAGCCTTCACTACTATCTAAGTAAAGCTTTGTTATTATTGATGCTCTTAGCAAGCGATCTATAGGAAGCTTATCTCATGTGGATGAGGAGAAAAGAGGATTAGCGAAGGGCATTCATAGATTAGATAATTTGGGAGTTGGTCTTTAGGACCCTAAGGATGGAGAAGTGATCATTCAAGAAGTGGTTAAATCATCTCTAGGTGCTAAAGTGAAGGAGAAGCAGGCTTTGGATCCCATTCATATACAGATTAAGGGTAATGTAGGTCAACAAAATCTTATAACTTTTGAAATTAGAGTAGATGGTACTCTGAGTTACAAAGGTAGGTTGTGTGTTCTTGATGTTGATGGGCTGCGGGAAAGGATTTTGACTGATTCTTATGAGTCTAGGTATAAAGTTCATCACAGTTCGACAAAAATATATCATCACTTAAAATAAATCTACTGGTGGAATAATATGAAGAGGGATATAGAAAATTTCTTTGCTAAGTGTATAGTTTGCCAATAGGCCAAGGTTGAGCATTTGAGGTCGGGTGGAATATCTCAAGAGATAGAGGTGCTTATGTGAAAGTGGGAGATGATCAATATGGATTTCATTACGGGTCTTCTGCAGTCTCGCAATTGGTATGATTTTATTTTATTCATTATGGATGGAATGATAAAGTCCACTCAATTTTTTCCTATGAGGACTAACTACTCAGGATAGGATTATGTGAAGTTGTTCATTCAGGAGATTGTGAAGTTGCATGGTGTGCTAATGTCCATTATTTGAGACTAAGATACGCAGTTCTTATCTCACTTTTGGCATTTATTTTAGAAAGGTTTAGGTATACAGCTGAACCTTATCACCACTTTCCACCCTAAAATGGATGGAAAAGTAGAGCGTACTATTAATACTTTGGAGGATATGCTAAGGGCTTGTGTGATTAATTTTAAGGGGAGTTGGGTTGATCATTTGTCTCTTATAGGTTCTTTTGAGGCTCTTTATGGTAGGAGGTGTAGGTCTCCTATTGGGTGGTTTAAGGTTTGTGAAATTAGGTTTGGGTTTTGACTTGGTTCACCACACCATGGAGAAGGTTAAAATGATTAAAGAAAGACTTAAGACTGCTTAGAGTAACCAAAATTCTTATATGGATGTGAGGAAAAGAGAATTGGAGTTTGATGTTGGGCGTATTTATACCCCTAAGAACCATAATTTACCCATATTTTAGCTAAGTTTTGAGGATAAAATATATAGTTCCTGCACTTTTAGTCCATTTTCCTTTAAGTGAGCTAACCTATGTGATTAGCATGTTTTCAGGTATTAATGATGAAGATTTCAGCACTTTGTGGCCCTTTGGGAAGCAACGGAAAACTTCATATAAGAGGGAAGGCAGCTTTTGGAAGCTGTTGGACTGAATGTGACGCATGGAGAATTTGTCCCGGGCAAAATTAGTATTTCTAAATACTTAGGGATGCAGCAGTAACTTAGTAGACAAGGATATTATAAAACCCTATTGCTGAATTTTTCAGCAGCATTGATCAATTATCATTAGTCATTTTTCAGTTTACAGATTCTGTAAGTTTTGGACAGAGAAACACGGCTCACACTTGGAAACGGCTAGAGAAAAAACGTTACTCTCTTTGTGACGCTAAGATCACTTCCATCGCCAAGATTGTTCTACGTTGTGGTATGATGATTATGTCTATTTTGATTTCCGTCGTATCCATGAGTAGCTAAACTTCTCTGTTAGGGTTATGGAAACCTTGTAAGATACTATTTGTTGCTATGAGTTTGTGAATTCTTGATGTGTATGCTACTTATATCATTACTCTCTTCGTTTTAATTAAATTCTCATGATTGCAAACATAGAGAACATGCCATTATAACATTAACTTGTTCGGGAGAAAAGTTACATGTTTGGAAAAGAGAGTGTGACAAGGAATTAGGGCTTCTAACCTCTATTTACACGTTAATGCCTTAACCGGATTAACTTCTTGGAGAATTTGTATCATTTGTTATACACTTTAGGCTCGGGAGAGCTAAAGTGAAATAAATCCTTGATGGTTGGGAAACACTTGGATTTAGAATTAGAATACGATTCTCTATAAGTGCATGCATGTCTAAATTCCGCGTTACTCATAGTTAATAGAGAAGTAGAAACTACAAGGTGGACATAACCCTAACTTATTATTCTCTGTGATTAACCTTTACTAAACAAATCATTCATTCGTTACTTTGATATTATTAATTCACGCCTAAATCAAAACCCCCCTTTTCCGTGGAATTTTCGACCAACAGTCTACTAACAATTGCAACACTTAGTGACCAAGTATTCCCTGTGGGATTCGACACCCAACCCAGTTGGGTTCTATATTTGACAGGGACCGCTTACACTTTCTAACGAGAGCTGTAATTTGGGTGTATCAAATTTTGGCGTCGTTGCCGGGGAATACGTTTGTCAACTAAGTTTGTGATAGTTACTAGACCCTTTGGTCAAAGATTCTCGAATTTTACTTTTTGTTTGTTGTTTTTGTTTTGTTCAGGTTTGGTAGAGTGCATGCCAAATACACGAAGATCTGGTCAGCCATTATTACCCATAAATCCTGAACCATAACTTATTGGCAGAATGGATGCACAACGTGACATTGAAAGAAGGGCTGCTCAACAGGAGCAGGCTAGGTTAGCTGCGTTGGCAGCTGCTCAAGTGCATCAACAGAATATTGATAACCCAGGTCGGGCAACAAATCCTGATGATGAGGACCTGGGTGATGATGAGTTACTTAATCCACGGCGTGCAGATGAGGTGGCAGCACCTGTGAACAGGAGAGATCGTCAAGCTAGAATGAGACCTGAACGCCGAGCTGTGCAGGCTCTTTTTTATGATGATGATGATTTGGATGGAGCTGGTGCCACAGGGGCTATTATTCCTCCGCCCTTGTCACCCGGAGCCAAGTTTAATATCACTAGCACCATGATCCAGCTGTTGCAACTCAAAGGGTTATTTGATGGACTTGCAGGCGATGATCCGAATATGCATCTGATCAACTTTATCTCAACATGCAAGGCGTTTGACAATCTAGGGGCTGGACAAAATGCGATCCGGCTGCGCTTATTTCCATTGTCTCTATCTGGAGAGGCAACTCTATGGTTGAACGCGCTAACTCCTGACTCTATCACTAATTGGAGGCAACTGAAAGACGCTTTCCTAGAAAGATTCTTTCCGCCATCCAAGAGAGCATAATTATGAGATGAGATCAGTAATTTTCGACAGTTTCCAACTGAAGCTCTCCACAAAACATGGGAGAGGTTCAAGAAGAAGCTTATGCGGTGCCCAAACTATCAGATAACCAATATCCACTTGATGGAAATATTATACAGGGCTTTGAACTCAGTGACTAAGCCAGTGGTTGATAATGTTGCGGGTGGGTCATTCATGGACCTTACTTTTATTGAGGCTGGTGATATGCTGGATCGTATGACAAAGCAAAGTAGAGCTTGGCATACCAGGGATTCTGAGGTAGCAAGCTCTACTGTATCTACTGGCATGACAGCAGAACAGAGGCGAAGAGAAGAGGAACGTGACCAGGATATAGCTCACATGAAAATGCAGATGGATCTTCTTACCAAGCATTTATTATCAGGGAAGACCGGAAAGGTTAAGGCTGTTGTATCACAGGGAAGAGATGAATCCAATTCTGAGGAGGAAGCAAATTATTTGAATAATCAGGGGGGTTTCCGAGGCAATGCCCAAGGAAACCAAGGTCGGAACTATTATGATAAATCTGAATATAAGAATAAGACTGATAGGAGTGGTTTGTATGTTCCTCCTGGAAATCGTGAGGCCGCGGCATCTGGCTCTGGGAAGATGTCCATGGAAGATATGATGGCTAAGCTGTTGAAAGGAGTGGAGGCAACCAATACGGGAGTAACGGAGGTAAAAAATGATTTGTCCTCAATAAATCAATTGGTTGATTCGCATTCCACTTCAATAAAATAGTTGGAACAACAATTGAGTCAACTATCAGCGGCACTCAATCAAAGAAAAGCTGGCACCCTACCTAGCGACACCGTACAAATTCCAAGGAATGATGGATCATGTATGGATATTACTACCAGGAGTGGTATGGTATTGGAAAATCCATCCAAAGACAAGAAGGTGGTTGATAATACAGAAGAGAATATGATTGAAGCAGATTGTGATGATTCTGTAGAAGCTGAAAGTCAGAACGTTCATGACACTACACTTAGACGTCACCAGCTTGAAAAGATTGATAATCTGAAGCAAGATAAAAAGGAAGTGGTGGAGAAAACTATTCCCCTTCCACCACCACCTTTTCCTCAGAGACTGAAGAAGAAAGCTGATGACACCAGGTTCAGTAAATTCATGACTATGTTGAAGCAGCTGACTATTAATGTTCCTTTGGTGGAGGCGCTGGAACAGATGCATGGGTACGCTAAATTCATGAAGGACCTTTTGACAAAGAAGCGGGCAGCAAGCTACGAGTTGGCAGATAATGTTCATCATTGCAGTGCAATTGCCACGAGGTCTTTAGTACAGAAGAAGGCAGATCCTGGTGCTTTTACTATTCCTTGCACAGTGGGATCATTGGATTTTGCTAAGGCGTTGTGCGATTTGGGTGCTAGCATCAATTTGATGCCGCTATCTATTTACAGAAAGTTGGGGTTGGGCGATCCTTCACCAACCAATATGCGGCTCGTGATGGCTGATAGGTCGGTAAAACGACCTGTTGGTATCTTATATGATGTATTGGTGAAGGTTTCTACCTTCATTTTTCCTATAGACTTTGTTATTTTGGATTGCGTGGAGGATTCTGAAGTACCCATAATCTTAGGTTGTCCTTTCCTTGTAACAGGAAGTGTGCTTATTGATTTACGAGCCAATGAGCTTTTGTTTCGGATGAATGGCGAAGTGGTTCGTTTTGATGTATGCAAATCAATGAAGCAGCCAAATGATATGAATGTGTTTTCTATAGCTGATGTTTATCATGAGGATGCGACGAAACTATAGTTAGAAAAGCAGCCTACTGTTGAACCATTGTCTGCTAAGCATTTGAATTTTGAGCGTGAGGATGTAGAAGATTATGAAGAAACTATTTGTGCTCTAACAGGAATAGGGTCCTATTCTCATGCTCCTAAGAAGCTGGACCTTGATCTTAAGAATCGATCCTCACCACCAGCAAAACCATCCATTGAAGAGCCACCAGTGCTAGAATTGGAAGATCTACCCAGTCACCTAAAGTATGCATTTTTGGGAAGTGGTGATACACTTCCGGTTATTGTTGCGGCTGATTTAGGTGAACAACAAGTAGAGGCTCTTATTTCTGTTCTGAAGAGGTACAAGAGAGCTATTGATTAGACTATTGATGATATAATTGGTATCCTTCCTGGGATATGTATGCACAAGATTCATCTCGAAGAAGATTGCGTGCCCACAATTAAGCATCAGCGTCGTCTGAATCCATTCAGAAAATGATGCACCATATATCTCGATGAAGTCTAAGTAATTGAGATGAGTATGTCGTGCCGCGACAATAAATCAAGCACTACATTGGAGGCAACCCATCATTTTAATCGTTTTATTTTACTAGGAGTTTGTTTTTGTTAAATTAAAATCCAAAAAGAAGGGTCGAGCCACAACCAAAACTAAGGCTCTTGGTGGGAGGCAACCCATCCTTCTAATCGTATTTGTTGTTTTTGATTAAGTGTAGGTGCAAGACGTATAAAAGAGGGGATTAGTCCTAAAATTTTGATTTGAAAGTGAGCCATGCTAAGGGTGGTAAGCTAGGAATGATGGAGCAAATGCTATTAGTTAGGCATTGCTTATGCTAATCTAGGCAATGGACAAGGCAAGGCCTATGCTAATCTAGGCAATGGACAAGTCAAGGCCTATGCTAATCTAGGCAATAGATAAGGCAAGGCCTATACCATTGCCTATGCTCACTGCCTCACATAGGCAACGGACAAGGCATTGCCTATGCAAATCTAGGCAATACCATAGGCGCCGCCTATGCAAATCTAGGCAATACCATAGGTGCCGCCTATGCCATTGCCTATGCTCACTGTTTCAACTAGGCATTGACAAAGGCACCGCCTATGACCAACTAGGCATTGACAAAGGCGCCACCTATGCTAAGCATAGGCAAAGCATTAGGTGCCGCCTACTTATACCTTTTTGTCTCCTAACCCGATTTTACATGGATCAAACCTGACCCATGGCTTAGGCTATAAATAGATCATCACCCTTAGAACAAAATACTATTGTTTTCTCCATATAGGCGCCGCCCAAGCTTCCTCATTCTCTCAAAATTTTTCTTTTTGCTCATCTAATCTTGCAAGCGCATCTTCTGAATCCATCATCACGTAAGTTATTCTTTTATATTCCGTAGTTGTTGAAATGCTACGTTTATAATGATTTATTAGATTTTGAAGTGGTGTGGTGATTAGAATGTGGTTGGTTTGTTATGATACATCTAGTTGAGTGAAAGAATACGTGTGGGTGTTCTTGACTTTGTTCCGACTTGTATTTAATTGTTATACACTGTCATAGTTTTATGAAGTCAAAATTGTGAAGTTAATACATAATCTTGTAAGTTGAAAGCTTGAATGTTTGAATGACTCGTTCGTCGAGATAAAGATCATGATTGACCACAAGCATGAGACGTGGTGATTATTTCTATGTATTAACTTGATACAATCTCTATGTGGTAGTCTTGTTCAAAAAGTACGTTAATCCAATGAAATAACGTTGGAAAGGATAGTCAAGATTACATGAGAATATGACTGTGCTATACATGTTGTTGGAACATATCGCCTAAATGTATGTCGATGAAGTCTGAGTAATCGACATCACTCACTTAATTAGTCTTGGCAAACAAATTAAGTGTGGGGTGGTGCCATTACTGTTTGTCTTTCGATTGAATCTTCTGAGATGAAGCTAACATGACTCTATTGTGATCTCAGGTAGAATGGCACCGAAAGAACAACAAGGAAAAGAAAAAGTGTCCACCTCACAGAAAGGTCAGAAAAGGGGAAGAAAAGATCAAGTTGAGTCCTCCTCTCTACAAATACCTCGACGCACTTTTGGGATAAAGTGGGTCCTAGAGGAGGAAGGAAAGGAGTGGTACAAGAACAACAAAGTGAAAAAATATGTTCAGGTGGATTTGATGCAGAAGAAGAGTCCAGCAAAGAGAGAGCCCCGCATTTTGGATAAAATCATGACGTTAAATCTTGATTTTATTTTTTGAGATATGGGGGAATGCAATCTTGATCTAACGCGAGAGTTCTATGCCAATTGGTCCCCAAAGACTACCGAAAGTGAAGTGAAGATTCGGGGTCAAGTCTTGCAACTGAATGCGGAGTTTTTCAACTCTTTTCTGGGTCTTCCATCTGTGGATCCATCACCGCTCAAGGAGCTTTATCACAAACCTCCCCACAGGTCAATCAGACACACACTGTCCGGAACAAGGTCAATGGCACGGTGGATTCATCACATGGATAATGGTTGGCACAATACCTTCTCGTATGCTTCCTTGAACAGAGAAGCTCGTATATGGTTGAGGATAGTCAAATCTTGCCTAATTCCTAGGACACAGTACACAAAGATCACACGTGATAGAGTATGCTTGGTGTATGCGCTGATGACGAATATTCCCATCAACATTGGTGCAGTTATACGATCGTCAATGCGTAAGGCTAGGCTACACAAAAGGTCCCATTTTAGCTTTCGCAATTTGTTGACTACGATCTTAAGGAAGGAGCATATTAAAGAGGAACCTGCAGATCATAAACTTCAACACAACCCGAAGAAGGTTGATCTTACGAAAGTTAAAGAGCCTGAAACTGGTCATGGCATCAACCTTACCACTGCAGAGCGGCATGCTCGAGATGAAAGATTCTTTCGCCATCTATATGGCATGACGAGGTTTACCATGATGAGTGGGGGTCGTATTCCGACTGATGCAGAGCTCTAGCAGTTGGACTATGACTACCCGATGAATGAGCATGCGTGGGCTATGTGTGGAGTAGGGGTACATTTTGAGGAAACTCTCGATGATGACGTGCCTACTGACGATGATCGCCGACTGCCAGACTCAGACGTGGAGGACAACTCTGATGACGACGACTCTGATGATGATTCTGACGCAGGGGGTATGACCCCAGACATAGAGGAGGAGTCCGACTAATCAGGTTTTCCTTATTTATTTTCCATTGAGGGTAGTGTGTCCCGTCTAAGTGTGGGGTGCTGGTATTTATATGTTGTATTGTACTTCTTTGCCTACAATTTATTCTTGTTCTTGTTTGTTAGTTAGTTAAATTCTAGATTTTTTTTTAGATTTTGCATGAAATTGATAGACGGCATGGTAGTATAACAAGAGTTTGTGCTAAATCATTACTATTGAGACATTTAGGCTCTACGTGTGACTCACTGTGTGATAATTGTGTGGTTTAATTCATTTATCTGTTGGGTCAAGAGTCTATACTGCTCCCAATAAAGTTGACCATGTGCCTTGTGTGTGAGGATATATTATATTCTGTGTTGTGACTGATGCTAGAACTTGCCTGGTGTGTGTGTAAAGCGAAATAAAGAGTGTGAGTTTAGGAGATGATTTAGGCATTTCTTTGGCAGCCTGTAATTGTTTACCTTCTTTTTTCCTACCTTTGTACATCATCCTAGTGAACCCCCTTTGAGCCTTTAGCTATTTTCTTTGACAGCCTCATATGTAACCTAATCCATTTTTTTTCAAGACCATAATTTGATCCAAATTCCTAAGCGCTTTAAATTGTAGAGTCGTATGACAAAATAAGAGGAAATTGGTGACAATAATGTCTCAGAGTGTATTGGTGCTTGAAAATATTGTGAAAAAGAGTGGCTATCATAGGGATGTTTAAAAAAAAAGAAAAAAAAATTAAATAAAAAAATAAATAGTTGTGTTTATGATTGAATAACAAATTGGGTGAAAAGGGGTTGGTAGATGAAAGGAAGGTAGAGTGGTTGTTAAGAGTTGGTGTATATGACATATTGTTGTGTATTAAAGCGCTTAGGGAACATAGTCACTATTTCTAGCCAAAATAGTCCTACTTGTCCCTTAGCCTACATTACAACCTGTAAAGACCTATTTGATCCTAAGCTTAGCATTCTGATATTAGTAGAGCATTACACTAAGGGCAAGCATATGGTCATCAGTTGTAATATAAGAATTCTTTGTGAGAGTGAGAGCAAGGAGAGTCTTATACCCATGTTTAGAATAATGCAAAACTTTTGAGTGATTATGGGTGATATCTTGTGTGAGACACACATGGTTGATGATATTTGGGTAGTGTTATATGATTCTTTGTGGCTTAACTTGTGAATACGAATTAACCATCCTCACGAGTCTATGTTGGAGGTTGAATTGTTTCTAGGAGTGATCAAGAAACCTACTCTTTGTTAATGATTGTCGTGCATCTCTTGTTGAACATTTTGTGTTGCTACTGTGAAATTCTAGTTAGATATTTGTATGGACGTAATATTTTGTTCGAGGACGAACAAAGCTTTAAGTGTGGGGTGGTGATATTGGGCGTATTTATACCCCTAAGAACCATAATTTACCCATATTTTAGCTAAGTTTTGAGGATAAAATATATAATTCCTGCACTTTTAGTCCATTTTCCTTTAAGTGAGCTAACCTATGTGATTAACATGTTTTCAGGTATTAATGATGAAGATTTCAGCACTTTGTGGACCTTTGGGCAGCAAAGGAAAACTTCATATAAGAGGGAAGGCAGCATTTGGAAACTATTGGACTGAATGTGACGCATGGAGAATTTGTCCCAGGCAAAATTAGTATTTCTAAATACTTAGGGATGCAGCAGTAACTTAGTAGACAAGGATATTATAAAAACCCTATTGCTGAATTTTTCAGCAGCATTGATCAATTATCATTAGTCATTATTCAGTTTACAGATTCTGTAAGTTTTGGACAGAGAAACACGGCTCATACTTGGAAACGGCTAGAGAAAAAACGTTACTCTCTTTGTAACGCTAAGATCACTTCCATCGCCAAGATTGTTCTACGTTGTGGTATGATGATTATGTCTATTTTGATTTCCGTCGTATCCATGAGTAGCTAAACTTCTCTGTTAGGGTTATGGAAACCTTGTAAGATACTATTTTTTGCTATGAGTTTGTGAATTCTTGATGTGTATGCTACTTATATCATTACTCTCTTTGTTTTAATTAAATTCTCATGGTTGCAAACATAGAGAACATGCCATTATAGCATTAACTTGTTCGGAAGAAAAGTTACATGTTTGGAAAAGAGAGTGTGACAAGGAAATAGGTCTTCTAACCTCTATTTATACGTTAATGCCTTAACCGGATTAACTTCTTGGAGAATTTGTACCATTTGTTATACACTTTAGGCTTGGGAGAGGTAAAGTGAAATAAATCCTTGATGGTTGGGAAACACTTGGATTTAGAATTAGAATACGATTCTCTATAAGTGCATGCATGTCTAAATTCCGCGTTACTCATAGTTAATAGAGAAGTAGAAACTACAAGGTGGACATAACCCTAACTTATTATTCTCTGTGATTAACCTTTACTAAACAAATCATTCATTCATTACTTTGATATTATTAATTCACGCCTAAATCAAAACCCCCCTTTTCCGTGGAATTTTTGACCAACAGTCTACTAACAATTGCAACACTTAGTGACCAAGTATTCCCTGTGGGATTCGACACCCAACCCAGTTGGATTCTATATTTGACAGCGACCGCTTACACTTTCTAACGAGAGCTGTAATTTGGGCGTATCAGAGTTTGAGGTAAATGATTAGGTGTTCTTGAAAGTGTCTCCTATGAAAGGAGTCATGAGATTTGGGAAAAAGGGGAAACTTAGTCCCCGTTATGTTGGACCATATCAGATTTTGTAGAGAATTAGTAATGTTGCTTATGAGATTGATTTACCTGCGAGTTTGGGTTATATTCATCCCGTGTATCATGTGTCTATGTTGAAAAAGTGAGTGGATGACACTTATTTGATAGTTCATGTTGAGGATGTTTGAGTTACGGATTCCTTGTCTTATGAGGAAGTCTCGATTAGCTATTGAATAGGCAATTTCATTGATTGAGGACCAAGGATGTACTTTTGGTAAAGGTTCTTTGGAGTAACCAAAAGGTAGAAGAGGCGACATAAGAAGCTGAGGAAGATATGAAGGCTAAATATCCATTCTTGTTCCTCGTGTTGGATGAAACTATGTAAGGTATGAGTTTTGTTTCCTCTTGTTAATTTTTGAGTTTTTCATTTGATTCTGGTGTATTCTTGTTATTCTCATGCTAAAAGTTTCCTAACTCACCATTCTGGGATGAATGATCCTAAGGGGTCGATGATTTTATTTTTGACCTTCACGTGTTCGTAATATCGACTTTTGACTTGAATTGTATTTAGGGGTGTTAAAAAGGTGTTTAGGGAAAGTTTTAGAATTTTTAGAAAGGGTTAGAGGTCATTTTTAAAGCTCGAGGCAGTGAGGGTCCACGATATCGCCATGTCACCGAGACTGCCCTCAACAATATTGGTATGTCACGGAGGATACTCTCCGCAATATTGGCGTGCCAGGCCATAGTGAAATTTTGTGTAGTTTTATTTTATTCACTTGAGATGAGGGGCTTTTGGTCTTTTACCCATTGTATGAATTTTAAACATAAAATAATACCATTCTCATTAGTTTTCAAAGATCAAATTCCTCTATTTCACTCTCAAACACAAAATCCAAGAACATTTAAGGGTTTCACTGTGCATTCATCATCTGGGCTCTAAACTTCAAATTGTTTTCAAATATTTATGTGTTCAGACATGTATTTTCTTTTACAAACTTTAATTTTACATTATGGCATTGATTTAATGGATTTTCATGTGATTTTAATAGTGGGTTTTGAAATTAGGTGAGGGGTTTTGGTTGCTTTTGATTGAATTGTTTGTCCTGTGATTTAAATTGATTATTCATGCTTTAAATTAATGTTTTTGGGACTAAATTGGTACTTTAATTAATGGTTGAAATGAGGAACATGGGTTTCCCCAAATTGGTGAGGTTTGGATTGGAAATTGCATGAACATCAACCCACTTTGTTAAATTGATTTTAGTTATGGAAAATTGCATGGTTTAACTTGCTTTTGAACTAAATGCATTGCATTATAGATAAATGTCCATTTAAATGGATTTGGATGGTCTTGGTGGCCACGGTTTGGATTTTCATTGAATTTGGGAGTCCAATTTTCTTTTGTGAACTAGTTTGGAATGTTTAATTTAGCTTGCAAGCATAATAGTATGATGATACCAATTGGTAATGCCTTAATGAATATATCCCGAGTTAATGGTTGGAATTATGTGCTAAATGGTTTTAATTTGGACTTAAAGGATTTTGTGTAGCTCATCATGGAAGGTGGAGGTCCTGGGAGGACTGATACTAGAATCCACATTTGTCGGTGTGGGGGGTCTTTATGGTCGTGTGCATAGTTCACACATTATATATATATATATATATACGTATGTATGTATATTGAAATGGTTGGAGCCTTGGTGGCTTTGGCCCTTCCTCGGATTTCTTCGGTTCGTGCGGTTAAAACATATTGGGGCCCTGTCAATAGAGGGAGCTAAAGCGATATAGACAATGGGTTCCCATAGGACGAATAAAGTTGCATAGTCCAAGATAATAGTTTTAAATCTCATGCTTAAACCTTGTTCCCTCTCCCGGCATCTTATATATGTTAATATGAATGTGTGCATATGATTTTCACTAATTTTGAACATGGCATTATGTTATCACTTTTCTTGAGTTACATGCCAGTGCTTATCCCACTGATCGTCCTAGGATGCTATATTGTTTCATAATATAGGGTTCGAAGACACTTCTTTTACCCCTGTGCAGCGTTAGGTTAATTAGCATGTTCGTTGAGTTATTATGAAGTGGTGAGCATCCATTCTTTGGAAGGCCTTATCATTTCATTTCTATTTCGTTACTTACTTAGTATTTTGGATTCTTTTAGTCATACTCGGGGGCATTTCCCGACTTCATTTGGTATTCTAGTTTTAGAGGCTATTGTGGACAAATGTGGGTTGATTGGTTATTATTTTTACTCTTAGTTTCATTTAGTCAGTGATTCATCTTCTTATTACTGTTTATTGGCTTCCGCATTGTTATTATTATTATTTTGTGCGTATGAGGTTAGGTGATGGGGGTGGTCTCCGATCCATGGGGGCTTGAGATACCCGTCACAGCTAGGCCTAGTTTGGGTCGTAACATGCATATGTTATACATCAATAGTGTTATACATTGCACAGTTATATATATGGCTCTGTTAGATAAGATGAGTTGTGTATATTTCAGTCCATATACATAGCGATGTTTTATATATGAAAGAACGTTAGGCAATATATGATGTGTTATCTTTATATTTTCAAGTTTTATTTCAAATTGTTATGTATGTATGATGCCTGGGATGTGTATTTGCAAACCCACTGTTGCCATGTTCTTCAAATCTTATAGGAATCCATTTTTTTTTGTTTCAAATTTTTCCATAGTTACGTAGTAAAACTTTTCGTCGACTTGCATAGTAAAATTTCCTTTATATGAGTCTTTTTTTTAGTTTTAAATTTTTCTATGTCTCTTTATTTTATAAGGATCTTTTTGCTTTGATTCTAAAATTTTCTAGTTGATTTATTTGGTAAATTTCCTTTTGAAAGTATATTTTTTGAAAAATTGACATAATTAAGGAATTAATTAATCACACATTAATAAGGTACAATATTGGATAATTATTAGATTTGATTTATTTTCTTAAATATCATTTTAGATAATTATTAGACTTGATTTATTTCCTTAAATATCATTAAGGGAGTTAGTTATGATACATAAGATACTTATGTATATAAACGTTCAGTATGTATATGAACAATTAAAATCTGGAAGAGAAAATTTATTTAAAAAAATGGGACAAGGGGTAATTAAGAAGCAAACTAGTGAAATTTATGAAAATTGCTCATAAAATTATTGAACGATTAACTAATACAAACATAACTAATACAAGCATTACTAATACACTCTATTAGCATTATTCATATACACTCTACCAAACGACCCCTAAACGTACAAATCAACAAAAAATTAGGTGTTTAAAATCATTGTTTCATCCTCTCCTTACATAACAGAAAAGACCATAAAAACAAAACAAATTGTACATCCCCTTGCCCCCTTTACCAATTTTTTTCTCCCTTGTAGCTTGTAACTGATTTGAAGTTATTTCTTCTTTCCCTTTCCAAGTTACTTTTCTTGGTGAATATGGAAGTTTGTTTGGCATTGATGCACCATTGTAATCTCCTCAAAAAGTTATATTTCTTTTACCGGTATTTTGCTTCTTCAGCCATTCTTAAAGTCTAAAATAGTTTCAGACTTCGCCACTTTAGGCTATAAAATAGGGTCTAAATCATGCCCTACTGGAATGGAGCTCTAGCTAGAGATCTTATTCAAATCAGGTAGAGAATAAAGAAATATTCACTTTCTTGAGTGTTTTGGTGGTTCTGTCAAGGGTATATCTTGAGATTCATGAGAATTTCCTTTATCTTATTTGTTTTTTCCATTGAGCTACATGGAAAAAAAATTACGCTAATAATGATAGATAGATATGGAAAGGAAATAAATTTATTAAATTATGAGTATTACCAATGGACATTTTTTCTTATTGTGGTTTGGTTCACCGCAATAACCACAAGTCATTAACAGTCTTTTTTTAGAAGCTGACCATATCCCCTGCCCATTCTTAGCATCATCATTTTCTCTTGTTCTTTTCACCTTTGGTCTACCAACCATCTTAGCTAAATTAGGGGGCTCTATGGCATGGTATGGCTCTATTTTCAGAAGTTTTCACCCTTAACAGGTTGAAGTTTATGCTTATATACTATTAAATATGCTCCCTTAGAATAGCACAAATGTATCTTATCAATAGGGAAAAGTTTTGTATGGAGAAATGCTTTAATGGCATAAAGACTTGGGATTTCGGTTAAGACCCATGCTCTGCATGTGCATCTCTTATGCTCTATATGTACAGTGTTTCCATTTCTACCCTCAGTTACTTTATATCCACGATCTCCATTAAACTCAACCTTGCATTGTTGAGCAATGACCTTGTAGTCATTAAAGAGTTGCATTGCATGTGTTGAAAACTTATTATTCCAACGTCTAACATCAGCCTCATGGTTCTTTAACATGTTCATTACCTATACAAAAATAATGAAAATAGAAAATTTTAGAAAATGTTCATTACTCGAGCCAAAAAAAAGTTCAGAGATTAAAACACTTGTTCCCCGGAAATTTAAAAAAAAAAACTAAAACTTAAATCTAAAAGAACTAGCAATTATTCATATCAACTATTACAAAACTTAAAATAGGAAAACTTTCTAACCTTCACCCTTATATCTTTAATCATCTTAATAATTGGTTTTTGTCTGGCCTCTACGATCCATGAGTTGAAGGACTCTGTGAAGTTGTTGTCCACTATAAAAATCTTGAATTTTGGGTCTAAATATGCTCTACACCATTTTTGAGGTAAATAAGCAACCAAGGCCTCAGCAGCTATCTCGTTCAAATCACCCATTTTCCTCGACTAATCATTGAATTCCTGTACATATGTACTCCAAGCACACCACCAGAGAAGCTTTCTCAACTCCCCACTTTGGTAATTTTTTTCTCGAGTAAGCCTTAATATGCCTAACATACCATTTGTGATTTTCTTTGGCAGACATTACTAATGGCATCCTGTAACAACATAAACTCAGATTAGTTTAAGCATAAACTACAATAAAAGAACTAGGTAAAATAGATGAAATGAACTTAAATTAGAGATACCTTTTTCATATTTGATATAAATATGACATTTCCACCCCATTTTAAATCCAAAGAGTTTTTCAGCAGCTCCAAAAACCAGTTCCAAGTTCTTTTAGTTTCTTTATCTACCACTGCCTAAGAAAGTGGATAAAAATAATTACTTAATCATGTTCTACTACCAACAACATTATTCTCATACTTTCATCTTTTAAAAAGGTACCATCCAGACCTATGAAAGGTCTCAGGCCTCTTTTCTAGCCTCTATTTAGGGTTTGAAAGCATACATACAACCTTAACAATCTTCTTTTGCCTTCTTCCATAGCATCATTTGAAAAATTCATCACTACATCAATTCCTGGATTACTCGTCCTCAAATCTTATGCATAGGCCTCCAGTTTGTTATAATCATCAGCAAACTACCATTTATTTTTTCCAAGACAAGATTTTCAACTCACTTCCACTTTAACTCACACACATTAAGATTAAATTGAGATTCCAAGTCCACTTTCATGTCTTTAACCTTATAGTTAGGATTATTCTGAACTTTCTTCTTGAAATAATGAGATAAAATTTCAGCTTTAGCTCTCTTTTTCTCACTAGTCTCTTAACAAGTGTGCTCTTGATTTAAGGTTGTGATCTTAAAACCTTGATCTCTACCATCCTTGTAAATCTATCATCGAAAGGGATAACCAAGAACACAACAATAAGCAACTCTAATTGTGTAACTTTTCTTCACTCTAATATCCTTCTTATTTGCAACAGCATAGAAGTCTAAAACTAGTTTAGCTTTCTTGAGATTGATAAAGGTCATACCATACTCCAAATTCTTATATTCTTCTAAATTTTCATTGATATCAAGATTTTTTTTATTTTTATAGACTTCCAACTCTTCACTGTCATATTCACTAGATGCAATTTGACCCCTTTCCTCTTCCTCACTACCATCACAATTTGTTCCAACTTCTATAACAATGTCACTTTTATGGTAGTAAATAATTTTTTAACTAATCCAATATCCTCTTCATAGTTATCTACTGCAAAAAGGTTCACTACCCTAAAATTGGCAAATAGTAGGTTTTGAAGACTTCTAATGCTTTCATCCTCCTCGAACACATAGAAACCACCAAATGAGGCAGTAAATACAAGTTGTCTTACTTTACTAAAACCTAATTATTCTTTAAATTCTCGACATACATTAATGTAGGAAAACAAGTACACTTTGTGGCCTTCCATACGTGAATTATTTTTTTATGAAATATCAGTTGTGGTTTGCAAATACACTGTCCCCCTAATTAAAAATCATATCAACATCTTCAACCATTCTTGAATCAGGTCAATATACAACACTTAAAAAAAAAAGACCACATCAAAAAGTGCAAAAAATATAACTAATAAAGTATAGAAAATCATATAATTGAAAAGGGACATGGACCCCCACTACCAGTTAAAAAATCTAAAGAAAAAGAACATGGACCACTACAATTAATACAATATAAACAAGCAAAAAAAGATTAAAAATATAGAATTTTTAACAGACCCAAATACCCAAAACCTAAAGATAAAAACATCACCTTAGTTGTAGAGTTATATAATCAACCCAATAAAGAATTGAAGAACAAGAAAAAAATTTATCTGAAGAAGTTGTTGTGTATTCGTTCCCCCTAAATCGCCATTCTTAAGCTGCTAAAAACAAGATCAAAGTTGCAATAAAATAAAGTAGAAATATAGGTTAGGTTAATATGAAAATGGGTGCATTTGGGTTTTGTACGGTAGGTGGATCGGGTTTTTGGGTTGGGTTTAGAAAATTAGGTGGACCAACTTATTGTATAAACAACATAAATCTCAATATTTAGCTAGTAAATTACCCTTTCTCCTAGATTTGCTATTTAGTTTTTCTCTCTTCAAAATTTTTAATGTTCTTATACATTGCTCGACGTTTATATACATTACAACTTATGTGTAAAATTTAACTATTTTAACATTATTTAAGAAAAAAATCAGTCACCTTTAAGATGTTACCTAATTAATGCCATTTATGGAAATTGTGATTAATGGAACCTTAAAATTAGTAACATCATTTCAATTTCAAAAAAATTAAAACATCAAACAAATTTCATTGATCAAAATTACTTAGTTTTCCCAACTAATTACTTTTTGCGTTCCTGAATCTATGTTTTTTCGTCAAAATTCATCAAGAATATGAACATTACAATTCTGTTGAGGTATTTTGGTGTTTGGAAATCCAAAATACTATATGAACGCTATAAAAGTAATGGTATTATTGTTGTGAAAAGTATATCATATTTGATTTTGATCTCGGTGATTGCATCAGAATTAGATACTATTGAATGTAGGAAAAAAATTAATGTCCGACATATCATAGAAGCCAATTCTTCACCAATTATTATATGAAATTATAATGGAGTAAGGGTGTATGTGGAGTTGAAGAAAAGCTTTCTTGGATTTGTAATGTATTCTTTGTGCATAACGATATCGGATAAGTCAAAAAAAAAGTTAGGTTTGACAGAGAAACTGGAGCTATCATTTGTGTTGAAGGAATGAAAATGGATGTGCATGCTCTTTCGATTGTTGAATCACAAAATCAGTACTCATTATACGTACCTAAGTTTGAAGTAAAAAAACCTCATTACTGATAGCAAGAATACAAAATTGAAGGTGAATCAGCTTTATAAGGATAAAGTAACTCTTGATTTTGTAATGGAAAAATATGCATTATAGCATAGCTTTAATTTTAGAGCTAAATGATTTGATAAAGATAGATACGATACAAAACTTTTTATTTAGCAAGATTATGTAAAGTTGTTATTTTGTATGGTTAAATATATTAAGTAAACATTAAGTTGATGTATAAATCTGTTTTGTTGTTTGATAGTGTTATACATCAGTTATCAGATGCCTATTTTGATGAACCTTATACATAGTTGTCTTTTATTTAAAGAACCCTACACATGAAACCATATTTATATGGTTACAGGGCATTAATACATTAATTTATATCATTCCAGATATGTATTACTATAATGTATAGGGTATATTATACGTAGATTTGTTATGTGTGAGGAACCTATTGATGCATAATTTTATGTAACAACAAATCCAAACATCAATCTGTTACATATAGTGAGATTACTATATGGTTGTAATAAAATATGTGTTGCATTCATTTGTTGTAAATCGGAATGATAAGGAATAATATTTTTTTGAAATTAAATACATGTATATAACTTATTTTCTTCCTATAATATTCTGATTAAATATTATTCTTTCAGCTATGTACTACATTATCGTAATGAAGATTGCAAATGGATCCTGAAGCCATTTATTCTGCATAAATTAGATGTTTTTATGATTAGGTAATTTGATTCTAAACATATTTGTTGAGATAGTGATAGGATTCTAAAATATTTGTTGGCTACAACAGCCTTAAACACTTAGAAAACACTCTTAAATCCTCTCTAGAGTTCTTGGTCAAAGGAAGCTAGGGTTTCATCTTAAGGAGTAAATTGGCGCTTGTCTTGGTGATTTCTCTCCATCTTCATCTTGGTTTAAGGCATGTTCTCTTACCTCATTGTTAGTTTCAACTAAAGACATGAATTTTAGATAATGTTTTCATGATTTGAATGTTGTATGATTTGGGGTTTTCAAATATAATTTGGGGGTTTTGGTTATAAATGCTTGGCTATGGGCTTCTCATGTTATAATTATTCTTTTCTATTCTTTAATGGTAATTTTGGATAATTGGTTGCATGGGAATGATTATTTGGTAATGGACTTTGATTTTTGAAATACTATGCCCCTAATGTATTTGATAAAATGCCTATAACAATGCTTTCACTATAATATTGATTTTTTAATGAAACTTATGCATGGTTTAACCTTGGTAATAGCTCCCTAAATAATATGAATAGATTAAATAGTTTTGGAATAGTTTGGCTTAATAAACATACTTGTGGGGTACATGGGAGTCCCCCATGTTAATAATATAATCTATGGGTACATGAAAATCTCTTGATCTCAAAAATATTTGGCTAAGGACAAAACTTGCAAGTTGTAGTTGGTATGACAATACACTACTCATGGCCTTGGTTAATAATAAATGAAAAATGGTTTGGTTGTTTTGAAATGGTTTTAATTAGGCTTAAAGAGGGATATTTAGCAAAGTCGTAGAAGGTGGAGGTTTCAGGAGGGATCAAAACTTGAAACTCATATTTGTCGATGTGAGGTTTGGTCCCAGTGACTGTGTGCATGATGTCACACTTTATATTTTGAGGGATGTACTAGTTATCCCAGGTTATTTTCTTTAGTCATGCGGCTTGATACACTAGGCCCTTTCAGCAGGGGGAGCTGAACCCATATAGCCCCTGGGTGGTTTTAGGACAACAAAGCTACATAGCCTAGGTAAAGGTTTTAATGGAATACTAAACCCGATTGTTTTTTGTGGCATGGTTTTATATACATATATATGTATGTTTTATGTGTATATAGATGATTTTACTTGGTTTTATAATTAGCATTATTTTATCCTTATCCTGAGTTCATGCTAGCGTTCACCCGCTAACATATTTTTGGGCAGTTGTATCCCCGCGTGATATAGTAACTGATCGTTCTACTCCTCCTTCTTAGCATTCAAACACTCGAGGGTCAGCTTTGGATTAAAGTGGTGAACTTCCATCTATTCGAAAGGATCTATTTCATAGATGTTATTTCATACTTTGAATTATTTATAGATATTGGTTTTGGCTATAGTTGGGGGCATTTTCCAACCAGATATTTGTATTCCTTTAGTTAGAGGATTTTGTGGAACTACTATGGGTTGGAATAGGTGGTATTAATATTGGCGTCATCCTTAGCATTGGTATTGGTATTATGGATGATACCAGTTGACGATATTGCCCTCTTCTTCTATTTTTAGATTATATATTTAATTATTAATGGAACTTGTTTGGTTATGGTCAGATTTATGGTTTCAATTTGGTTTGGTATGGTTGGACGATTGGTATGGGATGGTTGGACTCGGTTGGTGTAGTCACAGTCGTGATCCTATCCCAGAGTCTTTATATGAGATATTACACTACTTGTTATATGCTCAAAATTTAACCAACTCAGGGCAGGCGGATAGAGGTTGGGTTGGGTAGTGGGGATGGTGTTCGGTCTCGGTTGAACTTGGGACACCCATTATGACAAGGACCCGATTTGAGTCGTGTCAATCCGCCTAGACTATGCAACCAAGCTAAGACTCACACCCAGTTATGACATGACCCGTAATGGCTGGGCTTCTTTTTCGACACTTTTAAGTGAGGGCATTCTTTTCATTACCTCCTTCCCCAATCAAAACCCAAAACCATAAAATACTTAAAGAGGGTTATTTTTATCACTTTAACTATCATAAACTTCTCTCTACTCTAGCAAATTCTCCAAGTTAAGAACAACTAGGATTTCTCAAGGTTGATCATCTAGGCTCTAATATTGGATTATTCTTCATAACTCTTGAAATGTCAGGCATGTATCTCTTCCCCTAAACTTGTTTTGTTAAAATCATGTGTTTAGAATTGTTATTCATGTGATTAATTGATGTTTTAGGAAATTGGGTTGATGGTCTTTGAATGTTATTGATGGAATTTCTTTTCCCGTGGCTTTTGTGAATCATTCATGTTTTGAATTGATATTTTAAACTCATTGGGTTCATAGGCATGGAAAATGGAATGGTGATCATGGAAGCCCCCAAATAAATGGATTTGGAATTGAAATTGGTAGTAACCTCAACCCACCTTATGAAATTAGATTTGAAACATGAGTATATGCATATTGTAATAACTTTTAGAACTATCGCACTACATAAAAGACTAATGTAACATATATGGTTTTAAATTGAACCTTAGGGTCATGGATTCCCCCAAGCTAGTGGATAATTAACATTAAACCTCAGGGGTCGTGCATTCCCCCATATGGATGAATAATTAGAGATTATGGGCTCGTTCATTCCCCTAAGTGATGATAGTTCGAAAGGTATATTAATAATAGCTTACAAGTATAGTTGGTATGATGATACCAATAGTTTTTCCTTAATGAATGAATATTAGTTCAATGAATGGGAATGTGTAAATATTTTAATTGGTCTTAAATGAGGTTGTGTTGCTATTCCGTGAAAGTGGAGGTCCCAAAGGACTGATACTAGAATCCCATGTTTTCCAGCATGAGGGTTGGTCTTGATGATCGGGTTCTTTTGTTACACTTTATATATTTGTATCCTTGATTGGCGAAGAGTCTTACATTCCCCACCCTTCCTTGATACCCCAGTTCATGTGGCTAACACGTACTGGAACCCTTTTAGCATGGTGAGTGCTTGACCCTTAGAGCCTGTGGGTATAGATGACGGTTTGAGTTACATAGTCCAAGTTAATATTTTAACTCCTATGCTAAACCTTGTTCCCTATCCCGACATATTATATATATATGTATGTATATGAGTGTGTGCATATGTTTTTGAATATTTTTAGACTGATTTGATCATTGAATTATTTTATCCCTTCCCTAAGTTACATGTTAGAGCTCACCATGCTAACCATCCTGGGACATTATATCCCCACACAATGTAGGTTTCAAACACACTTCTATTTCCTAGCACAGTGGTAGGTGATTTCTGGATTATCTGAGAGTCAAATTTGAAGTGGTGATCTTCCATTCTCTAGAAGGCCTTTATTTCATGCTCTTGTCTTTACTTATGTCTTAGACTATTTTAAGGGTTTTGCCTATGGTCGAGGGCATGTCCCGACTTGGGTTGATGTTTGGTTCTTAGAGGCTTTCATGGACAACAAGGTATGGGTGGATTGTGTTGTAGATTTTTATATCCCTCTTGATATAGATTTCTCTATCTTGTTAAATGTTCGAAACTCGGCTCTATCTTATTATATGTTTGGAACTTGGCTCTATCTTATTATATGTGAGGAACTCATCTCTATTTTGTTATATGTTCAAAACTTATTCGTTGCTAGTTATATTATGTTCTAATTGACTAGGGTAATAGGGGTGGTCTCCGATCCTTGGCGGACTTGAGATACCTGTATCGACTAGTCCCTAGTTTGGGTTGTGACAAGCTGGGTATCTGATCCTAGGTTCATGGTCATTGGGTGTCCATAAAGCCATGTTAAGTAGAGTCTCTTCTATGGTTGTCTGGCATGACACACTTATAAGGGAGAGGCTACGAGGCATTTAGGAATGTTTCCTTTTCTTTTGTTCTATTTTTTGGCTATAAAGTCTAAGGACTTGAAAACTCTCTAACTTCCAAATAATTACATTTTAAATCATGCCTCCTCGATGATCTGATGCTCAGAGAAATTCTTTTATCTTGCTTGAGGATAGTGGGGATAGAACTCGTCCTGTCTATGGAGTACAGACCCTATCTAGGGTCCATGCTCCTGAGTGTACTGCCCCTCATAGAGTTCCATTAATTTTTACTAGTCCTTCTCGGGCTACTCAGGCTGATGATATTTATGCCCCACCACCCTAAGGATACATTTCAATGTCGAGTTCCATCAATATATTCATCTGTTGACCCAGATAATGATCTCTTTATCACATCAGTTGGGTCATGTTAATGAGAGAAAGAAAAAGGTAAAGGTAGAAGAGAGAAAGAACAAGAAGTTCAGATATTTAGAGTAGGGTGGGGGCCAGGAAAATAATGGTATAAATAGGAAACATTGGACTAAGAAGAGGAATTAGGAGAGTCCTATATGATTTTTAGTTCTTTAGGTGATTATCGCTTTTAGGATAACAGTGGGTTTAAGGTACAAGGTTCCTCATCTTATGCTAGCAGAGCCTAGTCAGTCCCACCATATCCTTCTTATAAAAGTTATGGCTGGTTGTACCGAGGTTAATGTTTGGAGGGAAGAAATTAGTGTTGTAATTGTGGCCAGCCTGGTCATATTCTAAGAAACTATCCTTCAGCCAATGTTTCTACTGGAGCTAATAAGGTTTTGATTGCTACTTCTGTAACTTCTACACCAAAGTGTGCTACTTCTGGTACCGGCATGAGCCAAAATTAGCTATATGCTCTTACCACCCATTTGGAATCTGAGGCATCTCCTGATTCCATTACTGGTATATTGAAACTTTTCTCTCGTGATGTATATTGCCTGCTTGATATGGGTTATACCCTTTCTTATGTGACCCTTTATGTGGTTGTTCATTTTGGTCTTGGTCCTGAGTGTATTTTTTATCCTTTCTCTATGTCTACCTCAATGGGTGATTCTATTTTGGCTAAAACAGTCTATTGGGGTTGTGTGGTATCTATCAGTGGTAGGGAGACATTGGTGGATCTGATTGAGTTGGATATGGTAGATTTTAATGTTATCTTGGGGATACATTGGCTCTATTTATGCTACGTTTCTCTATATTATAGGACCCAGAGGGTGGGTCAGTTTCTAATTCCCTAATAAACCGATAATAGAGTGGGAGGGGAGTTTCCTAGTTTCTAAGGGAAGATTTATTTCCTATCTTAGAGCTCGAAAGCTGATTTCCAAAGGTTATCTTTATCATCTGGTCTGGGTTAAAGATTCTAGTTCTGGGGTTCCCTCTATACAATATATCCCTGTTGTTAATGATTTTCTCGAGCTATTTCCCGATGATCTTCCTAGTATTTCTCCTAACAAAGAAATAGATTTCGGGATTGATCTTCTATCAGATACCCATCCTATCTTTATCCCTCCTTATAGAATGGATTTGCCTGAGTTGAAACAACTTAAGGAGCAGTTAAAAGATCTGTATCCATCCTAGTACGTCTTTGTGGGATGCTTCCGTTCTTTTCATGCATAAGAAGGATAGTTCCCTTTAGAAGTGTACAGATCATCGGCAACTAAATAAGGTGATGTGAAGAATAAGTATCCCCTTCCTAGGATAGATAATCTCATTGACCAACTTTAGGGTTCTAGATTGTTTTCCTAAGATTGATCTTTCATCAGGTTATCATCAGTTGATGATTAGGGAGGTGGATATCCCTAAGACTGTCTTCCAAACCCGATATAGTCATTATGAGTTTCTGGTGATGTCATTCGAGTTGACTAATTCTCTGGCTGTGTTTATGGTTCTCATAAACCAAGTATTTAGAAAGTTATTAGATTTGTTTGTGATCGTGTTTTTTAATCATATCTTGCTAAATTCTAAAAGTTAGGAGGATCATGCCATTCACCTCTGAGTAGTGTTACAGACTCTTAAGGCTCAGCAATTGTATGCTAAGTTTTCAAAGTGTGAGATTTGGTTGAATATTATGACCTTTTTGGGTTATGTTATTTCTAGTGAGGGGATCATGGTGGACCCACAAAAATTTGAAGCGGTTAAAAAGTGGCCTAGACCCACAACTCCAACCTACATTCAAAGCTTCTTAGTTTTAGCTAGGTATTATAGGAGGTTTTTAGAGAGCTTCTTATCTATTGATGCTCTGTTGATGAAGTTGACTCAGAAAAATGTAAAGTTCCTATTGGCCATTACTTGTGAGGATAGTTGTGAGGGTAGTTTTGAGAATTTTAAAAATAAGTTGACTTCTGTGTTTGTTTTGACCCTACCCGAGGGTGTCAATGGATTTATGGTTTTTTGTGATGTATGTTGTATGGGACTTAGTTGTTTCTTAATGATCATGGTAAGTTTGTGGCTTATTCTTCTAGGCCATTGAAGGTTCATTAAAGGTATTATTTGACTCATGATCTGGAATTGGCGATTATGGTGTTTGCATTAAAAATTTGGCGTCACTACTAGTATGGGGTTCATATTGATATCTATTCAGATTATAAGAGCTATGTTTCACCTAGAAGGAGTTGAATATCAGGCAAAAGAGATGGCTTGAGTTGCTCAAGGACTATGACATGAGTCTCCACTACCATCCAAGTAAGGCTAAAGTTGTTGTTGATGCTCTTACCAAGTTGTTATGGGTAGCTTATCTCATGTGGAAGAGTAAAAGCAAGGATTTGTGAAGGATATTTACCATTTGGATAATTTTGGAGTTCATCTGTTGGACTCTGAGTATGGAAGTATGATTGTTAAAGAGGTGGTGAAGTATCTCTTGGTGCTAAGGTAAAAAAGAAGTAGATTTCTGATCTTATTCTTATGCATTAAGGATGATGTAAGTCATCAGAAGGTATGGTTTTTTAGATTGGTGGTGATGGTATCTTTAGGTACAAAGGTAGATTGTGTGTTCCTGATTTGATGGGCTGTGAGAAAGTGTTTTTACTAAGGCTCATGAGTCGAGGTATATAGTTTATCCTTATTCAACAAAGATGTATAATGACTTGAAGGAGATCTATTTGTGGAATAATATAAATACAGATGTTGCTAATTTTGTGGCTAAGTGTATGGTCTGTCAGCAAGTAAAGGTTGGGAACTTGAAGTCCGATGGGTTATCTCAAGAGTTTGAGTTGCCCATATTTAAATCAAAAGTGGTCAACATAGATTTTATTACTTGTCTTTCATAATCTCGGAATCAACATGATTCGATTTGGGTCATCATGGATAGGATGACTAAGTTTGCTTACTTCTTGCCTGTGAGGACTATCTATTCCAAAGGTGTAAATCTCCTATTAAATGGTTTGAGGTTGGTAAGACTAGATTGTTTAGTTCAAACTTGGTTAACTAAGATATGGAGAAGGTGAAGGTAATCATGGATAGACTTTAGACTGCTCAGAGTCTCCAAAATTCCTATGTGGATGTAAGGCAAAGAGAGTTGGAGTTTGAGTTTGGTGATTAGGTGTTCTTGAAGATGTCTTCTATGAAGGGAGTGATGAGGTTTGGGAAGAAGGGAAGCTCAGTCCCCATTATGTTATTTCATATTTAATCTAGAGGAGAGTTGGAAACATCTCTATTGAATTGGATTTACCTTTGAGTTTAGGTACCATTCACTTGGTATTCCATGTGTCGATGTTGAAGAAGTATGTGGGTGATGCTTCTTTGGTAGTGTTTATTGAGGATATTGGTATTTCAGATTCCTTGTCTTATGAGGAAGTTCTAGTTGAGATTTTTGATAGGCTAGTTCATCGTTTGAGGACTAAAGATGTGGCTTCGATAAAAGTCCTTTGGAGGTACCAAAAGGTCGAAGAATCTACCTGGGAGGCTAAAGAAGACATGAAGTCCAAAACTCTATTCTTATTCCTCGGGTTGGATAAACGTGCTTAAGGTATGTGTTTTCCTACTCTCTTTATTTTTTGACTTAGTTAAAGATTTTATTGATTGCATTCCTGTCTTATAATCGTTCCAATGGATGCCTTGATGCATCATTCAGGGATGAATGATTCTAGAAGGGAGAATGTAACACCCCAAATTTTTTTTACATCTAAAATTTTTGAGTTTAGAGCTTAGTACCCAGTCTACGACTAGCACATCATGAGTCATAAGTTGTGTTCATGAGTCGTATGTACAGACTTGTGACCAAACCAGTGGAGTTAGCCTATGTTTCTATCTTGAATACGACTGGACCGTCATGAGTCTTGGTGAGACATTATGAGTTGTAAGGTGGGACTCGTAGTCCCACCAGAATGATGGTTCATTTTTATATGGTGACTACGACTAGGACTCTATGAATCATAAGGTATCGTCATGAGTCATATCACATGACTCATGACCAAACCAGTGAAGGGTGCCAAAGAGTCTTCCCAGACTAAGAGTCAAGGCTAACACTTGTACCCAGCCATGACGTGACCTATAATGACTGGATATCTTTTTCTGCATTTTAAAGTGAGGGAATTCTTGTCATTTCCCTCCTTTCCCAATTAAAACCCATGCCCATAAAATACTAAATATAGTTATTTTCATCACTTTAACTATCATAAAATATTCTCTACTCTCTCAAATTCCCCAAGTCGAGAACAACTAGGGTTTCTCAAGGTTGATTAACTAGGACTCTGAGATTGGTTTTTTCTCTATAACTCTTGATATCTCATGCATGTATCTCTTCCCCTAAACTTGTTTTGTTAAAATCATGTGTTTAGAATTATTATCCCTGTGATTAATTGATGGCTTTGGAAATTGGGTTTAGGGTCTTTGAATTTTATTGATGGAATTGCTTTTCCCATGGCTTTTATGGATCATTCATGTTTTGAATTGATAGTTTTTGAACTCATTGGGTGCATGGGTATTGTAAATGGGGATGGGTACCATGAATTCCCCCTGAATAAATGGATTTGCAATTGAATTGGCAATAACCTAAACCCACCTAATGAAATTGGCTTTGAAACATGAGTATATGCATATTATAATCACTTTTGGAACTATCGCACTGCATAAAAAGCTAATGGAACATATATGGTTTAAATTGAACCTTGGGTTCGTGGATTCCCCTATGTTAATGTATAATTAACATTGAACCTCAGGGGTCGTGGATTCCCCCATGTGGATGAATGATTGGAGCTTGTGGGGTCGTGGATTCCCCTAAGTGATAATAATTAGAACGGCATATTGATAATAGATTGCAAGTGTAGTTGGTATAATTATACCAATGGGTTATGACTTAATGGATGAATATTGGTTCTACTAATAGAATGTGTATATTTTTTAATTAGGCTTAAAAGGGGGTTGTGTAGATGAGCTGTGAAAGTAGAGGTCCCGAGGTGTTGATATCGAAAACCCAAGTTTATTGGTGTGAGGATTGGTCTTGATGATCGTGTGCTTGTGTCACAATTTATATATTTGTAACCTAGATTGGCGTAAGGTTTTAGATTCCATGGCCTTCATTGATACCCCACTTTGGGAGACTAACATGTACTAGGACCCTTTCAGCAGGGTGGGAGCTGGACCCATATAGCCCATGGGTATAGATGACAATTTGAGCTACACAGTCCAGGTTAACATTTAAACTCTTATGAAAAAACCCATTCCCTATCCCATCATATTATATATATGTATATGATTATGTGCATATAGTTTTGAATATTTTGGAACTGATTTGATGATGGCATTATTTTATATCTTCCTTGTGTTATGTTCTAGTGCTTACCCCGTTAACCATCCCCGAGTACTTTATCCTTGTGCAATGTAGGGTTCAAAGACACTTATGTTTCTTTGAGTAGTGGTAGGTGATTTTTGGATTGCCCGAGAGTCAGCTTTGAAGTGGTGAGTTTCCATTCTCTGTAAGGCCCTCATTTCATGGTCTTGTCTATACTTTTGTCTTAGACTATTTTAGTGGGTTTTGGCTATGGTCGGGGGCTTGTCCCGACTTGGGATAATATTTGGTTCTTAGAGGATTTTGTGGTCAACAAAGTGTGGGTGAATTGTGTTGTGGATTCTTAGAGCCCTTTTGATATAGATTTCTCTATCTTGCTATATGTTCGAAACTCAGATCTATCTTATTATATATTTAGAACTCATTCGCTTCTAATTATACTGTGTTCTGGTTGGCTAGGGTAATGGAGGTGGTCTCCGGTCCTTGGAAGACTTGAGATACCCATCATGACTAGGCTCTTGTGTGGGCCATGACAGTTACAAAAGTGGATCATAGGGTTAAAGATTAACTAGATGAAGTTAGTTATGAAAAATTGTCTCGGTGTCATTCACCTATAAATAAAGGTAGGATGATGACTTCTAATATTACAAAATGTAAAATGATTATTTGGTAGAGACGCGTGAATTTTCTATTTTAGGATTCTTAGAAAAAGCAAAAACTTTATTTGGATCATGAAACTGTAAAAATAGAGAAATAGCATCATATGCAAAGACGAACTTAGAATGAATGTTTGAGGATATTCTGACTCTTAATGGTATGAAATCTTCTCGGATGATAGAATGTTCTAAAATATACATGTACTCTTTTTTTCCTTTAAAAGTTTTATTCTTAAAAAAAATCATTGAAACTTTATTCATATATTTATCATACATATTATTGTTTTTATATTTATCAGGTTAAGGCTTCCTCAAGATATCTTTACTCTGTATATGATCTGGTAGAAGGTACATTGTCGATCAAGCAAGCCATATTTACTATATATATGATCTGGTAGAAGGTACATTGTCAATCTTGATCATAAAACATGCAACTGTGGCCGGTATCAAATTGATGAAATTTCATTCCCTCGTGCAATTGCAATTTTGAAGAGTAAAAATGTAGATGACTTTGGTCCATACTTCTCTGATTACTACAGGCCTAATTCTATTGTTCAGGCGTATGAAGTTCCAATTATTTTGATGCCAGGTATGAAGGATTGGCATGTGCCTAAATTTGTCGAAGATGAAGAAGTATTACTTCCAAAACATAGAAAACCGCCACGAAGGTCAAAGAAAGGGATGCATAAGAAATCAAGTGAATATCTTTCATCAAGCTCAAACTGTTGTTGTAGATGAAGTAGTGGAGGCCAAAACAGACGTACCTATGATTTTTCCCAAAGGAGACATGAACCATGCATTTTTAGATACAAATCATGAACCAATGATGTTTGCTCGTTATTTTTAGTGTTATTAGTTTGAAAAGTATTAAATTTTACTTAACCAACTTTTATCATCATGTAATGAATCTGAAATTAGTTTAATCTAGTTTCATTAATTGTAGTTCTTTTTTTTTAATATTTTTGTTATTACTTTATAATAAAAAAATTATGTACTATTACAATGCGTTATACTATTTTTTGTAGATACGTGTCATCGAATGTTATGCCATAATCTGAGAAAGTCCATTTAGAAGTGAAATATAAAATTAAATAAGCTGATGTATAAGTATCAAATGTAATGTTATGTATATGGTGTGCATAGTACATGTAGATGTATTGTATAAAGGCATTACGCATATGGATTGTATCCATAGGCTCCCTAATCAGCCAGTTGGTAAGTAACAACAACATATATATATATATATGTATATATATATATATATATAATTTGTTACATGTATGTGAGATAGCATCTAAAAGTATAAGGGGAAAAATAATCCTATTCATAGTTTACTTAGGTATTATTTGTAATTTACATATCATGAAATGTATAATCCTTGGACCATATTCATGTAAGCAAATCTAATACATTAAATAGTTATCATAGGGTAATACTATCCATAGCCTAATTATGTATTGAAATTGACTTACTTCATAAACATAACTTTCCTCATATCTATGTTATAAGTCATCAATGAATTACATGTTGTTATTACATAGCGGTTATAACCCTTATACATATCTCTGATATGGATCAGTGTAGAAGGGGTCAGACCATATACATTGAGGTATGTAACATAATCTATTACATAGAACAGCAGATCTCCAAAAAAATAAAGAATTGGCTAACCCTGTACATAACTGAGGTATGTTTAAGATTGAAATTAGAAACAACACACACTTATATAAAAGGTAGAAGAAAATGTGCTATTTAACATAGTTAATCATTCTATCGAGGATTAAAAACAAAATACAAGTCAAAACATTGTTTATGCATTCAAATTAGGGATGATCGTGTCTTTAACATTCATTCTAAAACAAATATAAAATTGTTCAGAAGGAATATAAAGTTCATAACTATTCTAAACTAACATCCCTACTTCATCAAGTAGTGGAACATAGCTTAGCCTTGATCTCGTAGGATCAGCATTGTCACTAATGTATCCTTTCTTGGCCCTGACCACCTCATAATTTTATAGTAAGGAAGCATATAACAATTGATGAGTTTGTGATTTAAACCCAGCTGAAGGTACTGTCAGTCCTTCACTTAAATACCATGCATATCCGGCTACAAAAATATCACAGTCTCTGAATTGAAAAAAGTTCTATCAGTTAACAAAACCAAAAATATAGTACACATTATACATATATAATTCTTAGATTCTACACTAATAGACTACCACAAGTTTGTTGGGCAATGTTTTCTGCATACTCGACATAAATGGGTGTTGGTTCATAATTTTCTTCTGCTGATCAATTTTATCCTTGTACACATCCAAGTTTGCCTAGTCAGTACGTTCTATTTTTTTACAGTAATCCACTATTAGACAAGTAAGTTCACAACATCACAGCCAACTTATGAATTTCAGGGGTGATTCCGAATTTCTGGAAATGGATAATGAATTATACACCCATATGAGTCTTTACTTTAGTACAATAACTGTCAGCATACAATGAAATTCTCCATCTTGAAAAACCCTAGGTTTTGCCTCTTAGAAATTTCTTGTATTTTAGACTCACTGTCCTTGTAATGACTCACCATATGAGTCGTATGGTGTGGGTACAGGTCATAGTACCTTAGTTATTAGGAGACTAGTGAAGGGTGGTTGGGTTTCTGTTAAGGTTACAGTTTGGTAGGTACAGATCATTAGGGGTGGTAACGATTCATTTGGGTTAGTCCCTTAATCAAATTAGTAACTTAGTAACTTGACTTGGTTCTGAGTATGAGTGGATCACTAAGATCCATGAGGATATGGTACGAGTGGTAAGGTTGAGTCGTATGTTTCCCAGTGTCATTCTCTTTGGATTTTATCTTGGGTATGACTGGACCATACCAGTCATAGTTCTGGTCATAAGTTAGGGCAAGGAGGTCGTATTGTGGATAGTATGTGATGTCCAACCTTCTATGCTGGTGATGACTAGATGGTGCTATTCGTATGTTATGGTGATGAGTTGGAGGGCTAACTCATACCTACCTGTGGTAACTTTTTAGTTTTAAGGTGGAGACATTCTGTACATTTCCCCTTTATAAATCCCTTTGATACCATGACATAAAACACCTTTTGGTTATTTATTAACTTATTATTCTCAATAAAACACTCTTAAAATCTCTCTTAAACTCTCTCTCAAGAAAAAGGCTAGGGTTTCTTCAAGATAATCAATTAAGGCTTTCAAGGATAGTTTATCTTTGTCTTTCTTGGTGTATAAGTCATGTTACTCCTCCCTCGTTGTTATTTTACAAAGAGAATATGTTTTAATCTATGATATGCATGGTATTGCTATGGTTTTGAACTAATGGTTGGGGGTTTTGGATGTTCATGGTTGAATAATGTTTCTAATGGCTTAATGATGTTTTGTTTATGCTTTTAATATGGTTTTGCCATTGTGGAATGGATGGTATTGGTAAATGGATTTAGGGGTACTTTGGTTTGCCCCAAATTACTTAGTTATGGATTTGAAACATATGTTCCCTCAACCTATTCGATAAAATTCTAATGAGAATGATTTTGTCACATAATTTGACTCTTCTTGAAACCTTTGCATTACATAAAAGGGTAATGGAACTTAAATTGGTTTGGTTTGTTTTAAATGGCTTGGAAAGGCCTTGGTGGCTATGGTCTTGGTTTAATTGGAAACTTTAGAGTCAACTTGGTTAAATGGCTTTGGTATGTCATAAAAGGATAAACCTGCAAGCTCTAATTTTTGTATGACGATACCAAAGATTAATGCCTTATTTAAATACTCCTTGGTAAATGGTTTATTTATGTGAAAATATTTTAATTAGGCTTAAAAGGGGTTGAGTATCAAAGACGTTGAAGATGTGGGTCCTGAGGGGATCGCCATTGGAAACTCACATTTGCTGATGTGAGGATGGTATTGCTGACAGTGTGCATTATGTCACACTTTAGATTTAGGGGGATGTAATAGTTATCCAGGTTTTTTTTTCTCCGATCGTGCAGTTAACACGCACTGGGCCTTTTAATAAGGGGGAGCTTAACCCATATAACCAATGGGTAGTTTTAGGACGGCCAAGCTATACAACCCAGGTTAAGTCTTTAAATGCATGCTAAACTCGATACCCTTCCCAGCACAGTTATATATGTATAAGTAATTGAATATTATTATTTTACTTGGTTTTGTATTACTAGTAATATTTTATCTTATCCCTGAGTACATGCTAGCATTCACTTCACTAACCATCTTTGGTCACTGTATCCCCATGTGGTGCAGGAACTAGCCATACTACCATTCCTCTTGCTCAGTGACTTGGATTCAAGGACAGCTTTAAGTCAGACTGAAGTGGTGAGCTTTCATACTCCAGAAGGCTCCATTTTATACTATGGAATTCTTTTATTTTTTGTATTACTTTAGCTAGGTTTTGGATATGGTTGAGGGTACATCCTAACGCAATGTTATATAATTCTGGTTAGAGGCTTTGTCAAACTACTATAGGCATGGGCAGTGTTGGTATTAGTGTCAGCCTTGGTATTGGTATTGGCATTGGAGTTGGCTCTAGTTGGATATTTGGTTGAGGTTCTTGGATTATGATTATAGACTTTATTTAGTGTTTTTGAATTATTACTATTCTATCTTGTTATATTTCAAAATTCATCTAACTTAGGGTGTAGGGAAGTTATGGTTGGGTATTGGGAGTGGTCTCCAGTCCTGGTTGGACTTGTGATGTTCGACACGTCTGGTCCTTGGTTAGGGTTGTGTTTGATTGGTATCAGATCCTGAGGTTCATGGTCAGTTAGGTATTCGACAAATTCGTGTTGAGTAGAGTTACTTTTAAAGGTGTGTATCACTCCACACTCATAAGGGAGAGGCTACGAGTCATTTAGAAATATTTCTCTATCTTGTGTTCTATTTTAAGCTTTAGAATCTAAGGTCCTTAAATCTTCTCTAATTTCTATTTGTTCGCTTTGCAAATTGACTCCTAGATGATCTGAAGCTCAATAAAACTCCTCCATCCTACCCAAGGACAATGTTGATGGGACCCATCCTACTTATAGGGTCCAAACCTAATCTAAGGGTCCAGTTTCCAATTGTCCTAATGGATTTCCACCGGTTCCCTCCAGTCCTCCTTGAGCTTCTCAAGATAATGTGATGAGTGTTGAGTTTCATCAGTCTATTCATATGTTGGCATAGTTGGTAGTTTCTCTAGTCGAGCAGGGAACTTCTGTTACTCCATCTTCTGACACCTTAAGGTTTAGCCAGTTCATGAGGTTGAACCCTCTTGTGTTCACTGGTATTAAGGTGGAGGAGTATCCTCAAGCTTTTGTGGATGAGATAGAAAAGATCTTTCATGTTATACATGCCATAAATATGGAGGGTGTGGAGTTTGCCGCCTACCAGCTGAAAGATGTAGCATACCAATGGTAAGAGGAATTGGAGTAGTCAAGGGGTGATCAAAAGAGTCAACCCTGTGGGATGATTTCTCTTCTTCTTTTCTAGACCACTTCTTTCCTTAAGAGTTAAGAAAAGCAAAGGCAGAAGAGTTTGTTAACCTAAAGCACGGAAAGTTGTCAGTCAAGGAGTATCTCTTAAATTTTCACCAGTTATCTCAGTATACTCCAAATTTTGTTTCTAGCATAAGGTATAGAATGGGAAAGTTCACTTTTCGGTTGTCTCGAGACTTAATTTTTGTAAGTAAAGCTGCCTTGTTGAACAAGGACATGGATATTTCCAGGTTGGTTGTGTATATGCAGTAGGTTGAGAAAGAGTAGAAAAAGCATGAGGAGACTAGGGAAAGTATAATAAGAATTTTAGATTTTCTAAATAGAGTGGTGGCTAATAGTAGAGTAGCAGGGATGGTGGGAAGTGGCCTAAAAAGAAGTGGGGTAACTCTGGGTCTTAATAGATGGCTAGTTCTCCCTACCGAAAGCCATTGGGAGACAGGCATTTTTAGAGTGGTGACAATTATAGGTCATAGGGTACCCAGTCGTAGGCTAGTGGGGCCCAGTCAGCTCCATCATATCCTCCGTGTAGATTTTTTGGTCGATTGCATTGGGGTTATTGTGATGAAGAAGAGGACAAGTGCTTCAACTGCGGTCAGCCAGGGCACATAATTAGAAACTATCATGTTGGTAAGGTTACTTCTGGGGAAAATAAGGTTCCTATTGCCTCTTCTTCAGCTCCAACACCAAAGGATGCACCATCTAGTTTTGACACTGGTCAGAACTGTCTCTTTTCTTTTACTACCCACAAGGAGTCCGAGGCATCGCCTGATGTCATTACTGGTATATTAAAAAAAAATCCTGTGATGTGTTCTATGTACTACCCAGGGTCCACTCTCTCTTATCTGACCTTATTTGTGGCTATGCATTTTGTTTTGGTCCTGATTGTATTCTAGAACTTTTTTTTATTTCTAACTCAGTGGGTGACTCTGTGGTGGCTAAAAGAGTCTCGTGGGGTTGTGTGGTATCTATTGGTGGTCGGGAAACTTTGGTGGACTTATTTGAATCAGATATGGTTGATTTTAATGTCATATTAGGTATGGATTAGTTGCACTCATGTTGTGCGTCTCTAGATTGTCAGACCTGTAAAGTCATCTTTAAGTTCCATAATGAGATGGTTATTGATTGGGAAGGTGGTTCCCTAGCTCCTAAGAGGAGGTTCATATCATATCTTATAGCTTGGAGATTAATCTCCAAGGGGTGTCTCTATCATCTGGCCTGGGTTAAAGATTCTAAATTGGAGGATCCTTCTTTGCTTTCTGTTCTGGTGGTGAATAAATTTCCAAAGGTTTTCTCTGATGACCTTCTTGGTGTCGCTCCCAATAGGGAGATTGAGTTTAGGATTGATCTGGTTCTTGAGACTCGTCCAATTTCTATTCCCTCATACAAAATGGCTCCAGCTAAGTTGAAGGGGCTTAAGGAGCAACTAAGGATATTTTTAAACAAGGGTTTCATCTTCCTAGTGTTTCCCCATGAGGTGAACCGGTGTTGTTCGTGCATAAAAATAATAGTTTCCTTCGGATATGCATTGATTATCGACAGTTGAATAAGGTGAGGGTAAAGAATAAGTACCCTCTTCCGAGGATAAATGATTTGTTTGATGAGTTCCAGGGTGCTAAGTTTTTCTTCAAGATTGATCTTCGGTACGGGTATCATCAGTTAAATATTAGGGAGGTTAATATACCTAAGACTTTCTAGGGTGGTTTCTCTTCGTCTTCCTTGGTGTATAAGGCATGTTACTTCTCCCTCATTGTTATTTTACAAAGAGAATGTGTTTTAATGTATGATTTCCATGGTATTGGTATGGTTTTGAACTAATGGTTTGGGGTTTTGGATGTTCATGGTTGAATAATGTTTCTAATGGTTTAATGATGTTTCTTTCATGCTTTTAATATGGTTTTGACATTGTGGAAGGTATGGTAATGGTAAATGGATTTAGGGGTACTTTGGTTTCCCCCAAATTATTTGTTATGGCTTTAAAACATATGTGCCCTCAACCTGTTTGATAAAATGCCATGAGAATGATTTTTACATAGTTTGACTCTCCTTGAGACCTTTGCCTTACATAAAAGGGTAATGGAACTTAAATTGGATTAGTTTGTTTTAAATGGTTTGTAAAGGCCTTGGTGGCCATGTTCTTGGTTTAATTGGAAATTTTTAAGTCAAGATGTTAAATAGCTTTGGTATGGCATGAAATGATAGACTTGCAAGCTCTAATTTTTGTATGACGATACCGATGGTTAATGCCTAATTAAAAGACTCCTTGGTAAATAGGTTTTTTATGTGAAAAAGATTTAATTGGGCTTAAAGGGGGTTTAGTATTAAAGCCATGGAAAGTGGAGGTCCCAAGGGGATCTCCATTGGAACTTCACGTTTGCTGATGTGAGGGTGTTCTTTGTGATCGTGTGCATTATGTCACACTTTATATTTTGGGGGATGTAATAGTCATCCTAGGTTTCTATTCTCTGATGGTGCGGCTAATACTCATAGGGGCCCTTTTAGTAGGGGGCTTAACCCATTAGTGGTTTTAGGATGGCCAAGCTACACAACCCAGGTTAAGTCTTTAAATGTATGCTAAACCTGGTTCCATTCCTAAACATGGAAGGTATAAATGTATACAAGCTTGAACGAATAAAATGAAGGGAACAATGATGATTGGAAGGACGATGACGAGGAATGGTTAGTTGAAGATATGGAGGAATTTGAGAATCACGAAAAACCCAATCTGGAGGAAACTGAAACAGTCAACTTGGGAGATCACGATGAAATTAAAGAGACAAGTGTCAGTGTCCACCTGGCGGCGCCATAAAGGGAAGAGTTCATCCACCTATTGCGGGAATACATCGACGTGTTTGCTTGGTCCTATGATGATATGCCGGGGTTGAGCACCAGCATTGTGTCACACAAATTGCCGATAAATTCTAAGTTTGATCCAGTCAAACAAAAACTGTGGAAGTTCAAGCCAGATTTGAGTCTAAAGATCAAGGAAAAAGTGACAAAATAGATCCAATCTAAGGTTATCGAGGTCACAAAATATCCGACGTGATTGTCCAACATTGTCCCTGTGCCGAAGAAGGATGGCAAGATTCAAATTTTTGTTGACTACAGAGACTTGAATAGAGCCAGTCCTAAAGATAATTTTACGTTGCCCAATATCCTCATTCTCATCGATAACTGTGCAAAACATGAAATGCAATCATTCATTGATTGTTTCGCTGGGTATCATCAGATATTGATGGATAAAGAAGATGCAAAAAAATGGATTTTATTACGCCCTGGGGCGTTTATCATTATAGGGTAATGCCGTTTGGTCTCAAGAATGCGGGTGCAACATATATGAGGGCTATGACGACTATTTTCCATGATATGATCCATAAAGAGATTGAGGTGTACGTGGATGATGTAATTATCAAATCCTGCGAGAGTTTGGATCATCTGACTCATCTGGAGAAATTCTTCAACAGATTAAGAAGGTACAGTTTGAAGTTAAATCCCTCTAAGTGTGCTTTTGGTGTGCCATCAGGAAAGTGTTTGGGGTTCATAGTCAGTAGAAGAGGGATCGATCTAGACCCATCCAAAATCAAGACAATTCAAGACTTGCCACCGCCAAGGACCAAGAGGTTGTCCATCTACGAATTAACAATTGGGAATCTTACGTATGAATTTCAAAGTATGGGCTCTTGCCCTGTCTCCATAAAGGAAGAATAAGCCAAAACAATGAGCTTTCTGAAGTTATGAGTTTCATGGGTCGTTTGAATTACATTAGCAGATTCATTGCTCAATCAACACTCATATGCGAGCCCATTCTCAAGATGTTGAAGAAAAATGCACTAAATGAGTTAACAGAAGAATGTCAGAGAGCTTTTGACCACATCAAGGAATACCTGTCCGCACCACCGGTTTTGATCTTACCAAGAGAAGAAATTCCATTATCTCTTTACCTGTCAGTCTCAGAAAATGCTTTCGGATGCGTCCTCGGGCAACATGATGAGACCGACAGGAAAGAGAAATCCATTTACTACTTGAGTAAAAAGTTCATGCCATATGAAGCCCTTTACACTCTTGTAGAAAGGACATGTTGTAGTTTGACTTGGACGGCACAAAAGTTGAGGCATTATCTGTCGTCCTACACAACATACCTCATCTCGAGAATGGATCCATTAAAGTACATATTCCAGAAGGCCGTGCCTACGGGGAAGCTAGCCAAGTGGCAAATGTTGCTGAGTGAGTTTGACATTGTGTATGTAACCCAAAAAGCAATCATGAGGCAAGCCTTGGTAAAGAATCCTGTCAATGAAGAATATGAGCCACTTCGAACTTACTTTCCAGATGAGGAATTCTTGTTCGTAGGAGAAGACATTACAGAGATTTACCCTGGATGGAGGCTATTTTTTGATGGGGCAGTCAACTTCAAAGGTTCAGGAATCGGAGAAGTTTTGGTGTCAGAAATGGGCCAGCATTATCCGGTAACTGCTAAGTTACGTTTTCCATGCACTAATAACATGGATGAATATGAGGCTTGCATCCTGGGTCTCAGATTGGCACTTGATATGGGTGTTTGTGAATTGTTAGTCATCGGAGATTCAGATTTGCTGATTCACCAAGTACGGGGAGAATGGGAGGTAAAAAATCCCAAGATTACTCCTTATGTAGAGCTGGTGCAAGAATTATGCCAAATATTTAAGGATGTTGATTTTATACATATCCCACGGATACAAAATGAGTTTGTTGACGCTTTTGCCACAATATCTTCCATGATTCAGCACCTGGATCAGAGTTACATTGATCCTTTGGAAATAAGCTTGAAGGAGCAACCCGCGCATTGCATACACGTGGAAGAGGAGCCTGATGGAAAGCCCTGGTACTATGAAATTAAGAGGTATTTTGAAACTGGAATATATCCTGAAGAGGCTAGTAACAACCAAAAGAAGACAATCCGGCGTTTGGAAAAGAATTACTTTACGAGTGGGGAAATTCTTTTTAGGAGGACTCCTGATTTGGGATTCCTAAGATGCGTCGATGCTGCAGAAGCCAATAAATTGATAAAAGACGTACACGCTGGAGTTTTTGGGCCCCACATGAATGGGTTTTTCCTTTCCAGAAAGATCCTGAGAACCGGTTACTTTTGGATGACTATGGAAAATGATTGTGGAAAGTATGTGCAAAAATGTCCAAAATGTCAGATACACGGAGATTTGATTCGAATGCCTCCACATGAGCTTCATTCAATGAGTTCACCTTGGACCTTCGTATCTTGGGGCATGGATGTTATCGGACCAATAGATCCATCGGCATCGAATGGACATAGATTTATTTTAGTCGCCATCGATTATTTCACTAAGTAGGTTAAAGTTGCTTCATACAGAGCCTTCACTAAGAAAGTGGTTACAGATTTCATCAGGAATAACTTGATTTGTCGATTCGGAGTGCTGGAATCAATCTTTACGGATAATGGGGCAAACTTGAACAGTCACTTGATGAGTGAAATTTGTGATCAGTTTAAAATTATGCATAGCAATTCGACTGCATACCGTCCCCAAATGAATGGAGTTGTGGAAGCGGCCAACAATAATATCAAGTAGATCTTGAGAAAAATGGTCAAAAATGATAGATCATGGCATGATATGTTACCTTACACTTTTCTAGGGTATCGCACAATAGTTTGAACTTCCACCGGGGTGACCCCTTATTTACTTGTCTATGGGAATGAAGTTGTGATATCTGCTGAAGTTGAAATACCTTCTCTAAGGATTATTCAGGAAGCTGGGATGAGTAACGAAGATTGGGTCCGCGCTCGCCATGAGAAACTCATGTTGATTGATGAGAAGAGAATGGTCGTTGTATGCCATGGTTAGCTGTATCAACACAGGATGTTTCATTCTTTTAACAAGAAGGTGAGAGATTGAACACTTGAAGTGGGGCAACTGGTTCTCAAGTGAATATTCCCTCACCAAGAGGAGTACAAGGGAAAATTCGCTTCAAACTGGCAAGGATCATACATAGTTCGCAAAGTACTATCTGGAGGAGCTCTGATTTTGTCTGAGATAGATGGCATAGAGTGGACCAAACCAATCAATTCTGATGCGGTAAAGAGATATTATGTTTGAACGATGTTCTAGTTTATGTGTTTTCTTAGTTTACTTGTAATCACCTTTATAGTAATATTGTTTGCTAGTGTGTAAATGCCTAGAATCCCTTTCCTTTAATGTACGAACTACGTTTGACCTGAATTCCCAAGAAAGGGATACGTAGGTGGCCTATGTCGGCTTCGGTCAACCCCTTAGGAAAATCTACCCTTTCCCTTTATGTATGAACTACGTGATGACCTGAATTCCCAAGAAAGGGATACGTATGCGGCCTATGTCGGCTTCGGTCAACCCATTAATTTCTAATCGTAATCCTGAACTATATTTGACCTGATTCCTGCTTCAACAGGATACATAGGCGCCCCAACGGCTCAGTCATATAAACCAGGAAATAGAAACTGGGGCAGAATTTTTGAGAAGGAATCTCGAAAATTCACAAGAGAAGATCGACATCCAACAAAGAGAATGAAGATCAGCAAAGACTCCAGATCCACTCGGATTGGTATCATCTCAAATAACTTTAAATTGAGGAAGAAATTTTAAGGAAGACCTCAAAATGCCGGAACATATTCCAAATTCCCCAGCACCAGAGGTTAAAGCTTTGGAAGACACCAACTGTAACAAAGTCTGGGTAGACTCAATTTTTGGCTATGATAGAACTACTTGAAGAAACCCTCCAACAATGATCATGATTTTTGGAAACCATCCGTCAAACATAGTCAAAACCATGAGGAGGACGTTCCTTGAGCTAGTACATGACATGACTGGCAGAGATTTTCTAAAGTTTTACAGAAGTTTTCGAAATTATTTTCAGAAATTTAATTCTATTTTCAAAAATCTTACGACTCACTTATTTAGTACTTGCCTAGACATCATTTGGGATGGAGTGTCAGGGTAGAAGTCCCAATGTGACGGAATGCCCGAGAGATGGCAAGGAGCAAATTGAGGATCGAAGAAGGTCAACATGGAGTAATTTCATTCAAACTAATCATTTTTCTATGGATGCAAGATCAATACACAAAAATGAGAGTCTCTTTCAAAAATCCCTGAGCAAATTGGGAGCCACAACAGATCATTAATGCCCAAGAATGGAATTTTAAGGTAGCCCTAAAAATGGGTTAACAGCTATTTATTGAGGACATTTTGATTTGTCCATATCATTTCTTGAGATCATAGGAGACAAACAAAAGTGCCTAGTCTTCTTTACAAATATTGTATTTAGAAGTTTCCTAAAAATAGTCGCTAGCAAAAGCGACTTTGTGTCTACTAATCGCCTACCTTGAGCACAGGTACATGTAGAAAGCAAGATGATGATAGATGAATTCAGGTAAAATTATTTTTATCATTTCCCCAAAGGCTATTGCATATCATCGCCACAAGGGCTACTGCATATCATCGCCTCAAGGGCTATTGCATATCATCGCCACAAGGGCAATTGCACATCATCGCCACAAGGGCAATTGCATATCATCGCCACAAGGGCTATTGGATATCATCGCCACAAGGGCTATTATATATCATCGCCACAAGGGTTATTGCATATCATCGCCATAAGGTCTATTGCATATCATCACCACAAGGGCTATTTCATATCATCGCGACAAGGGCTATTGCATATCATCGCCACAAGGGTTATTGCATATTATCGCCACAAGGGCTATTGTATATCATTGCCCCAAGGGCCATTACATATCATTACCACAAAGGCCATCTCATACCATCGCCACAGAAGGCATTCAACATCTGTTGACACGCTAGATAGAAACTCTGGCGTCGAGGATATCTCAATATTTCTTAAATCAGCATATGAATGCATCAAGGGTACACGATTTTAAGGGATGCCTTTAAGTCGCTATCCAAGGATGAATGATATATAAGGTTTCTTGGAAATTGACAATTTGAGGGTCACCTATAAGTCACATTATTTAAAATAGGATAGTGTGCAAGATCACCTATGAGTTGATAGCCTGTAGGTCATTCGCAAGCCACAACAACATCCTAACCGGATAGTGTGCAAGATCGCCCAAAAGTTGATAGTTCAAAGGTTATCCGTAAGTCACAACTAAATCCTTACCGGAGGATATGCAAGATTGTCAAATTGATACGTCCAAGGGTTCTCTATAAGCTGCGTCATATCCAAGATCGATTATGTGTAGGATTACCCAAAGACTATCATTTTGAGGGATTATCTATAAGTCATATAGTATCCAAGGTCAGATGATGTGCAGGAACACCTGAAAGCTAGCGATTGGAGGTATATTTGTAAGCCATCTCTTATCCAAAGTCGGATAATGTGCAGGATTGCCTAAAATCTAGAAATTCAAAGGATATCTGTAAGTCGCCTCGTATCCAATATCAAATAATACGCAAGATTATCCAAAGATTGATAATTTAAGGAAAATTTATAAATCGATCATCGGCTATAACCGGAGAGGTTATCACTCCACATATGATAAGTAATATAGGTAACCAAAAAGGTTGCCACACCAGTATAAGATTACATGGTTGTAGGGACCGTTCTGCATAAAGTATCACCGGGGTCACCCCACTTTGAAAACATATTTGCTCGACAGATGAGCTAATTATACAACAACCAAGGAGGTTGTTGTACCTGTTATCGCGAGTTATTTCCTATCAAACAGGTACAAGAAAGGATAACTTTGCTTTTTAGACAACAACTCACGCGGAGATATGGCAAAATACTATATACTTCTTTCGTGAATTGAGCTTATCACTAATGATTTTTGTGTCAGAAATTGTCGAGAGCATCCGAAAGGATGAAAATCTCAAATCAAAACCACAGGTGCGAATGAATCCAAAAAGGAGGTAGTACAACGTGGGAATCTTTCTCAGCATCAAAATGGGACATAGTCTGGAGAGGGATGCCAAACACTCTAGAAGCGAGCTAAATGATGATCACCACCACCATCTGACCACGCCTCTATTAGAAGGCAAGTGGGTATTTTTGGATATTCTGGTCTTAGTTTTACCTCTGGGATGTTTTCTTAACTCATACCGAGGGGAACTTTCTTCTTCTTTCGAATTCGAGTGATAAGACTCATATAGTTTTGGAAATTATGCCCAGGTAAATTATTACCTATGGATGTGAAGAGCTCCACGTTCATGGTTAAGAGGTTCCAAGCCTTTTTTCTACAACTCAATCAACTTGTCACTCATCTTGAGCCAAAGATCATCTGAAATAAAAGACTATCTTTTCTACCGATCGAGTCGAACTACAAGCAGTCTGATTCCTTAAAATCTTGGGGATATATAGGTTGGGATCTATGTAGAAAACTTGACTGCATTTCAACCTCCCCCCTAATCCCTTTATTCCCTAGCTTCTCGATTTTATCAAAAACTCTAAAATCGAAGTAACTTGTGAATTTTTTAAAAATCATGCTCAAAATCAAGCTTTACGAACTACAAGTGGCCTGAATTCTCACGTAGCCTGAGATATGTAGGAAAACGGATACCGAGGTCTGGCCACAACTATATAAACTTGTGCAAAGCCAACCTCTTTCAGATGTGAATTTGTAGTCGGACAAAAAATTAGGAACGTCAACCTCCCTTTGCCCAGGGTTACTTGCATCCACCCTACCCAAAGGGAGGGGGCAGTTGTTGACACCTAATTTTTTCCCTCCATAACTAAGTTTAATACCGAGTTTCTTTGATTTTTAATAAAATTATGACATTTATTTTTATCCGAATAAAAAAAAAATTCAAAGTATTTATCTGGATAATTTTACCGTTTTAAGTAAAGACTATATATTATCATATTTTAATATTATATATTATCATATTTTATTATATGAGATTATATAATGTTGTTACTTAAATATTTATTTTACGGAATATCAAATTTTAATCAAGGTTCGTCTTGAAATAAATATAATAATTAAAATCTTGATTTAAATATATTTTTATTCATAAAAATAGTTTATCTGAATAAATATGTGTTTGATTTTATCGAATCAAGGAGCTCGGGGTTAAATGAGGTATTAATTCACATCGAATTTTGATTTAATTTGGCCAATCTATTAGGTTTGGCCATAATCGAAATCAAAATGGCCACAATTGCGATGCAATTGGCCAATTGATTTCAATTTGGCCAAAACCTAAATAGAATTGGCCAATTCTCCAATAACCAAGTCCCCAATTTCAAACCCTAACCCAACCTAATAATTTAATCCATGACCAACCTATCCCCTTTAAATATTCAATACCCCATTTTCAACAACAGTGGCCCAAGAACATTGACCAGGCCCAATCTCTCTTAATCAAACCCCTTGACCCATTTAACAATACCCCCCATCATTAGCAACTGTCGTCCCAAGCCCAATCTATACCGCCTGACCCAGCCCACTACATTTCCCATGTACCTTCTCTCCTTCAGCAATAACAGTCCAAACCTAACATAAACGACGACAAAACAACGATGAAAATCATCCCTACTAGCACATCCATGTATGGCGACCTCAACCCGATCCTTCGATAATTCGGTATCAGCAGTTTTGACCCAAACCCGTATCCTGCGAAACAGGTGCCCATCCCACTCAAAATCATACGGGAAAAGCCAAAAAGTTTCTAGAATTTGATGAGTTGTCCTCCCAACGGCTCAACTCCACAAATCTCGGTAACAATAGTTCGATTTCGTACATTCTTGGCATTTTTTATTGGTTCATGAGGGAATTTCGTCTCCTCATTTCTTATTGGAGGATTATTGTTGGGAAGATTCCAAATTTAGTACCAATCCTTCAAGGAAAATCCTATCCAGAGCCCAGAAAATTCAAAATCTCCTCTTTTGTAAATGCCTAAAATACCCTCACTTTGTTTTTATATAAAGAGCTCACTGTCGAGCTTGAGGGGAGGATTTTTTTTTGGAGGGTCTGGGTTCAAAAATCTGGGATTTTCAAAATTGTAGGGGGGATTCTTCTTTGGGGATACTATTTCCAAATCTAGGTTTGAATTTTGGGAAATTCTGAAAGTAAAAGTTTATTTTGCGAAAATTCTCTCGTTCATTCTTTTCTGGGAAGCTAGTCGATTGATTGGGAATTCTCGAGTTGGCAATATTCGTGGTGACAATTTTACTGGTAGCTCGAGTCCCATTTTTTCGCTCCCTGAAAGGTAACGTCCTATTCCTTTAAGCTTAGGATTACTTCCGCTTCATCTCACTATTCTTTAGTCCTAAGTAATTTGAGATTATCTTGTATGCTAGGCTGACTGCTGTAGAGGTTTTAAAGACCATATAAGTTTTTTTTAGTGAAAAGTTTTGGATGTATTGTTATGTTAGGATTAATTCTTATTCGGATTGTATCACGTCATTTCTGTCTGTTCATTTTTTTATCTTGGTTCCGTAATCTGTCATCCACTTTTGGTGTTATGGATTAATCTTCGGCCTAATGCCTCTCTTGGCGTATTTCTTGTGGCTAGAATGATTGGTTTTCTGGCTAAAGTCTGTTGCTTTTAGTTTATTTAGCAGTTTCTAGCCAGATGTTGTAAAGCTCGTAGTTGTTGTTAGACTGTGTTGATCATGTGGTTACCACTAGTTGGTGTCACGGATGTCGATCTAGAAGTTTTGCTAGAAGGACCACCTCGTAGGCTCCTTTGGTTTATTATATGCCAAATGGAAAATGAGAGTAAGGTCCAAAAAAAACGTACCAAAAATCCTAGGATATCTCAATGACCGTTTCGTTTGACTCGGTCGGAAAGAGGAAGAGGATTGAAACATTCTGTGATTTTTTTTGCCGTCACTATTTGTCGTTATCATAACTGTTGAACCGGTAATGTTCCATATTGTGGCCTCCGTTTTCCTTGTTATTTTTTTTCTTTATTCCATAGTCGCAGTAATTTTCTGATTTTCATGTCGTTACTCAAGATTGCATTTTTTATTTTGGTGGGTGTTGGTTTTTCCTGGGTTGAATTATACTCAAAGTTTGAAATATTTTCATGAGATTAGTGTTTGCTTTCCTTATAATCGGGATTTAAAGACTCCCCATGCATATGAGCATGTAAAAAAAATGTGTGTATATGTGATGGCGTTGCATTCTACAATTCGTGTTGTGTCTCCAATTGTGTTAATGAAAGATGGCTAATGCCTCTGTTTCAGGCATCTGTTTGTTCTAGAGAATGTCTTGAATTCATGCTTTAGGTGTTTATTAGTTCTCCGTTGCGATTGAGTGCCAATAGATGTAAAATGTGTGATTTCCCTGAGAAGATCTTATGTTAAAATCCTAGCTTTGGTTTAAATATTTTCCAAGAAAGAGCCTTTGTTTGGGCTATGAGCTTTCACCCAACTATTTATTGTCCTTTAATGGGGCTTCTCAACATGGGCTAATCTTATCCCTATGTGCATAAAAAATTATTCCAAATTAATCGTGAAGGTGTCATATGCTTTGCCTTTATATTCTTGAATGTGTTTTCCCATCTTTGAAAATAATGTCCTAATAGATTAGTTAAGATCTGCATCATGTAGTTCTTTAGTTAATCACGTATTCGCTACCTTTATATCTTTTTCTATCTTTTTTTAGTCGCATACCAACCTTTGTGAATTTTCCTACTTTATTGATTATTGAAGATCCGTATGCTGCCATTTTTAGTTAAACCCACATTAATTTCCTTTAATTTCTTTCCTCTTTCTTTGGTCAATCATATGTTTATATTATTTATTGTCCTTTACCTGGAAATTGCCCGAATCATACAAGGACTCTTTCCCTTTGCATATTTTCGAGGGACAATGCGACCCACTTCTTCTAGCTGATTCCAAAGACCAAGTTCGAAGTCAGTCACTTGACGTATGGGCGCAAGAAGATAAAAGAAAAAAAATGGGTTAAATTCCCATATCTGAAGCAGCAAAAAGATGCAAAAGTCTAATTTGTCGTTTTATTTATTTAAGCATTAACGCCCTTATTTTATTTATTTTACTTATTTAATTATTCATTGATTTCTTCCTCGAAGCCAAAGTTGTACTTAACATAGGTGAAGTGAAAACTCGAGCCAAAGGGCTTGAAAACATAGAAATAGGACAGGTGAAAGAATAAATGGGTCGGAAGCCCAACTAGACTAGGATAGGTCTCGTTGATTTGGTCCCAATGGCCTAAATCCTTTACTTTCTCCTCCCTTCCCCTTTTATGTGTTTATTTGTTTATTAGTTTTTGTTTAGACTCAGTTAAAATTCCTACTAAGTCACCTAAATCTATCTTACACAATTCTTTTTTTTCTAAAAAATCAATCACTTTTCAACAAATTAATCTTTTTAGAAGTTAATCAAAAGACGTTTTCAAAAAGTTCGGATAACCGCAAGTTAGCGGACGTTTTAGGTGCCTAACACCTTTCTAAAATATTAATAGGAACCGCTTACTCAGAATCTCTAACTTAAAATGACTTTTCTATTTTGGATCATTTAAAGTATTTATAAAGGTTTCTTAATTCCTTTTCAAAATTAAGTGGCGACTCTCAAAAGTCAAAATTTCATCAAAACAAGTAGATGCCTGCTTTTCATCAACGACCCTTTTTTAACTTACGATCAGTCGATGAGCTCAGAACAGATAGTGCTGGATCATATATCTCAATACCCTCCCTAAATGTAAAATCAAGCCTCTGAACTTCTTCAAGTGTGGGTCATAGGTTGTTGTAAGCAATTTGTGAATGTATAATACATATAATAGTGGTCAAACCATATTTTTCAGATAAAAGAATAAAAACTTAGATAGTGTATGATATTTACCTTATTGAACATCCCATCCATAAACTTCTCATATTTAGGCCTCACTCCCACTACAAACATAACATTACTCTAACAGACAACAATCTTTTTATCAACTTCAGAACAACACTCATACATCCATACATTCAGTATGTGTGGCATTCCTCTCAACTAGTATAGCTATTTTTTCAATAAAAAATCTTAACTCCACGTAGTCATCAACTTCTCAAATAAACACTTACCCTATACGAATTATTTGTAACGCCCATCCTCCACCATCTGGAAGTGAGAAATACTAACTGGTATATCGCGTATTTGTGAAAACAAGAATGTATAAATGAAGTACAACATCGTCGTGTTTAATGCATCCTGAATGTCATCGAAGTTTCCCATCTTGACATATTGAACCAATGTGAGCTTAGATATTCCAAATTTTTCCTTGGGAAAATACTTCAACATTATAGTAGATATGGGTGAGTTAGTGTTATCAGTACTCAAATCGGTAATTAGAGAAACTCAAACATAGTAAATTTTATAACAGTTTCATGTACATAAACATGTATCTCAGTAAGCGTTTAAAATTTTAATTATTTAAGTTTTGACCCTCCCATATTCATAATATCTATTTTTACTTGAATTGTGTTTATAGATATTAAAAGGGTGTTTGGGGAAAGTTTTAGGGTTTTTGAAAGGGGTTCGAGGTTATTTTGGGACCCCGAGGCAGTGAGAGTTTATGATATTATCGTGTCACGGAGGCTACCCTCTGTGATATCAGCATGGCATGGAGATAGTCTCCGTGATATTGGCGTACCATACCAAGGTGAAAATTTCTTGTAGTTTTGTTTATGTTAACTAGGGATGAGGGGCTTTTGATTTTCTTTTTATCTTTTTATCCCTTGTACGACTTTTAAACATAAAATAATCCCATTTTTATCAGTTTTCAAAGATCAAATTCCTCTATTTCACTCTCAAACACAAAACCCAAGAACATTTAAGGGTTTCACTGTGCATTCATCTTTCAAACTCCAAACCTCAAATTGTTTTCAAATTCGTGTATATTTCAGTCATGTATCTTTTCCCCAAACTTTAGTTTTACATTATGGCATTGATTTGATTTCATGTGTTGTGGGTTTTGAAATTGGGTTAAGGAATTTTGGTTGCTTTTGATTGAATTACTTGTCCTATTATTTTAATTGATTATTCAAGCTTTAAATTGGTGTTTTGGGGACTGAATTGGTACTTTAATTAAATTGTTAGAATCGGGAACATGGGTTTCCCCAAATTAGATGAATTTTGGATTTGAATTGTATGAACCTCAACCCACTTTGTTAAATTGATTTTGTTTATGGAAAATTGCATGGTTTAACTTGCTTTTGAACTCAATCCTTGCATTAATGGATAAATGGTTATTTAAATTGATCTGGATGGTCTTGGTAGCCATGGTTTTGATTGTAATGGAACTTGGGAGTCTAATTTAATTTTTTGAATTGGTTTGGCATGTTTAATTTAGCTTGCAAGCATATTGGTATGATAATACCAAGTGGTAAATGCCTTAAGGAATGACTCCTGGATTAATGGTTTTAATTTAGGCTTAAAAGGGGTTGTGTAGCTCACTTTGGAAGGTGGAGGTACCAGGATGACTGATACTGGAAACCATATTTGCCGATGTAGGTTTCTTTATGACCATTTGCATAGTTCACACATTATATATATACATTTTAGAATGGTTGGAGCCTCAGTAGCTTTGGACCTTCCTTGGATTTCTCTAGTTTGTGTGGCTTATATGCACTGGGGCCCTTTTAGTAGTGGGAGTTGAGCCCATATAGCTCATGGGTGCCCTTAGGATGGTTAGAGCTACACAATCCAGGATAACAATTTTAAATCTCATGCTTAAACCTTGTTCCCTATCTCGGCATCCAATATATGTATATCTAAATGTGTGCATGTTGTTTTGAATGACTTTGGACATGGCATTATCTTATAACTTCCCATGAGTTACATGCAAGTTCTTATCCCACTGACCGTCCTAGGAAACTACATTATTTCATAATATAGTGTCTGAAGATACTTCTTTTACCCCTGTGTAGTGTTAGGTGGGCTAGCACGTTCGTCGAGTGGCTATGAAGTGGTGATCCTTCATCTTTTGGAAGGCCTTATCATTTCCATATTCTTTTTTTTGACTCAGTACTTTTGGATTCTTTAGGTCATGGTCGGGGGCATGTCTTAACCTATTTGGTATTCTGGTTTTAGAGGCTATTATGGATAGATGTAGCATGGTTGGTTATGGTTTTGACTCTTAGTATCATAGAGTTATCTACTCATCTTTTATTATTCTTTATGGTCATTTTGTGATCATGAGGTTAGGCAATGGAGGGCAGTACCCGGTCCATGGTGGGCTTGATATACCCATCACGATCAGGCCCTGATTTAGGTTGTGATAAGCTTAGCATCAAATCCAGGTTTAGAGTCGTCAAATGTCCACAAATCTATGTTGAGTAGAGTCTTTTTATAGATGTGTAGTATGCCATACTTATATAGATGAGGATACAAGGCATTTAGGAATATTTCCCTTTCTTGTGTTTTATTTTGTGCTATCGATTCTAGTGTTATGGAACTTCTCTAATTCCGAGATTCCTCATATTTTTTATTATGCCTCTTTGAAGATCTGATGTTCATAGAAACTCTACTAGGAACTCTATCCTACCTGAGGATAATGTCAAGGGGACTCGCCCTGTGTATGGAGTGTAAACCCAATCTAGGGCCCCTGATCCTATTTGTACTGCTCTATATGGAGTTCTACCTGTCCCTACTAGTCCTCATTGGTCTTCTTGGGGTAGTGATGCTTATGATCAACTTCCTCAGGGGGACATCCTATTGCAAAGTTCTGCTGGTCTATTCATTTGCTTACTCAATAGGTGATATCTTAGTCGTATCAGTCAGATCGGATGGGTTTTGTTGCTCTTTCATCTAAGGTCACTCGGTTTGGCCAGTTCACGAGGTTGAATCCCTTGATTTTTACAGCCTCTACGGTTGAGGAGGATCCTCAGGGGTTTGTGAATGACATAGAGAATATTTTTAAAGTGATGCATGATATTGATTCTGAAGGTGTAGAGTTCATTGCATATCAGCTGAAGGATGTACCTTATTAGTGGTATAAGGAGTAGGAGAAGTTAAGGGGTGATCATGCCGAACCATCATTATGGGATGAGTTTTTGGAAGCCTTTTGTCCAACTCGAACCAGGTCCTAGACGTGACGGTATCTCAAGTCCATCGAGGATCGAAGACCACCCCTTTTGGCTAGCCAAATAGAACATAACACCTAGTAGCGGCTAAAATTCAAACATTGATGAGCGGTGAATTTATCACTTATTTGCACTCAACAATCGTGCAAGCTACTATGAATTGAATATATAAATGAGTCATGTTTGTGATTAAATGCACTAATTTTCATAATTTTTATTCACACAGGTGATGATATGGAAAGATGTGGATTTAAGCTAAATATAAATCAAAAGGAAAGAAAAAGTGCACAGTTGAAGATCCTACACGAATCAGGCTTAGTTACTATGATCGCGGTCCTAGGGCTACGATCGTGGCTAGTCAAGATAGGTATGCCACCGCAATCACGTGGATCTTTGATGTTGGGTGTATTTATAAATTCTAATGTCGCTATTCTAGTCTTTTTAACCTTGTTTTGAGGATGATTAATGTGCTATATGGGTTTATAATGAGATAAATGTGTATAAAAGTGTTAAAGCATGTTTTTATGATGATTAAAGGGAGTTCTAAGAAAGTTTGTATTTAAAAGATTCATTTAGAATTCAACCCAAAAAACTAGCATTACTAGCTTAAGCTAGGTGCTTGTCGAGTTGATTCCGGTGGATTCTATTGTGTTTAAAGTGTTACAAATGGTTTTTGTGTAATTATGAGTGGTATAATTTTTTGGGAGTAAGAAAATTTCAATTTGAATGAGTCTATAGCTGGAACAATAAGTGAAAGATCAATGTTAACTAGATATGCTTAGCTCTTGTTTGTATTCATAGTAATGGGTGTTGTGTTGTGTTTCTCTTTTAATTCGTGTGGTTTGATGATGTAGGAGGATTTTGGAACTGTATATGATGATATTTTGATGTTAAATAGGCTTGAAATTCATGGAAAATACACCACAAAACAAGGGATCAAGAGGGGATACTCAACACTTAACCAAATTTCGGAGAGAAACTTCCAGTAGCTCAAGGTGATTTGGAGGCGCAACCTTGCCTAGAGCGTTGCTCTAACTAGGGATACACCACACCTAGAGTGGGGCTCAACCTAGGGTGATGCCCCACCCACTTTCGGGCTCAATAACTGAAGGTTTTCTTGTCCAACACGGATTGGGCTCACTCATATACTTTAAATACATGTTGTATCACATTTTTACACACCTTTTAGCATATTTTGGAGATCAAAGGGCTTCTACAACTTCTTCATTAGGTTTTTATTATTTTAATTTATTTCATTCATGTTTTAGTCATTAATTACCACTTTGTGATTACGATTATGACTGTGTGGCTAAACGCCCTTTTCTGGGGTTAAAGCCAAAGACATGATTACTATTGTTTTGAATTAAGTTCATTAATTTTGCTTATCATTATTGGTTGTGTGTTTATCTTTGATTTAACTATTTTAAGTTTTTGCGGCCCTTAGAATACACTACTTTCTACCTTTTGATCTCGGGAGAGGGAATAGAGGATAGAACATGGAGATGAAAAAAGTATGGTTTTCATTCTTTTATAAAATAAAGAATTGAACTTAGCACCTAGGACAGGGATGTATTTAGGAGCCTTACTTGGTTCAAACGTATGAGGATATCTTTAAATAACCTAATTGAATCATTACATCTCCGCTCAATGATGTAGTTGTAAAGTTTAACTTAGGTAAAGGATTAGAGGTTGGGAAACCATAGTCATGCAATTAACCCTACGAATCTATAACCAAGATAAGCAATTTAATGAATGAAATTCAATAACATGGTATGATTGTCGAAAATGCTTTAACCCTAAGTTTTCTCCCATTGATTATTTCAAGATCATTACATTACGCCTTGTTTACTTTACTTGCAATTACAAATTACAAACTCTCTCTCTTTTGGTTACTCTTACACCAACTTAATCTAAATTGTGACTGAAATAGAATCCTTGAAAAATCAAGTCTCTGTGGGATTGATATTGGCTTTCATTAGGCCGTTTTACTACTTGGTAGACCACATATACTTTTGTGTGCGCTTGGGCGCTGTCAAGGTTTTAGCGCCGTTGTCGGAGACTTGTTATTTAGCAATTGTTAATTTTAGTTTTACTTTTAGATTTATTTGGTGTTTTTATGCTTGGTCTTGGTTTTGTTATTGCAAAAAACAGATTTTTAAAGTGGTAAGCTGGAAAGGGATAAGGAGTTGGTTGAACCAAGATCCAAACTTGAGCAACTTTACTATCAACGAAGGAGAGAAGCAATCTTTCTCCCGTGTATTCCTCAAATTAACCAAGACCAAGAGGATACTGCTCCAATGGCTGAACAACAAGCAGCTCGTCGGACAGTTAGGGAAGTGGCAGTCCCACTTCTAATAAACTTGACTTCCCCAATTCAAAGACCGACTGTTATGGGGAATTTTGAGTTAAAGCACAACATGGTGTTGCTTCTCATCAGCAGTGTACAGTTCGTAGGTCTTTCACACGAGAATCTACAAGTCCACTTGCAGCCTTTTATTAATATTACTAATACATTCATTCCAGCTAGGGTGAGTATAGATTATGTGAGTCTCATACTATTTCCCCATTCACTTTTAAGGGAAGCTAAAAAGTGGTTGAATACGGAGCTGGCTAATTCAATCACATCATGGGAAGACTTACCCAGAAAGTTCCTCATCAGATTCTTTCTATTAGGAAAGACTGTAAGACTTTGCAGTAAGATAGTGAGCTTCAAACAGAAGCCTGATGAAAATCTATATCACACTTAGGAATACTTTAAGGCCCTTCTTCGGGATTTTCCACACCACCAACATTCCAATGAGGTACTTGCTCACACTTTTGTAGAATCTCTTGATCACACTATGAAGATTTTGCTAGATTCAGCCGTAGGTGGTCAAGCACTGGAGTTGACCTATGATGAGCTGTACATATTATTGAACCGCATAGCACAAGGAAATCCAGAGTGGTATTCAAATTCTAGAAGTGCCATAAAAAATATTGCAGGTGCATTAGAGGTAGACCAATTCACAACCTTATCAACACAGGTTTCTGCATTACGGAATAGGATCAACACTCAGTTCAGCAGCATAAAGTTGGGAGCAGCACAACCTGCAGCCACAGTCAATGCCATCCAACAAGCTGCAAGTTGGTGTGAACTATGCGATAATAATGGTCACTTAGAAGCTATGTGTGCCTCAAATCTAGAATTAGTAATGTATGTGGGCAATGCTCAAAAGCCAAATTATGGTAATGCCTACAACATAAAATGGCAGACTCAGCCGTGGAACGCCCAACAACAATAAATTCAGCAACCACAGGCACAAACTAATCAGCCAACTAGAAACATGGAAGAGATGTTGAAGAAACTTTTATCTAACCAAGCACAGTTGACTGCAAACATGAAAAATCAGCAAGCAGCCACTAGAAGTTTAGAGTCGCAGTAGGGGAAATTATCACAAGCATTAACTACTAGGCCACAAGTATTGGAGTAACTGGTAAAGTTGATGCCATGTGACTAGGAGGTCATGGGTTCAAGCCTTGGGATCAGCCTCTGGCAGAAATGCAAGATAAGGATGCGTACGATACACCCTTATGGTAGGGTCCTTCCCCGGACACCACGCATAGTGGTAGCTTTAGTGCACTAGGCTGCCCTTTTATTAAATACTAGGCCACAAGGTGGTTTGCCTAAAGATATAAAAAATCTAAAGAAGGTTATGGAAATCACCTTGAAAAATGGTAAAGAGCTTCACAGAGAATCTCCTAAGGCAACAAAGGAGGTAGATGCTGATGTGGTGACCCAATAGGTAAATGACAGAGTTGCTAAAAATTCAAGGAAGTCTGAGTACTTGAAAGAAAAAATTGTTGAACTAGAAGTGAAGAAGACACTGCCACTACCCTTCCCTCAAAAGAAAATTAAAGCAAGAAGGATGTCATGTTCAAGAAGTTATTTGATACATTCAGAGGGTTTACAAAGTACTTAACTTACCTTTGTTAGATGTTTTGCAGGGTATGCCTAAGTATACAAAGTACTTAAGGGATGTGGTTTCTAATAAGGTGAAATTGCAAGATGTGGGAGCAATAACACTCACGAAAGAGTGTAGTATGGTAATGACACAGAAAATCCCCAAGAAATTGAGAGATTCGGGGAAGTTTGCTCTCCCTATCCAAATTGGGAGTAAAGTTTTCCATGCACTGAGTGACTTAGGGGTAAGCATAATTTTGATTCCCTATCCTTGTTTAAAATATTGAGCTTAGGAGATCTGAGACCGACCATCGTGTTGTTGTAGCTGGCAGATGGGTCATTTACACATCTGAATGGAATAATTGAGGAGGTCCTCATAAAGGTTGGTAAATTTATTATACCTGCTAATTTTATTATTTTTTATTTTGAGGTAGATGAGCAGGTACCAATCATCTTGGGGCATCTATTCTTAGCAATTGGAGGGGCCTTGATTGATGTTAGAGAAGGTACGCTCAAAATGAGGGTAGATAATAAAGCGGTGGTATTTGATGTTTAAAAAACACCCATCATAAATTCCCAAATTAAAGATTTGTGTATGAATAATGTTATTGAAGGGGATAAGTTTGGGGTGTCTAGGCCAAAAAAGACCTTTTCGAACTACCTAATTGAGCATCCTAAGCTTCTACCTCCTAAGTTGGATATTATGGAAATTGATGAGCCTGAAAAGGCTAAATTTGAAAAATTGGTGACACTTGAGAAATCACACCCAAAATGGGTGAAAAGGATAAGAAGATGGCCTCCATGTGTGAGGAAAAAAAATGAAGGAATTTGGTTGAGTTGAGCTAGGTCGTGCCGTGACACAAAATCAGGCGCTGCTTGGGAGGCAACCCAAGTTAAGTAGGTATGTTTTATTTTTAGTTTTTAGTTTTATTTCACGTAGTTTTTGTTTTTAGTTGAGTCGCAGGTTAATGGGAAGTTTGAGTACCATAAACTTAAGCTAAAGAGTATGGAAAAAATAGAGTGTTGGGTCCCATGGATCTCATTTATGTGTAAAGATGCTACTAGCATGACCTAGAGGCCTCGGGGAGTATTTCTTTCTCTTACTTTTTATTCACTTTGGGGACAAAGTATATTTTTAAGTGTGGGGTGGGGAAATTTCTAATTTTTGGCTCAATTTATAATTTTTAGGATAGGAATAAGTGAGATATTTGAGTTGGTGATATTTTTGATTGCATGGTGCAAGTGTTTTGTTTGGTAAAAGCATGTTGATTGAGGGAATTTCTACTTTTGAGACTCTTAGGCTCATGATTATGACTCTTGTACTTTTTGGCTTAAATTTGAATTCATGTTATTGTTTGGTTGGGAGCTTATGATGATCCTATTGAGTTGAGCATGTGCCATATGTGATGTAAGGTTTTATGTATATTCCTTGTTGCATGTGATGTCTAGAACATGCCCGGTGTCTGTGTAAAGAGAAATAAAGAGTGTGGGTTTAGGAGATGATTTAGGCATTTCATTGATAGCCTTGTTTTGTACCTTATATTTATCCTAACCTTTGTGCATTATCTTAGTTAACCCCCATTGAGCCTTTATCTTTTTCTTTGGTAGCCTCATATGTAGCCTAATCCCTTCTTTAATAGACCTTAATTTGATCCAAAAAGCTCCTAAGTGCTTTAATAAAAAAATGAATTTGAGAAAGGAGTTTGAGAAATTGAAGAAGAAAAAGGTGAAATTGATGCCCCAAGGTAATAGTTATTTGTGTTTATATTTGATATGTTGTGGTTGGGAGTGATGTAAATGGTGTTAGAAATATTCCCATGGTTGTTAAAAAGAAAAAAATTGAATCTTGAAGGAATAAACAATGCGCCCACCATGTGTTTGTGAAAATGCCTAAAAGAGATGGGGCAAAATAAAAGATATAGATGGATGAAAACTTGTACTTTGGTTGTTGGAGATTGGTTCTAAATGTATAGTGTAGTGTATTAAAGCATTTAGAGAGGTTAGTCACTATTCCCAAATAATTTCTATCCGTCCCTTAGCCTACATTACAACCTCAGAAAGACCTATTTGATCCTAAATTGATCATTCTAATATTAGTAGATCACTACACTAAGGGAAAGCCTATGGTTCATTATGTGTAACTTGTGAATTCTTTGTGAGAGTGATTATAATTTAATTCTTATATCCATCATGTTATGAATTGCTTAATTATGAGTGATTATGGGTAACTCGCTTGTTGTGAGGGGAACATATTTGATGAATGTGGGTGATTTGTATGACATCCTTGAATGAGTGATATGCATGAGTTTTCCAACTAGATGAGTCAATTCTTGAGTCTAGGATGTTTTGGAGTAGTGTTCATAAACTTTCAATTGTGTTTGTAACATGCTTATTGTAGAAACTTGCATTCCATGTAGTCATTGTAGTACTATATTAAGTGTCTTGCATGTAGAAGTGTAGAATCTCCAGCTCATGAGGTTTATATTTAAGAGTTGTTTGAGGACGAACAAGGATTTATGTGTGGGGTGGTAATGTTGGGTGTATTTATGCATTCTAGTCACTATTCTAGTCTTTTTAGCCTTGTTTTGAGGATGATTCATGTACTATACGGGTTGATAATGATATAAATGTGTATCAAAGTGTAAAATCACGTTTTTATGATGATTAAAGGTAGTTCTAAACAAGTTTGTACCTAAAAGATTCATTTAGAGTTCAACCCGTAAAACTAGCGTTACTAGCTTGAGCTAGGTGATTGTCGAGTTGAATCCGGTGGATTCTATTATGTTTAAAGTGTTCCAAATGGTTTTTATGTGTAATTATGAGTGTAATAATTTGTTGGTAGTGAGAAAAGTTCAATTTGAATGACTCTACAACTGGAACAATAAGTGAAAGATCAATGCTAACTAGCTATGCTTAGCTCTTGTATTGATTTGTAGTTATGGGTGTTGTGTTGCATTTCTCTTTTAATTCGTGTGGTGTGATGATGTAGGAGCTTTTGTAAATGAATATGATGATATTTTGATGTTAAAAAGGCTTGTAATTCATGGGAAAGATGCCATAAGACAAGGGATCAAGAGAGGAGACTCAACACTTAACCAAATTTCGGAGAGCAACTTTGAGTAGTTCAAAACGATTTGGAGGCGTGACCTTGCCTGGAGCGGTGCTCTAACCAGAGATACGCCCCACCTGGAGCGGGTATAAATCTAGGGGGATGCCCCACCCATTTTTAGGCTCAATAACTGAAGGTTTTCTTGTCCAACGCGGATTGGGCTCACTCATATACTATAAATACATGTTGTATCACGTTTTTACACACCTTTTAGCATATTTTGGAGAGAAAGGGTCTGCTACAACTTCTTCATTAGGTTTTTATTATTTTAATTTATTTCATTCATATTTTTAGTTATTAATTACCACTTTTTGATTACGATTATGACTATGTGTGGCTAAACGCCCTTTTCCGGGGTTAAAGCCAAAGATATGATTACTATTGTTTTGAATTAAGTTCATTAATTTTTCTTATCATTATTGGTTGTGTGTTCATCTTTGATTTAACTATTTTAAGTATTTGCGACCCTTAGAATATAATACTTGTCTACCTTTTGATCTCGGGAAAGGGAATAGAGAATAGAACATGGAGATGAACAAAGTATGGTTTTCATTCTTTTATAAAATAAAGAATGAACTTAGCATCTAGGACAAGAATGTACTTAGGAGCCTTACTTGATTCAAATGTAGGAGGATATATTTAAATAACCTAATTGAATCGTGACATCCCCAATCAACGATGTAGTTGTAAGGTTCAACTTAGGTAAAGGATTAGAGGTTGGGAAACCATAATCATGCAATTAACCCTACGAATCTACAACCAAGATAAGCAAGTTAACAAATGAAATTCAATAACATGGTATTATTGTTGAAAGTGCTTTAACCCTAGGTTTTCTCTCATTTATTGTTTCAATATCTTTACATTCGCCTTGTTTACTTTACCTACAATTACAAATTACAAACTCTCACTTTTGGTTACTCTTACACCAACTTAATCTAAATTGTCAACTAAAATAGAATCATTGCTGAATCAAGTCTTTGTGGGATCGATACTTGTCTTTAATTAGGCCACTTTACTACTTGGTAGACCACGTACACTTGTTTGTGCACTTCGGCACTGTCAGTCTTATCACGGTCGCGGTAGCCACGATTGCGGAAAAACCAACGCAATCACGGCCTAACGGGTTTAATGACCCAGGAAAATTTAGTAAAATGACGTAGATAGTTCCACTTCCTATATAAGGCACAAATATTTTCCCTTTGGGTATTCTTGGATAAAATAGATTGAAAAAATTAGAAACTTTCTGAACCCCAGAATTTGGGGATAATTTTGTATTTGAAATTTCAAGTGGAGTTTGGTGAAATTGAAGTGTAAAGAGGGAAGATTATTTTTATTCTCCATTGTCTTGTATGCCATGAATGAATCTTATGTTATATTTTCTCTCTTTTCTTCATGAGTATCTAAATCTTTTAGTCTTGGGATTATGTTGAATTAAGGGGCATTTGTGTTTGGGTAATGATGTGTTTGTGTAAATCTTAGTTGTTGATTATGAATTCCACTATTGCTTGGTATAAATGGTTGGGATTTGTGGGTGAAAACCCCAAGTATCCAAAATGGGTTTATTGGGTGAAAACCCCAAACTGTTGAAAGCTCTCATCATCCTTGAAAGAGGGATGTGGGTGAACTCTTGAGAACCCATAGCTTTCTTGACAGAGGGCTATAGGGGGAAAAGCAATAGTGGACAATTGTGCACGTAGCTTTCTATCTTTTTCCAACTTATAAATAAGGGTAGATGGAGAGTAGGTTACATCATGAGCATCTTCCTAGATATAGGGATGCCCAATTGAGGTTTTGATTTTCTTTCATTGATACACTCATTAGGTACTCGAAAGAATCAAGGAGTGGCATCCTTGAGGCTTTGTTGACAAAATAGCCGCAAGGACCCTCAACCTAGCCTACCATGTCATCAATGATTAAAACTTACACCAAACCATCATGGTCCCATGCACAACTTGCTCTTGGGAAGACATAATCTCAAGATTCCTCCAAAAATGAATTCTAAAACAAAAGTGTTACCGTAGTGTGTTTCTTGTCTTGATATTGACAAAACACGTGCCAAACCAACACCCCCCCCCCCCCAATTTTAATATGTGCATTTTGATTTATTCACATTGCGGGTAGCTTATTAGTAGCATTTAACACCCATAGGACTATAATTCTAATTTCGCTTCTCGTGGATTCGACCTCAACATAAGTTGAGCTATTAACAACGACCATCCTCTACCAATTTCAATGGTAGGTGAGCATTATCGAACATATAATAATATAGAGGATAATAAACTCAATACAACTAATAGTGTCAATCTTAACAACCCAATCCACTGTAATAGCCACAAAGCCTCTAACAAAACCAAAAACCAATTTAAGTCGGGACATGCCCCCGACTCTGACATTGACAAAGACAATGATAATGTTAAAGATAATGTGAAGTCTTCAATTCTACTTAAAGGAAAGAAATTGTGGAATGATTAATTATTTTGGAGAATGGAAGCTCATCACTTCACCACAACGATCGATGAACCAAGACGATCCATCTAACACTGTGGAGGAAACGTAGAAGTATCTCTGGTGCATTCATCGCATGGGAATACATCGTATGGAGATGGTTAGTGGGTTGAGCACTAACATGTAACTCAAGGGTAGAGGATAAAATAACGCCATGATCAACAGTTTAAAATCCATTAAAATTCAGTGCACATGATCATATGCATATATATATATCAGGTGTTGGGATAGGGAACGAGGCTTAGCATGCACTTTAAAATCATTAACTTAGACTATGTAGCATAATCACCATAATAAGGTACCTACGAGCTATATGGGTCCAGCTCTCCCCCATCTGAAAGGGCGTCAATCCATGTGGACTCACGAACCAATGTACAATCACATATACATATGCACAATGGGGACACAAACCTCCCGGCATATACCAAGAGTGACTTAAGCACTCCGTTAATGACATGGGGGACTCGAACCTCTGAATCATATAATAAAGAGGGACTCAAACCTCCCGGTTATTTAAACCCCCTCATAGGCAACTGTGATTTCCAAAATTGTCCCCTCAGGACCTCCACTTTCATGGCACAGCTACACAAGCCCCATTCAAGCCTAATTAAATCGCTTCTCACACATTCCCATTCATTGACCAAGGAATCTACCATTGTGTTACACCATGGGTATCGTCATACCCTTACATTTGCAAGCTTATCTCTATGCCATAACAATCACATTAGTTTGGGGGGAGTACTTTGGCCGTCTTTGTTCATTAAATCAAATCATAGCCAACTAGGCTTCCAAAATCCATGTTCATTGTTTAATCATTTATGCTATGCAATAGCATGGGTGAGTAAGTCAAATCGAGTGACAATTTCACAGTTCAAAGCCATTTACACAAGTGGTTTGAGGGAACACCATTATATAAAACCAATTACAATTTCAAAACATCAACTAGGGGGGAAACCTTTACCCCCATTCTAATTCCCAACCCATGCACCCCATTAGTTTATAACATCGATTTCAAAGCATGAAAAATTCATAGAAACCATGGGAAAATAGTTCAAGAATCAAACATTCCAAAACCCTCAACCACATTCAAACCCACATTCCAAACTATACAATTAAATCACGTAAAATACATGTTTTTCATAAATTAAGAATTGGGGAAGAGCAACATGCCTTAAAAATCAAGGATTACGGAGAGAATTCAACCTTTAAAGCTCTAGATGGTCCACCTTTTAGAAATCCTAGGTACTTTTTGCTTGAGAGAATTTGTGAGAGAAGAAAATGTGTCTTGATTTATTAAAGGGTGGAAATAATTCCTGAAAGGTGTTTTATGGTCGTGGGTCACAAGTGGGGAAAAGGAAAAATGTCCAAAGTGCCCTTATTTAAAAGCTGAAAAATTATCGCCAGTGACTATGGGTCACTCTGCAACTCATAAGGTCACATAATGACTCATTACCGTGAGTCATAGTCAAGATAGTTTCTAGGGCACACATACACTTTTGACCTTATGATTCACCTCATACGACTCGTCAAATGACCCTGCGATCCATATGGTCCAAGTCATATCCAAGACAGAACTATTTGGGTAACTCACTGGTCACCCTACAATTAGCACATAACGACTTGTATGGAGTTACTACGACTCATAGAGTCTAGTCATTGTCAAGGAAGAAAAATTTTGACACATACACTGGTTGGCCTACGATTTGAGTTTATATGACTCGTACGAAGACCTTATGACTCGTAAGAAGAGTTGTTATCTGGACAGTGAGCTCAAAGGTCTGTGATTTCTCAGGGACCAATACTTGGGGTGTTTCATTCTCCCCCTTAGGATCATTCGTCCTCAAATGATGGTTCAAGGCATTATTTGGCATGATTTAACATAGAAACATACTTACACTTAACTTTAACAAAGACAGAAAACAAAGATGTCAAGGAAATCATGATTTCCTCTAACCAAGTAAGAAAACAAGAATGTTAAGATTAACACATACCTTAATCACGATTATCCGGAATGGGGAACAAAAATGGGTATTTGGACTTCAAGCCCTCTTCAGCTTCCCAAGTAGCTTCCTTGCCTTTTTGGTTCTGCCAAAGAACCTTTTCTGAAGCGACATCCTTAGTCCTCAAGCGATGGACCTGTCGATCTAAGATCTCAACCAAGAATAAGATAAGGAATTTGAAACACTAATACTCTTAAAAGAAACAACCACGGAAGGATCACCCACACACTTCTTCAACATCGACACATGAAAGATCAAATGGATAGATCATAAACTCAAAGGCAATTCCAACTCATAATCCACACTGCCCACTCGCCTTAAAATACGGTACGGACTAACAAAATAAGATTTTATCTTTCCCTTCCTTCCAAACCGCATCACTCCCTTCATGGGAGACACCTTTAAGAATTCCAAATCATCCACCTCAAACTCTAACTACCTTTTCCTCATGTTTGTATAGGACTTTTGGCAACTAATGGTAGTTCTAAGTCTACCGAGTCACCTTCACCTTCTCCATATCTTCGTGAACCAAGTCGTGACCAAATAACCTGACCTCATCAAGCTTGAACCACCCAATAAGAGACCTACACCTCTTACCATAAAGAGGCTCGAAAGGAGCCATTCCAATACTAAAGTGACAGCTATTATTATATGCAAACTCTATGAGGGGTAAATGATCAACCCAACTACCACCAAAGTCAAGCACACAAAACCTTGGCATATCCTCCAACATCTAAATAGTCCTCTTTTCTTGTCCATCTATTTTAGGGTGGAAGGCAGTCCTAAGGCTCACCTTAGTTCCCAAACCACTCTGAAACAAATGCCAAAAATAAGACGAGAACTGCGTACCTCAATCAGAAATAATGGAAATTAGAGCACCATGCAAATTGACTCTCTCTTTAATGAACAACTTGGCTTTATCCTCAGAAGAGAAATTTTTCCTTACCGGCAAGAAGTGAGCAGACTTAGTTATCCTATCCACAATGACCCTAATAAAATCAAACTATCCACGAGTTCGCAAAAGACTCATAACAAAATCCATACTGACCACCTCCCATTTCCATATAGGCAACTTGATTTCTTTAAATAGCCCACTAGGCCTCAAATGCTCCACCTTCTCTTGTTGAAAAAACATGCATTTAGCCATAAAATTAGTGACATCCCACTTTATATTATTCCACCAATAGATCTTCTTCAAGTCATGGTACATCTTTGTTGAACTGGGACGAACAGTATACCTTGACTCATGAGCTTCAGCCAAGAATCTTTCTCACAACCCATCAACATTGAAAACACACAATCTCCCTTGGTACTTCAAGATACCATCACCGCCAATGTCAAAAGCCATCACCTTTTGGTGAGCCACATCATCCTTGATCTGTATCAAGATAGGGTCCAAGACCTGTTTCTGCTTCACCTCAGCACTAAAAGATGACTTCACTAACTCTTGCATAAACACACCACTATTCTCAGAGTACAAGAGGCAGACTCTAAGATTAGTTAAATGGTGAATATTCTTTACCAAGACTCGCTTCTACTCACCAATATAAGATAATTTTCTCATATATGACCTGCTACGAGTATTACCAAACACATTAGCCTTACCTGGATAATAATGAAGACTCGTGTCATAGTCTTTGAGAAACTCAAGCCATCTCTTATGTCTGAGATTTAACTTCTTTTGAGTAAACACATATTGCAAACTCCTATGGTCTAAGAAAATATTAACATGAACCCCATACAAATAGTGATGCCAAATCTTCAAAGCAACGACCACAACCAATAATTCCAAATTATGTGTTGGATAGTTCTTCTCATGAACCTTTAACTACCTTGAAGCATAAGCAATCACCTTATCATACTGTATCAACACACAACCCAATCCCACTCAAGGCACATCACAATAAACAATAAAACCATTGGTACCCTCGAGTAGGGTCAAAACTAGAGTCAAAGTTAACTTATCTTTCAACTTCTCAAAACTACCCTCGCAAGCATCCAAACATAAGAACTTCACCTTATTTTGAGTCAACTTAGTCAATGGGGCAGCAATAGAAAAAAAACTTTCCATAAACCTTATATAATAACTGGCTAAACCTAAGAAGCTTCGAATATTGGTTGAAGTCGTGGGTCTAGGCCACTTCTTAACTACTGCAATATTTTATGGATAACCATGATACCCTCACTAGAAACAACATGACCTAAATAATTCATAGTATTTAACCAGAACTCTCACTTAGAGAATTTTACATACAATCATTATTTCTTAAGTGTCTGCAACACTATACGAAGGTAGTTGGCATGATCTACCTCACTCTTCGAATATACCAGAATATCATCAATAAACAAAATTTCAAACAAGTCCAAAAACTAATAAAATACTTAGTTCATAAGATCCATGAATGTAGTCGTGGAATTAGTCAAACCAAATGACATCACCAAAAACTTAAAACATCCATACTGAGTATGAAAAGTCGTCTTAGGGATATCCACATCCCTAATTATCAACCGGTGGTAACCCGACTGACTATCAATCTTAGAAAAGTACTTAGCACCCTAAAGTTGGTCAAATAGATCATTAATCCTTGGAAGAGTGTACTTATTCTTTATAGTCACCTTATTCAACTGCGATAATCTATACACATTCGAAGGGACCCATCCTTATTATGCACAAACAACACAGGAGAACCCCATATAGACACACTATGATGAATAAAACCCTTTTTTAGAAGATCTTTCAATTCTTCTTAAGTTCTTTCAACTCGATCGGAGCCATTCTATAAGGAGGGATGGATATAGGATGAGTGTCCAAAAGAAGATCAATCCCAAAATCAATTTCCCTATAGGGAGAAATACTAGGACGATCATCAGGAAACACCTTGGCAAACTCACAAACCATAGGGACCAATTGCAATAAAGGACTTTTGGATCTAGAATCCTTAACATGCACTAAATGGTAGAGGTACCCCTTGGAACTAAATTTCCAAGCTCTAAGATAAGATATAAACCTTTTCTTGGGCACTAAGGAACTACTTTCCCACTCAATCATCGGTTTATTTGGGAATTAGAAACTAACCTTTTGGGTTTGATAATCAAGAGACGCATAGCACGAGTGCAACCAATCCATCCCCAAAAGCATATCAAAATCTAACATGTCAAATTCAGTTAGATCCACTAACATCTCCATACCACAGATAGATACCACACAACCCCTATAGACTCTTCTAGACACAATGGAGTCACCCACCAAGGAAGACATACAAAAAGGGTCTAGAATACACTCAGGACTAAAACCAAAATGAATAGCCACATAAGGGGTCACATAAAAGAAAGTAGACCTGAGATCAAGTAAATAATCTATATCATGAGAGAATAGTTTCAACATATATATAGCAACATCAAAAAATACCTTAGATTTTTGGCGGGTGGTAAGAGCATAAAGGCAATTCTGGCCAGTGCCGAAACCAAAATAGCACCCTTTGGTGCAATGGCTAAAGAAGTAGCAACAGGAACCTTATTTTCTCTAGAAGCAACCCTAGAAGGACAATCCCACAGCACATGACCAATCTTACCATAGTTAAAACACTGATTTCTCCCTTGGTCAAAAACCCCATGATGTACCTGATGACAAAAACAATAAAGAGGATAAGATGGATCTGATTGGGCCCCACTGTCCTGAGATTGGGAACCTTGTGCCTTAAACCCACTATTATTCTAAAAGTGATGATCACTAAATGGCTTATGGTATAGGGTGCTAGCTATCAAATAGGAACCAGAATTTCCTCATGACATTCTCTTGCCCCACTACCTACCGTCTTTACTACCACTTTATTAACCTCTACCCTGTTTAGAATACCTAAATTTTTTACTCTACCTTTCTCTTATTTCATCCTATTTCTTATTTTCCTCCTCAACTTGTAGCATGTACTCCACTAATCTAGAAATATCCATGTTTTGTTCAACAGGGCAGACTTGCATTCAAACACCAAATCACGAGAAAACCTAGAAGCAAATTTCCTTATCCAAGCCCTCATAGAGGATACCAACTCTGGATCATAATGAAATAACTGGTGAATCTTCAAGGCATATTATTTCATAATTACCTTACCCTGCCCCAGATTCACAAACCCCTCAGCTTTAGCCTTCCTCAACTCTTGAGGAAATAAATAATCTAGGAAGGTACCAGAGAAGTCATTCCATGATGCCAGCTCTACATCATCACCCCTCTAACTGATCCCACTCCTCATACCACTGATATACCACATCTTTCAACTGATTGGTGGCAAATTCCACACCCTCAGAGTTAGAAGCATACATTACCCAAAAACTCTTTTCTATATCATTAATGAAACCTTGAGGATCGTTCTTAACTTTAGAACTAGTAAAAAACAGAAGTTTGAGCTTCACAAATTGGCCAACTCTAGTGGCCTCAAAAGAAGGAGCAATATCACTCTCATGGTCAGACTGGAGAGACTAAGAGCCCACCAAATGAGTAAGAAAATAGATTGAACAATGAAATTCCGCATTAGTCATATCACCCTGAGGAGCTCGAGAAAGAGTAATGGAATTTAGGGGAACCCCACAAGAGCCATCAAGAGCAGACTAAATCGGGTTTAAACTCTATAAGTAGGATGAGTTTCATCGACATTGACCTCAAGTAGGATAGAGGAGTTTCCATGATCATTAGGCCTTTGGGGAGGCATGATCTGAAATATGAACAAATGGATGTTAGAGAAGAATTCAACACCCTAGACTCTATAACCTAAAACTAGATCACAAAAAGGAAAACATTTCTAAATGCATCATAGCCTCTCCCTTATAAGTGTGGCATGATACATATCCATAAAAGAGACTCTACTTGATACAGCTTTGTGGACACCTAATGACATCAAACCTAGGCTCTGATACAAACTTTTTCATGACCCAAACCAGGGTCTAGCCATGATGGGTATCTCAAGTTCACCAAGGATCGAAGACCACCCTATTTGCCTATCCAAATAGAACATAACACCTAGCAGCAGCTGAAATCTAAACATATAAGAAGATAGAAGGATAATAAACTCAAGACAACTAATAGTGTCAATCATAAAACCCAATCCATAATAATATCCACAAAGCCTCTAAATTGGGACATGCCCTCGACTATGACAATGACAATGACAATGATAATGTTAATGATATTGCAAGGTATTTAATTCACTTAAGGAAAAAAAACTGATGGAATGATCAAGTCTTTCGAAGAATGGAAGCTCACCACTTCACCACAATGATAGATAAACCAAGCCGATCTACCAACCACTATGCAAGAAAAGTAGGAGTACCTTTGGTTCCTACATCACATAGGGATAAAGTATCCAGAGATGGTTAATAGGTTATGCACTAGCATGTAACTCAGAGGTAATAGGTAAAATAATGTCATGATCAATAGTTCAAAATCCATTAAAATTTAGTCCACACGATCACATACATAAACGTATATATATCAAGTATTGGGATAGGGAACGAGGCTTAGTATGCACTTTAAAATCATTAGCTTAGACTATGTAGCATAATCGACATAATAAGGCACCCACGGGCTATATGGGTCTCGCTCTCCTCCGTTTGAAAGGGCCCCTATAAGTGTGGCCGCATGAACTAGAGAACAATAACATATACATAGGCACTATGGGGGACTCAAACCTCCCAACCATATAATAAGGGGGACTCAAACCTCCCGGTCATTTAGACCTCTGCATCGGCAACTGTGGTTTCCAGTATTGGTCTCTTAGGACCTCCACTTTCATGATAAAGCTACACAACCCCCATTAAAGTCCAATTAAAACATGTCTCACACATTCCCATATATTTGACTAAAGAATCTACCATTAAGGCACACCATGGTTATATTCATACCCTTACACTTGCAAGCTTATCTCTAAGCCATAACAATCATATTAGTTTGGGGAAGTAACCCCCTTTGTTCATTAAATCAAATCATAGCCAACAAGGCTTCCAAAATCTATATTCATTGTTTAATCATTTATGTGATATAATAGTATAGGTGATTAAGTCAAACCAAGTGATAAATTCGCAATTCAAAGCCATTTACACAAGTGGGTTAAGGGAACAATATTATTTAGAATCAATTCCAATTTCAAAACATAAATTTGGGGAAATACCTTGACCCCCATTTCAATTCCCACACCCATGCACCCTATTAGTTCAAAACGTCAATTTCAAAGCATAAACAATTCATAAAAACCATGGGAAAATAGTTCAAGAATTAAACATTCTAAAACCCTCAACCACATTAAAACCCATCTTCTAAACCATACAATTAAACTATGTAAAACACATGTTTTTCATAAATTAATAATTGGGGAAGGGTAGCATGCCTAAAAAATCAAGGATTACGGAGAGAATTTGACCTTTAAAGCTCTAGATGGCTTACTTTTTAGAAACCCTAGGTACTTGTTGATTGAGAGAATTTAAGAGAGAAGGTAATGTGTTTTGATTTATTAAAAGGTGAAATAATGCCCCAAGGGTAATTTATGGGTGTGGTTTACAAGTGGGGAAAAGGGGAAATATCCAAAGTTTTCTTAATTAAAAGCTGAAAAATTATTGTCAGTGACTACAGTTCACTCTGAGATTTATAAGGTCACGTGATGACTTATCACCATTAATCGTAACCAAGACAGTTTCTAGGGCACACACACACTGTTGACCCTTTGACTCACCTCATATGACTCATCAAGTGACCCTATGACTCATATGGTCTAAGTTATATCTAAGACATCACCATTTGGGTAACTCACTGGTCACCTTACGATTAGCTCATAATGACTCATAAGTGTCACTACGCCTCGTAGAGTCTAGCCATTGTCAGGGAAAAAAGTTTGACACATACACTAGTTGGCCTATAATTTGAGTCTATATGACTCAAATTAAGACCTTATAACTTATAAGGAGAGTCATTATCTGGGCAGTGAGCTTAAATCTCACAGATTTCTCAAGGACCAACACATATACATATACGAGTCGTACGGTCCTATTACGAGTCATTGTAGTTAAGTCATAGGGTAAATAGTGTGTGGGTTCTCTGGAAACTATCTTGGCTATGATTTATGGTAATGAGTCGTATTAAGACCTTACGAGTCGTATAGTGACTCGTAGTTACTGATGACTAAATTTCAGCTATTATATTAAGGACACTTTGGACAATTCCTATCTTACCAATTAAAACCCCACATTCATAAAGCACTTAATAGGGGTTATTTATCATTCATAACATAATCAAATACTCTCAAAACTCTATCAAGTATCCATACTTAGGGTTTCCAAGAAGTAGGTCATCCAAGGGCAGAAAGGTTGAATTCTTTTCATGAAACTTGGTATTTTAGGAATATTACTCTTCCCTAATTGCTAATTTGTTAAAATTGTATATTTTAAAGTGTTGTACATATGGTATTGATGTTTTTTTTGAAACATGGTTGAGGGTTTTGAATAATTGACATTTATGTGATGTTTTATATTTGTCCTTATATGGGTTATGGTGGTTTTAAAATTAATTTGATGCTTGGGTATAGTTAATAAATTAAGGGGTTGTGATTTCCCCAAACTTGTGACTTTTGAAGTGGTTATGACATCAGTCCTATATTGTGAAATTAGTTTTTGAATGAGAAAAGTGTGTGTATTGAACCTCTCTTGAACTATTGCAAAAAGTGAAAATTCAATGAAGCATACTGGTTTGGAAATTGAACCTTATGGGGTTGTGTAATTCCCCAAGCTAATGTATAATTAAACCAAGATGGGCTATGAATTACCCAATTTATGAAATTGTTTTAGCATATTGGTATTACCTTGCAAGTGTAGTTGGAATGACGATACCAATAATGTATGATTGAATGTGTATTGTGATTCAATGAATGAGAATATGTGATAACTGCTTTAATTGGGCTTTAAAAATGATTGTGTAGCTAAGTCATGAAAGTGGAGGTCTTAAGGGACCAACACAAGAAACCGCAGTTGCCGACATGAGGGTCTATATGAACGGGTGGTTTGAGTCCCCCTTATAGTGTTGGTTTTTAAATATGTGTTGGGGGTTTTGGTTACTAATGGTTGAATGATGTTTTCCTATGTGCTATTTATGGTTTTTCATGTTATAATGTTGGTTTGAACATGTGATTGTATGGGAATGTTTAATTGGTTCTTGGTTTTAGTTTTGGAAATTATATGCCATCAACATGTTTGTTAAAATGCCTATGAGAATGCTTTTGTCAAATAGTTTGACTACTATTGAAAACTTTACATTGCATATGATGATAATGGAACCTAAATTGGATTAAATCATTTTAAATAATTTGGAAAGTCCTTGGTTTCCATGGTTTTGATTGATTAGAAATATTATGGGGTGCATGGGAATCCCCTAACTGTTGGCTAATGACATTGCTTGCAAGATATAGTCGGTATGACGTTACCACTTCATAATGCCTTAATAATGGACTATTAGAATTGGTGGATTGGTTATATGCTAAAGGTTTTAATTGGCCAATAATGGTGGGTTATGATAGATAACTGTGAAGGTGTGAATCCAATAGACGGACATTGGAAACTCATGTTTGCCAACATGAGGGTTGGTCATGGTGACCATATACTTGTGGGGTATATGGGAATCCCCTAAGTTTATAATTGTGTACATGTATCATGGAGGGTAAAGGGTATACGGGAATCCCTAGTCCCTATGATATCTTTAGTTTGGGAGGCTACATGTACTGGGGCCTGTTTAGGGGGTAACACTAGACCTATATAGCCCAAGTATAGTTTTAGGATGGTTAAACTACACAGCCTAGGTTAAGATTTTAAATACATGCTAAAAATAGTTCCCTTCCCCGACATGGTATATGTATGTATGTATGTGGTTGGACATGGTTAGTTACTTTGGTTTTGAATAATAGAATTATTTTATCCTAAGTCCTGAGTACATGCTAGTGCTCAACTGCTAGCCAGTCTTCAGGTGTTATATCCCCATGCAATGTAGGAATCGTCCATACTACTACTACTGTTCATTGATCTTGGATTCAAGGATTGCTTTGTGTCGGATTGAAGTGGTGATCTTTTATACTCCAAAAGACTTCCTTTCATGCTACGGATACCTTCTTATAATTTTGTTTATTTCTTGGACTTTGGTTTTGGCTATGGTCGGAGGCATGTCCTGACCGAATGTACTTTATTTTCGTATAGAGGCTTTATGTGACTACTATGGGCATGGGTGGTGTTGATATTGATGTCAGCCTTACCATTGGTATTTGTATTATAGTTGACACTAGATGGATATTTGAATGTATTATTGGTTGGTTATGGTTATGGATTCTATTATTGTCTTTGATTTCCTTATTATTCTATCTTGTTATAGTTAGGAACTTATCCGACATAGGGTGTTGGGCGATTATGGTTGGGTATTGGGGTTGTCTCCAATCTCGGTTAGACTTAAGGCACCCAAAATGACTAGGCCCTAGTTTGGGTCATGTTAGATTGGTATTAGATCCCTAGGTTCATGTACACTTACAAGTCCATAAAGTCATGTCGAGTACAATCTCTTTTAAGGTTGTATAGCGCGCCACACTTATAAGAAAGAGTCTATGAGGTATTTAGGAATGTTTCTTTTTTATGTGTTCTATTTTCAAGCTATAAAGTCTAAGGTCCTAAATTCCTCTCTAATTCCCATATATTTTCTTTACAGATCATGCCTCAATGATTTGAAACTTGTGAAAAACTCCTCTGTCCTACCTTAGGATAATGCGGATGGGACCTGTTTTACTTATGGGATCCAAACCCAGTCTAGGGGTCTAGTTCCTGATTTTTCTCTTGGAGTTCCACCGATTCCCTCTTGTCCTCCTCTAGCTCCTCAGGTTAATGTGAAAACTGCTCAGTTTCGTCAACTTATCCATATATTGTCTCAGTTGGTAGCTTTTCAACATGAGTGTGGTGCATCTGTTACTCCATTTTTTGAGGCCACAAGGGTTGGCCAGTTCATGAGGTTGAACCCTCTGACCTTTACTATTGTTAAGATGGAGAAGGATCCTTAAGGTTTTCTAGATGACATAGAAAAGATATTTTGTGTCATGCATGCCATGAATGTAGAGGTGTGGAGTTTGTCGCTTACCAGCTGGAGATATGGCGTACTAGTGGTACGAGGAATGGGATCATTCAAGGGGTGATGATACTGAGTCATCTCATTGCAAGGCTTTCTCAAGTATTTTCCTGGACCATTTCTTTTCTTGGGAGTTGAAGGAAGAAAGGGTGAAAGAGTTTGTTAATCTGAAGTAAGGTAGGATATTTGTCAAGGAGTATGCCTTAAAGTTTCACCAGTTATCTTGGTATGCTCCGAAGATGGTTTCTATCCTGAGAGCTAAAATGAGGAAGATTTCTTTTGGGTTGTCCAGAGATTTGATATATGAGAACAAGGCTTCCTTATTGATCATTGACATGGATATCTCCAGGTTGGTTGTGTACATGCAACCAGATAAAAGAAGAAGAAAATAAGAAGCGGGCTGAAATATGGGAGAGGTAGGGCAAGAATTTTAGGTTCCCTAAGCAGGATAGTGGCCAACAGCAGAGTAGCAGGGATAGTGGTAAGTGGCCCAAGAAGAAGTGGGGCAATTCTGGATTTTAGTCGATCGCTAGTGCTCCTTACCCAAAGCCTTCAGGTGATAGGAATTTCCATGGTGGCAACAACTTTAAGGCACAGGGTGCCCAACCCTAGGCTAGTGGGCCCAGAAAGCTCCATCTTATCCTTTCTGTAGACTCTGTGGTTATTTATATTGGGGTTTTTGTGATGAGGGGAGGGACAGGTGCTTCAACTGTGGTCATCCAGGGCATATTCTCATAAATGTCCTATTAGTAAGGTTGTTTTGGGGGAGAACAAGGTTTCAGTTGCTTCATCATTAGCTTTGGCACCAAAGAGTGCACTATCTAGTCTGGCACTAGTCGAAACCATCACCAGATATCATGACTGGTACGTTGAATCTCTATTCTTGTGATGTGTACTATTTACTTAATTCGGGGTCCACTCTTTCTTAAGTGACCCTATTTATGGCCATGTATTTTGGTTTTGGTCTAGAGTGTATTTTGGACCCTTTTTCTATTTCTACACAAGTAAGTGACTTTGTGATTGCTAGAAGAGTCTATAGATGGGGGTGTTATCTGTTGGTAATAAAAAAACTTTGGTGGATCTATTTTAATTAGACATGGTGGATTTTGATATTATATTAGGGTTGGATTAGTTGCACTCGTGCTATGCATATTTAGATTGTTGGACTCGTAAGGTTGTCTTTAAATTCCCTGATGAGCTGGTTATTGAGTGGGAGGATGGTTCCCTAGATCCTAAGGGGAATTTTATATCATATCTTAGAACTCAGAGATTAATCTCCAAGGGGTGTCTCTATCATCTAGTCTGGGTTAAAGATTCTACCTCGGATGGTCTTTCTTTGTATTCTGTCTCGGTGGTTAATGAATTTCCTAGGTTCTTTGTTGATGACCTTCCTGGTGTTCCTTCTGATTGGGAGATTGAGTTTGGGATTAATCTCGTTTCGAACACTTACCCAATCTTTGTTCCCCCATATAGAATGACTCTAGCTGAGTTAAAAGAGCTTAAAGAGCGGTTAAAGAATCTTCTATATAAGGGTTTAATCCATCCTAGTGTGTCCCCATGGGGTGCACCTATTTTATTTGTGCATGAGAAGGATGGTTCCCTTCGGATGTGCATTGGTTACCGGCAGTTGAACAAGGTAATAGTAAAGAACAAGTATTCTCTTTCAAGGATAGATGATTTGTTCGATCAATTGCAGGGTGCTAAATTTTTCTCCAAGATTTATCTTCGGTATGGGTATCATCAACTAAAGATTAGGGAGGTTGATATCCCTAAGAATGCTTTCCGTACTCGGTATGGGCATTTTGTGATTCTAGTTATGTCTTTTGGGTTGACCAGTGCCCCTGCGGCATTCATGGATTTGTTGAATAAGGTCTTCAATCAGTTTTTAGACCTGTTTGTCACTGTTTTTATAGATGACATTTTGGTGTACTTGAAGAGTGAGGTAGATCATGCCAATCACCTCTGTATTGTCTTGCAGACCTTGAAGAAGTAGCAATTGTATGCCAAATTTTTTAAATGTGAATTCTGGTTAAAAGCTCACACTTTTCTAGGTCATATCATTTCTAGTATGGGGATCATTATAGATCCACAGAAGGTTGCAGTGGTGAAGAAGTGTCCTAGAGTAACAACTCCAATCGATACTCAGAGCTTCTTGAGTTTAGAGGGTTGCTACAGGAGGTTTGTAGAGAAGTTTTTGACTATAGCTACCTCATTGACTAAGTTGGCTCAGAACAAGACAAAGTTCTTATGGTCTGATGCTTGTGAGGGTAGTTTTGCAAAGTTGAAGGATAAGCTAACTTCGGCTCAAATTTTGACTTTACCTGAAGGAACTGTTGGATTTGTGGTCAACTATGATGCATACCATGTGGGAATTAGTTGCGTTCTCATATAGCATGGCAAGGTGATAGCTTATGCCTCTAGATACCTAAAGGTGCATGAGAGAAATTATTTAACTAATGACTTGGAATTGCTTGCTAGGGTGTTCGCATTGAAAATTTGGCAGCACTATTTGTATGGAGTGCATTTGGACATCTTATCCGATCATAAGAGCCTGTAGTATGTGTTTACTCAGAAAGAGATTAACATTAGGTAGAGGAGATGGCTTGAGCTTCTCAAGGATTATACATGAGTCTTCATTACCACCCAGGTAAAGCTAATATAGTTATTGATGCTCTTAACAGGTTATCCATGGGGGGTCTGGCTCATGTGGATGAGGAAAAGTGTGAGTTGGTGAAGGATATTGACCGATTGGCTAACCTCAAAGTTCGTATCTTAGACTTTGAGAATGGTGGTGCGTTGGTGCAGGAAGTGGTATAGTCGTCTCTTGGCGCTAAAATTAAGGAAAAAAAATTTGGATCCTGTCTTGATGAGGATCAAGGGTGATATAGGTGGGCAAAAAGTGATGGCCTTTGAGATTAGTGGTGATGGTACCAAGGGAGGTTATGTATTCCTGATGTAGATGGTTTGCGAGAAAGGATTTTGGCTGAGTCACATGAGTCAATCTATATTCTTTATCTTGGTTTGAAAATATATCATGACCTCAAAGAGATGTATTAGTGGAATAACATGAAGAGGGATGTAGCTAATTTTGTGGCCAAGTGCATGGTGTGTCAACAAGTGAAAGTTGAGCACATGAGGCCCAGAGGATTATATCAAGAAATTAAGTTGCCTGAATGGAAGTGGGAAGTGATCAACATGGATTTCATTACCGATCTCCCTCGATCTTGGAATTAGTTTGATTCTGTTTGGGTCATTGTGGATAGAATGATAAAGTCGGATCACTTTTTGCCAGTGAGGATTAACTTCTCGGCTGAGTATTATGTGATGTTGTACCTTTAAGATATTGTGAAGTTACATGTGGTACCAATTTCTATCATCTCTGATCGTGGGACACAGTGTTTATCTCACTTTGGCGATCGTTTCAAAAAGGGTTGGGGAATAAAGTGAGTCTGAGTGCTTCTTTTCACCCGAAGTCGGATAGGCAAGAAGAAATAACTATTTAGATATTAGAGGATATATTTTGAGATTGCATGATTGACTATGGTGGTAGTTGGGTTGAGCACTTACCTCTTGCAGAGTTTGCGTATAGCAATAGCTACCACTCTAGCATTGGGATAGCTCTATTTTAGGCAATGTATGGTAGGAGGTATAGGTATCCTATGGGTGGTTCGATCTTGTTGAGTAAAATATATTTGTCCCATATTTGTTTCACTAAACAATGTAGAAGGTAAAGGTGATTCAAGATAGACTTAAGGCTACCCAAAATCTCCAAAAGTCCTATACGGACGTGAGCCAAAGGGGCTTGGAATTTGAGGTACGAGATAGGGTGTTCTTAAAGGTATCTCCTTTGAAGGGAGTGATGTGGTTTGGGAAGAAGGGAAAGCTCAGTACCCAGTATGTTGATCCAGACTTGGTTTTGAGAATGGTTGGTAATGTAGCATATAAGTTGGAGTTGCCTTCTAGTTTGAGCTCCATTCACCTGGTATTCCATATCTCTATGTTGAGGAAGTGTATTGGTGATCCCTCGCAAATTATGCATATCAAGGATATTGATATTTTGGATTCCCTATCTTCTGAAGAGATCTCCATTAAAATCTTAGATCGTCAGGTTCATCGGCTGCGGACCAAGGATGTGGCCTCGGTAAAGGTTCTATAGAGGAACCACAAGGTGGAAAAAGCTACATGGGAAGCTGAAGAGGACATAAAGTCCAACTACTCGTTCCAATTTTTTTCTCCAGAAATTTGTAGTGAATGTATGTGTTTTTCATAAGGTCTTTATTTTCAAACATTGTTGAAAGAAGGATAAATTCCATGGAGTTCTGTTTTCTATCTTAAAGGTTTGAGTAAGACATTTGGGGTTTAATAGTGTTTGTACTTCCTTGTCCCATCATTCGAGGATGAATGATCCAAAGAGGGGAAAATTGAAACACCCTGACTTCTGGTCCTTGTAAATTTCTTGAGTCTTAAACCTTGTGATCATAATACGAGACACATCATACTACTCATATAGTGTGGGTACATTTTGGGGACCCTAGTCATATGTTGGTCAGTGTGATGTTGTCTAAGTTCTGTTGTTGGTACAAAAAGACTCCATAAGATTCGTATGTGCATGATACGAGAGGTAGGGTCCAACCATATGTTTTCCAGTATCTAGCCATTGGCATTCTGCTTAGGGTATGTCTAGGTGGGTAGTTGTCGTATGGTGATGGTATGATTTGGGCGAGGGGAGTCATATTTTAGATAGAATGTGGAGTCCAACTTTATGCATTGGATACGAGTTGAGGGGTACCACTCGTACGATGTGGATATGAGTTAGGGGTCTAAACTGTACCCACTTACAAAAAAATTTAACAGTTTAAGTTGGGGGTATTCTGGACATTTCCCCTATTAACCCCTTTTGACCCCACGACTTAAAACACTTTTGGGACTTAATTTACCCTATTATTCTCAATCAAACACACTCTTAACACTCTCAAATCTCTCTCAAACTCTTAGTTTAAAAAGAGTCTAGTGTTTCTTCAATGTGGTCAATTAAATCTCTCAAGGGTGGTTTCTCTCCATCTTCTTTGGTATCTAAGGCATGTTAATCCTCCCTAATTGTAAGTTCAAACTAGAAGCATGTTTTACTTAATGGTTTTCATGGCATTATTGTGGGTTTGTGTTGGTTTTGAAATATATGTTGGGGGTTTTGGTTACTAATGGTTGAATGATGTTTTCCCATGCTCTATTTATGGTTTTTATGTTATAATATTGGTTTGAAAATGTGGTTTCATGGGAATGGTTAATTGGTTCTTGGTTCTAGTTTTGAAAACTATATGCCCTCAACATGTTTGTTAAAATGCCTATGAGAATGCTTTTGTCAAATAGTTTGACTATTATTGAAAACTTTGCATTGCATATAATGGTAATGGTACCTAAATTAGTTTAAATGGTTCTAAATGATTTGGAAAGGCCTTGGTGGGTGGCCATGATTTTGATTGATTAAAAATCCTATTGGGTACATGAGAATCCCCTAAGTGTTGGCTAATAACGTTGTTTGCAAGCTATAGTCGGTATGACGATACCACTTCATAATGCCTTAATAATGGACTATTATAATTGGTGGATTGTTTATGTGCTAAAGGTTTTAATTGGGAAATAATGGCGGGTTATGATAGCTAATCGTGAAGGTGTGAGTCTAACGGACGGACACTGGAAACTCATATTTGCTGACATGAGGGTTGGTGAATTGAGGCTGAATTTCATGTTTATGGTGTTTTGTGTCGTGGGGGTATGGTTTAGGGTGAGGAAAAAGACCAAAAATCCCCCTACGAAACCACTTCCCAGTTGCTGAAATTCTCAGCTGACGACCAAGGTTGATAGGCCGTAAGATATATGATGGCCCGTTAGCTCAGGTCGTCACTTGGAAGTTAGAGTTGATGGATTTCTGCCTAAGTCTGACGACTTGGGTTGATAAGTCATCAGATATGTGATGGCCCATCAGCTTAGGTCATCACTTAGTTGTCAGGCTGACATACTGAAGTAAAATAGGTATAACTTTTCGCTCCGACATTGGATTTGGGAGAAATTGGTATCGTTGGAAAGATAATTCAATTATCTATCTTTTAGTGGGTTATGAGATCAAAAATTCTTTGTAGAACAAAAGATATGCTCATTTAAAATTAACTATGGAAATATACTTATCAAGAATTCAATCGGTAAGAGATGCTTTGATTCGTCTGATAGCTGGGAGTTATTTGAGGCCTTAATATACATCCAACTTACTCATAAAACTATAAAATAACCATGAGGTACTATGCATGAGCTTGAAACATGGATCTAATATTGGTTGGATTTTTGAGGTATTACACTACTGCTGAGCACCACCCTGCTCAGAGAACTTGCTCCTCTTACCCTATTTTTCCCCAAACTCTACATGTTTCCTCTTTTTATCCTCCACCTACTGAATGTGAACAACTAACCTCAAAATATCCATATCCTTAATCAGCAAAGAAATCTCAAAGAAATCTTTCTTTCAAATATCAAATCCTGAAATAGCCCAAAAGTGAACTTTCTCATCCTCGTTCTCATATCAGCCGCCAAGTTTGGATCATACCTTGATAGATGATGAAACTTCAAGGCATATTCCTTGATGGACATTCTTCCCTGCTTAAGATTCACAAACTCCTCCATCTTCACTTCCCTCAGCTCCTGAGGATAGAAGCAATCCAAAAAAAAGCATTAGAAAAGGCCTCTCATAAGGACAACTCTTCAACATCACCTCTATCCATATCCCATTTCTTGTACTATTGGTACGCAACATCCTTGAGCTGATAAGCTGCAAAGTTTACCCCTTCCACATTCGTGGCCTACATCACCCTAAAGATTCTATCCATTTCATCCAAGAAAGCCTGAGGATTCTCCTCCACCTTTACTCCAGTAAAATAGGAGGATTCATCTTCATAAACTAGACAACCCTTGTGGCCTCAGAAGATAAAACACCAGATGCATCCCGCTCAGCCTGAGCAGCAACCAACTGAGCAATAACATGAATTGATTTGCAAAATTCTGCATTAGTCACCTCACCTTAAGGAGGACTAGTAAAAATCGAGGGAACTCCAGAACAATCAGGGATAGGAACCTGAGATCAAGTGTGAACTCCAGGTGTAGGGCGTACCCTATCAACATTATCCCTAGATTGGACAGAAGAATTTTCTTATGATCCATATCGTCGAGGCATGATCTGAAAAACAAACAAACAAGGATTAGAGGAAATTCCAGGACATAGACTCCAAGCTTGAAAATAGAATACCAAGAAAGTAAAACATTCTTAAATGCCTTGTAGACTCTCTTTTATGAGTGTAACCTGCTACACACCCCAAAAAAAGACTCTACTAGACATGGCTTTGTGGACTCCCAATTGACCATGAACCTAAACCTCTTATACCAACTTGACATGACCTGACTGGTGGCATTATTGTAATGGGCATATCCCAAGTCCAACCAAGACTGGGGACCACCCCCAATACCAAACCCAACCATCCACCACATACCCTGAGTCAGATAAATTCCAAATATACAACAAGATAGCATTATTTCATAATCAAAGACTTTTGGATAGGTCTATATCTGTGACCATCCAAATGAGTCCAACCATCTGATACCAAACAATAACTAATACCAACCAAACCATAACCATATGATTTCCATAATAATTATATATAATCCTAAAATAAAAGAGGATTGAACAACCAATAATACAGTCAACCGTTGTTATCCCTATTACCAATACCAATACTAAGGCTAACACCAATACCTACCTCGTCAATTCCAACTAATAGTAGTTCCACAAAAGCCTCTAACCAAAAGAATACCAAAATCCGATTGGTACATATCCTTAACCATAGCCAAAACCAATATCCATACATAAACCAAAGTATGAGATAACATCCATGAAATGGAGCTTTCCTACAAGATGGAAGCTCGCCACTTTAATCCAATAGTTGATCCCGAAGTCCGATCGCTAAACAGGAGTAGTAGAATGGTCGATTCCTGCATCGCGTGGGGATACAGTCGCTCGAAGATGGGTCAGCGAGTGAACTCTAGCATAAACTTAGGATAAGTATAAAATAATGTCATTAAACAAAACCAAGTAAACCATTTATATGCATACAAATTATACACACATATGTATAACCATGCCACAAAAAGAAATGGGGTTTAGCATGCATTTAAAACCATTAACCTGGGTATGTGTAGCTTAACTATCCTTAACCACCCATGGGATATATGGGTCCAGTGTAACCCCCTGAACAGGCTTTGATGTGTGTAGCCGCAAGAATCAGAGATACCACTAGAGTAGGGAATTCTCAAGTACCCTTACCCTCTATAATACATATGTACAGTGTACTTAGAGGATTCTCATATACCTAATAGTATCATATAAGGTCGCCATGACCTACCCCTCATGTTCATGTCAGCAAACATGAGTTTCCAGTGTTCGTTCATTGAACTCCTACCTTTACAGTTAGCTATCACGCCCCCACTATTATTGCCTAATTAAAACCATTTCCAACCAACTAAACCATGTTATTAACTGAGGCTATTCATAGTGGTATCATCATACAGACTATAACTTGCAAGTATTATCCTTATCTAAACCTTTTTGAGATCAATGGATTCCCACGTACCCATAGATCACATTATCCAATTAATTTGGGGGAATCCCATGTACCTCACAAGTGTTCCATTATTATTACTTGGGGGATTCCATTATACCCCACAAGAATGATTGTTAAACCCAAAACCATTCTATTTTGACTATTTCAAACCATTTAGGGTTTCATTACCAAGTTTAAACCATGCATAAGTTCCATTAAAATCCAATAATGTAGTTAAAACATTCTCATAGGTATTTTATCAAACATATTGGGGGCATAGTATTTCCAAAACCAAAGCCAATTACCAAATAACCATTCCCATGTAACCAATTATCCAAAACCACCATTAAAGCATATAAAAGCATAATTAAAACATAAGAAAACCATAACCAAACATTTATAACCATAAACCCCAAATTATATTTGAAAATCCAAAACCATACAATAATCAAATCATGAAAATATTTTATAAAACCATTCCTTTAGTTGGAACTAACAATGATGGAAGAGAACATGCCTTAACCAAGAAGATGATGGAGAGAAACCATAAGCACAAGTCCCAAATTAATCCTTAAGGTGAAACCCTAGCTTCTCTTGCCCAAGAACTTTAGAGAGAATTGTAGAGTGTCTTCTAAGTGTTAATAAAATGAATAATAAGGCAAATAACCTCCCAAGTGAGTTAAAATTCATAGGGCCTTATTAGATTAAGTGGATAAATGCCTATATTTCCCTCACTTAAACTACAAAAAAATCCCGTCAGATGAATACAACTATCCATACCAGGTGTACCCTCCAATACGAGTGGTACCCACCACTCTTACCCAAGGTCATATCCTTTGGACCCAATACTGTCCAAGGTATGACTCACCCCAAACCATGTCGTATCCCAGTATATAAATAGTACCCATGATCCGTACCCCTGGCAGAATATAATCTAAAGAGGATTGAACATTGTCCACCATACGATTCCATGGTATGACTCGTACCCTATCCTATAGCTCATGGTGAGTTACTCGTACGTAGATCTAAATTAGTCAACCAATTCTAAGATTAAGTGAAGAAAATACCCAAACTAAATGACCCGTGTCCATCGATACGACTCATACCACCCAAGTTGTATCCATTCCAGAAACCAAATCCAACCCACCAACCAACACTGGTCAGCATACGACTTTTCCATACGACTTGTATCCCAGTGTACGAGTCTTTTATCCTAGGCGTATCCTATCTAGAGACCAAAAATCAAAAAAAAATTAAGGCTAGAAACCCAGGGTGTTTCAGTAATCATCTGTCGGTTTTCTCCTTAGCATCTCAATTGCATGTTCTTTTATCCTTCATGCTTTCTAGTAATTGATGTTGAGACCAAAAATAGCTTTAATTATGTCATTTGGTATGTGTATTCTCTTATGATTGTGTGTATTCTCTTATGATTGACTAGTTTTGTAGCAATAAAATCTCTAACAAACAAAATCGTAGCTTGAACTTGTGTTAACATTCTATATTTCAAAGTGCAAGTGTGAAAATCATGAAACATCCTTACTTTGAAGAGTTATCAACCCTTTCGATATGGCGCCTTACAAAGCCAACTACAATCCGTAGAATAACATTTTAAAAAATAGCTGCAAACAAAATAGAACAACCATATTTAGATCAAAATATATACATAAACAAATGTATAACCAATTAATGAACACGCGATGTTTATTTATGATATTTAACATTACTTATACAATTTACTTTAACAATAATAGTATCTCATAGATTTTTACCCATAACTAACATAAATTACGTATCCAATTGTACTTTAGCCAATTTATTTTGTATCACGGACTAATAACTTCAGAATAACATGTATCTTAGTTATTATAGTATGTACCTAAACATCATATTTAATGTTACACGTGAGATACATAATAACTAAACATGAGATACACAATTCAAATTGTGTTATTTTAAGGCACTTTGTCTAAAATATTATCAGCATTTTAAGTTGCCTCTGTAACACGTGAGATATATAATAACAAAACATGAGATTCATATTCCTTTCTAATACATTAAACACGAGATACATATATTTTGTTTGTCGGATCTTTTGGCTTTTAAAATTAAACGAATGATCAATGGCATACTTTATCATCACAAAAATTAGTATTTTTTTGTCCCTTATAGATTTGACCTTCCTTACCATTTGAATTGTTGCAATCTGAAATTATTTTCTTCACCTTTATGTTGATCAAAGACGAAGGCTCCAAAATATCAGAATTAACAAGAGCTAATGCTAGACCTTCCATATGAGTAGACTCTAAATACATAACTGCATCAGTTTCTTCCTCAAACAACATCTCCCTTTCATATTTATCGAGTGTAGTTGTGCATAATGAATACATCCCAAAATCAGACATACTTTTCTTAACCTCGATATATAGCTTCATCTCCATATCATTAAAAATCAACAATGGAGCTGAATTATCACCAATAATATATCGAGCTTCAATTTTTTTCTTGTTTCGTCAATTTTAAGTTCTGCTGCAATGGCAGAAATCATTTTTTTCGTACGTTACATGTTCGCCTATTACAATGTCATCACTCTTATATCCTTCGTACTTGACATCAGTAATTCAAATATCGAAATGTCATAATGACACTAATATATTCATTGTAAATTATTGAAAAATAAAAAATTACACCAAAAAAATAGACAAACGCTGAGAAGAATCACTCTGGATGTTGAATATAGAGATGAATATTTCAAGAAAAACATTATTAATGAAATTATGTTTTTTTTGGGGGGGAGGAATATTTAGCTATTAATTACTTCTTAATTGTGTTTATTTCCATTACTTTTCATAATTATCGCACAGTAATTAATTAATAGGATGTATCATCAATTATGTACCTCTTTTAATATTATGTATCTAAAACACATACAATCAAAATTTTATAAAATTTTGAAAAAAGAAGGAATATAGTGTAGTTATGGGCAAACTAATCAAGATTTATGTAAGTTTTACTTTTTAATAAAGGACAATTTGGTAAACAATATCAAGTCTTTTCTTATTTCTTAAGTCAAAGTATGTCACATAAAATAGAACGGAGAGAGTATAAATAAAAGAGAAGAGTGAAAATTGTTCTATATAGCTATTTAATAATAAGAGTAATACTAGAAGAAAAATGTTAATTTCTTTTGATTTGCTAAAATTAAAAATTAAAAAATATTTTTAGTGTAAATAGTAAATAATCACATTAGAATGACCTTTTCTATTCTTTCATATTACAGTCATACCTCTTTATAATGTTACCTCGTTATAACGGCATTTCACTATAGCAATATAATTTTCTCCAAAATTGATTTTTCATGTTATATTTTACTTTTCTATAATGACATTCAATTTATAATGGCAATGAAGTTTATTATAGCGATACACTTTTTTATAAATTTACCTCTCTATAACAGCATGCTCATATATTATGTAATAATATTTTGTAAGAAATATATTATATATGCACCCAAAGGTGTGATCTCGTGATTTAATGAAGCTGAGTTGAGCACCATGAGGTCTCAATTTCAATTTTCAACAGAGATAAATACTAAGTGATTTCTTTCCGTCTGTTATATCCTTCTAATCTTGATGAATAGAGTTACCCGATACCTGTTGCAGGTGGGACGTGGCAGCTATCCCGTGAAATTAGTCGAGGTACGCACAAGCTAGCCTGAACACCACAATTATCCAAAAAAAAAGAAGAAATATATTATATGTAAAATAAAATGTCAAAATATTTAATAATAATCTTAATGTCATGCGCACATCAAATTTCAAGTATGAATAAATAATTTAAAGGAAACAAATGTAGGTGCACATCAGTTATTTCACAACTTTATGCAGAAAAAGCTACGAATGTTTACCTTTTTTACACTCATGCTTTTTCTAATTTTACATACTTTTTTTTGTAACAGCTAAACGAAATCTAAGCGACAAATATCAGTATACATATATAACAATATCTAACGACAATAAAATTTTTGAACAAACATTGTTTCCGTCAAGAGATTTAACAACAGTACTAACTGAATTAATACAAGTCATATGACCTTCTAAATTATAACTTCAAGTGGAACAGTAAGCAGTACATATTCCAACCTGGTGTTTCGCAATAAGATTTACAAATTTTTTTCGCAAGTTATTTTTGGATAAAGTTTCGCCATGTGTTTGAATAAAATTTTTGAAAAGAAATATTTAACTTTTTAAGAATATGATTTACATTAATAAGTTCTAAAAATCATTAAAACTATCCATAACTTTGTATTATCATTTTATAATGAATGTGTCCTATGATAAAATTAAACTCATAAATTATAAGCTTTAACCTGCTTATAAACAATTTTATACATCAGCCTAAGAGCTACCAAAGTTTTCTCAACTCACAAAGAGACATTCAATTTTTCTAGTATAAACAACATAAACCCCAAGAGTTTCCTACCTAATTACCCTCTCTCCCTACTTTTATAATAATTACATAAAATTTCATATATGATACATTCTTGCACGTCATGATACATAAGTAAGATATTTAATGCGGTTAAAAATGGAAATAAGCGGTAATTAAGAATATTGTTGAGCAATAAAAGCATGTAACTAAAGGAATTGCCATTTTTAATACTACAAATACGCAACATCATCTTTTTAAAAAAATTTAAAAGTTCAATTCTTTTTTGTTCCATCATATTGCTAAAAAAATAATTAGTTGTCCGATCTTCCATTCTGTTTTCTGTCCTGAATATTTCGATTTTGTTGAGACATTCTAAAACTTGGCAAAGCAAAATTATTTATGAAAATTACAAAAGTGACGAAATTGTAGTTAGCGAAACTGTTTCATATGTGAGGTTGATTTTCGCTATTGCTGCAGAGCTTGACATAGATGAATCAGAGAAAAGGATTAATTTTTGATATATTGTTGAATGAAATACGGTGATTATGGTGATTAGAAATGATAATGGTATTAAGTCTACGTTGAGTTAAAAAATTATTTACAGCTTTGCAATGTATCCGATATGCATTACAGTGGATAAATCAACTGAAGAGAGAGAATTTGATGTTGAAACTGATGCAATGCTTTGCGTAGAAGGAACAAAATCAGATGCGATTGCACTTGTTGTTGCTGAGCCGAACAATCAGTATTCTTTGTTTGTACCAGAAATTAAAACCACAAAATTCATCACTGATTGTCAAAATACAAAAGTTAAGGTCAAGTAATTGTATAAGGATAACAAAACTCTTAAAGTTGTAATGGAAAAGTATGCGTTAGATCACAGTTTTAATTTCAGAGCTACAAGATTTAATTAAAAAGGTATTTTATTCTATGTTTTTGGATATTTTTTAAGTAGTTGGTGTTTGTTTTTTTCGTATGATACATTATAAATTATCTATCTGTAGTGTACTTGTTAAATAATATGAGAAGTGAATGTGCATTGGATGTTGTCGTAACTTTGTCAAAATGCATCACCAATTATGTAGTAGAGCAATTCAATCTAATTATGATACATATATGTTTAAATAGTTTTATTTATTTACTGCCCTATACATTAATTTTTTTTTAATACATTGTGTTTTTTATTAAAAGCTCATGACGATATGTTAATATATGTAGCTATTGATTGAAATGTCGTAATGAAAATAGTAGTTGGCTCATGAAGGCATCTTGCATAATGGATTTAGATTTTTTTAAAATTCTTAGATTCAATGATGAACAAACATGTTCAATGAGTGATCCTGTGTTAAAGCAACTGCGGGCTACAGTTACATTTATTAGTAACTTTACAAAGACAAAATTAGTAAATCACAAAAGGAAATTGCTTCATATACAAAAACAACATTAGGGAGAAGGTTTGAGAAAATTCTAACACTTAATGGAGTGAAAGCTTTCAGAATGACGGTATGTTTTATTAACTCAATTTCTAAAGCAAATAATTGAGTTTTTTTTGTTATACTTTATACATACATACATACATACATACATATATATATATATAAATATATATACATACATATATATATATATATATACATATATACATACATATATATATAAATATATATACATATATATATAAATATATATATATACATATATATATAAATATATATATATACATATATATATAAATATATATATATACATATATATATAAATATATATACATACATATATATATATATATATATTGTTACCATTTGTTTATTAGGTCAGCCTGCATTAGAGTATCATTATTCTATTTATGAATCTGAAATAATATACATTGTGGACTTGGATGCTAAAAAATACAACTGCGGTAGATTTCAGATTGGCTAAATTTCATGTCCGCAAGCAATATTGCAGTATTGAAAAGTAAAATTATTATGAAGTTTGATCTGTGGTGCTTAGATTACTATAAGCCTGCGACATTAGTTAAGACATATGAAGTTCCAGTGATACCTATGCCTGATAAGAAGGATTGGCATGTGCCTCAATGTGTCGAGACGAAGAAGTCATACCACCAAAATACAGAAGATCACCTGGGAGGTCAAAGGGGAGGTGTAAGAAAGCAAGTGAAACACTGTTGTCCAGCACAAACTGTTGTGAAAAATACGGACGTGAAGGTCACAACAGGCGTACGTGTAACTTCTTTCCGAAGGAGAAATGATTTTAAAGTTTCATGATACATTGCATGATTTGATGTATTGTCTTAAACTGATTGATGTATTGTCTTAAACTGATTTGTGTTTTCGCTATTGTTAAATAATGTTTGAACAATGTTTAAGTTGAATGAGTGTTTGTTTTTTTATGATTTAACGTTTGCAAATCCTTTTATAAGCCATTTAATGTTTAGTATTGTTTCTTGAGTAATATGTCACCTTACAATAAGATTATTGTTGTTCAAATAAGACGGCAACTCTATCAAAAAAGGTTTTTTATGTTAACATAAATTTATTCATCAGAAGTAGCATTATGATACATCACTGGTAATCATCAAAGAAAAGAAAAAATTTAAAACAGTACAAAATTTTATGAAATAATATGTAAGCTGTTATAAAATCTTTAAACTGATAATTGATGCTATTCCGAAATTGTGATACATTATGTCTTGAAATATGATAAAACTATTTATGATACATAACTTTACATCTATTTACATAAGAAGATTTCTATTATAACAGGTATATATGATACATGACTATTTAGTATGTATACTGTATGTGAATATTTGTTTTTGAAAATACAAAGTAGTACAATAATATTGTTGTATGTAATCATCGTTGTCTAATAAATCTAAAAAATTTATAATACAATAATATATTAAATTATTTTGAAACTAAATAAAGTACCTGCTAAATTTCAACTATGAACTCAGACAGTTTGAAGTACTATTGAACAATTTGATTCTATATATATTATATTAATTTTCTTGTGTCGAACAAAATAAAAGTAAATGTTGATAAAGACATCTCACAAACTTTAATTGATCTAAAAAATTGATGATAATTTTCTTCAACAAAAAATAACAGTATCAAATTTAGTATCTGAAATTACAATAATAGAGGTTAATAAGATAGTACCAAAAACACTGTTTAGAACATAGCTACGCAACAACTTAGTATCTACTCTATGGCAACAATAGTAGAATCATCGGTTGGAGGGACATAAATTGACCGTGGTCTTAGTGGATCATCATGGTCACTAACATAAATTTTTTTAGCCTTTTTGACTCCATAGTTTCATAAGAGTGTTGCATATCTATTTCGATAATTTTCTGCATCAATATGTGATGAGGAAACCAACATTTGATCGCTAAGAAACTCAGCATAAGCTGCCACAAAAACTCCACAGTCTCTAAACATGAATAATCATATGGTAAGAAGCAAAAATCAGATATAAATTATATGATGTATCATAACACATGCACTGTACACTGAACGTATCAAGTGTATAAAGAAGCAAAATCACATGTAAATTATATGATCTATCATAATACTTGCACTGTCATAGTAACTTTATAATTATGTATCAATTTCAATTATGTATAGTTAGAAAATGTTCAATAATAGAAATGATTTTAACTCTTTGTATATATATAAACTTGTGAAGAGATACTTACAAACTTTCACTATGTATCAGAAGTAATGATATATCTCATACTTATGTATCATACTTATGTTGTTTAATGTATCAGGTGTAAGCAAACTAAAACTCACATACAATTTTTAGAATGTATTATATAAATCTAAAATCTTGACAAAATTAGATCTATATGTCATAATAATTATACTACATGTATCAAGTATAAAACGAAACCATAATCACATATATATTGTATTATGTATCATAAAACATGCAAGGACTCATTAACCTTGAATCTATGTATCAAACGCAGTACGTTGAATGTATCATATCTATAAAGAAATAAAATCATATAAAATTTATGATGTATCAGAACGCAGCAGTGTCACATTGTCGTTTTTATATTTATGTATCAGGTTCAAATACCTAAATAGCATACCTTTGGTAATGGGTCTCTTTTCACAACTTCCTTTCTTCTTCTCTTTGAAATAGCAACAGCAAACTTTTTTCCTTTACCACTAGCTGCTCCCGTAACTTCTTCATCATTGTAGGATCGTTTTGATACTTATATCTATTTTCACAAAAATCACAGTCTTCATAATCGAAGTGACCAAAAACAAATCCAACACCAATTTCAATAGAAGTTGAATGCAATTGAGTAAGACCCAAGCTAAAATTTGATCCTGACACTATTAATGTCGCTAAAATGCTTAAAGAACATAAAATTGAAAAACGATTTCTTCAATTACAAAACTAATATAAAAAAATATCAACTGAAAACAAACTAACCTCCAATTAATTTTGAATAATTAAGTTAATGGAGTAAAAGTGTGAAAGTTGTAACTTCAAAAACATATATTGCATCAAAAATGAATTTTAGCATAATATTAGCCATTATAACCGTGATTTTAGGCTAAAATATAGGAGTTATGTGTTGCGTTCAACTGTATATAGTAATGTATCTGAAAAAGAGAGTGTTTAGTGAATTAGAAGGGATTTTTGTAATATATTTAGTAGGATGGGATTTTAGGTAATATTAAAACTTAAGGTATTTATTTATATAATTTTTCCTATTTACTTTACTTGTCACAAATATTATGCAACAATACTATTACATATTGAGTCAATTAACAAGGTTTACTAATGGGTTGGTTGAAAAATAAATATTAGTTGGAATTAATAATCGATAGGATATTTTTATAAAATACAAAAAAACTCATAGTAGAGTTTAAATTTTTAAAAGTTCTCAAATAATAAAATTTTAACCCAAAAATTAGTCTTTTTCTAATTTTTAAAAATTTAAATTGTTTGTCAAAGAATGATAAATTACAGTTCTTGTTAAATTCTTTTCAAAAAACCTACTTGAAATATCTATAGCCAAACAGGTCCGAATTCTAGTCTTGCTCAACTCATACCGTCCATTATTTGGCAAAGATTAAAACAAGAGATAAATAATTTTATATTTTTTCCTTTAAATGGAAAGGTTTCTTTAGAAATTATTTTGTTACAACAAAGCACTAAATAAAAAAGTAACACATATTACAAAATCACATGCAAAAAATACTTTCCATCAAAACAAACTCACCATTGGGTTGGAATAAAACATGCTTCCCTCGACTTCATCCAGCTTCTGTTCAATTTAAATACTCTCAACTCGAAGAGCCCTATATATCTTCACCTCAATAATCTCTCAACAGGCAATTAATAAACAGCCTATACAGGTGAAATTAACTTAGAGCTACCATCTTTACTTATCCTCTCTAAATACCATAATGAAAAGAACGAAATTAAAATGCTATCTATCAACAAAGGGGAAGAAAAAGAAGACACCACTGCCTACATTTATAACTCAATTGCTTAACTTGAAGAAAGGTATACATACATTTTCACCTCAATCATCTTAACTTGCTGCAACTAATACATCCCACAACAGCCTTTACAGGTGAAATTAACTTAGAGCTGTATTTCCTCTTCCAGCTCTAATATCAAATTGAAGTGAAAGATTAAAGAGCTCATTTAGCAACGAACAAAGGTAAAAATAATAATAAGCACTGCTACATTGAAGATTTCCCTTTTATTTTACAAACAAATACTACAAGATTCTTCCCGTTGGTTGTACTTCCATCAACTGCCAGTAACGGAAGTTGAAATGTACCCACTCTTTCCTGGTAACGGAACAACCCCATCATTCAATAGGATCAAATATCTGTAATATCATATCAACTAGCAATGGAAAAAACATATACCTAATTTATGAGTCAAGGTCTCCTCAAGGATGTCTAGATGTTTCGTCGTGCAGTTGAGCAGATCTTACATTGGGTTCATCCTGTCAACATTAAGGAAAGCCGTATGAGTCCAGCACAATTTAATGGCATAGCACTTAGCTAGAATAATTTCCCCATGTGGAGCTATAGTTCCTGCTTGCAACATTGATAAACTATTTTAGTAATATGAACTACCATTGCTTATTTTGCATGTTTACTACATATAATATGCTGCTACTCAAGTGCTGAACAGCAACTGCAGCTGGCCGTTTTTATTACTTTTGACATTACACCTATGCTTCCCCCAATTGGGCAAGGAAAGAAAGAAAGCAAGTTAGCATATGTAAAATTCAGTAATGTTTTGGCCTAAGTTGCGCACACTCTTCATTTTTTATGCTGCACCCGTGTCGGATTCTTCAAAAATCCACTGTTTTTGGCGAATCCGACACGCACCCATTGACATTTTTGACGAGTCAGAGCAACATAGGTTTTGGCTTGTCAAATATCCCAGTTTCTGCATAACACAGGATTAACATAAACACTTCAAGAGCAGCACATGCATGTGTTCCAAGGCAAAGAAACTAAATTCCATAACCTGACTAAAAGCTCATGATTACAATTTCCTCGTCAGATTAGCAGAGTGTTGGAAGGGTCAGACACATACCACTTAGCTAGTAATTAATCAGTTAGTCAGCTAGTTAGTTACTGTGATGCACAGATTATACTGTTGCATTGATTCGTTGTTACATTGAGTTAGTGGTGAGTGAGTTAGTTGTTTTAATGAGCTGGCAGCTAAGCGTGCAAGTGAGTCAAGCTAGGAAACTTCTAGATGATTCTAGAAGTTGCAGATAAGTCTATATATAGATGCATAGCTGGAATAACACATTGCATTGTACAGTTTCCAATATACAGAATTCATTTTCCTCTACTCTGTTCATAGAGCTTGCTCTGCCAAGCTCTTCTTTCTTTTAGATTTGATAGTTTTTCACATGGTATCAGAGCCGCGATGATGGTGTAGAGTAGAGTAGATTAATAGAGTTTAGATCTCTATCATAGTCCAGACCGATGTTGCTCGGACTCATCAAAAATATCAATGGGTGCGTGTCAGATTCGTCAAAAATAGTGTATTTTTGAAGAATCCGACACGGGTGCGGCGTTGAAAGCGAAGAGTCCGTGCAACTTAGGTCCAGAATAGATCTCTGTTCAGTTGAAGGATCTTCTCCGATTGAATTTTGTTTTTCCTCTTTTGAAATTGAAATTGTTGTAGTGAAGGTTACAATGGCACCAAAAATCGATTCAAGTAATCCTTTATTCATAGGAACATCAGATATAATTGGACCTACCTTAATTCCAATCAAGCCTGATTGGATCGGAGAATTTTTGTGTATGGACTCGATCAAGAATAGCTTTACTGGAAAAAAGGAAGTTTGGATTTGTAACTGGAGCATGTGGTAAAGAGTGGTAAAGAGATGTACAGAGAAGAGTTACATGAGCAGTGGGAGACTTGTAAGGCAATGTATTGCCATGGTTGATAATGGAATTGTTTATGCAACAAGTGCTCATGAGGTGTGGGAAGACTTAAAGAAAAGTTTTGACAAGGTAAATCGTATGACACTGTATCAACTACACAGGGAAATCATCTATCTCAATTACTGATACAATTTTTAGGTGGCTTGAATGATTCCTATGATGAGACTAGAGACAGATTTTGTTGAAGGGAATTACACCTACTCTTAATAAAGTGTATGCTATGATAGCAGAAGATGAACTTCAGCAGCTTGCTTGTGCATCTGTCACAAGTAAAAAACTAAATCCTATTGCAATGCAGATCAACAAAAACACAGACACAAATTATAGGAACCAGAATTACAAAGCAAAGGAGTGTGATTATTGTCATTTCACTGGGCACACAAGAGACAATTGCTACAAGTTAATAGGATAATTATTGTCATTTCACTGGGCACACAAGAAACAATTGCTACAAGTTAATAGGTTATCCTATTGACTGGAAACAAAGGAGGAAAGCAAATAATAATAATGGAGGTTCAAAAGGATTCATGCACCAAAATCATACTGGTGGATATAACTATCTGGATTCTGGGAGGTTCAATAGTCATGGACATCATGGAAATCAGTATGCCAGTCAAGTCAATACTCAGTCTTCACATAACAGTTTAAATAATCAACTTCTTAGTGGAGATGTTCGTTCAACTGCCTCAACTAGCCATGGAGGTCACAAGGAGGTTAATAATGCAATGTTTGCCAAAGGACAAGGGTTCACTGATGAAGAATACAAACAAATATGGAGCTTTTGAACAAGGGTCAACAAGATATGAAGCAAGTTAACATGACAGGTATAGCTACCTGCTTATTGTCTCATATTGAGCCACAAGAGTGGATAGTAGATTCTGGTGCTACTCATCACATTACAGCAAGCAAGAATGTATTCACAAAGAATGAAATAGTCAAAACAGGAATGGATAAAGTGAATCTTCCAAATGGAGCAAAGGCTAACATATCATATATTGGAGAGGCATTAGTTTTACAGGATGAAACTAAACTATGAAAGATATATTATTTGTGTCTGATTTTAAACTAAGTCTGCTGTCAGTTGCCAAGGTCACCAGATAGTTGTCTTGCTTTGTATCATTCTATCCTGGCTGTTGTGTGTTTCAGGATCTCTGCAATGGCAGAGAGAAGGGGATTGGTAGAGAAAGAGGAGGTTTGTACATCCGCAAGAGTGATTTTAGAGTGAAGAATGAACTTGCAAGTCAAGAAAGGCTAGTAGCAAGTTTGACTGTGCATGATAGTAATTTATGGCACAAAAGACTTGGACATCCATCTGCACAAGTATTGAGATCACTAGATTTTGTAAGTCATAGTAAGGATCTTGAATCTCTAAATAATTGTCATGTCTGTCCACTAGCTAAACAGACTAGATTGTCACTAAGTCAAAAGTATGTTTTGATGATGTACATATGGATCAGTGGGCCCTTATAAAACTCCAACCTTTGGTATGAAATTCTATTTCTTAACAATTGTGGATGATTGTAGTAGATATACTTGGATACATTTACTGCAGCTTAAATTTGAAACTATTATGGCTCTAAAAGATTTTTTGTTGATGATTAAGACTCAATTTGGAACTAGTGTGAAGATTACAAGAACTGATAATGGACTTAAGACTCAGTTTGGAACTAGTGTGAAGATTATAAGAACTGATAATGGGACGAAGTTCTTTAGCAATCAGTGTAATGTCTTGTTCAAGTCTTTAGGCATATTACATCAAAGCAATTGTACTTATACACCATAGCAAATGGTGTAGTAGAAAAAAAAACATTAAGACAAATCTTGAATATAGCAAGAGCTATCAAGTTTCAATCACAAATGCCTGTCAAATTTTGGATTTGGTTGTTCAAGTTGTTTACCTGATGAACGGATTACCATCATCATCTATTGATGGTAAAAGTTCTTATGAAGCATTGTTTTCTAAGGTGCCCTCACTGACACATCTAAGGGTAATAAGTTATTATGTTATGCTTCAACATTGTCTAAAGGTGAAAAGTTTTCTAAAGAGCTAGACTTGCAGTGTCAATGGGGTATTCCTCTACTCAGAAAAGGATACTTGTTGCTGGATTTGAATTCCAACAAGCTCTATATCAACAGAGATGTCACATTCCAAGAATATGCCTTTCCATTTGCCAACACAAGAAGTCAGCATCACTTCACTGATCTAATCCAGCCATATGCAGACAATAGTGATGGTGCAAACTCGGTAATTTCAGCGGACCATGATGATGATCATTCCTCGAGTGCAGAGGAACCTTCTCAAGATATATCAGTACCTGTTCCACCAGTTGATGCTACAGAGTATCCTGTTGATCACTCGGCTGAACCAATGCCTTCCCATCTAGACGATGAAGAGCCTGAATCTTGTCCACCTAGAAAGCCAAAGCAGCCTATTTGGTTGAAGGACTATGCAGTACCAAGGAAGAGAAGAGGTACCAGATACGCTATGGTGAACTACTTATCCTACAACAGTACTACTCCTACTTACCAATACCAAGGAAGAGAAGAGGTACCAGATACGCTATGGTGAACTACTTATCCTACAACAGTACTACTCCTACTTACCAAAGCTATGTGAGTAGTTTTTCCAACTTGATAGAGCCATAGTTTTTCAGTCAAGCAGCTAAGGATAACAAATGGATTCAGGCTATGAAGTTAGAAGTTCAAGCACTTGAGGATAACAATACCTGGGAGATAGTTGACTTACCTCCTCGTAAGCATGCCACTGGTTCAAAATGGGTATATAAAATCAAGTATAAGGCAAATGGAGAGGTTGAGAGGTTCAAAGCAAGATTAGTAGCTAAAGGTTATAGTCAACAAAAGGAGCTAGATTACCATAACACCTTTTCACCTGTGGCCAAGATGGTGATTGCCAAGTGTGTCATTGCTCTTGCTGTCTCAAAAGGATAGTGTTTATACCAAATGGATGTCTACTATGCTTTCCTGCAACGAGATTTGGAAGAAAAAGTATATATGAAGATGCCTGAAGGTTTTCGGCAGAAAGGAAGCTATAAAGTTTGTAGGCTGCTTAAGTCACTATATGGACTTAAACAAGCCTCTAGACAATGGAATATTAAACTTACAACAACACTTCAGACTGCAGGATTTACTCAAAGTTCTTATGATTATTCCTTGTTCACCTTGAAGAAGACAGAAGGGATGGTGATAGTGTTAGTCTATGTGGATAATTTGCTCATCACGGGAGACGATGAAACTATGATTTCTAAGGCAAAAACAGTGCTACACAAGCAGTTTAAGCTCAAGGACTTATGGGAGTTTAAATATTTTTTAGGGATTGTTTAAGATCAAAGCAAGGAGTTATTCTATATCAAAGGAAGTATATCCTTGAACTAATTTCTGAAACTGGTCTTGCGGGAGCAAAGCCAGCTTTTACACCTCTGGAGTCTAATATCAAGTTAACATCAGTGGAATATGATAACGCTACAGGTCAGGGTGATGTTGTCTTGAAGGATGCAAATTCATATCAAAGATTGGTTGGAAAACTTATGTATGCAACCATAACAAGACCAGATATTCGTTATGTTGTTCAAACATTGAGTCAATTTATGCAAATGCCTAAAAGATCTCCTATGGAGGTTGCATAGAGGGTAGCCAGATATCTTAAAGGTTCAGTAGGACAAGGTATTTGGTTAAAATCTCAGACTGATACAGACTTAGTATGTTGGTGTGACTCAGATTGGGCAGCCTGGTCCAATACAAGGTCTTTCACTGGCTATGTAGTGCAATTCGATGGATCTTTGATATCTTGGAAGTCCAAGAAACAGCACACACTATCTAGAAGCTCAACTGAGGTTGAGTACAGAAGCATGGCTTCAACTGTTGCAGAGCTTACTTGGCTGGAAGGGTTGTTTGCAGATTTGAATGTGTCTATTCATAAACCTAACACTTTGTTCAGTGATAGCAAGTCAGTTATACAACTGGCAGTCAATCCTATCTTTCAGGAGAGAACTAAGCATATAGAGATTGATTGCCACTTCATCAGGGACAAAATCAAGAGTGGTTTGGTGCAGACTATGGTTTGGTGCAGACTTTGTGTATTCCTACACAGCATCAGGTAGCAGATATTTTGACCAAGAGCTTGGGTCATGATCAACATTCTCATCTGTTAAACAAGCTTGGTATGCTCAACATTTTGCATCCTTCAACTTGAAGGGAGTGTTGGAAAGGTCAAACACATACCACTTAGTTAGTTAGTCAGCTAGTAAGTTACTGTGATGCACAGATTTTACTGTTGCACGTTGCATGGATTCACGGTTACGTTGAGTTAGTGGTGAGTGAGTTAATTGTTTTAATGAGCTGGCAGCTAAGCGTGTAAGTGAGTCGAGCTAGGAAACTTCTAGATGATTCTAGAAGTTGTAGACAAGTTTATATATAGATGCACAGCTGGAATGACACATTGTATCGTTGAGTTTCCAATATACAGAATTCATTTTGCCCTACTCTGTTCATAGAGCTTGCTCTGCCAAGCCTCTCTTCTTTTAGATTTGATAGTTGTTCACACACAGAATACAAAAGACTCCCTTATCCTTTTAGATGGTTGGATGTAACTTTGCTATTCTCCTGTACAATAACTAAGAAAGCACCTCAATCTATAAACTCTTCATCATGTCTCTAGGTATTAAAGTATATGAAACTCCATGCTTTTAACTTATATCAAGCAATTGTTTTCTAAACACAACAACAAATATTTGGGAACACTTCTTATTTATCAAATATGGCTCGTATAACTTTAACAAAAAAACTGCAAAAGGAACCATGTCCATCAATTTTGTTTCAGCAATCTACATGGCTTTATGGTTAAATTCCACTTTGATGATAAAGAACTAATTAGTCTTAATAAAGATTAACCTAGACACGTGGTCTACATTCAGCAAAGTATTCAAGCTTAGATGACCAGCGAACTTGGTAGCCGTTTCTCAAAAAGAAGTTCAATAGCATAATATTAGATTAATTTCAAGATTATTTTCCATCATCATTAAAACCTCGTTGATAACCTAAAATAAAGCTCATACACTAACTTCAGGAACCTATTCTAATAAGACCAATACTAAGGCCATCAACAAGATTTGAAAGCTACCAACTCCGAACTTGTACAAGGATTTGTCACCAATCCACTCATATCGAATAGGCGACAGGGTATTTTAAGTGGCAGAGTGGCCTTGCTGTCACAATCCACTGAGATTCAATCCTTTATTGCTCCGACTCGTAACAAGAAAAAGTTTCTAACTAGCATCGATGCGGCACTATAGCTAAACTAGCCTCCTTAGTAAAGGCAATGATCAGTCACACAAAAGGTAGCTTGACTCAAGCCAGCTCAATACTTGTGCAAAGTATGGGTCAAGTGTGGTGGGATTGCGGGGAGTGTAAGTTCAATGGTTGTGGTATTTGAATAGGCCAAATAATACTTAGGACACAAAAGCAAGACAAGTGAGAACCTTGGGAACTTAAGAAAACATCCATTTTATTGATTACGCAATTATATACACACAAGGTTTACAAAAAAGACTACACACAACCAGGAAACTAGAATGGAGGTTTTGGTATGTAAATGCTTTGGTTTGTGTTGTTGGCTTCTCGTGGCTATTACAGAGGGGTCTCCTATTTATATAGGCTTCTTGAAAAAATTCAAGAAGTCTCAGAGTTGGTGGGGAAAGCTCCCCAAGTCGGTACCCACTTAGGACACCCCTACTACCCAAAACCACATCTCCTTAGGTACTTCTAGAATTTTCCACAAGCCTCCCTTATGTTGTATTTGGTCCTCCATCCCTCTTAGCAGACATAAACTTCCTCTAGGCCTCTCCGGAGTCATCAATGATGCCTTAGTTTTATCTTGCTTTCGTGAAGCTCCATCCTTCACTAGAACTCTCTTGCATGTGCTAGAACCTTCCAAGAACTCCTTTGTGCTCCAAGTGTCTCTAGAATTCTCAAAACATCTTTAGCCATACTTCTTCTTGCATTCATGTGATCTCATGAAACTCCCTAGACCTTTTATCTTACCAAGATCCTCGTGCTTAAGTGCTACACAAACCTATGCATGCCTCATCATGCTTGGATGTCTAACCCTAATTTAATTTTAATCGAAACTGAGGCATCCTTTTCATAAATATCAAAAAGTTACAAGAGTAAAGCATGGACTAACAAAATCAATATCATCAACTTGCAGAAAAATTAGACTTATCAGGTCTAAGCTTAATTCAAGGAAGTTGAGTTTTGTCCAAGTGAAAAGCGCCTCTAGCAACTTTTGGTAGTTGTTCTCATTCATAATATATAAAAGCATGATCTAGCTTAGTGGCATTCTTTGCTAGCCCATCGTCCACCTGATTTACTTATCTGCAGCAATGTATCACCTCACAATCCATCACGGCAAGCTTGTTGCTAATGTCTTCAATAATGTGTCTCAATTTCAGATTAATTGTGCCCTTCTTCAGCGTATTGACAATCCGCCGTGAGTCGATTTCCAAGCTGCATTCCCAAGGATCTCGTTCATAGCTCCACTGTATCCCAAACTTAAATGTCTGGGCCTCAGTATGATTATTACTAGAACATACAAGAGGGATATAGAAAACCATTAACATTCCTCCTGTATAGTCTCTAACAAAACCACCTATGCCCGCTTTGCCTTTAGAAAAAATTACCATCAGTGTTAATTTTGATCCTGCCCCTATTTGGTCTATTCCATTGAAAGATTTTCCATTTAGGAATGGATCTGTAGTTGCCCGGAACGCCACAAAAATCTTTCCAGGTATCACCAAGAACATATTTGTGAAATTTCAAAGATGGAGCTAATTTAATAGTTCACCAAGTTTGATGTTCCATGGTTCTTTGCCACATCTTTTCCTGTTCCCCATATTTACAAGTGCATATATGTTTCCAGATCAGACAAGTAACCACAATAGGAGTTATATGAAGTACCATTCTATGAATATCATTTCTAGGCTAGATATCCCACCACCTCATAACTGTGTCATTAATGGCTATGGCACTGATATTAACTTCCAAAGGACCACCAAGTTGTTTCCACAAATGTTTAGCAGCCTCTCCACGCAAAAAAGCATGTTATGTAGTGTCAACCTCTTCCTTTTTGCAATACACACCTATGACACTCCATTGCCAAATTTGTCCACTACATTCGCAAAAGGAATTTCCCTCTTTGTCACTCTACATACTAGAGCCTAAAATGAGATTTTAAAAGGTTGTTTAGCGTGCCATACCTTGCTTCTGAGAATGTCTTGTTGTGTGTGTTGGTTGATAAGCTTATCAGTGGATTTGGTGGAGAATTGTCCATTCTCTGTAGCTTTCCAAATAGCATAGTCTGGAGCATTCAGATCGCCAATTCTAGTGTTTGTGATTTGATAACTCCTCTTGGATTTTCCGACCTTGACATGGGTCTTGCTACCCCTGCAAGTCATGCCCCTTCCAGCCAGTGCATTACCGGTGACATCTTGCCTCACGTATATTCTTTTCCCTTGTGTAATATTGTGTCACGTTGATCTTATGAACCTTGCTAGTGCACCATGCCTCCCAATGTGTTTCACCATACCGTCTTCATGTGACGTTTTTCCAGGGTCTCTCCCTTACTTTGTGCTTGATCTTCCTTGCTGATGTTATGTCGCTTAGCCATATTATTTGTCATTTCATGGCCCTCGTGGCATGCTTGAAATTTGACAGTTGACGTGGGCATGAAACTCTCCCACCTAATGTTGTGCCTTCTCAGGAACAAAGTACCTCAATTGTCCATGACCTCCATGGACAAGGGTCCTCATTGTACGCGTCTTACTTGTTTGGCTACACAAGCCTCATTTCTCCAAGTCATTATATCCCTCCCAGACGTAGTATATCATCTTCATCTTCACACAACGTTTGTTTTGCTTCCTCCGCGTGCTTCTCCCTGAGCATCCCTACAAGTTGTCCCAAGTACATTGCTCCACCCTCGCTTGCCACATACGTTTTTGCTTTGCCTGCTTCACCATCAGCATTGACTCAAGTTGCCATGTTCGAACAATATTTGAACAAATGTGCTCTCTTGCGCAGGTAAAGCCTTTCTCTCATTTTAAAGATCTCTGATTGGTTGGCCTCATACCAGCACCCTTGGTTTTGCGATCATCTTGGGCCGGTCTTTTACCGTCACCCCAGGTTGGACTTTCGCCATCACCCTCATCATTTACAACTATGACTTGCCTCTATCCTAAGTGTTGTTTGTCCTAATTAAACTCCAACACCATTCTGCTAAAGCTTCCCATCACACTTCTATTTTGACTAAGAGTTGATCTTGCTTGAGTCAAGCTATCCTTTGAGGGGATGAACTTAGCATCTACCAAGAAGGTTAATTGGGCTACATGTCATATCGATCTTTCAGTAACTACTAGGTCGGTGATACTTTTTTTAACAGGTAATAAAGATGGGTAATCGGGTGTCAAAATTGTAGTAAGCACTAGGTCGATGATAGATTTATTTTGGAACAGGTAGTAAAGTTTGTATTATAGACCGGTACTTATGTAGTACTGAAAACCCCAGTTTACAAGAGAGAAATAAGAAAGCGGAAAAAAAGAAAACTGAAAAAATTATAATCCTAACAGGAAGCAAAAACTTCTAGGATTGTCTCTTTTTTATAAAACTAAAACAAAGGACACAATCCTAGAAGTTTTTTATCCTGATAGGATTGTCTCTGCATCTACAGAGTAAGACTTTGTGCACCAAAAACAAAATAAAAAGAATACAACAGAGTTTAATCTTCTGTATTGTGTTACTTCTATTCTCAAAACATCTGGCATCTCTTTCTTTACAAATGGTCCACCATATACAGGCTGGAATGATCCTCCAATTGTTTCTATTCCTTGCCCAATTTTAGCTTCCTCCCAGTTAAAAAGAGTATCAACAATCTTTCAGTGCATTGTCCACAAGATGCCTCTAAAATAAAAATCTTCCACAACGGATCTGTGATTTTGCAGTGTAGTGTTAGGTGACAGAGTCTCAGCACAATCCCCACATAAGGAGCACCATGAACATAAAAAGATTCCTCTTTTTATTACATTTTCATGTGTCTAACAGAACCTCATTGGCCAACAACCATGTGAAACAAGCAACCTCGTAGGTTATCTTGACCCTCCATATATGTTTCTAGGGACACTCAGAAACCTAAAGTTCTGGAACATTCAGAATCTTATATCATTCACTCACCAGCTATTACCACTCCACCACAAGCAATCTACTCCCTTTTTGCATTTCTTTGACAGATTCCAGGAGCTGGTAGAGTTCAATTAGTCTAGGAATCTCCCAATCATTCATCATTCTTCTAAACGACAGAACCCGTCCTTGAGGATACCACATCTCTTGCCACTATCCTATTTTGGGTGCTGACTGCTGAGCAAGAACATACAAGTCAAAAAAAGACTCCAGCAAATGCCTATTTCCTGTCCACTTATCTTTCCAAAAGGTGGCCTTGTTGCTATTTTGCACTCTAATGGTAGAATGGTTCTTTCCGAAGGGCCATAAAACTCTTACGGGCCTCGAACTCACTCCATATGAGGTATTGACCTCCTTGGTAACCCAATTGTCCTGCTCCCCATATTTGTTCTTTTTTTTAAATGATCGTGGTGTCCAGCTCCCCATATATGTTCTTAATAACATTTCCCAAAAGAGTTTGTGGTTCCAAGGTGTTTCTTCATAACCACTTTGATTCTGAAGCCTTGCTTTGTCCTCCTTGACTTCTGTTTAGAACCAAGATTCTCCACTTTACTAAATGGAAGCTTTTTTTCCTTATTCCCTTGCCATAGGAAGGATCTTCTGATTTTGTCTAATATCTGGACCACAATTAGGGGAATTGGGAATGAAGAAATCATATAAGTTGGGGGGGCATCAAGAACTGCATTAACTAGAGTAAGTTTGCCTCCTAGAGACAAATATAGTGTCGCCCATCTTGACAGCTTTTTCGCAAATTTCTTCAAAACAGAATCACATATCTCCTTGGATTTTGACTTTGCTCCCAGAGGCATTCCAAGCAAGACAGTGGATAGAATGCCCACTTCTTCTCCCAAAATTGTGACCAACTGCTCCATGTTAGGGACTAAGTTAATGGCGTATAAGCGGCTCTTCTTCCGGTTAATACAAAATCCTAAGATACCTTCAAAACGCACCAGAATAATTCTCATGTATTTCAACTGTTCTACCTCCGCATCACGGAAACCAAAGTATAATCAACATATTGAAGATGGGTAATCTCCAAACTACAGTTACTTGTCTTGGCTACCTCCTAATTAACCTGTGATCCACCCAAATGCTTTGGCAATCTTGATCATATTGTTTAGCCCTTCCATAGCTAAAATAAAAAGGAAAGGAGACAAAGGGTCCCCTTGTCTGATACCTCTAGGAGCATTAAAAAAAACCTTCAGGTGCTCCATTGATAAGACTAGAAATTTCACAGTAGAGATGTAGAATTTCACACATAGAAGACGACCTCCTACGGCAATCTCTTTTTAGCAGGGAACCTGCAAACATTAAATCACCAACTCACTGCCCAAGGGCCCTCTAAAGAAAACTCTAACATCCCCCAATTCATCCCACGCAGTTCTCCTTTCCATTTTGCAGTTTGGCGCATATACTCCACTTGTGGGAATTTACTAGGTATGTTATTGAAGTTGTTGTTGTTGAGCATATACTCCAGTTAGGTGGCAAGAGAAATTCTGAAGAAGTACCTCAAGCTTGCAAGTTAATGTATAAGAGCCAATTTGTAGAATCTATTCCTTCCATATTCTGCAATCCCATAGTAGAATAATACTTCCTCTAGTGCCACTAGCTTCAGACATGCATATCTCACAGACCTACCTCCCCATATCTTCTTAATGTATTCTTTTATGTCCCCTTGTAATTTTCTTTCTTGGTAGCAGATAAAATCATCCTTCCATTGCTGAACAAGGATCTTTTTGTTTCCTGGAAGCAAATAAAATCACCCTTTCATTGCTAAACAAGGATCTTTATTAGCCTTCTTTTCCCCAAATCATTCTGTCTCCTTACATTCCATGACACTTGAGTGAGCTTCATGACTAAAATTGTGTCTTTCCTTTCCCCTTAATCCTATTCCCATTACTTTAAAATTTAACGTCAAAAGTAATTACATTCTTCAGTCCTTGAGAACCTTTGAATCTGGATTTTAAAATCCAGAGTAGATTCCATCCTTCTTGCTGGCCTGCACCCATCAATTTGCATAAGTAGCTCTAAAGGTTCCTTTTCGTGTCCCTGGAAATCAATCCCAAACATCTTGCTGAGCTTGACAAGGCTTCGATGTACCCAAATTGATCTGTCATTCTCCTTGTCAATGGAAGAATCTACATGTTCTGTTTGATATGCATAGCATCTTCCACCTGCCACACCTCCCCATCAGAATTGGAATTAAGAGGCATCAATTGTAGTTGCTCTAGAGATATAGTTTCGACTACTTCAAGCATATCCCTCCCACCCCCACCCCCACCCAAAAGAAGACAAGGTATATGATAGATTGCTACCACAATGGATATTTAGGTAACTCGTTTTGTTGTTGCTCTAGAGATATAGTTTCAACTACTTCAAGCATACTCCCCACCTAAAGAAGACTAGCTATATGATAGATTGCTACCACAATAGATATTTAAGTAACACGTTTGTTTTTTTGGGATAACCGAAAAATCCTCGAGGGCCAACTGGTGCATGGTGTGAAACTCGATTGGTAATGGGCCCAGCCCTTAAATCTTAGGCTTTTGACTTCAACCTTCAAACTTATGAAATACACCTAATTCACAATCGCTCTTACCACTAAACCAACTCTTTTAGTACATCTTATCTATAGAAAAAATTAAAGTAAAAGGTTATCGAGGACATGACCTTAGATAAGGGGATGTGAAGGACGCACATTAGAGTAGAAGGTTAGCTGGATAGGAGTGTTGACACGCACTAGTCGCAATATGATAGCATAGGGTGTAGCCGCAAATATCTGTCTTTGTTGTAGTTTATTGTGTTCTCTTTATCACACAATTTTGTGGCTGATTATTGTTTTATAATAGATCATGCACTGTTGCCATACTACCTTCCCTGTGTTCCTCTTCTTTGTAGCAGGTTTGCTACACTTGGGCTGAGGGTCTTTCGAAAACAGCCTCCCTACCTCCCCGAGGTAGTGGTAAGGTCTGAGTACACTTTACCCTCACCAGACCTCACTTGTGGGATTTTACTCGATATGTTGTTGTAACTATAGACAACATTAACCACAATAATAGAAGCAACAAACAGAGAGAGTTTGTGCTCTTTATATATGCTCACAATCAATGTCTCCACCCCCACCCCCTACCCCAAAAAAAAAATGAGTTTGTCTAACTTTTATCCTTTTTTTTTCTTTTTTATAAATAATGTTGCACTAGTTCTTATCCTTCCTAAAATTTTGACTAATTTGCTAAGACGAAATCATTTCTTTAACCTAGTAGGAAAGTACTGCATTTGAAAACTATATTATTTCCAGAAGTAACATATAGTTTTATCTTTGTAAAATCCCAAACTCATAAAACTGCACAGATTAAATTAGTATAACAAGATCGGGATGGAGGTCATGAGTTTAAGCCTTGGAAACAGCCCTTTGCAGAAATGTAAAGTGAGGCTGCATACAATAGACCCTTGTGGTCGAGCCCTTCCCCGGACCCTACGCATAGCAGGAGTTAGTGCACGGGGCTGCCCAAGATCGTGATGGAAGGAATTTTCAACATAAACTACATAATGTAATGCAGATAATACTTTGAATGTCAGTTTTATATTATCTAATAATTTGAATGCAGCAATAATTTTCGCAATGTCCACATCCCCAGTAATGAGTTGACAAAATAAAATTATTCCATTGACGAAGTATGTTAGATACTAACCCGAATACCATATGAGAAACTTGGAGTGCGGAAAAAGTCCATTTGCCCCTACAACAAAAAAAATGAAATTGTAACAAGGATTTTGGGTTGATTTGCGTCAAAAAGTTCCAACACTAAGAGACCACAAACCAGCCCATGCATTGTTGGCTGAGCACCATAATAGCCATCATGTGTAGGAGCTATAGAGTTTAACTGTCCCTACATTCCCAAGGTAAAAGAAAACACAACTGTTATTTCAATGGTCCATATCAATTTTTTATGTATTAGAAGTTAAAACTGTGAACTGCTTGACATACAAGGCCCTGAATAGTCTGTTGGTTTCCATAGTAATTATCACGGGTTGGTGCCATCAAGTTTAACTGTACCTGCAAAAGAGCAGCAACTTAAAACACCATTATAGATTAAATATTGGATAAAAGTCAAGATACTTGCAAATCATACCATTCCTTGAACACTTTGTTGCGGGCCAAAATAACCATCAAGAGTCACAGGTCTCGAGTTCAATTTGTCCTGCAGAAAATGATGGAAATGAACTAAATAAGAAACCGGAGGTAACCAAAAAACTATAAAGTTGATCTTCAAGAACAGCTATACACATATAGCATTCAAAACAACCTACTCCCACTTTCACCAATCAAAAAAAAAAACTCTTCATTTTCATTTTATTAGTAAGAGAAGAGTAATGTAAATCAAATGGCAATAAATAAAAGTAACTAAGGTATCAGAGAAGACCATTTGTTGCAAGCTGTCTGCTGGTCCAACAGCCATAACATCTGGTTCTGAGTTCACCTGCAACCAGGAGATCTTCATGAGATAATATAGAAAACAAAAGAAATGGTTCCATGATTGCTCTTCAAAACATACCTTCCGTTTCTTAGTGAAGTTATTTTTCTTCTTGTTAGTCTTGCTCATACTCCTACTTTGGTTATCATCTTCAATACACAGAATACCGGAGGCTGATGATGTGCCAGCTTCTAACATGTTCTTATTTGAGTTATTAAAAGTTACACAACTCCCAAAAGCGTCATCAAGTGCACGAAGAGCAAAACTATAGCTCTCTTGAGATAATGACCCTTCTTCACTCAATTTCATCGCCCGATGACATAGCTCATTATATCTCTGGAACCTTGACTGCAGATCTTCAGATCCATCTGTCATAGAGTACTTGCTCTTGGCATCTTTTGTCCACCGCTTCAAAATATATTGTGATGGGATAGAGGAAACACGACATATTTGGAGAACTATCAATGTATGTCTACAAAGGTAGCCTTTAAATTCAAACAAATGACATAAACAAGAGATTTCTGACTTCATTTCATCCAGTGTAACAATGAACTCTTGAGTTTTCTCAAAATCTTGAACTCTATATGTTATGGTTGTTGCATCTTGCTTCTCTCTTTTAGGAATACAAGCAACTGCACCCAAAACTTCAGCCTGGAATTTCTTAAGTACAGCATTTGTATAAAGCCCTGCCACCTGCTTCTCAAATGGTGATGGGGATTTCAAAGCAGGTTGTTTATTCCATGTATCAGAATCTGCCTTCGCCTCCTCCTCATATCTATCTTGTAATATTGATTCATATTGCTTTACAAGCTCCTGCACGTTGGTTTTCTTATGTACATATTTGTCAAAGAAAGAGTTCACGCTCTCTGATCGTTGGACCATCGACATTCCTGCTAAAAGTACATCCCTTATAAATGTAGGGGCCCATTTCATACGATCTTCATAGAGCGAATGAATCAATTCAGCTTCTCTAAGATCAAATTTATCAACTAGCTTTCTCCACCTCTTTTCAAACTCCTCATCTGTCCATGACCTGTGAATACATTTCTCGAACTTTGCCATAAACTTTTCGTTCTGTTTAATGATATGATTCAGTGTTTCAGACACCTTTCCCAAGATGTGCCACAAACAGAAATAATGGAGGGATAATGGCAAAGCCTCTGGAATGACTGACTTCAATACCAGGTCATGATCGGTGATCACTGTCTTGGGAGCTTGACCGCCCATTGCCTTTAACCATGTCCGCATAACCCAAGAAAATGTTGCTGCACTCTCGTCAGAGACCAAAGCACATCCAAGTAGCATGAACTGAAAATGCTGATTGACCCCAACAAAAAGAGCCAAGGGCATTTTATATTTGTTTCTGACATATGCAGTATCAAAAGAGACGACGTCATTGAAATTTGCATAGTCATGCCTAGCTTTGGCATCAACCCAAAACAAGTTCCTCACACGTTGATCTTCACCCACATCAACAGCATAAAAGAAGTTGGAATTAAGATTTTGCATCTGAATGAAGAACTCTAACAGAACATTTATGTCTCCTCCTTCCATTGCTGAATTTCGACCTTTTTCAAATGGACCTTTTGTGTCACTTTTCAGACCAACAACATTTTTGTATTCAGCAAATTGCCTTGCCATTGCGGCATACATCCTTCTTGTTTGTTCACTGACAGCTTGGGCAGGTAGAAGTTCATGATTATGTTCTTTCTCGAATCTATGAATTATCCATTTCCCATCAGGCCTTCTTTTCACATGCATACTTGCTTTGCAATCTGTCTTTGCACATGCTCGCCGACCAGTAGCATTTTCTGGATCCTGCTTGTTTCCTTGTCTACTACGTGGCCGATTTGCAGACTTCTCATATTCCCGTTTAGTTCCATATCTAGAACATGCAAATTTTGCATCAATAAATTCCCTTGATGTCTTTGAGCGACGGCTGTTTTGTATGGCTGTATTGAATCCCATCGACCGAGCATACTCTTGATAAAAGGCATAAGCCTCACCATGTGACTCAAACTCCATGCCAGCCAGAGGTTCAAGGTTCACATCCTCCTTAAACTCTATCATAGTTCCTATGGGAGTGTTCATATCTCCTCCATCTTCTGCATGCATCTTCTCTTCAATAACCAACATTCCATGCATTCCGTCATCACTGTGCATTTTTTCCTCATTGTCAAGCATGTTTATAATTCCATTTTGTTCTTCTTCTTCTTCCTTATCATGGTCTTGAGAAGGTAGACGAAGATCTATATCCATGCTCCTAAACAATTGAAAGCCTATTGATTTCTCTTTTAGTGATACCTGAATGTCAAGAAAAAAATAGAGGAACTTGTCCAGTAAGAGGTTGCGGAAACATAGAATTAATTCTTGTTCAGTAAGCACAGAAAGATACAGCCCAAGACATCTCTTCCTGCATTCCACCACTCTTCTAAGTCTAACCACAGTCCAAGAATTGTCAATGGCTAACTTGTGATTCCATTAAAGTTCTGAGTTTTACTAAGTGGCCTAAATATCAGGAAAATTTTGAGTTCAAGATCATCATATAAATCTAATCAAGTCAATCCATTTATCATGCAGACAAGTGACAACAGCTCATACATAACGACGACCTTCAACTAGCTATCCATATATCAAGTTTCATCATGTCCTTCAGGTACTTCACGAGAAGACATTACTGCTCAGAATTATCAGTCAGCAGACATAGGAAGTGATCGCATCGCATTTTTTGAGGAAAATGAAGATCCATAACACGAAGCACATTCATCAGGCTCTGTCTACCTGAAGATGAAGAACCCTGACCACCTCCAATCCATCAGGGATTTGAATCAGTTGTATATTAAAAGTCTCCTCCAAATTAATAGAAATATAAAGGGTATATAATGGTATAACCCACCTGCAGATGAGAGCGACTGAAATTGCAGCTTCCATATATATATAAATTCTAACCACATTCAACCTGAAGATTAAATAGTTTAGATTGAATAGAATAAGTTCTTCCCCATCTCTTTGATGGAGGAATTAGCCCTTCCCCCTACCCTCCCATGCAGACCTCTATACAGCACTTGACTGACGATACATACTCCCTCCCTCCATTTCATTTTATGCGGCGGTGTTTGACTCAATACAGAGTTTAAGAAAGAACGGAAAACTTTTGAAATTTGTGGTTCTAAGAATGTCATGAAATTATAAAACATGTAATTAAGGGGAAATTAAAAGTTCAAAGTTAAATTGTCTTCAAACATTCTTTATATATAGATTAACAAGCAAAGTGTGACATAAAATGAAATGGAGAGGTCATCCAAAGGTGAATCCAAAATAATTAAGTACTTGGGCGCCAATCTCCCATGGTACAATCCAGCTTCATTAACCGCTTTACCATACCCTTGGAGCTTGTGTTAGGACCATTACTTTCAATGAACAGAAAGGCATAACACAACCTTGAATTGATCTCAATCAAAAATTTATAACTTTTTGCCACCTAAACCAAAAGAAAATGGATGAATTCGGAGCACTTTCCTGTTTTGCCTGGGTTGCATCAGGGATCGACTCTTAGTCCGTTTTTATTCGCCTTGGTGATGGATGTATTGACACGGCATATTCAAGGGAACGTGTCTTATTGTATGTTATTTGCTAATGATGTAGTGCTTATTGATGAGACTAAGGGAGGAGTTGATGATAAGTTGGAGGTTTGGAGAGAGACATGTTTTAGATTGAGCAGGACCAAGACGGATTGCTCAGAGTGTAAATTCAGATGCATGACGCTGACGTGGTAGTGAAGTTGGATTCTCAGGCCATTCGGAAGAGAGAGAGTTTCAAGTATCTTGGGTCTATGATTCAGGGGAATAGAGAGATTGACGAGGATGTCATGCACCGTATTGGTGCAGGGTGGTTGAAATGGAGGCTCGCTTTGGGAGTCTTGGGTGATAAGAAGGTGTCTCCTAAGCTTAAGGTAAGCTTTATGGAGTGGCAGTCCGACCAACTATGTTGTACGGAGCAGAGTATTGGCCAGTTAAGAACTCCCACATCCAAAAGTTGAAGATGGCAGAGATAAGGATGTTGAGATGGATGTGCGAACTTACTAGGAGGGATATGGTTAGAAATGAGATTATTCGAGAGAAAGTGGGAGTGACTTGGATGGAAGACAAGATGCGGTAAGTGAGATTGAGATGGTTTGTCCATGTGATGAGGTGGTGCACGGATGCCCCAATACGGAGGTGTGAGAGGCTCGCCATGGATAGTTTCAGAGAAAGTAGAGGTGGGCCGAAGAAATATTGAAGGGGAGTGATTAAACATGACACGGAGCAGTTACAACTTACAGTGGATATGACCCTTGATAGAAAGGTGTGGAGGACGCGAATTAGGGTAGAGGGTTAGTGGGTAGGAGTGTGTCCTTGCCAGTAGAGAAGTGCTTTGTTTGTCGATGTACCTGTAGTCATAGTGTTATGCATGTGCCCTGTAGTTTCTTGTTTATGGTGTTTTGGTGATGTTTGTGATTTCGGATATACAGTTTGTAGTATTACAATGTGGGTGTCTTGTTTCTTTTATTATCTAGTGGTGTGTTACCCCATTTTGTTGTTTGTTTTTATGTTTTCTGCTTGTTATACTGTTATTTATCCAAAGCCAGGGGTCTACCGAAAACAGCCTCTCTACTTCTACTTCATCTGAGGTAGTGGTATGGATTGCATACACTTTACCCTCCTCAAACCCCACTTTGTGGGAATGCACTGGATATGTTGTTGATATGTATAAAGAAGTTAGTATAGCAGTAATGCGCTCATTAATATGACAGAACATGTTGAACCAAGTGTATCAAGGTGAAGAGAAAAGAGATGGAAAATAGATATATCCACATTCTTGTAAGTTCATTAACTTATAACTCTTGTCATATCGCCTCTTGCAAAAATGGTCTTAACCAAATAAACAAAAAGGTCAAAAGTATAATAATACCATATCACAATTAAAATTCAAGATTTTTTTGTTTCAATAAATCGTTGGGTGTTAATCAGCCGAAGCATAGGGTGCTAACGATAATAAGGGAACTTCACAACGGAGGAAGAGAAAGGTCTCCCAAATGAATATAACTGACTGTTCATGCATTTATCCTAGGGTGATAATTCTCATCTGAGTACTTATATATAAGCAGAATCTGAAACATTAATTGGGAGTTCAAGGAACAAGCTGTTTAATTTGCCAACAATTTCATCAAGTTCCAACAGCAAACTAGGTTATTCAAATGATGTCTCTATCTGCATAATTCGGTCTTTGCTTTTTTCTGTTCCTTATTTTAGTTGAGTGCAACAAACTTAGCCTCTACCTTTCATCTTCAACTCATTTTATAAATTCGCTCCAAACCCTTTGCACTTCTCTTTTTTGAACTTGAACCCTTTGCACCTTCTAACGTGATTGCCTTATTTTCAATAGGGCAAACCAGCTTGCATCACAAGAGAGGATAGTCTAGCTCATCTTCCCCAATTTCGATTCATTATTCTTTTAACTCAATCATAAAGGGATATGTTAAAGAATATCAGAAAGTATTAAAGGAACAAGAAACATGCACCCAAGGGTGTGGCATACTAGTCAATGACTGTCTTAGGTTCAATGCCAAGCAAAGACAAAACATTAAGTGATTTCTTCTCGTCTGTCTAATCTTGATTAGCAAGTGGTAAATGGCAGGTATTCCGTGGAACTAGTCGAGCTGCGCACAAGCTGACCCAACACCGTGGTGATCAAAGAGAAAAGTACAAGAAACAAACACAACATAATGATATCAAGTTACTTAATGATACATTAACTCAAACAGAATACTAAGACTAGCAAATTAATCCAAAATGTACAGACTTACAACTAAATCTATTTCGTCATGTGGTTGCTATCGTTTCTCTCAATAACTGCCTTGCTTGTCACAATGAACATAAAAATAATCAAGTTATCAAGGCAAACTCCTAACGCCAGATAAAACATTTGTATACAGTAAACAATAAATTACATCATCGGTCGCCTCAATTTGAATAAATCATTTATGGCCGGTTACATTATGATACTCCCTTCATCCCAAATTACCCTAATTTGATGTCTCATTTTATTTATCTTTTTTCAAGACAAAAAAAAAATTCATGATTTACCCTTTGCATTACATTAATTAGAATGTCATTAATTATTTTTTAATGTGTAATCTCAATTTGGGATGGATAATTTGGAACGGAGGGAGTAATTCAAATGAATTAATGAAACGGAAAAGCCATGATCATACTATTGACAGTTGTCTTGGTAACAGTTCATATACAAATGTGAAGGGTGGGGGTGAAGGAAATAGATTGGAAGAAGGAAGCGGACAGTGGGTTATACCTGAAATTTTTTTTTTCCTTTGTGCACGCACACACACACTTTCGGATCTGCGATTCTGCAACTGCGAATTCACGCGATGGTATATGGCGAGTGAACTCTTTTTCTTTCTCCTGATTTAGGGTTTCCTCACCCCCTCTTCTATCTTACCAACGCCACTGCAGCGCGTGATTTTTATTTTCTTTTTTCTACTTTTTAAAGAGAAATTTTAAAGAGAATAATTGACTTATAGGATTCTCAATTCAAGTTTTCTCATTTTAAAATGAGAAATTAAAAAAAAAAAAAAAAAAAGAATTGGACTATAATAACATATTAAAAATTATGAAGTTATTTATAAATATATATTTAAAACATAAAATTCTAACTCATTTTTTCAATTTTAAATTTCGTTTTTTCTTCTCTCCAACTTTTTTTCCTCCATTCTTACTAAAAGTTCATTGTTTCTTCAACTTTCATCTTTTTGAAGCTAGTAAGTATTTTATTCCTAAATGTTTTATCTCCAACTAAATTTGTATGTTTTCTACTCTTCTTTAATTTTAGTCTTTTTTTTTCAAAAAGAAAAAAAGTTGAGTATATATATGTAATCGATTGGATCAATAATTGACATATATCGATAATCAATCTTTTCATATATCGTTTGGCTCGATAATCAATCTGTCGGATCGATAATTGATCTGTCCATATATCTGTCGGATCGATAATAGATCTGTCTATCGCAAATTAAATTTTGAATTAATTTGTAAGATGTGTAAAAGATTTTGGTGGAAGAAGTTTTGTTTAAATTATGTAAGTTGGTGATTTGTAGACTAATTTGTAACTTTTAAAACTAGTATATAAATTTTAAATCACAAAAAAAAATTAAATTTTCAAAAGTGGGTCATTTTTTGAAAAAAGATTATAGTCTATTTAATTAAAAAATAAACTTGAAAAGGTCATTTAACAAAGAATCCCTTTTTAGATAGGACTAATACTTTCTTTTCTATTCTTTACTTTTAAAAAAAAACACTTTGTTTTCTTTTCTTTTAATTTAATTTAATTTCTTTTCTGTTAATTTAATAAATAAAACAAATTGTATTCTGATATTTCAACATAAATTTTATGGAAAAGGGTCAAAACTATATCGAACCATTTGAAATAGAGCAAATATATTCTTGTTTATTTTTTATCTCAAAAATATCCTTTTCGTTCAACTATTGGCTCACTTCTGTCCTCCACTTTAACGAAATGCTTATGTGGACAAGCTATGTCGCGTTTTCACGTAATCTGCTTGATAGCATTCCGTCAAAGTGAATGGTAGAAGTGAATCAATAATTAGAGGAGAAGAACATTTTTGAGATCAAAAGCAAATAAATGATATATTTTCTCCATTTCAAATAGTTCGAGGATAGTTTTCACTTTTTTTATAAATTTTGTAAGTTTTTTCCTTTGGTTATTGAAGTTTTCTTTAATTATTACGAAATATTACAAAATTAAGGACGAATACAATAAACTAAGACGAATACAATAAACTAAGTCCTTATCAAAAAATTAAACTAAATAAAATGTTTAATTAGTCATTGTTGCTTAGCTAATCACAAAAACAGTCTATTAAATAGAGAAAAATAAAAGAGAAAATGGTCAAAAGCCCCCTTCCCCCCAACCTTTACCCCAAATCTCAACTACACACCTATACTTTGTGGGGGTCCTATTACCCCCTGAATTATTTTAAAGTAGAATATATACCCATCTAAAAAGTCATATTCAGATTTTGTTTCAAGTAGTGGCCTGCACGCGCTGCCATGTCATGTCACGTCTTATTTTTTTAATCTAAAAAATTAATTATTTTACTTTATATATATTTTTTTATCTAAAAAATTAATTATTTTACTTTATATATTTTTCTTTCCTCGCTAATCTCGGTCATGGCCGTCGCCGCCGCCGAGTGACGTCCACCGGAACCTCATATCAAATTTGAAATTTTCAACGATCTTGAAGTCAGAAACAATAAATATCGAATTTAAAATTTCCGACAACCTTGAAGTGGAAAACAGTGAACAATATTAATTTTTAAATTTTCGACGATCTTAAATCTGAAAACAACGAATGATACCAATTCCAAAATTTTCGACGACCTTGAAGACGAAAACAATGAACAATACCGAATTAAAAAATTTTGATGATCTTAAAGTCGAAAATAATAGAGAATTTTGAAATTTTCGACGACCGTGAAGTCAGAAATAATGGACAATACCCATTTTAAAATTTACGATGATCTTGAAGTTGAAAATAATGGACAATATCGATTTTAAAATTTCTGACGACCTTGAAGTTGAAAACAATGAGCAATACCCATTTTGAAATTTCCAACGATCTTGAAGTCGGAACCAATCGATTTTGTGCTCGGAGCTGAGAAAGATAATAAATTAGTCTTGGATGTCATTGATGAGTTCTTGAAGTTTTTTGTTTGTGAGAAAGAAGAAAAAGAGAAAGAAAATGAATAAAGAAAAAGAAAAAATTATATATATTTATGTAAAGAAATATTAAAAATAAGTTTTTAATATATAATCTTCATTTCCACTCTCTTAAAGGGGGTGAAACACACTCTCTTGTCATGCCAACTTTTAGGGGTGTAATAATTCCACTTTAAAATAGGTAAAGGGGTTAATAGGACCCCGCAAAGTATAGGTGTGTAATTGAAATTTGGGATAAATGTTGGGAGGCTTTTGGCCATTTTCTCAAAATAAAATGACTACACATTCTCTAAAAATTCTATCAGCTGAAACAAATCATTATTGTTATGAATTTTGACAGACATATTAGTCTCCAGATATTGTATAATAATACTCTTATCTTTGTATTTTTATCAATATAACTTTTATTTTTCGCTCGATCTAAATATCACAAAAATTGCAGCAAAACAAACTTTCTGTAAACAATTTTATGCACTCATTTGTTAGGTGAGTCATTTTCATTCAACTTACCAGCTTAAAATAATTTTATATTATATTTCATACATGTCAGTATATCCTCTCAAACAGCTTTAAAGAAAGGACATTCCCCAAAAAATAAAAAATAGGTGCATAATAGTTTCACTAGCTAATTTGCATACAAAACATACATTACTTACATTCATTTTCCTTCTATTAATGATATATTCTCAGCTTTCAATCCTCCATATAAATTTCTCTACAAAATAAAGTATTTGCTTAGAATATATTATATTGTGATATAACAAATCTTTTCATTTCACGTTCTCTGCTTCGCCTCTAAGATTTTTATAAGCCTTTGAAATTTAGAACTTTTTCCTATTATTATATTGACTGTTTGAATTAGAATAGAGCAATGCTTTATCGTGTTCAAGATCTTTCTAAACAAATAAAATTTCTGTTTGTTTAGAGAGATCTATCATTGTGACATTTTGCCATATTATTAACAAATATAAATTAGGTGATTATATTTTTTTTTGTTAAGACATAATGCTTAAAACAACTTACAAATAGCTTTTTAATTTCAAATTTTTGAGATAAAAATATTTAGCACCTTATGCTTTTTGGTAAATATATCTCGTCCCATGAGATAACGATTTTCTTTAATACAATCATTTTATTTCTTGATAAGTGAATTCTACAAATTACTTCAACTGCTTTAATCACTTTCTGAGAGAGTAAAATAGTTATGTCCAATAAATTTGAACAAGAAATAATAGAATTTTGATCACTTAAAATTTGTCTATACAGGACAGACCTTTAGCTATCCTAAAAAATTGATCCTAGTTTTAATCTTGTTGAAATTTTCAAAAAAAAAAATGGTAGCAAGAATAAGCAAAAGAAAAAATAAGGTCAAAGGCATCATCAGACACTCAAACTTGTTGCCAAAATTCACTTAGACACCTCAATTATGGTCTGTACCTATCAGGCCCCTAAACCCCCCGAATTTTGATTTAATTGGGCATTTTTTTTGTCAATTAGCAAAAGGCTGAAGTGTGTGTTGCACACACGCGATGACGTTAAAAAATTAACTAATTAAAAAAAATATGTGGAAAAACAAAATTATACATGGAATTGTTGATATTTTCTATTTTTTATTTAATTATTTATTTAATAATAATTTCTTAATTTTTTTTTTTTTAAAAACACCCCACTCCCGTCGTCGTCTTCTTCACCCCACCCCCGCGTCTTCAAGCATCCCCCACCCACCCAATCGTCGTCTTCTTCACCCCCTCTCTCGGCGTCTTCACACAAGCACACACCCTCGTCGTCATCACCCCATCTCCCTTCACTGCAAAACTTTCAATTTTTTGGACTGAATTTTTTTTTTGTTGTTATTATTTTCATGAATTTACATACACTGACTCTTGCTATGAATAATATGTTGAAAATCCAACAATTCAAATGTAGAAAACTTCCATTTTTTCCGGCGAACTTTTATTTTTTTTGGCACACTAATGGTGGAAAAGAATAAGATTAACAAAAAAAAAAAATCAAATTCAAAAGTAAGAACAAGAAAGGAGAAAAAGTAGAAAAAATGGTAGGAGAATTAAGTTTAGCAAAATATAGAATGAAGAAGAAGAATGGTGAAGAGGATGAAAAGGGGTATTCGGGGGGGGGGACGAATTTTGTTGGAGGTTTTTTTTAAAAGAAATTTATTTTATTAAAAATATGTTGGAGGCTTTTTTTTTTAATTTAGTTTTATAAAAAAAAAAATGGGGCCCTCAGTGCCACTTGACACTTTTCTATTCGTAACTTAATAAAAAAATTACTCTTCACATGCCTCTCGAGATTACACAGCACGTGCAGTGCCATGTAGGCAAAAAATGTCCAATTGAATCAAAATTCGGGGGGTTTAGGGGTCTGATAGGTACAGGCCATAGTTGAGGTGTCTAAGTGAATTTTGGCAACAAGTTTGAGTGTCTATCGATGTCTTTGGCCAAAAAACAATCACAAAATCATTAAATAACACTCCTCTATGAAAGAATGTAGTATTTCGGAAATAATGTATCTTTTTAGAAATATTGTGTCTTTTCAAATTAATGTATTTTTTCAAAAATATTATACTTTTTCAAAAATCATGTGTCATGTCAAAAATAATGTGTATTTTTCAGAAATATTGTATCAGTCTGAAAATGATGTGTTTTTTAAAATTAAATGGTTCCTCTATAATTAGGGACATATTTCAATTTTGAAAAACATATCCAATACTAATTCAAAAACCTACATAAGTTTAGTATCTGTAGTACTATTTTCTGTATGTTTAAAGACTTATTTGTTACAAAAAAAGAAGACTTATTTCATTATTTCTTGACTTTATTTCACTCTATCCCGAAAGAGTATTTATAAGGAATAGACAATTCTCTTTGAAAGTGATCCTAAGTAAGGGAGTCCGAAGCTTAAAGGACAATTTTTAAATCAACAATTTTAAAGGGACAGCTAAAAGTCAAAACAAATCAAAACGGACAAGGCGTGGGTTGAACCCACGACTTAATTGAAAAAATAACGAAGCCGTCGGTTAGCTGTGCTAAGGCGTAAAAAGCATTATGCTTTCACAAGGCGTGTACTGCCCCACACCTTAGTACCACAATTGTTTTCCTCTGACAAGGTGCAAAGGCCTTTATATATCTATATCTATATCTATATCTATATCTATATCTATATCTATATCTATATCTATATCTATATCTATATCTATATCTATATCTATATCTATATCTATATCTATATCTATATCTATATCTATATCTATATCTATATCTATATCTATATCTATATCTATATCTATATCTATATCTATATCTATATTTATATCTATATCTATATCTATAGCTATAATATATTAAAAGTGTGAAAACCTTTAGAAAAGTTATTCGAACTTTTTGCCCTTCATTAAAACACTTTGCAATAGAAAAAAATTATCTTTTCACCTATTTCCTCTAATTATTATATTATTAAATAAAATACTCCTAAAATATATGGGAAAACCCTGATAAAATAAATATATGGAAAGATTAAAAATCCTAAACTACATAAAATATATGAATCCTAAACTATTTATGAATCCTAAAATATATAAAAATAAATTAACAGTCCTAAAATAATATATGTAAAGAATCACATTAAATTCTTTTTACCTTTTTCAACGTTTTCTAAGTTCGTCTGGGGTTTTAAGCTTCTATATTTGATATTTTTTTTATGCTTGTTTGTTTACATTTACCTTCAAAATAAGTTCATCTTTTTTATTGTCACTTTAACTTAGGCTTAACAAAATTGAAGATCCTTTAACTTCTAAGATAATTTTTTCATAATCTTTTATTGTTTGTATTTGTCTTTGTAAATAAATCATTATTGATTGATTCTTTAATATGTTTGTGCAGATGAAGAAAGATTTATGTGAAACATGCGAACAAAACTTCGTATCGATTACAAGGTATCGATTACAAGTGAATTTAAGGTATGTTTTTTCTGTTCTAAATTTTATTTTTTATTCATATTAGTTTTACTTCTTATTCAGGCGTAATTCATGTTAATACTCTTTTTTCAAAGTCATACTTACATAAAAAAAAATACTATTGAGATAAAAATAAAGTAAAAATTGTGATTTCTCATAATGGCAAACATAATCAGAGTGTCAAACAAGTATTAAACAAAGTCATTAGTTGGCTAGAAGATAAAATATAATAGTAATTAGAGATTTTATGCGTTAGTAAATCAAATTTATAACCGATTTCATTCTTCCATCAGGGATAATTTGAACTGCTCATTTTACGTTTTAGTAACGTCACCAAAACTCTAAAGTATATTTTCCTTTCAAAGTATAATATTAAATAATTGATATTTCAATATGTCATATTTTTTTTAAATTTTTTTTCCATATCTTTATTTTTATAATTTATAATTATTTGTCTTGAATGAGAAGATGCATAAAATGAAATGTGATTTTACGTGCCTTGGCGTGAGCAGTATTAAAAGAGAAAAATAGGAGATCTTTTGAAGGGTAAGCTTTTCTTTATCAAGAAATTAGTCTTACATGACTTTAAATGGATCTGATTCACAAAAACAAGATTTTTAAAGGCGGATCAAGTATATTGTTCGATATAAATGATAGAAATTTATTCTTTTATATACACTTATTATTATCTTCGTATACACGTGTAAAGAACGTCCACTTGACTAGTATGTATATATGTATGTAGATATATATGTATGTATGTATGTATATACATTCATACACACACACATATATATATGTATATATATATATTTACTCAAACATTTGATAAGAATAATTTTTACATTATAATTTTTACAAAAGGGTTTGATAACTCAAACATTTGATAAGAATAATTTTTACATTATAATTTTTATAAAAGGGTTTGATAAAACCTTCAAAATCTCCTTGGTCATGTACTGCTTTTTATGTTAATAACGTAGCAGAAAAAGGACGTGGTGTTCCTAGGTCGGTAATAAATTACAAACCTCTGAATAAATATTTAAAATGGATTAGGTATCCTATTCTAAATAAAAAAGATTTATTATCCCGGTTATATGATGCCAATATATTTTCTAAATTTGATTTAAAATATGGATATTGACAAATTCAAATTTTCAAAGAGCATACTTATAGAACTACTTTTAATGTTCCTTTTGGGCAATATGAATGGAATGTCTTGCCTTTTGGTTTAATAAATGACCCATCAAAATTTCATAAAATAATAAATGATATATTTAATCCTTATATGAATTTCATCATCGTTTATATTGATGACATTCTTGTGTTTTCTAAAAAATTTGAATTACATATCAAGCATCTTGATATTTGTAAGAAAATTGTGATATAGAATGGTTTGGTGATATCTTAACCAAAAATGAGTTTATTTCAAACAAATGTTAGATTCTTAGGACATAATATTTGTCAAGGGAAGATTACTCCCATCCAAAGATCCATTGATTTTGCTTCTAAATTTTCTGATGTTATAACTGACAGGACTTAATTGCAGAGATTTTTGGGAAGCCTGAATTATATTTTCCCCTTTTATGAGAATTTATCTCGCGATTTAGCCCCATTATACATAGGCTAAAAAAAGATTATAAAGGCTCTTGGACCGATAATCTCACCAATCTTGTTAAACGTATTAAACAATGTGTTGAATCTTTACCCTGTTTAACTTTAGTCAATCCTGCTTGACAAAAAATTATTGAGACTGATGCGTCGAATATTGGTTATGGAGGAATACTGAAACAAGTTAATCCCTATGATAAAACTGAATGCTTAATAAGATTTCATTCAGGTAAAAAGACCGATAGTCAGCAAAAATATGCTACGGTAGCTCATGAAATGCTAACCATTGTTAAATGTGTTCTGAAATTTCAGGATGATCTTTATAATCAAAAGTTTTTGATAAAAACCGATGCTCAATCTGTAAAATATATGTTTGATAAAGATTTTAAACATGATGCTTCAAAATTAATATTTGCAAGGTGGCAAGCTCAGTTAGCCCCTTTTGATTTTGAAATTCAATATAAAAAAAGGAATTGATAATTTCCTCCCTGATTTCTTATCTAGGGAATATCTAAATTAAAAAGAAAAAAGGCATCGTTTCCACCCCAAACTATACCCGAAAAGTCGAAGCCACACCTAAACTATACTAGTGACCTATTACATACCTAAACTATAAAAAAGTGAAACTATTTACACCCTGTCAGGCTACCACCACTTGCATGTGGTGTAGTGTTTTACACGCGCTGCCACGTCAGCACCACGTCAGTAAAAAGTATCACTTTTTTATAGTTAAGGTGTGTAATAGGTCACTTATATAGTTTAGGTGTGGATTCGACTTTTTTATTATAGTTTGGGGGTGGAAACGATGCCTTTTTCCTTAATGTTTTTAGCCGTTTACTTTTGTTATTTAATAGGCTAGACGCGCCTAAAATAAGTATAACACACGCGCCTTAGAATGGGGGTCGCGGGGAGGTAATAATATCACTTTTATATAGTTAAGGTGTGTAATAGGTCACTTATATAGTTTAGGTGTGGCTTAGACTTTTCTTGTATAGTATGAGGTGGAAATGAAGCCTTTTCCCATATTAAAAATAAATTTTTATGCATCTTTTCTTCCTGAAAAAATCTGATCACCATTTTTAAGGTAATTCCGTTATACAGAGACATTCAAAATCTCATAATTGATAAAATCATCCAAGATATTATTGAAGAAGAATATTCTGTCTTCAATTATAAAGAAATTAGAGATATTGATTAGTATGATTTGGAAATATCTGATTAATTGTCCTTTTTGCAGTATGGCTACTGACCCACCATAGCATATAGCCAGAGGAAAAGGACAAGGTAGACCAGGAGGAAGATCAGCCTCCGGAGGAAGGGGAAGATCATCCCCAATAATTAGATCATATTCATGATCATCATACGGATCCTCGTCTAATTTCCCAGTTATACAAATGGAAAATAAGAGTTTGATAAACTCTAAAGTACCGCAAATAATGAATCTTCATCATCACAGTTAATCCATCTGGATGATATTCTAGAAGATAACCCGTTATATGAGCAATTGCAAGCCTATCTGGTAGCACAAAAGAGTGATACTTTTTCTTCGATTGCGAAGAAAAAGGATAATGATGATATCAAGTCCTATGAACAAATTGAAAATAAAGAAATGATATTTTTTGTTTAAAACTCTAAGATTCAGAGGCAAAATATACCGTGGGAGATACTCCACAAATATTTGATAAATAATTTATATTTTTTGGGTAAGTCATATAAAATCCGCACTTATTATGAAACGATTCTCATTACCACAGGAAGTGCAGAATTTGAACATTTCTCTGGGTACAACAGTGAAGAGAACAATTATAACTTCTCTAAAATTATTATTAAATGGATCATATCCATAGAAGATTGGGGAGTGACCTCAATGACTAAGAAACAGATATTGCTTAAAGGTTCCAAGATCAATTTCACTTATTGGGACTACATTGAAGCTTTCTCTAAAGCTCTTTATTATAATAACGATATACATAAGCATACTTGGTTTATAAAAATATGCGCAAAGATATTTGTAAAATCTATCCCTAACTGGTTTATAGATTGGTGGTCTTATCATGGTCCGACTGTCCAGATATTGCTTGATCCATTCCTCAAGTTATACAAAGAATGGACCAAAGTATCCCCACATCTGAATGAATTATATCATGCAAATCATTTCTGTAATTTAGATAAAATTTACCAAATGTACTTCTTTATTGAATTTTCTATTCCCTGGATTCATAAATGGACTCCAGAACTAGGATTCACTAAAGAACAAATCCCTTGTTTATATAGGGTATTTTATAATAATTTTGGGGATAAAATAATGCACAAGGATCCTAAAACAAAAATATTGTATGGACAATAACTGGATACTATTAGAAAGACGATTCAGAAATATTCTATAGCCCCTCAAAAAGATATTATCGAGGATAAATCATTAAAATATATTGCTAGAAGAATCTCTGTCCATGACAGAGATAGGATCGAGATGATTGAAAAATATTTGGAAGAAGTTCGAAGAAATCTGATGAAATCAGTTGATAATCATGATAAGTCAGATATTTCCATGAAGAGTATAACCAACGATGATATCATCGACGAAGAATTTTAGGATTGTCAGCCTATTTCTTCGAATAAACCTCTATCTGATGAAGCCATTGCAAGAACTGAAGAATTTGTTAGAAAATTAAAAGGAAAAAATAAAGTGTAATACACACAATATATTTACTGTGCACGGGACCCGGATGTGGGACCCTTAGTACTATTCCTACACAGTAGATCCACTGTACATAGGACCCCGAATATGGGACCAATAATACTATTTCTAGGTACCTTTTTCTTCCTATAAGTAGATGTCTTCATTTGTTAGGGAAGGCAGAAATTTTTTATCTTTTTATCTTCTCTTTTTTATTTCGCTCTCTAGCTTAGAGTGCTCTCTCTTCTCTCTTGTAAGATAATCTCAAGTGTGGAACCGTTATTACTATTCTGGTCTTGCATCAGGCCATTAAAGGTATTTTATTTTATTTGTAATTATTTACTCTCTCTTTCTCTCCGGCCGTGACTATGTACGGCTAGATAATTTTCATATCTATGCTGGAGATCTAATTTATTTGTATAATAACCATGAAATATTCAGACTCTATTAAAATATAAAAGAATTTTTCTATAGTTTCTTCGCTTGATTCCGAGATGGTGGTACAGTCGAAGTTAGTACTGCTTTTGTTGGCTTTGTCTTAGTGACTACGTCTAGCAAGCCGTGACTTTTAATCTCGTTAAAGATGAGAAAAGGGGCGCCTCTTTTCACAGTTAGAATCGCTAGACACATGGGATCAACTAAAGTATGTATTAACTTCTAACAGGCCCCTTGCCCGGGTAAAAAAATACAATCTTCCATACAGTCAATAAGCTATACGAAATTCTTATATATTTTGGTTGTTTTTTCCGATATTAATTTATAGGTCTGGATGGCCGCGCGGATTACCGCCAGCCCTTAGATCCTGTAAATATGGTATTAGAGACTGAAAACTTATGTAATAGATCTAAACTTTTCAGCATAGATATGAATTTTCTACTCATAGAAATGGGAGATGTGAGTACTAAGAGTACTCGTTTTGAAGAGGTAGATATACCTCAAAACCTTGACTTGTTAAATAAGTGGACTATTCCAAAGGTTAATATTAAAACCATTTATGATTATGATTGGTTTGATAAAGTTCTTTCTAAACAAATAATAAAGATGACTGAACAGTCTGTGGCATTAAATTTGTCAGAACAAACGATTCGATTATCAAATAAACGCGATATTGATTTATATAAAAATCATTATAACTTTATGCATATTGGAATGGTTCAGATTGCTTTTAAATCGTTAACTCTTAAAGGGTTATCTGAGACATTTTTAGTAGCTCTTAGGGATGCTAGAAATCTGAATTTTAGACAATCTTTAAGGGGTATGATTGAATCCACCGTGGCCTATGGTCCAATTTATTTCAATACTCAATCAAATTTATAATTAGCTTTGACTGATGCGAATATACTTGATGCTTTGACATTAAATGTGAAAATGCATAGTTATAATTATGCGCCTGGATCTGAACTGATTTTTCTATCATACAAAATTTATTATAGATTATTAACTACTTTGAATCCTCGATATAGGTTATACGATACATCGGATCAGGCTATATTAGTCGAAACTAATTTTGCAAAATCTAAGGTCACCATAAGGAGACCTATTAAATGGGATGAGATTGATTTTCCCACTACATGGACCTTAAACTCAATTATATCTCTGAATTAAGTCATTGATGATTTAACTAATAGTGAGTTATCGCATGTGACTCAAAATTCGGATGGTAGGATTTGTATTTAATTTGATGCAAGCTCTACTGTTTATAACAAACATTCATTGTCCATGCCTAAATTATTGTCTGCTATGCATCATATTTCTCCTATAGAACCGTTATACGGTCCAGCTAGAAGTCGTGCAGCTTCTTTTCACACAATTGACTCAACTTCTACAAGATTTGTAGAGAAAGTCAGTCAATTCGCGAACAATTATTGTTCAAGATAATAACAATATCTCTGATAGAGATATTTCTACTGCTTCTGAAATGAACTTTGATCCAAATGATATTTAATGATTTCACATCAAATTAATTTTAGTCCTGGATCCCAGGCAAGAAATTATATTAAAAAGGAATTTTTAAATAAAAAATGGAACCAATTTAGAATTTTTTTTTTGTAACTTATAGTCCTGAAGAGATGAATAATATTTCTCAAGAATTTTATGAAACTTGTGCATTGCATAATCAAATTATGTGCTTTGTACCTTGGTTTATAACCACCTATTTTCCATTATATATTAAGGTGCTTGAAAGATCATATCAAGATAATAGTGGTAACATTGTTAAAACTGTTTACCTTCCCCAAGCTCTTTTTATATTGCCGAATAATGCGGGTATTACATTTTCTGCATTTCAAAAATTCATTGATAATGAAGTTGCTAAGGTAACTGTTGCAGAAATTAATAATTTGATGTTTCAAAATATTTATTTGAGCTTATATGTGAAAGTTTTAGGAGAACATATTTCCTCTCTTGATAAGAAACTCGATGAGTTAATTGATTTGATAAAGAAACTGAGTATTAGCCCAAATTCTACTGATATTGCTTCCTCTTCCGAAAGCAAGACAGAAGATTTGATGACTAAAATCGGTATTCAACGATGCCTTGATATTGAGGGATTTAAATTTAAATCACCATTACATGATTTAGAACAACTTCTTGATAAAAAGCTTTCTGATCTAAATATTAGACCCATTGATTTGTCTAATGCTTTTGTTGATAGTCTAGAAACCACTTCTAATTTGAAAAATCGGACTAAATCAAAGTTTAATAAGCTCAGAGGAATAATTTGAAAGCAGCCAGGTAAAAATTCCAGATATGCAGATTCACCCCGCATGCAAACTTATTACTATCCGCGACCCACTCCTTAAAATGTTCTGATAGAGGAAAGAGATTGGAATCAGACGAATACGTCCTATAGCAGAGATGATATTTATGAATGGAATCTTGATGGCTTAACAAAGAGGCAATTAACAATACTCGTACACCATATGATGATGTATTCAATGGTGTGTAAAGCCACTAGGAATACAAATAATAGAACAAATAAAGTTATCTATAAAATAATAGTTGTTGGTTTTACTGGCCAACTTCGTGGCTGGTGGGACAATTATTTGACTAAAAAAAAAGAGAGTCAATTTTTAATGCTATAGCTACTACTCAAGAGACTGATAATTTAGGAAGAACCCTCCCTGCAAATAGGGAAGATGTTGTTTATACGCTTGTTCTTACAATTTTGGAACACTTTAATGGTAGATTTACCAACCAGTACAAAAATATTTGTACTCTTTTAAATGGTCTTAGATGTAAGACCCTAGGAGAATTTAGGTGGTACAAAGATACATTTTTAAGTAGGATTATGGAATTACCCAAAAATAGTTATGAACATTGCCAAGTTTATAGACGGACTTCCTCCGTTGTTTGCTAAAAGAGTTAGAAAATCTCTTAGAGTCTCTTATGGTGAAATTTCTTGAGAAAATTATACCTATGTTCATTTGATAGCAGATTGTACACAAGAAGGGTTAAACCTGTGTAATGAGTTAAAATTGACTAGACAAATTAAGCTTGATAAGCTTAGAGAAAAATCTCAGATAGGAGATTTCTGTACTCAGTTTGGTATATCTGAACCAGCTTCCACTTCTAGGAAGAAAGAAAATAGATATTCCAAAAATAATCAGCCTTATAGAAAAAAGAGATCTACATAAAGGTCTAAATAAGATAGTGAAACTAGAAAAACCTATAGAAAATCTATTTGATTTGCCAAAAATAGGTCTAAGCGAGATCTTGCTAAGATTAAATATTATAGATGTGGTAATTTTGGGTATATTGCTCCAAATTGTAAGCTTAAAAAGCTTAAAACTTTAGGTCTTGCTGATGATGTGCATAATCAAGTTTATGGTTTATTATATACCTCAGGTTCGGAATCTAATTATAATACTGAATCTGAATCAGAAAATGATATTGAATTGCCTGATTCATCGGATAATGATAATGTTAATAATTGTTCCGATTGCCAAGGTGATACCTGCACTTGTGATGGCGCATTTTTATAATTTTCAATCCTATTTTGAAGATTTAAATGTTTAAACCATTACTTCTGAAAATGTGTTAGAACTTTTGAAAGAAGTTTCGGATGAGAAACTACGTGAAAAGGTTATTAATTTGTCTACTTGTTCAAAACCTAGTACTTCTAAACATGCTGATAGCAATACCTTTACTCCTAAAATTGTTGATAGCAATAATTTTATGCCTTATTCTTTAGCAGAAGTTAATAGACGACTTGTTACGAGTTATACTCCTGGCAAAGATAATTCTTTTGATGATTTAAAAATTGAAGTTGAAAACTTGAAAAAGGAGATCAAATTTCTTAAATAAAATCAAATGATTTGTGATCACAAAATTTTGCAAATCGAGAAAGATATTTCTCACACTGAAAATTCTAAAGGGAAGGAAAAGATTTCTGAAGAAAATGATAATATTGATGATATTCAAAATTCTCTTGACTTGAAAAATGATTATTTTTTAGGTATGATGCAAATTGTTACTGCCCATAAATGATATATTAAATGTACTATTTTGATTAATAATTATTTCTCTGTAACTAATATTGCTATGATTGATAGTGGAGCAGATGTTAGTTGCATACAAGAAAGATTAATTCCCACAAGATATTTTCAAAAAACTACTCATATAGTTAAATCGGCATCTGGACATTCTCTTGATATAGATTATAAATTGCCTAATACTCATATTTGCCAAAATAAAGTGTGCATTCCACATTTTTTTTTATAAAAAATCAGTTATACCCTCCAATTATACTTGGAACTCCTTTTATAAATGTTGTTTATCCTTATACTCGTATTGATGCAAAATGATTTAATGCTACTTACAAGAATAAAGAGATATCTTATTCTTTTGTTATAGATCCGGTAACTAGAGATATAAATGCTTTAATTGATATGACGCAAAGACATGTTAATTTTTTACAGCTTGAATTACTTAGCATGAATATTTTTGATACAATGAAATCTGCTAAGGATATATATATATTAACTCAAACATTTGATAAGAATAATTTTTACATTATAATTTTTATATTATTATTTTTTGTAAATTAAAAGTCCCTTTGTTTCTAAATGAAATGACCCCAAGAGTGTTGTAATAAGGGTGTTCATAGTTTGAATAAAAATCAACTCAAACTAACCAAACAAAATTAATTAAATAAAATAATTTTATTTGGTTTGATTTTACATTTTAAAAATTCGATAATATTTGATTTGATTAAACAAAATTTAAAAATAACTAAACTGAACCAACAAAAATTATATATTTTTCTATAATTATATATACATAATATACTATTTTTATGAATAATTTTAAATATCTTATATATATTTTCATTAAAATTTATTTATAATTTAAATATCTTATATTAGATATGCACCATGCGACCATGTTACTATTTTATGTGGTGATTTTGGGGATTTTAAATGAGTTGTTGTCTTTTTTTATCCATTTACAAGATTCATTTTTAAAATTTTCGTATATAATTAATAGTCGAACAATGAAATCCAAATCAAGGACAACAAAATCGATACATATATATATATATATATATTATATTTAGTTTGATTTGATTTTAATAATTTTAAATTTGATTATATTAGTTTGATTTTGATTTTAACCGATAATCAACTAAAACTGACCTATAAACCCGCAATTGTAATCATTCCAAGTCAAATCAAAATATGGTACCATTTGGCATGTGGATATCCATTCCACGTACAAGTGTCTATGCAAAAATGATTCCAGACTCTTGTTTTCTCCATTGGAGTCAAGTATTAATTAAATTCAAACAATTTCTCTTATCAACTGTTTGAGTTATATTATTATATGTAAAAAGTTAACATATATACATAATACATATAATCCATACTCTTTCATTTAAGGTGAATATATCTATTTGAAGTAGGAATACCTCAATCAACATATGGGGGAATATTCATATGGAGATTAAATTGACTATGCAAGGCGTAACAACCTTTGGCTTTATAAGAGGAAAATATTAGTGGTGCTAAGTTGTGGGGCAGTACACGCCTTAGTATAGCTAACTGTCGACTCAGTTATTTTTTGAACTATGGCTCAGGTTGAATCATGCTTTGTCCATTTTGGTTTGTTTTGATTTTTAGTTGCTCCTTTAAATTTTTAATTAAAAAAAGTTCCCTTTATGCTTCGAACTCCTAAATAAGGTATACGAGTGGAAGCATATTTATATAACCCTTGGGGGTTGCGCCACACAGTGAGGGACTAGGTCCCTCAAGATCGATCACAGGCAAAGTACACAGAAATAACCAGGAAGTGAGAGATAGTGCAGAAAGAGTAAGAACACGAGGGGTTTTACGTGGAAATTCAAAAAGGGAAAAACCACGGCTTTCCCTCACAAGAACCTCCAAATTCACTATAATTAAACTATTGATTACAGTCTAGAATTCAGCCTAATTTTAGGCTCTTTGCGCTAGTAGAAACTCTACTACAATCTCATCTTGGTAACTCTACCAAGGACTCTCTCTACATTAATTAGCTCTAATCAGTCTCAAGCTTAGGCAATTCTGCCTAAGCAACTCTCTCAATAAGAAAATAAGATATTACTCTTATAGCTTGAGTAATTCTTTTACAAATCAACACTCAAAAACACTTACTCATTCTTTAAGCAAAGTACAAAGTTAAGAACATGAGCAATGCTTGAGCAGTCTTGAAATGGAGATTTTGCTACCTCACTTCTCTCTCTTTAGAATTGGCAAAAACTATTTATAGAAGAGGCATTTCTTTTCCTTTATAGCTGGGTGATGATTAGGGCTAAAATACCATTAGATCAACTATCCAAGTCAGTATAAAATAGCACCTACAAGTTTGTTACACAAGAGGACAAAGCCGTGCAGATACCGTGTGCCAGCTATACTAGACTTTGCACGTCCGGGGACCTGGTCCCTTGAAGTTTAGCTGCTCATAATCAAAACTACATATAGCACATACTCTATTTTTCTAACAATCAAAGAGAATTATCAGTATGCCTTTATGAGGGATCTCAGCCATTAACTTTACCAAACATGCCAAGTTTGGTGGAATTGATTTTTGCTGCTGACAAAAAAGATGTTTTTTTCTCCTGACAATGTTGAAGGCTGTATATATGATTTTCACTGCTCATTCACATGAGGCATATGAAGATGAATCATTGAAAAGCACATGGACAAGGATGAAATAAGATATTGATGATTATATTTGTTGACACCATATACTGAATGGAATGTCAGATGCTTTATTCGCCATCTATCAACACATAAAGACATCTAAAAAATTATAGAATTCTCTGGATAACAAGTATATGTCTGAAGATACATCTAGTAAGAAATTCTTTATCTCCTAATTTACTAATTATAAGATGATAAAAGATTAATCTGTCATTGACCAATTTCATAAAATTCATCATTTTGAAATTCATTTCATCCAATACTAAATGGTGATGATGAAATTTTTATTGTGTCTTATATTATTGATAAATTACCTTATTTGTGGAAATATTCTAAACGAAATCTTAAACACAAAAAGAAGGATATTTTTCCAAAAGAACTTGCTAATCATCTTTGTGTATAACAAATTTTTGTGTGTAGTATGAATTCAAGGAGCCTAGCACTCAAGATAGCAAGGTTCATGTCATTGAACACGAGTAACCCTCCAAACCACACAAAAAACAACATAATAATAAGAAGAGGCCCTATGATGATGGCAAAAGAAAGATGGGATTTCAGGATATGTGATGTGAATGTAACAAATTAGACTATAGGAAAAATGATCGTTCTATTTGGAAAAGAAAGAAAAGTTGAGGCAACTAAGGGGAATCAAATGATAACTTTGTGCCCATGATTTTTGAAATTAATATTATGAAAAATGACAGTTCTTGATGGATAGACACAGGTGCTATGAAGCATGCGTTCAATGATCGTTTCTTCAAGTCAATCATATCGATTGATGTTAGAATCGTCGTTTACATGAAAAACTCTTCATCTGTAAAAGTCAAGAACATGGGACACGCGAAATTGATTTTCACATTCTAAATATGTTAACTTTAAACAATGTATGTTATGTTTCTAGTATTAGATTTTAAAAAAAAATTTGGTGGCCTCTTGAACAAGCATGATTTTAAGAAAGTGTTTTAAGCCAACAAGTTCATATTGTTCAAGGGTAATGTATTTGTTGGACAAGGTTACTATGTCATTGGCATGTGTTAATTTAAATGTAATTCTCCATAATGACAATACAATGAATGATAAAGTTTCTATTTACATGCTTGACTCTAAGTTGTATTATGACATTTCGTTTATAACATGTTAATTTTCATAGAATGAGGAGTATGTCTAAATGTGAGTTAATACCGATAATGAATATGGATAGTGAAAAATGTAAAACTTGCATGTTAATAAAGATCATAAGAAATCTTTTACAAATATTGGAAGGAGCACTAAGTTGCTTGAATTAATTCACAGTACTCCTACAATTGAAGGAAAGAAATATGTAATTACTTTCATTGATGACTATTCAAACTTTTGCATAGTTTTCATAAATTCTAAAGAGGTGTCACGACTCAAGAACTAGGATCATGATGACACTTGTCGCGGCGTACCTTGACAAGTAAGCCTATCACCCAAACTGATACAAAATGAGAAGAAGATAGAAATATCCCAAGGTAAGGCTTCTAGAACGAAGCTGAACTATATAAATAATCATAACAATGCGGAAAGAACTTATCCAAACTACCAATCATGCCCAAAACTAGGTGTCAATAGTGTAAGAACTACTAATACAATCCAAGAGTCAAATACACCGGAAAAATAACCATAAAGGAATAATAACTGTCTCTAAATACTAATAAAGACATAACTAGAATAGAAAGATAGAGGTGAACTTTGGACGCATGAATGTCCAACCGCTACCTTGAAAGCTCCAATAATTGCCCGAATCAAGTAAGCTGAGGCGCACTCGAGCTAGGAACTACACCGAAATGGCACAGTAGGCATGAGTATGGTCCACTTGTACTCAGTAGGTATCATTGGCCGACCAAGAAAAGCATTAAATAAAGCATACAAAATATACACTAAGGGCATGCAACCTGCAATCTTAAAATGTCCCACAACGATAGCCCACATCGCTTGCACTAACAGTTCTAATATATCTCACATTTATTACAAAAACACACCAAGGTATAGAACACGAGTATACATTATGCCACATATAAATAAAATAAGAGAGAATATATAGATACAAGATTATCAAATACAAGTAAAGAAAGGTAAGACAAATACATAAATAACAAGTCAATAAGGTAATACAACACAACATAAACATAATAAGGTATGTGCAATGTATATGATGATGATGATGATAATGATAATGATGATGCATGAGGTTGTCGTACAACCTCCGGGATCATCGCACAATTTTCATATACACCTACGGAACTAAAGCTTCCTGACGTAGGAACCATGAGGGGTTTCTCAACCCATATACAATCCACATATCTCATATCCCTTTCTGGCATATCCCTCGGAAAGGGTTTTATAAGGTGTTACAATATTTTTTTAAAAAGGTGTTGCCAGTGTTTCTCAGATGTGGCCACGGTGGTACCAAGTTTCATGAATGAGTATGATATGAAGATGTAATGCTCACAACCAATCAAAATGAGTATTTACACAACCAATCACATGATATATTTCCACACTCAACCACAATGATACATTCCCACAACCACGTGAGCCAATATCCACTTATTATTTTTGTCTCATCCATGAATTTCCACATGTCTCATATGCCAATAAAGTACGAATATAATCACAATACACCAATGGTACCACATTAAACAACACAATACAATTATTCACACGTATTCAAAGCTATCAATATCATATAGGATCAAACACAGTCAAACATGTCACATAATATCTCAATTTTGATAATTACATCACATATAGGCCCCCACACGGGCACAACACATAGATAGCTATTTTTCATGATTAGTTCCCACCCTTAACATGCATTTTGTATCATCATTTACTATCCATCCCAGTCTAAAGAGTTAACCCATAACCTACCTCGAAAAACGAAACCGATCTGCTACACTTAAACCCGCAACCTTACCTTTCATGAACAATTCCGAACTTCACTAAAAACATTAAATATGAAATCTATGCGTCAAAACAAAACCAACGACACCCATTTTGACTACTTTTAATTTGGGGTCAAAATAAACTCCCAAAATAGGTTTTCGAAAAAGAAGGTCAAAATTGGAATTTTACTTCAAAAATATGTTCCCCATATTTTTAGGAACCTACAGCTGAATACCCAAGTTAATTCGAGTAAAAAATGAAGTTCAAATCAAAGAAAAATCATTTTTGAGCTTTACCGGGTAAAATATTTGAAATCCGGGTTAAAATCAAGAATCAGAGTTGTTTTGAAGGTTAAATTGATGAAAAACTAGTAATTATATGATAAAAGTATTATTCAAGTGAAAAGGAGTAAAATTTGAGTTTAAGATCATGCCCTAATATTTTTGTGGTTTTGAGAAATTTATCAAGAAATTATTAAGAAAAGGGGTGAATTCTTACCTTTAATCCATAATAAAACCAAGAAAAAGGTGTTAATCTAGCTTCCTAAGCTCCCATAAACTTTTCTTTTAAGCTCACACTATTTAGGGTTTAACTCTCAAGAGCAAGATGAAAAATAAGCAAAATAGGTCAAGAAAGGTTATTTATCAGTGCAGATTTTTCTGTACTGCTGTCTAAAAAGCTGTTTTTTTTTTAAAAATCAATTCAGACTTCAACGGGGTGCCCGGGATACGTTCGGAGTCCAATTTATACAGACGAACTATGTAACCACACTAAATTCGAAGTTTCGAACGCGATGGCGATATCAGATTTTCAAAAAAATATCATTTTCACAAAATTGATCCCCGAAATCCAAAATCATAATTTTCCAAATCGAGGGTCGAAATGAGATTTAAAAGCCGTAAAATCATAACAAATATGCTAACACCCTAAAATCGATATTCCAGATCTGCTGGCGAAGTTAGATTTTTCATCCGAGATCGTTTCGATCAAATGTGAGTCCCACACCCATATTTTTAATTTTTCAACTTTCTGATCAATAGGTGAAATGAGCTCGGGTGCACGGGGACCCGAACCAAAGATCTACCTAGCCTAAAATCGATATTCTTGAGTTGCTGGCACAGTCCGTTCGATCATCCATCGCACGGATCAAAATATATCCATATAAGTCCAAAATAAGGCTCTCGAAGCCATCAAAAACCACAATATTGCATAAATGATACCAAAATGCATTGAAAATCATGCCAATCACTCCCACACCTTGAAAATATCATAATGCAACTACGGGGAGGGGTAAAATAGTTAAATCACATAAAATCACAAATTTCACATATTTCATCAAATTTTTAGGTCGTTACATCATCCACCACTAAAAATCTAGTTCGTTCTCGAACTAAGGCAAAAAAATACCTGAATCAATGAAAAACTGGGGATAGGAACTATGCATATCAGACTCAACCTCCCAAGTAGCTTCATCTATGGGTCGATGTCTCCATAGGACCTTAACCACAGGGATCACTCTAGAGCGCAACCGCCTAACATCCCTAGCCAAAATGGAAACCGGTTCCTCAACAAAGGACAACCACTTATCTAACCGAATCGAATCCCAATGAATGGCATGAGACTCATTAGGAATATAGCGACAAAGCATAGACACATGAAAAACTGGATGAATAACTGTTAGATCAGAGGGCAAAGCCAACTCATAAGCCACATCACCAACAATCCGAAGAATCTCAAATGGACCAATATACCTGGGGCTAAGCTTGCCCCTCTTGCCAAACCTCATCACATCCTTCATAGGTGAAACTCGAAGGAAAATACGATCACCAACACCAAATCTCAAGGTACGAAGAGCATAACACCTCTGCCTACTCTGAGCCGCTCTAAGTCTATCCTAAATGATTCGGATCCTATCCAAGGACTCACGAAGAAAGTCCGTACCTCAAGGTCTCACCTCTGAAACATCGAACCAACCTACTGGAGAGTGACAACGCCAACCATACAACGCCTCAAATGGAGCCATATCAATACTGGAATGGTAGCTATTATTATATGCAAACTCTGCTAAACCAAATGCTGCTCCCACTGGCCACCAAAATCCATCACGCATACAGAAAACACATCCTCCAAAACTTGTATAGTCCGCCCTGATTGACCATCAGTCTGGGGGTAAAACGCTGTACTAAGATCCACTCGAGTACCCAAATCATCCTGAAAAGTCTTCTAAAAGTGAGATGTGAACACAGGACCTCGATCTGAAATAATAGACACCGGCACAACATGCAGACGTACAATCTTACGAATGTAGATATGGGCCAACCTCTCAGCACTAAATGAGACCTGAACCAAAATAAAATAAGCTAACTTGGTCAATCGATCCACGATAACCCAAACACTGTCAGAACCATGAGATGTACAAGGCAAACGAGTCACAAAGTCTATAGTGATGCGTTCCCACTTCCACTCAGGAATGGGTAACCTCTGAAGCAAACCACCAGGTCTCATATACTCAGCCTTCACCCGCTGACAACATAGGCAACGAGCCATAAAATCTACTATATCTCGCCTCATATCACCTTACCAGTAGTGCTGTCTCAAATCACAATACATCTTAGTCACACCTGGATGGATGGAATATCTGGAACAATGGGCCTCCTCCAAGATCAACCTAATCCAGTCACCCACTTTCAGTACACAAACTCGGCCTTTAATCCGCAAAACTCCATCTGAATCAAGTGAGGCTTCCTTAGCCTCTCCACTCAATACCTTGTCTCGAATCGACCTCAATCCAACATCATCAAACTGATGAGCTCGGATCTGCTCCATCAAAGAAGATCTAGTATCCACAAATGCCAAAACACGCCCCGTTGTCAAAATATCAGGTCTAACCATTTGGTTAGCTAAAGACCGAACCTCTAAGGCCAAAGGCCTCTCCTGGGTCAAAAGATGCGCCAAGCTACCTATGCTAGTTGACTTTTGGCTTAAGGCATCCGCAATAACATTAGCCTTGCCCGGATGGTAGAGAATAGTCAAGTCATAATACTTAAGCAACTCAAGCCAACTGCGCTGCCTCATATTAAGATCTCACTGAGTAAAGAAGTACTGAAGGGTACGATGATATGAAAAGATCTCACAACGGACTCCATACAAGTAGCGCCTTCACAGTTTCAAGGCAAACACAACTGCGCATAACTCCAAATCATAGGTAGGATAATTTCTCTCATGAGGCTTTAATTGACGAGATGCATAAGCTATTACCTTGCCCTCCTGCATCAATAGGACACCTAACCTAACACCTGAAGTATCACAAAAGACAGTAAAGCCCACGCCCTCCTTAGGCAAAGCTAATATAGGAGCTGAAGTCAACAAATCCTTGAGCTTCAGGAAGCTCGCCTTATAAGCATCAAACTACTGAAAAGAAATCTTCTTCTGGGTCAACTTTGTCAATGGAGCTGCAATGGATGAAAAACCCTCAACAAAACGTCGATAATACCTGGCCAAGCCAACAAAACTTTGAATCTCAATGGGCGAAGTAGGTCTAGCCCAGTCACGAACCGCAACAACCTTGGTTGGATCAACCATAATACCTTCCTTAGTCACCACATGTCCCAAGAAAGAAACAGACTCCAACCAAAACTCTCACTAAGAGAACTTAGCATACAACTTCTTATCCCTTAATCTCTGAAGCACAATTCGCAAATGCTCCTCCTGCTCAACCTCACTCTTGGAATAAACCAAGATATCATCTATAAATACAATAACAAAGGAGTCAAGATACAGTCGAAACACTTGGTTCATCAACTCTATGAACTCGGTAGGGGCATTGGTCAACCCAAAGGACATGACCAAAAACTCATAATGACCATATCGAGTCAGAAAAACAGTTTTTGGAATATCCGAAGCTCTAATCCTCAACTGGTGATAACCAGACCTCAAATCAATCTTCAAAAAAACCACAACACCCTGGAGCTGATCAAATAAATCATCAATGTGAGGAAGATGATACTTATTCTTAACCATCACCTTATTCAACTGTCGATAATCAATAAACATCCGCATAGACCCAGTTTTTTCTTCACAAAAAGGACAGGTGCACCCCAAGGTAAAACACTAGGTCGGATAAATCCCTTATCCAACAACTCCTGCAACTGATCCTTCAGTTCCTTCAACTCTGCTGGGACCATCCTGTAAGGAAGGATAGAAATAGGCTTGGTGCCCGACTCAACATCAATAGCGAAATCAATATCTTGATTTGGAGGCATACCAGGCAAGTCCGTAGGGAACACGTCCATAAAATCACAAACAATATGGATAGAATCTAAAGAATGAGGCAAAACAACACTGGTTTCACGAATATGGGCCAAGTAAGATAAATATCCTCTCTCAACCAATTTATGAGCCTGAACATAAGATATAATCCTCTTAGGACCCAAATGAAGTGCACCCTTTCGAGCTATCTTTGGCACACCCGATAAAGCTAAAGTCACGGTCTTGGCAAAACAATCTAAGATAGCATGATAAGGAGACAACCAATCCATACCTAAAATAACATCAAAATAGATCATATCTAACACAAGCAAGTCTATCAAAGTCTTACGCCTGGCAAAAGTCACAACACAAGATCGATGAGCCTGATCCACCACTGAAGAATCACCTATCGGGGTGCATACACAAATAGGCATGGCAAAAGGCTCACTAACAGAATCAAAACCCAAAGCAAAATATACGGACACATAGGAGAAAGTTGACCCGGGATCAAATAATACATATACAGGTCTGAAACAAATGGGGACATTACCTGTAATCACAACATTAAAAGCCTCTACCTCAGGTCTGGATGGTAGAGCATAACACTGACCATGACCACCAGCTGCCTGGGTAGCCCCACGATCACTAATTGCCTGAATGGACCCATGGATATCCCCACGAGCTCCACTATCTCTACCTCTCGCACCTATGGTAGCACCTCTACCCCTCAAAAATGAAATAGAAGTAGCTCGAATCACTCAGTGAGGACATTTCCTGGCCACATGGCTAATCTCATCACATACATAACAACCTCTACGACTAGTCTCAATAGGAGAAGGTACAACTGGGCTCGAACGACCACCCTAAACTGCTAGACTAGAAGGTCTACCACCTGAACTCTGTAATGCTGCCTATACTGGCCTACCATGGTATCCACGAGAACCTCTAAAATTCTACCTCAAGAGGTCTGACTCCTGAACTCACCAAAATGTCACGCCTTCTTGGCACCTCCATGAGATGCACTAAGAATACCCTCTGTCATTTTAGCATAATCCACAATACTCTAAAACGAAGCCCCAAACACAACTATCTGAGATGTAGCCAACTAAAGGGAGATATCCAAATCCTTCACAAACTTCCGAATCTTCTTAAACTCGATAGAAATGCTATCATAAGAATATCTGGATAGGGCATGGAAGCATGCCTCATACTCAGCAACTGCCATGGAGCCTTGCTCAAAATGATTAAACTCATCCCACATACGGTCTCTCAAACTGAAAGGCACAAATCTCTCTAGGAAAGCCTTAGTGAACTGATCCCAAGTTATCTCGGGAGATTATGGGGTCTACAACTTACAAACGACCTCCGCTAATATCTCGCTGCATCTCTCAACTGATAAGAGGTATAAGCAACTACATAAGACTAGAATGAACCCAAATTATGCAACTTCTCTCGGCAATCAATCAAAAACTCATAGGCATCCTTACCCACTGTGCCACTAAATCTGGGAGGACCCAATTGAGTAAACCTCTCAAACTTTTTCTGATCCTCAGAAGACATCACTGCATAAGCCATGAGAGAAGACATAGTAAATTTGACTGACTGTGATCCCATCTGGGGAGGTAACATGAATGTTGGCTGGGCTCTTGATCTCAAAACCCTATAATCAGATGTCAGCACTGAAGGAGGAATAAGACTCGAGGTCTGAGGAGTACCCAAACCAAAAGTAGGTGCGACAAGAGGGTCCACACTTTGAACTGGAGGAACACCCGACATAACCAAAGGAGAACCTTTTAGATAGGTCAGCAGACGTACCAACAATCCCTCCAACATTGGGGCAGACGAACTCTGAAGAACTGAGTAGGGCCTACCCCTCCAACCTGCTCAACCCGAGGCTCAGAAGAGAGTCCCCTAGCACTCTTCCTAGACGGGGTTGCACCACAAGGCTGTCCCCTCCCTCGAGTCGGTCCATGACTCGAGGCTCGACCTCGGGGCGAAGGCTCTGTATCACTGCTCTCGTGGGACCTAGTCAACACCATCTGCATAGAAAGAGTGAAACATAACTCAGAACACAAGATATGGAAGAACTTCGCACGGTAAGGAATAAAATAAGGAAAGTTTCCTAAAGACATTCTATAGCCTCTCGAAGATAGATACAGACGTCTACATACCGATCTGTGAGACTCTATTAGACATGTCGTTCTTACACCATTGAGTCCAATAAAACCTGGCTTTGATACCAATTTGTCACGACCCAAAAACTAGGGTCATGATGACACTTGTTGCAGCGTACCTTGACAAGTAAGCCTATCACCCAAACTGATATGAAATGAGAAAAAGATAGAAATATCCCAAGGTAAGACTTCTAGAACAAAGCCAAACTATATAAATAATCCTAACAATGCGGGAAAAACTTATCCAAACTACTAATAATGCCCAAAACCAGGTGTCAATAGTGTAAAAACTACTAATACAATCCAAGAGTCAAATACACTAGGAAAATAACCACAAAGGAATAATAACTGTCTCTGAATACTAATAAAGAAATCACTAGTATAGAAAGATAGAGATAAACTTCGGATGTATGAATGTCCAACTGCTACCTTGAAAGCTCCAACAATCGCCCAAATCAAGTAAGCTAAAGCGCACTCGAGCTAGGACCTGCACCGAAAGGGCGCAGTAGGCATGAGTACGACCTACTTGTACTCATTAGGTATCATAGGCCGACCAAGCAAAACAGTAAATAAAGCATACAAAATATACACTAACGGCACACCACCTGTAATAAAAAAATATCCCACAATGGTAGCCCACACCGTTTGCACTAATAGTTCTAATATATCTCACATTTATTACAAAAACACACCAAGGTACAGAACACGAGTATACATTATACCACATATAAATAAAACAAGAGAGAACATATAGATACAAGATCATCAAATACAAGTAAAGAAAGGTAAGACAAATACATAGATGACAAGTCAATAAGGAAATACAACACAACATAAACATAATAAGGTATGTGCAATGTATATGATGATGATGATGATAATGATAATGATGATGCACGAGGTCGTCGTACAACCTCCGGGATCATCGCACAATCTTTGAATACACCTACGGAGCTAAAACTTCCCGACGTAGGACCCATGGGGGGTTCATCAACCCATATACAATCCACATATCTTATATCCCTTTCCGGCATATCCCTCGAAAAGGGTTTTATAAGGTGTTACAATATTTTTTAAAATAAGTGTTGCCAGTGTTTCTCAGATGTTGCCACGGTGGTACCAAGTTTCATGAATGAGCATGATATGAAGATGTAATGATCACAAACAATCACAATAAGTATTTCCACAAACAATCACATGATATATTTCCACACTCAACCACAATGATACATTCCCACAACCACGTGAGCCAATATCCACTTATTATTTTTGTCTCATCCATGAATTTTCACATGTGTCATATGCCAATAAAGTATGAATATAATCACAATACACCTATGGTACCACATTAAACAATACAATATAATTATTCACAGGTATTCAAAGCTATCAATATCACATAGGACCCCACACGATCAAACATATCACATAATATCTCAATTTCGATAATTACATCACATATAGGCCCCCACACGGGCACAACACATAGATAGATATTTTTTATGATTATTTCCCACCCTTAACATGTATTTTATATCATCATTTACTACCCAGCCCAGTCAAAGAGTTAACCCATAACCTACCTAGAAAGATGAAACCGATCCGCTACACTTGAACCCGCGACGTTACCTTTCACGAACAATCTCGAACTTCACTAAAACATCAAATATAAAATCTACGTGTCAAAACAAAACCAACGACACCCATATTGACTACTTTTGATTTGGAGTCAAAACAAACCCCCAAAATGGGTTTCCAAAAAAGAAGGGCAAACTCGGAACTTTACTTCAAAAATATGTTCCCCATATTTTTAGGAACCTATAACTGAAAATTCAAGTTGAATCGAGTAAAAAATGAGGTTCAAATCAAAGAAAAACCATTTTTGAGCTTTACCGGATAAAATCTTTGAAATCTGGGTTAAAATCAAGAATCAGAGTTATTTTGAAGGTTAAATTGATGAAAAACTAGTAATTATAAGATAAAAGTATTATTCAAGTGAAAAGGAGTGAAATTTGGCTTTAAAATCATGCCCTAAGATTTTTGGGGTTTTGAGAAATTTATCAAGAAATTACTAAGAAAAGGGGTGAATTCTTACCTTTAATCTGTAATAAAACCAAGAAAAAGGTGTTAATCTAGCTTCCCAAGCTCCCGCAAACTTTACTTTTAAGCTCACACTATTTAGGATTTAACTCTCAAGAGGCAAGATGAAAAATGAGCAAAATAGGTCGAGAAAAGGTTATTTATCAGTGCAGATTTTTCTGCACTGCTGTCTAAAAAGTTTTTTATTTTTAAAACTCAATTCGGACTTCAACGGGGTGCCCGGGATACGTTCGGTGTCAAATTTATACAAACGAACTATCTAAACACACTAAATTTGAAGTTTTGGACGCGATGGAGATATCAAATTTTCAAAAAAAATATCATTTTCACAAAATTGACCCCCGAAACCCGAAATTACAATTTTCCAAACCGAGGATCAAAATGAGATTTAAAAGCTGTTAAATCATACCAAATGTGCTAACACCCTAAAATTGATATTCTAGATTTGCTGGCGAAGTCGGATTTTCCATCTTAGATCATTTCGATCAAATGTGGGTCCCACACTCATATTTCTAATTTTCCAACTTTTCGATCAATAGGTCGAAATGAGCTCGGGTGCACTGGGACCTGAACCAAAGGTCTACCTAGCCTAAAATCGATATTTTTGAGCTTCTGGCGTAGTTTGTTCGGTTATCCGTTACACGGATCAAAATATATCCATATAAGTCCAAAATAAGGCTCTCGAAGCCATCAAAAACCACAATATTGCATAAATGATATCAAAATGCATTGAAAATCATGCCAATCACTCTCACACTCCAAAAATATCATAATACAACTACGGAAAGGGTAAAATAGTCAAATCACACAAAATCACCAATTTCACATATTCCATCAAATTTTTAGGTCGTTACAAGAGGAAACATTAGAAAATCTAAAAATTACAAGATTGAGGTTGGATTATAATATGAAAATTCCATCAAGTGTCTAATGACTGATACGAGAGGAGAATATTATAATACCATAATTTTTTCAAAGCACTTAAATTTTACATCAAGTAATGAATTCATATGTAGCTCAACAGAATAATCTAGCTAAATGAAAATATAAGATCTTAACAAAAATAGTTAATTATTTATTATCTAACTTAGTCCTAATTCATTATTAATGAGGTGAACCATGTTAATAACTTATTATGTTTTCAATAGGATTCCTAATAAAAGGAATTTAACAACCTCATATGAACTTGGAAATAAAAGACAATCAATTGTAATGACCTGATTTGTGAAATTTTAATTTGACGTGATTTGATTATTTTGCCCAACCTTATAGTTGATATATATTGATTTTAGGATGTGGAAATGGTTGTCACAGTTCTCAAAACCTTTGGGAGGATCTTGGGAGAGTTTGAGGTGTTTAGGGGTTTTAAATGTCATATAGTTGACTTTGATCAAAATATGATATTTTGAGTTCCGAATGGTAATCTAGATGGTTCCATTAGATCCAAAATTTTAAATTTGCATTAATATCAGGGTTAGTTTGAGTTCAGAACCTTTATATTGAATTTTGATCATCCACTTAAAAAACTAGTGAAATTTGCATAGAAGGAGTCCCAGAGGTTAATTTATTAAAAATAATTCTTTTTCAAAAATCAGACATTTTTATTGAGTCTAGAACGTCGAAATTAGACTAGTATCATATATGGTTTATTTTTGTAGAGTCTCGAATAAATCTCGAGGGTCTGTTTAAAGAATTTTTGGCTTGCACAACTTAACACTTGCATATATCTAGTGCAGCTGCTTAAACAGCCAAAGAACTTCTTAAGTAATGGTCTCTTTAGTGACAAAGGATTGCTTAAGTGGCGTCCGCTTTAGTGACACTTGATCTCTTAATTGATGGCCGACATAAGTGATTACTGCTTAAGTGATTGTCGCCTAAGCGGTCAGATAGACGCTTAAGCGGCCATCGCTGGTATATAAGCCCTATTTTGTAAATTTTCACCGGTTTTGAACCTTTAAGCATTGGGTTTGGATGGATTTTGAGGTTTTCTTCACCATTTGAGCTTGGATAAGCTCCAAAACCCCATTTTAATTAATTTATATTAAATTATATCACCAAAATACTCTTTAGGGTGTGTTTGGTATGAAGGAAAATATTATCCATGGAAAATATTTTCTATGTTTTCCTGAAAAACAAGTTGATTTCTTACTTGTTTTCTTATGTTTGGTTGGTAGATGGAAAATATTTTCCGAAAAATATTTTCTAGTATTTGGTTGGTGAATGAAAAAATATTTTTCAAAAAATACATTTTAGTATTTATCTAAAGTGTAAAATACATTTTAGAATCCTTTTTTTGTTTTAAAGAAACTAAAAAAAATTAAATCCTTTTTTGGGAAGGGGGTTGGTAGGCGGGTGGGTGGGGGTGTCAGAATAGGTAGTAGGGGTGGGGTAATAAAAAGTTTTTAATATTTTTGTTTAAAAAATTTAAAAAATTGGCGGGGGGTGGGGGGATTAGTAGGAGCTGGGGGTCAGGGTAGGGAAGTGAGGGGGGAGAAACAATTTGAAATTTTTTAAAAATAATTTCTTTTTTGAGGTTGGAGGGGGAGAGAGAAGGGACGTGAGAAGGGCTGGTAGGGTGAGGGAGGGTAAGGGTGTGGGGTAAGAGAAAAATTTGAATTTTTTAATAAAATATAGATATTGCTTTTGGAAGGAGGGCTGGTAGGGGTAGGGATGGGGGTGGGGGTAGGGGTAGGGGTAGGGGATGGAATAAGAAAAAAATTTGAAATACTTTTTAAAATAACTAAATTTTGGGGGTGGAGGTGGGGGTAGGGTTGGGGTGGGGGTAGGGTAGGGGTGGTGTCGGGGTAATAGGGTACTGGGGGCGGGGTAGATGATTTTGAGAATTGTATGAACATTTCAACTTTAAAGTAAGGTTGAAAGAGAGTTTTGGAAAATGCTTTCCTTACTTTTTGAAGGGAAGTCATTTTCCTTAGATTTAAGGAAAATAGGTTGGTTTGGAAAACATTTTCCAAAACATATAAGCCAACCAAACATAAGAAAACTGGAAAGCATTTTCTGAAAAATGTTTTCCTTCATACCTAACACACCCTTAATCTTGATTTCAAAATAGAATTTTCAGGACTTTTTCATAAAAGCTTAAAAATAGTTTTTCTTCAATTTGGACTTCGTTGTTAACTTATTTTTGCATGTGTTTTCAACTATGGATTCCTATAATCTTGGTGAAGGTGTTTCCAAAAGGAAAATTCCAATTTTACCTCTTTGATTTTCAAACTCATTTTTCGATCTCGTTTTGGACCCGACATAAAAATAGTCAATATGGGTATCATTAGCTTTCTTTTAACGTGTAGATATGTGTGTTGTAGTTGATTTTGAGGTCGTTTAAAAGTAGAAGGCTCCATGATAAAGGACTTTAGACTTGGATTTCAATGCTGCAAGGTAGGTTTTGGCTTAACTTTCGTTAGACCAAGCTGAATAATTAATAAATAAATAAAACATGCAATGGTTGAGAAAAATAACTGCGAAAATTATTTTTCAAGCTATTATATATTGCATGATGCTCGAGTGAGGGCTTATATTCTATTGTTGTTTACTTGTGATATTTTATATATTGTGTGTTGCCTGAATGGAGGCTTGAATTGATAGTATAGGCTCTTTTTTAGCATTGTTTACCCTTATCATGATAAAAATATCCGAGTTTTGGATTGACATGATATTAATGACGTCTTACATATATATTTATTCCAATGGTGCCAAACTAGAACCGATATTATGAATTATTGACATATTTAGTTAATTTCTGAGCTTACTTATTGTAAGACCCCGCAAAATTCCTAAGCTTAATTCAGTCCTTTAAGCTTGTTAAGGGGTCCTAGACTTAGAAAATTCTAGCTAAGTATTCATAGTTTATTTTAGGCCTTCGAAAGTTAGCAATCTCATTTTGCGACCTTAAAGTCCTTTAAGTGTCTATATTTTAGTTAATTCATGATTAGGAAGGTCAATAGGTATTCCCGGACAAGTTTTAGATTTATCGGACTTCGTTTGAAGCTCCTTTGGAATCCCAAAATAGTGTACCAACGCGATCTTGGCGCGCCGCATAGCCTATCGTATTGGTTAGTATTTTCCCCAGCTACCAGCATCAAATTCCAGTGAGTCAGCACGATCTTAGCGCGACGCATTGGATATCGCATCGGTGCCATCGACACACCGTGTCGACCTGCGCGTCGGCAATCCAGTTTTCACTCATTAAAAGACTGCGTTCTTGGGGATATTTGTATCTTTTTCCCCGACTCTCAGCCCCCAAAACACAAAATTTAATACCCTAGGAAGCAAATAAACCCATTCTTTCCCAATTTCTCTCAAGAACAAGCCTTAGGATTTTTAAAGTTCAAATCAAGAACTCAAGATTATCACCATTAATTTTCAGAAATTCTTCAACAAGGTATGTAAAGTGTTCAACTAAGGGTCCCTTCCACCCTTGGAGTTCAAGAAACTTCTTTTAAAAACATGAATTGTGATTTCCATGTTGTGGGTTTGAATGTAATCATGTTGATGTTGTGGTATGTGTTCCAAGTTGAAATATTTATGTATTTCTTAATATTATGATAGCATGTAAGTTGAATTTTGATTCTCTTATATTGAAACCTTTGAATTATAAAGTCATGATATATTAGCATTGTTGTTCATGCCCAAGTATGAAGCTATGCCTACCATGTGTTTGATAAAATGCTAAATTGAGATTATGGTGCTTTTATGATCCTTTGGTGATCTAAATAATGAACTTATGCTATACCCATATGTTCACAATGTCTTCCATGTTAAAGCTATGCCTTGTATGTGTTTGATGGAATGCTCATGAGATTGGTTTAATGAAATTATGATGTGTTAGTATGCATTCCTATTCATGTACAAGTTCATGACTTTCAAGTGATTGATTAAATGCCTCATAGATCGTATTGTGAGTTGTTGACTATTGTCAAGTATTAAAGAATTGTCATGTCTTATTATTTTCATGTTGTCGAGTCCTGGGGGTATTTAATACCCGACAATTTAGATGTGTGCCTAGAGTCAAGGTCAGTTACAGAACAGTCTCAATTATGTCACCATCAGTAGTAGTCTAGTTCAGTTATGAAACTCAGGAAAACTCAGTAAACTCAGTTCAGTTCAGTTAATCAATTAAATCTGTAACAGATCAGTACAACCTAGTATGAACTAGGAAATCAGTTCAGTGTCTATTCAGTTGGGCGTAGGATTCAACACCGAGTAAACCTAAGGATGGGGACTCACCTGCTAGCAGAGGGTGTGATCCTTAAAAACAGTCCTTGTATTCCAGAACTACGTAGCCAGTGTAGGTTGAGATATCAAAACTTGCTAGTTGAGGGTTGATGAGGTGGCTTAACCTGACAGTTGAAGGTCCTATCATTATTATTTGAGAACCTGCCAGATGAGGGTATCTCTTTAGTGTCTTTACCCGTGGCACGGTATTGACACCCTTCCAACTGGGGTTACAGGTTGGACCCCGAATCTATTTAGAAAAGAGGCATGTCTGTTAGATGAATACCTCCCACAGTCTCAGTTTCAGTCTTCAGTAAAGAACTCATATAGTTCTACAGATTTTAGGACTGTCAGATACAATCACTCATCTTAGTACAAAACTCATCTAGTTTAATCATAAACAAGACTCTCAGACACAGTCACTCAGTAAATAGTATATTAGTTATTAGTTATATTAGTTATCAGTAATCCATGTTATCAGTAAACTCAGTATTCAGAATCCTTATTACTTCAGCTACAATTATGTATTCTTGCATGTATTCTCACGCAGTCATGTTCATGTTATTCAGTCAGTTATAGTTCATGCATATGAACCCTTGCATTCAGCCTTACCTCACTTTGCGTACCAGTACATTCACACATACTGATGCATACTTTTCTTTGCGCTATGGTGTTTTATACCATAGGTTCAGACGTACGAGCCCCAGAGCATTCTTAGCAGTTCAGGCATTTAGCCAGCAGCAGTAGACTAGCAGTGAGTCCTTATCATTTAAGGATATTCTTTTATTTTATTATCTCATTAGATTCAGCATTTTTAGTAGATGGAGTTAGTTGGGGGATTGTCCCATCAACTCCTTATTCAGACAGTTCAGTTTAGAGGCTTTTCAGACTCGATGTTCAGACAGTATTCAGTATTTCATATTCTAATATTTTATCAGACTTTATCATTTTCTTTTCATCAGTATTACAGTTTGAAACCTGATGGCATTTCAAACCATTATTCTGCATTATACCATATTATTATTTAGTTATTGCAGCAGGTACCAGTCATGGGTTAGCTTGTGGTCCTTTGGGATTATGAGCACCGTATAGCGTCCGGGGTACAGACTTGGGGTGTTACAAACTTGGTATCAGATCCTAAGGTTCAACAGTGTCCTAGGAAGTCTGAAATCCGCATCTAGTAGTCTTGTGCATGGGTGTGTAGCGCGCCACACTTATGGACAAGAGTCTACGAAATGTTTTAGGAATAATTTCCTTTTTTTTAGTATTGATGTCGTGCGAGTGAGCATAAGCTCCAGATAAACTCTCTTTTAATACAAGTTTCTCTTCCATCTATCAAAAATGCCTCCAAAGAGGACTCAGGGAAGAGGAACGACAGATTAGCCAGTCCCTCAGCCCGACCAGCCCAATTCTTTGGGCGAACATGTCTTCTACGCAGAGTTCAGAGCAGCATTCACCATCCTAGCTCATTCTGTGCAACCCAAAATGAATTCCCAGCTTCCTTTACAGCTAACTTAGTGTCCAATACTGCTGCTTCCAGGATTCAAGACTTTACCCGAGTGAACCCTCCGTCTTTCACAGGGTCTGAGTTAGATGAGGACCCTTAGGAGTATCTTGATCAGGTACAAAAGATTACTTATATTATGAGGGTGACTGCTAGTGAGAGTGTTGAGCTAGCTGCATATTAGTTTCAGGATGTGGATCACACTTGGTTTAAACAGTACAGAGTAGAGAGGGCCGTAGATGCAGGGCCTATTGAATGGGAGGATTTTGCCACTATTTTTCTAGATAGATTCTTTCCCCTAGAGCTGAGAGAAGCTAAGGTGTTAGAGTTTATTAATTTGAAGTAGGGAAATATGACAGTGAAAGAGTATTCTCTCAAGTTTACTCAATTAGCTAGATAAGCTCCTCATGTGGTGGAAGATAGTAGATCCCGAATAAGTAAGTTTGTGTCTAGGGTGAATGATAGTGTGGTAAAAGAGTGTAGGACCGCAATGTTGATTACTGAGATGGACTTGGCTAGGCTGATGATCCATGCTCAGCAGATAGAGGAGCAGAAAAATAAAAAGAGAGAGAAGCAGAACAAGAGAGAAAAAATAGGTCGTTTTAACTTTGCTCAGCCTAAGTCAGGGGGTGGGAATCGTTCTCAGTTTCATCCGAAATCTTTAGTTCCAGCTCCATCCTCAGCTAGTGATGTAGTTCCAAAATTTAGAGATGGCAATAGAGATAGGGCGCCAGGATCTATGTCTCAGGGTAGTGTCAGCAGTGCCCTAACCAATCCTCTTTATCAGACTTGTGGCAAGAACCATTAGGATATTTACAGGGTTAAAGTGATATTTGTTTCGTATGTGGCAAGCCAGGCCACAGAGTCAGATATTGTCCCCAGTTAGGTTCTCAGGGTCAGCAAAACCGTCATTCAGCTCAGTCCAGTCGCCCGAATTAGCAGGTTGCCTCATCCAGTACCACCAGTGGGCAACGTCCAAATAGACTCTATGCTCTTCAGTCCAAGTAGGATCAGGAAAGTTTTCCTGATGTGATCACTGGTACGTTACAAGTTTATCACTAACATGTTTATGCTTTGCTAGATCCATGAGCTTTCTTGTCTTTTGTTACTCCTTATATAGCAGTTGATTTCAGAGTCAGTCTTAAAATTCTAGCAGAGCCTTTCTTAGTCTCTACCCCAGTGGGTAAATCCATCATAGCCCGACGGGTATACAGGAACTGTCCGATTATGGCATCTCAGAAAATAACTTTAGCAGACTTAGTATAATTAGAGATGACTAATTTTGATGTCATTATTGGCATGGATTGGTTTCATTCCTGCTATGCCTCAGTCGACTGTAGAAATAGAATTGTCCAGTTCCAGTTCTAAATAAATCCATCCTAGAGTGGAGGGTAGTACTTCAGCGTTTAGGGGTCAGCTTGTTTCTTGCCTTCGGGCGAGAAAAATGATATCTAAGGGATGTGTCTATCACTTTGTGTGAGTCAAGGACTCCAGTTTAGAAATCCCTACTCTTGAATCAGTGTCAGTAGCATGTGACTTCCCAGATGTATTTCCCGAATATCTTCTCAGAATTCCTTTCAAAAGGGAAATTGATTTCGAAATTGATCTTTTCCCAGATACTTAGCCCATATTTTTTTCTCCATACAGAATGGCACCTGCAGAACTCAGAGAATTGAAAGAACGATTGAAGGATCTCTTAAATAAGGGATTCATTAGGCCCAGTATGTCCCCGTGGGGCGCACCAGTTTTATTCAACATAAGAAAGACGGTTCTCTCAGAATGTACATTGACTACCGCCAATTAAATAAAGTCACGGTAAAAAAAAAGTATCCCCTTCCCAGAATCGATAACTTGTTCGACCAACTTCAAGGCGCTAGTTACTTTTTTAAGATAGACCTTAGATCAGGCTATTATTAGCTCAGTATCTATCACCTTGTGTGAGTCAAGGAATCCAGTTCAGAAACCCCTACTCTTGAATCATTGTCAGTAGCATGTGACTTCCCAGATGTATTCCCCGAAGATCTTCTCGGAATTCCTCCTGAAAGGGAAATTGATCTTCTCCCAGATACTCAGCCCATATCTATTTCGCTATACAGAATGGCACCTGTAGAACTCAGAGAATTAAAAGAATAGTTGAATAATCTTCTAAATAAGGGATTCATCAGGCGCAGTGTGTCCCCGTGAGGTGCACTAGTTTTATTCGTGCGTAAGAAAGACGGTTCTCTTGGGATGTGAATTGACTACCGCCAATTAAATAAAGTCACGGTAAAAAATAAGTATCCCCTTCCCAGAATCGATGACTTATTCAACCAACTTTAAGGAGCTATTTACTTTTCTAAGATATACCTTAGATCAGGCTATCATCGCTCAGAGTCAGAGAATGTAATATCCCAAAAATAGCTTTTAGAACCTGGTATGGTCACTTCGAATTCTTAGTCATGCCCTTTGGTCTTACCAATGCCCCAACAACTTTCATAGACTTGATAAACCGTGTGTTCAAGAAGTACTTGGACATTTTCATCATAGTTTTCATAGATGACATCCTGATTTACTCCCCCAGTGAACATGATCATGCAGGCCATCTCAGAATAGTATTGCAGACTCTAAAAAATCATCAGTTATTCGCCAAATTCAGTAAGTGTGAATTTTGGCTAAGGTCAGTAGCATTCCTTGTCCATATCATTTTCGGTGATGGCATTAGGGTGGATCCCAAAAGATCGAAGCAGAGAAAAACTAGCCCAGACTCATCTCTCCATTAGATACTAGGAGTTTCTTGGGTTTGGCTAGCTATTACAGGTGGTTTGTTAAGGGATTTTCATCTATTTCATCCCCTATGTCCAGATTGCCTCAGAAAAAAGTCAAATTTCAGTGGTCAGATTCATGCGAGAAGAGTTTTCAGGAGTTGAAGACTGGACTCACCTCAGTTCTAGTTTTGACTCTTCCAGATGGTTCAGATGGGTTTGTGGTATACTGTGATGCATATAGAGTAGGTTTGGGTTGTTTCATCATGTAGCATGGTAAGGTTATAGCCTATGCCTCCAGACAGCTTAAACCCCATGAGAAGAATTATCCGACTCATGATCTCGAGTTAGCAGTAGTAGTGTTTGCCTTAAAGATTTGGAGGCACTACTTATATGGAGTGTATATAGATGTGTTCAAAGATCACAAAAGCCTCCAGTATGTGTTTTCTCAGAAAGACTTAAACCTCCGTCAGAGAAGGTGGTTAGAGTTGTTGAAAGACTATGATATGAGCATTTTATATCACCTAGGCAAGGCCAATGTAGTGGCTGATGCTCTCAGTAGACTGTCTATGGGTAGTGTTGCTCATGTTGAGGATAGTAAGAAAAAGTTAGTTTAGGAAGTTCATCAGCTTACCCGTCTAGGTGTCTGCTTAGTCGATTCAGTAGAAGGTAGTATGTGGGTTCAGAATCATCTCTAGTTTCCAAAGTAAAGGAAAAATAGAATAGAGATCCCAGTATAGTCAAGTTGAAAAAGTCAGTCAGAGATCAGAAGGTGGAGGTTTTCTCCCAATGTGGAGATAGTGTTTTGCGTCGTCAGGGTCATCTATGTGTGCCAGGTGTGGATGACTTGAAGCAGCGAATTTTTGTAAAGGCGTATGGTGCACGTTACTCTATTTATCCAGGGGCCACTAAGATGTACTGCGATTTATGGGAGATCTATTGGTGGAGTGGGATGAAGAGAGATATTGCAGAATTTATAGCTAAGTGCTCAATATGTTAGCAAGTTAAGATTGAGCATCAGAAGTAGGTCCATGCAGGAGTTCAGTATACCTACTTAGAAGTGGGAAAAAGTGAACATGGACTTTGTGACGGGTTTGCCTCGTACTCTTCGTCATCATGATTTAGTTTGGGTCATCGTAGACAGGGTGACCAAATCAGCTCACTTTTTTCCAGTCCATACCTTATATTCATCCGAGGATTATGCCAAACTCTATGTCAGAGAGTTAGTTAGATTGCATGATGTTTCATTGTCCATTCTCTCAGATAGAGGTACCCAGTTCACCTCTCATTTCTGGAAGGCATTCCAAAAGGGTCTTGGTACCCGAGTTTATCTCAGTACAACCTTTCATCCCCAGATAAATGGTCAAGCAGAAAGGACCATTCAGACTTTGGAAGATATGCTACGAGTGTGTGCGATAGATTTTAGAGGTAGTTTGGATAACCACTTGCCTTTGATTGAGTTTGCATACAACAACAACTATCATTCCAGCATTCAGATGGCTCCATTTGAAGCTCTCTATAGTAGGAGATGAAGATATCTAATTTCTTAGTTAGAGATGGGTGAGTCCGTAGTTGTAGGGCCAAACCTAGTATTTGATACCTTATAAAAAGTTTAGTTGATCAGAGAGAGGTTCAAGACAGCTCAGAGCTGACAAAAATCTTACGCTGATGTGCGCAGAAAGTATCTCGAGTTTGAGATTGATGATTATGTGTATTTGAAAATCTCTCCCATAAAGGGAGTAAAGAGGTTCGGTAAGAAGAGAAAGCTCAGTCCCTGATATGTCGGTCCCTTTAAAATTATCAGTTGCTTCGGCAAAGTAACTTACGAGCTCGAATTGCCTTCAGATTTTTCTTCAGTCCATCCAGTGTTACATGTCTCCTTGCTAAAGAAGTACATAGGTGACCCAACAGTTGTAGTCCTTATAGAGGGCATATATGTTCTGAATAACCTCTCTTTCGAAGAGATTCTAGTCGAAATCCTTGACTACCAGACTCGCAGACTGAGGAACAAAGAAGTCCCTCTAGTCAAAGTTCTTTGGCGGAATCAGTCCGTTGAGGGAGCTACTTGGGAAGCAGAAGTAGATATGTGGACCAAGTATCCTCACCTTTTCTACACTAATCCAGACTTATCCCAAGGTAATAGTTTTCCCTAAGCTTATTCAGTTTCATGCTCATATTTCCATTATAAACTTGGTATCATTTACCTTTGCATATTCAGTTATATGTTCATGAGTCGGTTCAGTCATGTATTTATGCATCAGATATGCATGATCAGTATGAGAAACTCAGCCTATTAGTACTCCCAGTCATGTATTCATGAACCAACTCAGTTGTGTACTCATGCATCAGATATGCATGTTCAGTGTGATAATTCAGTATCAGTAATATCAGTCCCATAGTCATGTCCCAGATGTTCATGTACAGTAAGTAGATTCATCCTACTAGTACTCTCAGTTCAGTCAGTCTTATTCGAGGATGAATATTCCCAAGGGGGAGATATTGTAAGACCCCGCAAAATTCCTAAGCTTAATTCAGTCCTTTAAGCTTGTTAAGGGGTCCCAGACTTAGAAAATTCTATCGAAGTATCTAGACTTAGTTTATTTTAGGCCTTTGAAAGTTGGCAATCTCATTTCACGACCTTAAAGTACTTTAAGTGTTTATATTTTAGTTAATTCATGATCAGGAAAGTTAATAGGTGTTCCTGGACAAGTTTTGGATTTTTCGGACTTCGCTTGAAGCTCCTTTGGAATCCTAAAATAGTGTACTAATGTGATCTTGGTGCGCTGCATGGACTATCACGTTGGTTAATATTTTCCCTAGCTACTAGCATCAAATTCCAGTGAGTCGGTGCGATCTTGGCATGACACGTTGGATATCGCATTGGTGCCATCGACGCGCCGCGTCAACTTGAGCGTCGACAATCTTGTTTTCGCTCATTAAAATACCGTGTTCTTGGGGGTATTTGGATCTTTTTCCCCTGACTCTCAGTCCCCAAAACACGAAATTTAATACCCTAGGAAGCAAATAAACCCATTCTTTCCTAATTTCTCTTAAGAACAGGCCTTAGGGTTTTTAAAGTTCAAATTAAGAACTCAAGATTTCCACCATTAATTTCCAGAAATTCTTCAACAAGGTATGTAAAGTGTTCATCCAAGGGTCCCTTCCACCCTTGGAGTTCAAGAAACTTTTTAAAAAAATATGAATTGTGATTTCCATGTTGTGGGTTTGAATGTAACCATGTTGATGTTGTGGTATGTGTTCCAAGTTGAAATATTTATGTATTTCTTGATATTATGGTAGCATGTTAGTTGAATTTTGATTCTCTTATATTAAAACCCTTGAATTATGAAGTCACGATGTATTAGCATTGTTGTTCATGCCCAAGTATGAAGCTACGCCTACCATGTGTTTGATAAAATGCTAAATTAAGATTATGGTGCTTTTATGATCCTTTAGTGATCTAAATGATGAACTTATGCTATACCCATATGTTCACAATGTCTTCCATGTTAAAGCTATACCTTGTATGTGTTTGATGGAATGCTCATGAGATTGGTTTAATGAAATTATGATGTGTTAGTATGCATTCCTATTCATGTACAAGTTCATGACTTTTAAATGATTGATGAAATGCCTTATAGATCGTATTGTGAGTTGTTGACTATTGTCAAGTATTAAAGAATTGTCATGTCTTATTATTTTTATGATATCGAGTCTTGATGGTATTTAATACCCGACAATTTAGATGTGTGCCTAGAGTCAAGGTCAGTTACAGAACAGTCTCAATTATGTCACCATCAGTAGTAGTCTAGTTCAGTTACAAAACTCAGGAAAACTCAGTAAACTCAGCTCAGTTCAGTTAATCAGTACAATCAGTAACAGATTAGTCCAACCTAGTATGAACTAGGAAATCAGTTCAGTGTCTATTCAGTTGGGAGTAGGATTCAACACCGAGTGAACCTAAGGATGGGGATTTACCTTCTAGTAGAGGGTGTGATCCTTAGAAGCAGTCCTTATGTACCAGAACTTTGTAGACAGCGTAGGTTGAGAAATCAAAACCTGCTAGTTGAGGGTTGATGAGGTGGATTAACCTGACAGTTGAGGGTCCCACCGTTCTCATTTAAGAACTTGCCAGATGAGGGTATCTCTTCAGTGTTTTTACCTGTGGCACGGTACTGACACCATTCCAACTGGGGTTACAGGTTGGACCCCTAATCTATTAAGAAAAGGGGCAAGTCGGTTAGATGATTACTTCCCATAGTCTCAGTCTCAGTCTTCAGTAAAAAACTTAGATAGTTCTATAGATTTTAGAACTGTCAGATACAGTCACTCATCTCAGGATGAAACTCAGATAGTTCCATCAGAAATAGGACTTTCAGACATAGTCACTCAGTAAATAGTATATCAGTTATCAGTTATATCAGTAATCCATGTTATCAACAAACTCAGTATTCAGAATCCTTATGACTTCAGTTACAACTATGTATTCATGATGTATTCTCACACAATCATGTTCATGTTATTCAGTCAGTTATAGTTCATGCATATGAACCCTTGCATTCAACCTTACCTCACTTTGCATACCAGTATATTCACACGTACTGATGTATACGTTTCTTTGTGATATGGTATTTTATACCATAGGTTCAGACGTACGACCCCCAGAGTATTCTTAAAGGTTCAGACATTTAGCTAGCAGCAGTGGATTAGCAGTGAGTCTTCATCATTTGATGATATTCTTTTATTTCATTATCTCATTAGCTTATGAATTTCAGTAGATGAAGTTAGTTGGGGGATTGTCCCATCAATTCCTTATTTAGACAGTTCAGTTTAGAGGCTTTTCAGACTAGATATTCAGACAACATTCATATTTCAGATTCTGATGTTTTATCAAACTTTATAATTTTCTTTTCATCAGTATTACAGTTTGAAACCTTATGGCATTTCAGCCCATTATTCCGCATTATACCATATCATTATTTATCTATTGCAGTAGGTACCAGTCCTGGGTTAGCTTGTGGTCCTTCGTGATTATGAGCACCGTGTAGCATCCGGGGTACAGACTCGGGGCGTTACACTTATATACTTATTGAATGGATTGGTGATATTCGTACTGAATTGTTTGTGAGCATATTATTACCATTTCAAACATATATATTCATGATATATTGGAAGCATAATAAACACTAATTTTTGAAAGAAAATGAGATACTTTTAAAATGCCTACATCGAGGGATGTGTCGATCAGATAGATTGACATAAGATTGAGATTGGTGGGAAACTTGAGATTGTATACGTGTAATGATCCATTTCATAATTACTAAATTATCCATGATAAATTCATAAAAAATCTATTCCTCAATATTAACTCGAGCCTAAAATAGCCATAATTTTATTTATTATGTCACCTCAAGCTTTTCAGATAAGATTTAAATCTTTTGATGTGTCTAGATAGATTCAAGCCTGATAAATTTAATTATTCATGAATATTAATACCAATGCATTAGTTTGGAAGTTCTTTAGGTGTGAATTAATGTTGTACAATATCGCTAACACAAAATTAAGTTTAAAATTTTCTTTCCGATAAAGTTTCGATATGGGTTTCTATTAGGATCAACTTCAAACTACCATATATCTAAGAATACAAGTAATTATGGGTGCCAATATCCACCAAATCATAGATATATGAGTCCTTATTCCAATGCAATAAACCGTTCATCAATTCAAATTCGGAGTAAAAAGTTATGACTGTTTTACTAAGTATTGTTTGGGCTGAAATGGGAATTTCGCTGTAGCAAGAATTCTAGTGGTATTTAAATCAGCTCTAGTCGTGTTTTAGGTCTAAAAGTATCAAATTTTATTCCCCAACCCTAGAGAGGTGATTTTCCAAAGCTTAAGGAGAAAGCCCTTCGTTGAGGTAAGTTTTCCATTATTTTCTTCGTCTTTTAATCCTTTAACATCTTAGAATCCTTAGAAAGACCTTTAATGGTGAATTTTTTTTAGATAAAACGTATGAATGTTTCTAATATGACCTAGAGCTGCCTTTAGATTATAAATTACAAATTTATAACATGAATTTCGTTAACTAGATTATAATTTTGATAGTTAGGGACCTTGAATTCCATAAAGATGAGACCTTTAGCATAAAAGCTCTATTAATGGAGATGAGTTAATCTTGGAAGAGCAAGTTAATGACTAATTAACCTTGAAAAATGATATAGACCTTGATACTAGGTTCGAATATGATTTTTAAATGCTCTTGTACTTATAATACCAGGTTTTGGATGGTTATGTATTTTGTTTGAATTTCCACATTGTATATATTTACGCCTTGAATTTGTTCTTGAAGTCTCATCTTGTTCTATTTTATTACCATTTTTGAATTCTTTTGTTTTGGGAACTGGGATTACTTGTCAAAGCTGGACCGAGATAAGATTCCTCATGACATCAACTTTTGAGTCATGACACAAATTTGAGTCTCAAAGCCTAAAAGTAAAAAGTTGAGTGAAAGTGAAATTAAGTACATCTTTATATGATATGTTGAAAACAACAAAGTGTATAGATTTTTGGCCTTTAAACCAAATGATTCATATTTGATTAATACAATTCTTAAATCAAGAAATGCAATTTTTAAAAAAGCTCAATCGGTATTAATTCTTAGACCAAAAAAATACCAACTTCACGTAATCCAAATTCTTATACTTCACAACCATCAAAATCTCAAGAAGATGGAAATCAAAATGACGTTATTGAATTAAAAAAGAGTAAGAAAGTTTGAATAGAAAAGACAGATGAAGATGTATTTTACATATATTTAATAAAAGATTCAATTGATAAAATTGAAAATAATGTTTCTTATTGGTATAATATGAAAAATGATCCCACCATTTTTAATGAGGACATACAATCTCCAAGTATCACCTTTATAAAAGGAAAACATCCTAGATGAAGTAGATTTCATTATGAAAAATTATAATTGGATCCTAACAAAATTCAATTTAGTTGCAAATCCGTCGATGGTAAATGATTATTCAATTTTTTTTAAAAATATATGATACCATGGATTAATACAAAACTTTCTTTGTGGTTAGGGTTTCATCTAATAGAGCAGTATTGACTACTTTGGTACTTACACTTTCGTGGCTAGAATAGCCATGATAAGAATGCTTATTGTGTTAATGTCCATTTATAATCTCTTAATTCACAAAATGAATGTCAAAACTATATTTTTTAATGGTGAATTGGAAGAGAAAGTTTATATGAGACAACCTGAGATTGTTGTAGTTAAAGTACAAGAGAATAAAGTTTTAAAACTTATAAGATCATCATATGAGATAAAACAAGCTCCTAAGGAATTTCATAAAAAATATATTGAAGTTGTTCACTCAAAAGTCTTTAAAATCAATGAATTGGATAAGTGTATTTACTCAAGATTTGAAAATTTAAATGAGCCTTTATTTTCTTGTATGTAAATGATATGTTGATCTTTGAAAATGACATAGAACAAATTGACACTGAAAGATTTTTTTCTACACGATTCTCCATGAAAGACATGAACGAAATGAATGTCATTATTGATGTAAGAATTATTAGAAATGGTGCAGGTTCTTCCGTAACACACTTTTATAATATTGAGAAAATATTAAAGAAATTCAACCCTTTTAATTGTAATTCTATTTTTACATTGTAAGATTTTTTTAAATTTGTAGGAAATGGTGAAAGATCAATTATTCAATTTGAGTATGCTAAGTTAATTGGTTCTTAATGTACGCTATGAATAGCATAAGGCCCGACATTGCATATGCAATGGATAAGTTAAGTAGACATACTTGCAATCCTAATGAGCATCATTGGTACGCTATAAGAAGAGTATCAAAGTATTTTAAGAAAATTCAAGATTATGAAATTTATTATAGTGATATCTATCCAACTAGAAGTGTAACACCCCAAGTTTTTGATCCCTGGAAAATTTTCTGAGTTTTGAGCTTGCTGCTTAGACCACGACTTACCTTACGAGTCATAAGGTGTCTTGGCAGGTCGTAGGTCCCCAATTGTAGGGTGACCAGTAAAGGTTGCCCATGTCACTTCCTTGGTGATGACTTGCACCAAACGAGTCTTTAAGACTCTTTACGAGCTGTAGTGTGCCTTCAATAGCCAAGCGAGTGTAGTGTCCAAATGTCTCTGTCCTGACTACGACTGAATCTTATGAGTCATAAGGCCCGACTACGCGTTGAAGGGTGTGACTCATAGGGTCAATAGTATAATGAGTCTAAGAAACTGCCCAGACCATGAGTTATGGTGATGACTCGTAAGGAGTTATGGTGATGACGTAATATGGTGGCCTATCACATCTAGGCGTCCCTTTCTACACTTTTAAGCAGGGGCATTCTTGTTATTTCACTCCTTCTCCAAATAAACCCACACTCATAAACAGCACTTTTGGGACCCTATTTCCATCCTTTATCAATTAAATATGACATCTTAACCCTCTTAAATCCCTAAGTCAAGAACACCTAGAGTTTCAAAGAGATTGAGAATTAAAGCTTCTAAGGGTTAATTTCTCTCTATAATTCTTGATATCTTAGGCATGTTACTCTTCCCCAAATCTTATTTTGTTAAAGAATGTGTTTTAAATTATTATTCAAGTGGTTTTGAATGTTGGCTTTGGAATGTGGGTTGAGGGTTTTGAAGGATTGTTTTCATAAATGATGTTCTCATGGTTTATATGTAAATTTTCATGCTTTATTGATGGTTTTGAACTTGTGGGGTGCATGGGCATGGCAAATAAACTAGGGGGTCATGGATCCCCCAATTATGTGGATTTTGATGATTGAATTGGTGATAACCTCAACCCAATCTTGTGAAACTTGTTTTGAACATGAGAACATATACATTGAAAATAACTTTGGAACCTTTGCATAACATAAAAGGCTAAAAAACCAAATTTGATTTAATAAACAAAGGGTGTCGTGGCATTCCCCCACGCTAATTTAATAAACAAAGGGTGTCAAAGAATTCTCCCAAGTTAATGAAATTATAATGACATAATTATAATCTTGCAAGTATAGTTGGTATGATGATACCAACAGTGTGTGCCTGATATGTATCATGGTTTAATGAATGGGAATGTGTAAATATTTTAATTGGGCTTAAAAGGGGTTTTGTAGCTGCACCGTGAAAGTAGAGGTATCGAGGGACCAATACTGGAAACTATATTTCTCTGTGCAATGGTCTGTATGGTGGGGTGCTCGAGTCATCCTTGCTTGATAATCGATTGTTCAAGTTACCATTGATATATGACCGGGTGTTTGAGTTACCCTTGGTGCATATTCACATATGATTATTCTCTGGTTCGTACGGCTAACACGCACTGGGGACCTTTCAGCAGGGGGAGCTGAGCCCATATAGCCCGTGGGTTCATTTTATGATAGTTAAACTACATAGTTATATATATATACATATGGTTTTGTGCATTGGCTTGGAATGATTTTGAACTTTTGTTTCATGACATTACTTTATCCCATTCCCGGAGTTACATGCTAGCATTCACCCCGCTAACCACCTTCGGATGATATATCACCATGTGATGGAGGAACCAGAGATATTTCTACTTTTCCTGCGTAGTGATAGGATAAATGGTTCGTCAGTAGTCTACTTTAAAGTGGTGAGCTTTCATTCTTTTGAAGGGCTATCATTTTAAAGTCTTGTTTTATTTATGTCTTAGACTATTTCTATTGGACTCTATTAGCTATCATCGGGGGCATGTCAAGACTTAGATTGGTTTGGCTTATTTAGAGGTAATGTGGATTACTGTGGATTAGGATAGTTGTTGAACTTCTTAGATTCTTTTATGAGTTAGTTGATTTTTCTATCTTATTATATATTGGGAACTCAATCTATCTTATTATGTGTTCAGAATTCATCCACTGCTAGTTGTATTGTATTCTATTTTGACTAGGAAAATGGGGTGGTATTCGATCCTTAGTGGACTGGGGATACCTATCACGGCCAAGCCCAGGTTCAGGTTATGACTAGTTGGTATCTGAGCCTAATTTAATGGACAATTGGGTGTCCACAAAGCCATGTTAGGTAGAGTCTCTTTTATGGGTGTGTAGCGCACCACACTTATAATGGAGAGGCCATGAGGCATTTAGGAATATTTCCCTTTCTTATGTTCTATTTTTGGACTATAGAGTCTAAGGTCTTAAATCTCCTCTAATTGCATTTGTTTGCATTTCAAATCATGCCTCATCGAAGATCTGATGCTTGTGGAAACTCCTCTATCCCACCTAAGGACAACATAGACGGAACCCGTCCTACTTATGGGGTACAGACCTGGTCTAGGTTGCTTGCTTTTGGTCGCCTCTGTAGAGTTCCACCGGTCCCTACTAGTCCTCCCTGGGCTCCTCGGGCTGATGGTACTTCTGCCTCAATGCCCCAGGGTGATGTGTTTAATGCTGAATTTGCCAGTCGATTCATTTTCTTACTTAGTTGATGGCCTCTCAATAACTCCAGTCTAAATGTGTTGCTCCTATCACTCCTTCTTCCGAGGCCACAAGGGTTGGCCAGTTCATAAGGTTGAGTTGTCCGACTTTCACTAGTTCTAAGGTTGAGGAGGATCCTTAATGATTCAGTGATGAGATGGAGAAAATATTCAAAGTAATGCATGCTTCTGACTCTAATGGTGTGGAGTTCACCACGTAACAATTAAAGGATGTGGCATATCAGCGGTATAAGGAGTGAGAGCAGTTGAGAGGAGATAATGCTGAGCCAGCTACGTGGGATGAATTCTCTAGTGCATTTCTTGATCGCTTCTTTTCTCAGTGGTTGAGGGAGGCAAAAGCTGAGAAGTTTGTGAATTTGATACAAGAAATAATGACTGTGAAAGAGTATGCCTTGAAATTTCATCAGTTGTCTCATTATGCTCCGAAGTTGGTATCTTTAATGAGGGTTATAATGAGGAAGTTCACTTCGGGTGTGTCTCAAACTTGGTGTATGAGTCTAAGGCTACCTTTTTGAACAAGGACATGGATATCTCTTGGTTTATGGTGTACAAGGAAAATAAGAAACAAGACAAAATAGGGAAAAGATAGAGTAAGAATTTAGGTATTCTGAGTAGGGTAGAAACCAACATAATAGTGGTAGGGATGGCAAACATTGGTCTAACAAGAAGTGAGGAAATTCTAGTTCATATTCTACGGCTAGTGCTCCATATCCTAAGCTATTTGGTGATCATCGCTTCTAGGATGACAGTGGATTTAGGGCACCTTGTGCCCAGTCTCAGGCCAGCAGAGCTCAGTCAACCCTATCTTATCCTCCTTGTCATTTTTATGGGTAGATACAATATGAAGTGTGTGATGAAGGGAGGAATAAGTGCTTTAAGTGTCCTTCAAAGGTTGCTTCTGGAGCCAATAAAGTTTCGGTTGCTACTTCTTTAGCTCCAGCACTAAAGAGTGCTACTTCTGGTACCGGTATTAGTCGAAATTGTCTATATGCTCTTGCCACCCATAAGGAATTTGAGGCATCTCCTGATATTGTCATTGGTACGTTACATATTTTCTCTCATGATGTGTATTGTCTGCTTGATCTGATGTCTACTATTTCTTATGTAACCCTTTATATGGCTATTTATTTTGGTTGTGGTCCTAAGTGTATTTCTGATCCCTTTTCTATGTCTACCCCGGTGGGTGACTCTATTATGCATAAAAAAGTCTATAGTAGTTGTGTGGTATCTATCTATGGTAGAGAGACATTGGTAGATCCGATAGAGTTTGATATGTTAGACTTTAATGTTATTTTGGGGATAGATTGACTCCATTCGTGCTTTGTGTCTCTAGACTGTCGAACCTATATGGTCAGTTTCCAATTCCCAAATGAAATAGTGATTAAGTGGGAAGGTAGTTCCTTAGTGACTAAGGGAAGGTTTATTTCTTACTTAAGAGCCCAAAAATTGATTTTCAAGGGGTGTCTATATCATCTAGTTTGGGTTAAGGATTCAAATTTTGAAGGCCATTCTTTGAAATCTATTTCTATAGTCACTGAGTTTCTTAAATATTTTCTGATGAGCTTTCTGATATTCCTCCGGATAGGGAAATAGACTTTAGGATTGATCTTCTACCAGATACCCATCCAATCTCTATCCCTTCTTGTAGGATGGCTCTAGCTGAGTTAAAAAAGCTTAAGGAGCAGTTGAAAGATCTTCTTAATTAGGGTTTTATTTTCCCAGTATTTCTATGTGGGGTGCTCCTATGATTTTCGTATGTAAAAGGGATGGGTCCTTTCGAATGTGTATAACTATCGGTAGTTGAATGAGGTGACTGTTAAGAATAAGTGTCCTCTTCCAATGATTGATGACCTATTTGACCAACTTTAGGGTGTTAAGTACTTTTCTAAGATTGATCTTTGATAGGGTTATCATCAGTTGAATATTAGGGATGTGAATATCCCCACGATTATTTTTCGTACCCGGTATAATCACTACGAGTCCTTAGTCATGTGTTTTGGGTTGGCTAATGTCTCGACGATGTTCATGGATCTTATGAACTGGGTATTTAGGAATATTTTAGATTTGTTCGTCATTGTGTTTATTAATGACATCCTGGTAGATTCTAAGAGTGAGGAGGACCATGCCAATTACTTCTGTATAGTGTTGCAAACTCTTAAGGATCAACGGTTGTCTACTAAGTTTCAAAGTTTGAGTTTTAGTTGAATCTCGTTACTTTTCTTGATCATGTCATTTATAGTGAGGGGATCATGATAGTTCCACAAAAGGTTGATGCGGTTAAAAAGTGGACTAGACCCACGATTCAAACTGATATTTAGAGCTTCTTATTTAGCTAGGTATTATAGGAGGTTTGTGGAGAGTTTCTCTTCAATCGTTTCTCCATTGACTAAGTTGACTCAGAAGAAGGTAAAGATTTTGTGGTCTGATGCTTGTGATATTAGCTTTGAGAAATTGAAGGATAAGTTAACTTCATCTACGGTTTTGACCCTACCCGAGGGTACTGATGGTTTTATTATGAATTATGATGCATCTCATATGGGACTGAGTTGTGTTTTGATGGAACATGCTAAGATTTTGGTGTATGCTTCTAGGCAGATTAAGGTGTACGAGAAGATATATCCGATTCATGATTTGGAGTTGTTGGCTGTGGTTTTTGCTTTGAAAATTTAGCGTCATTACTTGTATGGGGTTCATGTTGATATATATTCTGACTATAAGAGCTTGCAGTCTGTGTTCACCCTGAAGAAAGTGAATCACAGGCAAAGGAGATGGCTTGAGTTGCTCAAGGATTATGATATGAGTTTCCATTATCATCCAGGTAAAGCTAATACGGTTGCTGATGCTCTTAGCAGGCTGTCTATAAGGAGTTTATCTCATTATGATGAGGAGAAGCGAGGTCTAGTGAAGGATATTCACCATTTGAAAAATCTTGGGAGTTTGTTTTTTAGACTCCAAAGATAGAGGTGTGATTATTCAAGAAGTGGTAAAGTCTTCTCTTGGTACTGAGATGAAGAAGAAGTAGATTTTAGACCCTATCTTGATGCAGATTAAGGTTGATATAGGTCAATAGAAGGTTATGGCTTTTGAGATTGATGGTGATGGTATCTTGAGGTACCAAGGTCTATTGTGTATTCCTGATGTTGATGGGATGCGGGAAAGAATTTTGGCTGAGGCTCATGAGTCGCGGTATACAGTTTATCTTGGTTTGAAAAAGATGTACCGTGATTTGAAAGAGATCTATTGGTGGAATAACATGAAGAGGGATGTAGCCAATTTTGTGGCTAAGTGCATGTTTTGTCAACAAGTGAAAGTGGAGCACTTGAGGCCTGGTGGTTTGTCTCAAGAGATAGAGTTGCCTGTATGGAAATGGGAAGTGATAAATATGGATTTCATTGCTGGTCTTCCGTGGTCTCATAACCAGTTTGATTCGATTTTGGTCATCATGGATAAGATGACCAAGTCTTCTTATTTTTTGCTTGTAAAGATAACTTATTCTACAGAGGATTATGCTAAGCTTTTTATTCAAGAGATCGTCAAGTTGCATGGTCCTCCTGTTTCTATTATATCTGATCGAGACACACAATTCTCATCGGACTTTTAGCGGTTATTTCAGAGAGGTTTGGGAACCAAGGTGAACCTTAGCACTGCTTTTCATCCTCAGATGGATGGACAAGCGAAGAGGACTATTCAGACATTGGAAGATATGCTAAGGTCTTGCGTGATTAACTTTAGTTGTAGTTGGGTTGATCATTTGCCTCTCATAGAGTTTTCGTGTAATAACAACTATCATTCTAGTATTCAGATGACTCAGTTTGAGGCTTTGTATGGTAAAAGATGTCATTCTCCTATTGGGTGGTTCGAGGTTGGTGAGACTAGATTGTTTTGGTCCTGACTTAGTTCATCAGACCATAGAGAAGGTGCAGGTGATTAAGAATAGACTTAAATCACCCAAAGTTGCCAAAAGTCCTATGCGAATGTGATGCATAGGGAGTTAGGGTTTGATATTGGTGGTTCTTAAAAATGTCTCCCATAAAAGGGTTGATGAGTTTGGATAGAAGGGGAAGCTTAGTCCCTATTATGTTGGTCCGTACTTAATTTTGAGGAGAGTGGGTATGTTGCTTATGATTTGGATTTTCCGTTTAGTTTTTGGTTCTACTCACCCGAGATTTTATGTTTTGACGTTGAGAAAGTTTGTAGGTGATCCTTTCTTGGTTGTTTCTTTGGAGAGTGTTGGCATTTTGTATTATGAGGAAGTCTTGATTGTGATTTTGTTTAGGCAAGTTCGTTGTTTGAGGCCTAAGGATGTTGCTTCGGTGAAGGTTCTATGGAGGAATTATAAGGTTGAAGAAGCTACTTGGGAAGATGAAGAGGACATGAAGTCCAAATATCCATTCCTATTTCCTATTTTGTATAATCGTCCTTAAGGTATCTGTTTTTTTTAATATCTTTGTTTTCTGTCATTCTTAAAGGAAGTTGTGATTATGGTGTTAAAATAGTGCTAATGGATGCCTTGACTCATCATTTGAGGATGAATGATCTTGGGGGAGAATGTAACACCACAACTTTTTGGTCCCTGGAAAATTTCTTAAGTTTTAAGCTTATTGCTCAGACCATAACTTACCTTATGAGTCGTAAGGTCTCTTGGCGGGTCGTAGGGCCCCAATCGTAGGTTGACCAGTAAAGGTTTCCCATGTCACTTCCTTGGTGACGACTTACACTAAATGAGTCGTCCAGACTATTTACAAGTTGTAGTGTACCTTCTGTAGCCAAACCAGTGTAGTGTCCAAATGTGTCTATCTTGACTACGACTAGATCCTATGAGTCGTAAAGTCTAACTACGAGTCAAAAGGTGACTCGTAGGGTCAATAGTAAGATGATCCTAAGACACTGCCCAGACCTCGAGTCATAGTGACGACTCATAAGGAGTCATCACGAGTCATCACGAGTCATATGGTGACCCGTAATGCCTGGGCGTCCTTTTCTGCATTTTTAAGTGGGGGAATTCTTGTCATTTCCCTCCTTACCCAAATAAGACCCATGCCCATAAAGCACCTTGGGATCCTTATTTCCATCCTTTATCAATCAAATACAATATCTTAACTCTCTTAAATCCCTAAGTCAAGAACACTTAGGGTTTCAATGAGATTGATAATTAGAGCTTCCAAGGGTTAATTTCTCTTCGTAATTTTTGATATCTCAGGCATGTTATTCTTCCCCAAATATTATTTTGTTAAAGCATGTGTTTTAAATTGTTATTCAAGTGGTTTCGAATATTTGCTTTGGAATGTTGGTTGAGGGTTTTGAATGATTGTTTTCTTAAATGGTGTTTCCATGGTTTATATGTAATTTTTCATGCTTTATTAATGGTTTTGAACTTGTGGGGTGCATGCGCATGGCGAATAAACTAGGAGGTCGTGGATTCCCCCAATTATGTGGATTTTGATAATTGAATTGATGATAACCTCAAACCCATCTTTTGAAACTTGTTTTGAATATAAGAACATGCGCATTGAAAATATCTTTGGAACTATTGCATAACATAATAGGCTAAAGAACCAAATTTGATTTAATGAACAAAGAGGGATGTGATATTTCCCCACACTGATTTAGTGAACAAAGGGTGTAGAGGCATTTCCCCAAGTTAATGAAATTATTAAGACATAATTATAAGTTTGCAAGTGGAGTTGGTATGACGATACCAATAGTGTATGCCTGATGTGTATCATGGTTTTAATAAATGAGAATCTGTAAATGTTTTAATTTGGCTTATAGGGGGTTTGTAGCTAGGACGTGAAAGTGGAGGTCCCAAGGGACCAATACTGAAAATCGTGTTTCCTAGCGCAGGGGTCTAAATGAACGAATGGTCGAGTCAACTATGCTTGATGACCGGGTGTTAAAGTCACCCTTGATATATGACCAGATATTTAAGTCACCTTTGGTGCATATGCACATATGGTTATTCTCTGGTTCGTGTGGCTAACACACACTTGGGATCTTTCAACAGAGAAAACTTAGCCCATATAGCTTGTGGGTGCCTTTTATGATGGTTAAGCTACACAATCCAGACTAACGTTTTAAAGTTCATGCTAAGCCTTGTTCCCTATCCCAGAATTTTGTTTGTATATATATATATATGGTTGTGTGCATTTGCTCGGAATGATTTTGAACTGTTGTTTCATGGCGTTACTTTATCCACTTCCCTGAGTTACATGCTAGAACTCACCTCGCTAATTATCTCCGGACGTTGTATCTCCACAGAATGCAGGACCCAAAAACACTTGTACTTTTCCTACATAATGATAGGATAACTGGGTCATCAACAGTCAACTTTAAAGTTGTAAGCTTCCATTCTGCGGAAGGGCTATCATTTTGAAGTCTTATTTCATTTATGTCTTAGACTATATCTGTTGGACTCTTTTGGATACCATCGGAGGCATGTCCTGACTTAGATTGGTTTTGGCTTGTTTAGAGACTTTGTGGATTATTGTGGATTAGGATGGTTGTTGAAAGTTTTATATTCTTTTCTGAGTTAGTTGATTTTCCTATCTTGTTATATGTTTGGAATTCATCATCTGCAAGTTATATTGTGTTCTATTTTGACTAGGCAAAGGGGGTGGTTTCCGGTCCTCGATGGACTTGGGATACCCGTTATGGCTAGGCTCTAGTTCAGGTTGTGACAAAAAGGATATTCGGAGGCAAGTTGAAACACTAATTAAGAGGATTATACTCAACAAGTTCTTTAGTGGGGGTGTGATATCTTGGAGATCTAAGTAACAAACATGACTTACAGATTCAACTATGGTTGAGTACTTTGTGTCCTTGTCATTTGTTTTAAAGAAAGAGAATTGTTAAAAAACTGCTTTTTAATATTTCATTATGGTTTAAGCTCATGCCATCGATTTCAATCCATTGTGATAGTGAGGCTACCTTATCCCGAGCATAGTGCCATATAAATAATGATAAGTCTAGGCATATTGATCTTATACATGGTTATACAAATAAATTAGTTAAAGATTGATTGATAACGATTGACTATGTAAGCTCACTTAATAATTTTGTTGACCTAAAAATTAAGGAATTAGCATGGGACTTGGTGTTGAGGACACCAAGAGAATGAGATTAAAACTCATAAAGCAATACCATTAAAGGTGAGGCCTCAACTTGATGCTTGATACAATATCCAATCTCGAGTTCAATGAATGACAACATTCTTTATTGGTTGATATTAACTAATATAACCATTTCAAAGTAAGTCTTTTGTCCTAAAATTTGTTGAAAGAGAGATAAATTTAATACCCTTATTGGTGGGTGCTCTGCAGGACCATTTTAATAAGGGTCAAGCTCTGTGAATGCAAACTAGGCCGCTTCAAAAAGCTTGAATTTAATTTCTATGCATTTGTGAAAGAATTGAAATACAAGACCTTATGGTGTTAGTTACAAAGGAATAATGTAATAGAATTCATGTGTGAGGTACATTTCCTTTTAAATATGATGGTCAATTCAAAAGATTTGTCTTATCTAATTATTGAGTTCAATAGAAATTGTATTTCATTAATTTAAAGCTCAATCGTTTGAAACTTTTTTTATGCATGAATACTTTAGTCTCTTATTTTCTAGAGAAATTATTGAATTGTTATTTTCACTTAAAATGGTAGGGGGTTATTTGGATTTTCAATAAAAAAAAAAGTAGCAGGAATAAGCAAGAGAAATAACAGTTGCAAACCCATGAAACAACACATTGCTTTGTAAAATGATGTGTCATTTAAGAAACAACGTGTCTTTCAAAAATATTATGTCTTTTTGAAAATATTGTGTTTTTTCAAATAATGTATCATTTTAGGAATAATGTATCTTTTCAAAAATATTGTGTCATTTAGAAAATAATGTGTTATTTTAGAATTAAATGGGTCCTCTATAAATGGGGGAAATTCTTAGGATATCTCAATTTTAGAAAACATATTTTTATCAACATTCTTTAGATATCTTGTCACAATAAAAAACTACACCCTAGTCGCAACATGATGCTTTGAGCTACAAGTGATCTTAAGCTAACCTATGATATGACATGACACTAGGAATAGTAAAATATGAAAGCTATTTGGTTTAAAATTAAGATAAACCAAAAGCTTAAATAAGTAACTGTCTGAAATGCTCTAGTAAAAGGCGAATTGTTAGGATAAATTCTCAGCTAACTCTAACTATATGAAAATTGAAAAAATAATAGTATAAAAGAATGTCGAAGTCTCATCCTCAAATAATAAAGCCTCACAAAAAATCTACTGCTGAAGGGAACGGATCGTACTAACCGTGAGTCTGATGTGGAGTTTGAAACTTCTATAACATGATACAACAAAAAAAAGTTGCGGTCAGTACTTTAAATGTACTGAGCATGTGGGGTACACAACTATAAATAACTAAGCATGTTGAAAAATAATGATAAGTGGACTGAAGTGCAAGCCTAAATGCATAAGATGAACTAAAGTACAATGACCCTACTATAAATGCATATAAATTGATAAGAAATTCTAGTATGAAAAGTCATTTTAAAATAAGTAAATTGAACTGATGGTCATGTGCAAATATTAAGTTTGAATATGTTACTGTGGGAGAGCCTGTTAACTGACATAAACCACGTGAGCTAAATGTGGAGTTTGATGTATAGAGCCCATTAGAAGGGCCCATTTTACCTTGCCTAGGTATAGAGGTATCGCTAGCGTGGTCACTAAAATGGTGCCCAACTGATAGAGATAAATAAACCATTGGTGGCACGTAGTTCTTAGACTTAGGTGCGCTGAACACCAGTTCAATTCTATACTAAGTACTACACCCAAACTGATTATAATGTTAGCTCAATTAAAACTTATATACTTAAAACCGAGTTAGTATATATTTTATCTGAAAGCATTCTGAAAATTTGATTATCTGAAGGTATGCTATAAGCTGAGGTTAATTACTATATTCATGCAAGAATAAAAAATTATTGATATTGTGTGTTCGTAACACACCATGCTTTTTGACTGAAAAACAATTCATATGAAAATACTATGAAAGCATGCTAAGTGTCTATTTACAAATATTAAGTTGTGCAAGATACCAAAATCATGCGAAATACTTAATTATGCTATGGGAAAACTGAAATTATCAAGGGATCATAAACTTGGTGAAAACCACAACTTTAATCTGTAAAGAAATTGAGAAACTCTGAGTTATTTAGGACTCAATGGGTGAAAGAGTACCCATTGATAACACCCCACATGCCTGAAAGTAAATACTAGCCAATTGAAGGAATACAAATTAGCAATCATGGACATAAAGACTGTCAACTAGATGTGAAGTATTTTGAAGACCTTAGAAGATTAATTAAAGAAGCATGGAAGGTCTACAATATACTAAAGTGGAGATTTAACCAAGAAATGGTTACATTTTAAACAATTTTCTTTTCTTGTTTTAGCTTAAGGATATTAGTGTAACTAGCTTAAATTACTTTGTCTACTACTATAAACTCTAAAATTAAGATTTATTTTTCATTAGATATTTTTTAAATATTGTGTGCCTCCTTTGTGAGCTTAGAGTGGAACCTCTTATCTCTCTATTGAACCTCTTGATTACTTGAGTAAGTAATCTTTGGTATGTGTTCAATTTCTCTTTCCCATTGAATTGAATCTAATCATTAATATCTTATAATTATTAGATTTTTCCTTCTTTTCTTCTATTTTTCTTGTCACGGCCCAAAGAATCGAGTCATGATGGAACATATAGCGGTTAAGCCTTGATAAGTAATCCAATCACCCAAACTGATATGCAAAAGATAAACATAACTCAAATCGAAGGTCAAGACTTTTAGAACGAAGTCCAACCATTCATGCACAGTAATAGCGGATGCCTGAATATCAAATATACCATAAAACATCTCAAAACCTGGTGTCAAAGTGAAAGAACAATCTACATACAACTTGAAGTCTAAAAAAACAACTGATAATAAAAAAAGGAATGCAATTCTGTCCCTGAATACAAAACAAGACATAAACTAGATAAGATGGGCAAGAGGGCAACTCTGGAAGCATAGAGCAACCATTGCCTTAAATGTAATCGAATCACCGCCCAAACCCAGTTGTCGTACAGTGCACTCGTACTTGGATCTGCAGTGAAAGGGCACAGTAAGGGTGAGTACAGTCCACTTGTACTCAATAGGTATCATAGGCCAACTAAGCAAAGTAGAAAGTAAGGTACATAAATACACACTATGAGCACATCACCTGCAAGAAAAAAATATCCCAAACGGTAGATCACACCTTCTCCACTAATAATTCTAAAATAGCATGTAAATAGGAAATAGATACATAAAAGACACAGAAATAGGCAATGCAATAGATGAGGCATATAAACACAACATTGAAGATGTATAAATGAATGAAATGCAATGAGGATGATAATGATAATAATGTGATGTGATCGAGGTTATCACATAATCTCTGCATACACCTACTAAGCATCATGTTTCAAGGTAGGACCCATGAGGGTTTGCAACCCATAGCCATGTCAATACTCAATCCCAATAGCAATATCCATATATCCTCTCTGTCTCATAGGCTACAATAGAGGGTTTTGTAAAAATATCTCATTCCTATCCAAAGTTAGTGTTTCCTCAGAGGTACCAATATCTCATGAATGTATGTATGATATAAGGATGTAATGCTCATAACCAAACTAGTAGGAAGATCTAAAATTCATCCAATATACATGCACATGAGTTTACAGTCCACTCAATATGTCAACCATCTATGATTCAATATAAACTGTTACCATTAGAGTGAAATATGTGAGTACGATATCAATAATACCATAATAACCCCAACTTAAGCATTTCTTACACAAGGAAAATAATTCAACGTATACATAAGGACAACAATATCAAATAAGACCCTCACACATGCCACATATAGTAAATATCATCTCAAATCACCAATAATATCGACATAAGACCCCACATGGGCACACAATAGTAATAACATTATTTATATAATTATTGCCTATACCTATAGAATGCTTTTATACAAATATTAACAACCCAATCTAGTTTAAAGAAAGTGAAACCATAACCTACCTCGAGATGCTAAAATCCAAGCCAAAAGCCCTTTAAGTGGAGATCTTCCCCTCTCAAACGACCACAAAATCAACTAGAACATACAAACCTAGAATCTAAGCCTTAAAAGAAATCCTATGATACCCATATTGCCTATTTTCAAATCGAAGTCAAAACAAACCTCTGAAATAATTTTTCAAAAATAAGGTTAAAACTAATATTTGATCAAAAACACTTTACCGGTGATTAAAGGAAGCCATTAAAGAAAATTCAAGTGAAAACAGGTTTTAAAATAAGGCTTATATTGAAGAAAAACTATTTTTATGCCTTTCGAGCCAAAATCCCCAAGTTCCATTTTTGAAATTACGAATTAACGGGTTTTAGATAGAGAGAATCAAAGCAAAATAATTGAAATAGTGATTTAAAGGTTACCCAATCTTGAAAATGGAAGAAATTGCCAAAATCTAAATCCAAATCTCAAAGTCTTAAAAATGAGGAAAAATCGGCAAAGGGGTATTTAATGCCACCCAGGTGCCGCTTAAGAGGACACTGGCCGCTTAAGCGGTCAAAGCTTTTGTAGTACCTACCCTTGTCTACACATGTCGCATAAGAAATCCACTAGCCGCTTATTTGACACTTGCTTAAGAAAAGGGGGCCGCGATTATGTGCGCATCATCTGGCAGGCTGGTCACTTATGTGACCGTTTGGCTGCACCAGCTGGGACTTGGAGAATTTCCAAGTCTCCGCCGACCCCTCAAAATTCATCCAAAATCCCAAGAACTTAATCAAACTATGCTACCCTATCAAATTCGATGTTCCAAACTCAATTGTGATGTCAGTGTTTTTTAAAAAAAGTTGTTTTCACAGAATTGACCCTCGAGACCCAATTTTACAACTTTCTAAATCGAGGGTAAAAATGAGATATAAAATCCATAAGATCAAACTAACCATGCTACCAACCCAAAATCGATGTTTTGAATCTGCTGGCACAGTCCATTTTGCCACCCAACACAAAGAACAAAAAATATTGACCAAAGTCAACTATAAAGCCTTTTAAACCTCCAAAACCACAAACTCACAAAAATCGTATCAAAATACATTAGGAATAGTGCCAACCATCTCCACACCCTAAAAACATCACATAGCAATCACGGGGAGGGGTAAAATGGTCAAAACACATACATATAAAAATTCACAAGATTAAACCCTTATAATATCCACCACTAAGAATCTAGTTCGTCTTGAACTAAAGGCAAGAGAAGTACTAGAATCAACAAAAAGATGGGATAGCTACTACTTATGTCGGAATAAACCTCCCAAGTAGCCTCATCTGCAAGATGGTGTCTCCACTAGACCTTAACCATTGGAATATCTCTAGAATAAAACTGTTTAACATTCCTACCTAAAATAGAGACTGGATCCTCGGCGAAAAACAACCTCTTATCTAACTGTACTGAATCCCAACGAATGCATGAGACTCATCCAGAATATAATTCCATAGCATGGAGACATAAAAAATTAAAAAAAAACATTTGATAAATTTGGGGTCAATTCTAACTCATAAGCTACATCCCAGTAGTCTGAAAAATCTAAAATGGCCTAATATACCTGGGTCTAAGCTTTCCCCTCTTCCAAAATCTCATCACGCCCTTCATAGGCAAAACAAGAAGGAAGATTTGATCACTCTTACTAAATCACAAGGCACAAATTCTATGATCCGCATAACACTTTTCCTACTCTGAGCATCCAAAATCTATCTAAGGACTCCTAGAGCAAGTCTGTACCTCGGGGTGTAATCTCAAAAACTTTAAACCAACCAACTGGAGAGAGACAACTCTTACCATAAAAGGCATCAAAAGGTGCCATCTCAATACTAGAATAGTAGCTATTATTCTATGAAAATTCCTCCAAGGCTAAATGCTGCTCCCACTAACCTTCCAAAGTCCATAACACAAGCGCAGAGCATATCCTCCAAAACCTGAATAGTCCACTCTGATAGACCATCAGCCTAGGGGTGAAAAGTTATTCTAAGTTCAACTCGAGTACCTAACTCCTTCTAAAATGTCAAGAAGTAAGAAGTGAATCCTGAACCTCTATCTAAGATAATAGACACTAATACTCTATCGAGATAAACTATCTCACGAACTAGATAGGGCATACCTCTTAGCACTAAAAAAAACTTAAATAGGAATAAAATTAGCAGATTTGTTCAACCGATCTACGATGACCCAAATAATGTCAGAACCACGAGAAGTACGAGGTCAACTCTTCACAAAGTCAATAGTGATTTATTATCATTTGATAACGCCCAAACTACAGCTCTCGTAAGGGTGTAAGCGGTCGCTGTCAAATATAGAACCCAACTGGGTTGGGTGTTGAATCCCACAGGGAATACTTGGTCACTAAGTGTTGCAATTATTAGTAGACTGTTGATCGAAAATTCCACGGAAAAGGGGGGATTGGGTTTGGCGTGAATTAATACTATGGAAGTAAAAACGGAATGCTTGATTTAGTAAGATTTAATCACAGAGAAAAATAAGTTAGGGTTATGTCCACCTTATGAGTTCTACGTATCGATTAACTATGAGTAATGCGGAATTCAGACATGCATGCACTTATAGAGATTCGTATTCGAATGGTAAATCCTAGTGTTTCTCAACCATCAAGGATTATTTTGCTTTAACTCTCTCGATCCTAAAGTGTATAACTAACGGTACAAATTCTCCAAGAAGTTAACCCAGTTACGGTACTAACGTGTAAATAGGGGTTGGTAGCCCTATTTCCTTGTCACACTCTCTTTTCCAAGCATGTAACTTTTCTCTCGAACAAGTTAATGCTATAATGGCCTATTCTCTATGTTTGCAACCACGAGAATTAAATTAAAATGAAGAGAGTAATGATATAAGTAGCATACACATCAAGAATTCACAAACTCATAGTAATAGATAGAGTCTCATAAGGCTTCCATAACCCTAACAGAGAAGTTTAGCTACTCATGATTGTAAAGGAAAACAACAAAGACATCATCATCGTACCACAACTAGAACAATCTTCGCGAGAGGATGATTTTAACGCCAAAGAGGGATGACGTTTCTCCTATTAGCCGTCTTTGTAGCATTTTTTCTCTGTCTTAAAATTACAAAATCTGTAAACTGAATAAAATGTGTCGACTGAATTCTCAAAGCAACGAATTAAAAAATGCATGCTAAAAAATTCAGCAAATAGGGTTTTTTATAACATCCTTGTCCTAGTCCTATTAAGTTACTGCTGCACCCCTAAGTATTTAAAAATACTGCTTTTGCCCGGGACAATTTCTCCATGCGTCACATTCAGTCCATAAGCTTCCAAAAGCTGCCTTCCCTCTTCTGTGAAGTTTTCCTTTGCTGCCCAAAGGTCCACAAAGTGCTGAAATCTTCATCATTAATACCTGAAAATATGCTAATCACGTAGGTTAGCTCACTTACAGGAAAATGGACTAAAAGTGCAGGAATTATATATTTTATCCTCAAAACTTAGCTATAACATAGGTAAATTATGGTGTTTAGGCGTGTAAATACACCCAACATCAACACCCCACACTTAAAGCTTTGTTCGTCCTCGAACAAAATATTATGTCCATGCAAACATCTAACTAGGATTTCACAGCAGTAACACAAAATATTCATCAAGACATGCACGACAATTATTAACAATGAGTAGTTTTCTGGATCACTACTAGAAACCATTCAACCTCCAACATAGACTCGTGATGATGGCTAATTCGTATCCACAAGTTAAGTCACAAAGAATCATATAACACTACCCAACAATCATCAACCATGTGTGTCTCACACAAGATATCACCTATAATCACTCATAAGTTTTGCATTTTTCGAAACATGGGTACAAGATTCTCCTTGCTCTCACTCTCACAAAGAATTCTTATGTTGCAACTGATGGCCATAGGCTTGCCCTTAGTGTAATGCTCCACTAATATCAAAATGCTAAGCTTAGGATTAAGTAGGTCTTTACAGGTTGTAATGTAGGCTAAGGGACAGGTAGGACTATTTTGGCCAGAAATAGTGACTATGTTCCCTAAGCGCTTTAATACACTACGTTATGTCATTAACACTCTCTTTTGAACAACCCTTCTACCTTTCTTTTCATCTAACACCCCTTTTTACCTATTTTGTTATTCAATTATAAACACAAAGATGAGAATATACAACTTATTTTTTTTTTATATTTTTCTATTTCTGTTTTTTTTTTATAAAACACCTTTATGATAGCCACTCCTTTTCACAATAATTTCAAGTACCAATACACTCTGAGGCATCACTCTTACTCAATTTCCTCTTATTTTGTCACATGACTCTACAATTTAAAGCGCTTAGGAATTTGGATCAAATTATGGTCTTGAAAAAAAATTGATTAGGCGGATTAGGCTACATATGAGGCTGTCAAAGAAAATAGCTAAAGGCTCAAAGGGGGTTAACTAGGATAATGTCCACGGGTAGGTAAAAAGAAGGTAAACAATCACAGGCTGCCAAAGAAATGCCTAAATTATCTCCTAAACTCACACTCTTTATTTCACTTTACACACACATCAGGCAAGTTCTAGCATCAGTCACAACACAGAATATACTATAACCTCACACACACAAGGCACATGGTCAACTTTATTGGGAGCAGTATAGACTCTTGACCCAATAGGTGAATGAATTAAACCACACAATAATCACACATTGAGTCACACTTAGAGCCTACATGTCTCAATAGTAATGATTTTGGCACAAACTCTTATCATAATACCATGCCGCCTATGAGAACAATTTTATGCAAAATCTAAGAAAATCTAAAATTAACTAACTAATTACGACTAATTAAAACAAACAAGAACTAGAATATATGTAGGCAAAGAAGTACAAGAAGCATACAAATACCAGCACCCCACACTTAGACGGGACACACTGTCCTCAGTGGAAAATAAATAAGGAAAACCTGATTAGTCGGACTCTTCCTCTATGTCTGGGGTCAAGCCCCCTGCATCGGAATCATCATCAGAGTCATCGTCATCAGAGTTATCCTCCACGTCTGAGTCTGGCTGTCGGTGATCATCGTTAGTCGGTACATCATCATCGAGAGGTTCCTCAAAATTTACACCTACTCCACACATAGCCCGCGCATGCTCATTCATCGGGTAGTCATAATCCAACTGCTGGAGCTCTGCATCAGTTGGAACACGTCCCCCACTCATCATGGTAAACCTCGTCATGCCATATAAATGGCGGAAGAAGCTTTCGTCGCGAGCATGTCTTTCTGCAGTGGTCAGGTTGACGCTATGCATAGTTTCAGGATCTTTAACCTTCGTAAGATCAACCTTCTTCGGGTTGTGTGGAAGCTTATGATCTGCAGGTTCCTCTTCAATGTCCTCCTTCCTCAATATTGCAGTCAACAAATTGCCAAAGCTGAAGTGGGACCTCTTGTGCAGCCTAGCCTTACGCATTGACGACCGTATAACCGCACCAACATGGATGGGAATATTAGTCATCAGAGCGTACACCAAGCATACTCTATCACGTGTGATCTTTGTGTACTGTGACCCTAGAATCAGGCAAGAGTTGACTATCCGCAACCATATCTGAGCTTCTCTGTTCAAGGAAGCATACGGGAAGGTATTGTGCCGACTGGTATCCTTGTGACGACTCCAACGTGCCATTGATCTTGTTCCGCATAGTGTGTGTCTGATTGCCCTGTATGGAGGTCTGTGATAAATCTCCTTGAGCGGTGATGGATCCACATATGGAAGACCCAGAAAAGAGTTGAAGAACTCCGCATTCAGTTGCAAGACTTGGCCCCGAATCTTCACTTCACTTCCGGTAGTCTTTGGGGACCAATTGGCATAGAATTCTCACGTTAGATCAAGATTGCATTCTCCCATATCTTGGAAGATGAAATCAAGATGTAGCGCCATGATTTTAGCCAAAATGTGAGGTTCTCTCTTTGCTAGACTCTCTTTTTGTATCAACTCCATGTGAACATATTTTTTCACTTTGTTGTTATTGTACCACTCCTTTCCTCCCTCCTCTAGGAACCATTTTATCCCAAACATGCGGCGAGGTATTTGCAGCGAGGAGGATTCAGCTTGCTCTTTTCTTCCCATTTTCTGACCTTTTTGTGAGGTGGACGCTTTTTCTTTTCCTGGTCGACCTTTTGGTGCCATTTTACCTGAGATTAAAATAAAGTCATGTTAGCTTATCTCAGAAGATTTGATCGACAAACAAACAATAATGGCACTACCCCACACTTAATTTGTTGGCACCAACTAATTAAGTGGATGATATCGATTACTCAGACTTCATCGACATACATGTAAGCGATATGTTCCAACAATATGGTCAGCACAGTCATACTTTCATGGAACCTTAACTATTCTTTACAACTCTATTTCATGTAATCTTAACCACACTTTCATGTTTGGATTAATGCACCTTTTGAATAAGACTACTACATAGAGGTCGTATCAAGTTATGGCCGAGAAGTAATCACAACATCTCATGCTTGTATTAAATCATGATCTTTATCTCGATGAACGAGTCATTCAACATTCAAGCTTTCATCTTACAAGATTATGTAATTAACTTTACCATTTCGATTCCGCAAAAAGATGACAGTGTATAACAATCGAATACAAATCGGAATAAAGTCAAGAACACCCACACGTATTCTTTTACTCAACTAGATGTATCATAACGAACCATCCACATTCAAATCACCAACACCACTTCAAGATTTAACAAATCAGTATAGGCGTCGTATTGTAATAACTACAGAATATAAAAGAAGAACTTACTTGGTGATGGACTTGGAAGATGATCTTGCAAGGTTAGATGAGCAAAAAGAAAAGTTTTGAGAGATTTGGGGAGGTTAGGCGGCACCTAGGTTGAGCAAACAATGTGATTTTGTTTCAAGGTTGAAGTTTTATTTATAAACCAAGGCTTGGGTCGGGTTTGACCCATGAAAAATTGGGTTAGGAGTCAAAAATCATAAGTAGGCGGCGCCTAATGCTTTGCCTATGCTTAGCATAGGCGGCGCCTTTAGCAAAGCCTAGTTGAACATAGGCGGCGCCTATGCTATGGCATTGTTGAAACAGTGAGCATAGGCAATGTCATAGGCGGCGCCTTTATCTTTGCCTAGTTGAACATAGGCGGCGCCTATGCTATGGCCTAGTTGGGCATAGGCGGCGCCTATGCTATGGCATTATAGATTCAGAGAGCAAAGGCAATGGCATAGGCGTCACCTTTAGCTTTGCCTAGTTGAGCATAGGCGGCGCCTATGCTATAGCATTGTCGATTCAGAGAGCAAAGGCAATAGCATAGGCCTTGCCTTGTCCGTTGCCTAAATTTACATAGGCCTTGCCTTGTCCATTGCCTAGATTTGTATAGGCAATGCCTAACCGAAAGCCTTTTTCTCCTTCATTACTCACTTACCACCTTTAACATTGCTTACTTTCAAATCAAAATTTGAGACCAATAATATCAGCAATTGTCCCAGGAGGGATACCAATAATATCAGCAATAGTCCAACCGATGGCTCTCTTGTATCTCCTCAGAACAGAAATAAGAGCCACAACCTGCTGCTCACCTAAATCAGCCACAACAATAACCGGAAGTGTATCACCACTTCCCAAAAATGCATATTTCAGGTGACTGGGCAGCTCCTTCAATTCTAGCACTGGTGGTTCTTCAATGGATGGCTTTGCTGGTGGTGAAGGACGATTTTTAAGATCCAGATCCAGCTTCTTAGGAGCATGAGAATAGGAGCCAATTCCTGTTAGAGCACAACTAGTTTCTTCATACTCTTCAACATCTTCACGCTCAAAATTCATAAGCACAACAGCCAATGGATCAACAATAAGCTGCTTCTCTACAGATAATTCTTTCTCATCATCATAGTAAACATCAGCTACAGAGAACACATTCATATCTTTGGGCTGCTTCATTGATTTGCATACATCAAAACGGACCACTTCATCATTCATCCGAAATAAAAGCTCATTGGCTCTTAGATCAATAAGCACACTTCCTGTTGCAAGGAAAGGACGCCCCAAGATTATGGGAACTTCAGAATCCACCTCGCAATCCAAAATAACAAAGTCTGCAGGAAAGATGAAGGTGGAAACCTTCACCAATACATCATATAAGATATAATATACCAACAGGTCGTTTTACCGACCTATCTGCCATCACGAGCCGCATATTGGTTGGTGTAGGATCACCCAACCCCAACTTTCTGTAAATAGATAGTGACATCAAATTAATGCTAGCTCCCAGATCGCACAGTGCCTTAGCAAAATCCAAAGATCCAACCGTGCAAGGAATAGTGAAAGCACCAGGATCTGCCTTCTTCTGAACTAGCGATCTTGTAGCAATTGCACTGCAATGATGAACATTATCTGCCAGCTCATAGCTTGCCGCCCACTTCTTTGTCAAAATGTCCTTCATGAATTTAGCGTATCCGGGCATCTTCTCTAGCGCCTCCACCAAAGGAACATTAATAGTCAGTTGCTTCAACATAGTCATAAATTTACTGAACCTGGTATCATCGACTTTCTTCTTCAGTCTCTGAGGAAAAGGTGGTGGTGGAAGGGGAATAGTTTTTTTTGCCACTTTCTTTTTATCCTGCTTCCGATTGTCGATCTTTTCAGGCTGCAGACGTCTAGGAGTAACGTCAGGGACACTATCTTCAGCTTTTACAGCATCTTCACATTCTGCATCAATAACATTATCTGCTATATCATCAATCACCTGCTTGCCTTTGGATGGATTTTCCAACACTTTACCACTCCGGGTAGTAATAGCCATACACGATCCGTCATTCCTTGGGTTTTGCACAGTGTCACTGGGTAGCGTGCCAGCCTTTCTTTGGTTGAATGCCGCTGATAATTGACTCAATTGTTGCTCCAGCTGTTTTATTACAGTAGAATGTGAGTCAACCAATTGATTTATTGATGACAAATCATTCTTTACCTCAGTAACACCTATATTGGTTGCCTCCACCCCTTTCAACATCTTAGCCATTATATCATCCATGGACATCTTTCCAGAGCCAGACGCCACAGCCTCACGGTTTCCAGGAGGAACATACAAACCACTCCTGTCAGTCTTATTCTTCCAATCACCTTGATCGCTGTCCTTGTATCCAGATTTATCATAATAGTTCCGACCTTGGTTTCCTTGGGCATTGCCTCGGAAACCCCCCTGATTATTCAAATAATTTGTTTCCTTCTCGGAATCTGATTCATCTCTTCCCTGTGACACCATAGCCTTGACTTTTTCGGTCTTCCCTGATAATAAATGCTTGGTAAGAAGATCCATCTGCGTTTTCATGTGAGCCATATCCTGGTCACGTTCCTCTTGTCTTCGTCTCTGCTCTGCAGTCATGCCAATAGATACAGTAGAGCTTGCTACCTCAGAATCCCTGGTATTCCAAGCTCTACTCTGCTTTGTCATACGATCTAGCATATCACTCGCCTCAATAAAAGTAAGGTCCATGAATGACCCTCCTACAGCATTATCAACCACTGGCTTTGTCACCGAGTTCAAAGCCCTATATAATATTTCCATCAAGTGGATATTCGTCATCTGATGGTTTGGGCACCGCATAAGCTTCTTCTTGAACCTCTCCCATGTTTCGTGGAGAGCTTCAGTTGGAATCTATCGAAAATTGTTGATCTTATCCCGTAATTGGGCTCTCTTGGATGGCGGAAAGAATTTTCTAGGAAAGCGTCTTTCAGTTGCCTCCAATTAGTAATAGAATCAGGAGTTAGCCCGTTCAACCATAGAGTTTCCTCCCCAGACAGAGACAATGGAAATAAGTGCAACCGAATTGCATTCTGCCCAACTCCTGGATTGTCAAACGACTTGCATGTTGAAATAAAGTTGATCAGATGCATATTCGGATCATCGCCTGCGATTCCACCAAATAACTTCTTGAGCTGCAATAACTGAATCATGGTGCTAGTGATATTGAACTTAGCTCCGGGTGCCAAAGGTGGAGAAATAATAGCCCCTGTGGCACCAACTCCATCCAGATCGTCATCATTATCATCAAAAGGAGCCTGCATAGCTCGGCGGTCAGGTCTCATTCTAGCTTGGCGATCTCTCCTGTGCATAGGTGCTGCCACTTCATCAGTACGCCTGGGATTCAGTAACTCATCATCACCCAGGTCCTTATCATCAGGATTTGTTGCTCACCCTGGATTATCAATATTTTGTTGATGTACTTGAGCAGCTGCCAGTGCAGCTAATCTAGCCTGCTCCTGTTGAGCCGCCCTTCTGTTAATGTCACGCTGTGCATCCATTCTGCCAATAAGTTGAGGTTCAAGATTTATGGGTAATAATGGCTGACTAGAACTATGAGTATTTGGCATGCACTCAACAGAACCTGAATAAAACAAAAACAACAACTAAAAGTAAAATTTGAGAATCTTTGACCAAAGGGTCTAGTAACTATCACAAACTTAGTTGACAATCGTATTCCCCGGCAACGGCGCCAAAATTTGATAACGCCCAAACTACAGCTCTCGTAAGAGTGTAAGCAGTCGCTGTCAAATATAGAACCCAACTGGGTTGGGTGTCGAATCCCACAGGGAATACTTGGTCACTAAGTATTGCAATTATTAGTAGACTTTTGATCGAAAATTCCACGGAAAAGGGGGGATTGAGTTTGGCATGAATTAATACTATGGAAGTAAAAACGGAATGCTTGATTTAGTAAGATTTAATCACAGAGAAAAATAAGTTAGGGTTATGTCCACCTTATGAGTTCTACGTATCGATTAACTATGAGTAATGCGGAATTCAGACATGCAAGCACTTATAGAGATTCGTATTCTAATGGTAAATCCTAGTGTTTCTCAACCATCAAAGATTATTTTGCTTTAACTCTCTCGAGCCTAAAGTGTATAACTAACGGTACAAATTCTCCAAGAAGTTAACCCAGTTACGGCACTAACGTGTAAATAGGGGTTGGTAGCCCTATTTCCTTGTCACACTCTCTTTTCCAAACATGTAACTTTTCTCTCGAACAAGTTAATGCTATAATGGCCTATTCTCTATGTTTGAAACCATAAGAATTAAATTAAAATGAAGAGAGTAATGATATAAGTAGCATACACATCAAGAATTCACAAACTCATAGTAATAGATAGAGTCTCCTAAGGCTTCCATAACCCTAACAGAGAAGTTTAGCTACTCATGATTGTAAAGGAAAACAACGAAGACATCATCATCGTACCACAACTAGAACAATCTTCGCGAGAGGATGATTTTAACGTCAAAGAGGGATGGCGTTTCTCCTCTTAGCCGTCTTTGTAGCGTTTTTTCTCTGTCTTAAAATTACAAAATCTGTAAACTGAATAAAAAGTGTCGACTGAATTCTCAAAGCAACGAATTAAAAAATGCATGCTGAAAAATTCAGCAAATAGGGTTTTTTATAACATCCTTGTCCTAGTCCTATTAAGTTACTGCTGCACCCCTAAGTATTTAAAAATACTGCTTTTGCCCGGGACAATTTCTCCATGCATCACATTCAGTCTATAAGATTCCAAAAGCTGCCTTCCCTCTTCTGTGAAGTTTTCCTTTGCTGCCCAAAGGTCCACAAAGTGCTGAAATCTTCATCATTAATACCTGAAAACATGCTAATTACGTAGGTTAGCTCACTTACAGGAAAATGGACTTAAAGTGCAGGAATTATATATTTTATCCTCAAAACTTAGCTATAACATGGGTAAATTATGGTGTTTAGGCGTGTAAATACACCCAACATCATCATTCCACTCAGGAATGGGTAACCTCTGAAGCAAACCACCAGGCCTCAAATGCTCGTCCTTCACCATCTAGAAGTATGGGCAATAAGCTATAAAGTACGCTATATTTTTCCGCATACCATCGCACCAGTAGTGCTTTTTCAAATCACGATACATATTAGTCACTCTCAAATGAATAAAATACTTAGAACAATAAGCCTTCTCCAAAATCTATCTCACCCAATCACCTACTCTCGGTGCACAAAATCACCTCCAATCCTCAAGATATCATCGAAGTGAAGTGAGACTTTCTTAGCCTATCCACTCAACACCTTATCCTGAATTAATTTCAACCCAACATCATAAAATTAATGAGCCCAAATTTGCTCCAACAAAGAATATCTAGCCTCCATTAATGTCAAAACACAACCAGGTGTCGAAATATCAAGCCTAACCAATTGGTTAGCCAAATACTGAACCTCCAAGGTCAATGGCCTCTCTTGGATCAAAAGATATGCCAAGTTAGCCATACTTGTCGACTTTCAGCACAGGACATCCACAACCACATTAGCCTTTTTCGAATGTTAAAGAATAGTAAGGTCATAATCCTTAATCAACTCAAGACAACGACACTGCTTCATAGTAAGATCTTATTGGGAGAAGAAATATTAAAGAATATAGTGATCTGAGAAGATCTCACAGTGGAATCTATATAAATAGTGCCTCTATGACTTCAAAGAAAATACAACCACGCACAACTCTAAATTGGGGGCGGGGTAATCTTCTCATAACGCTTCAATTGATGAGAAGCATGAGCAATCACCTTACCCTTCTACATTAACACAATACCTAACCCAACACTAGTGGCATCATTAAAGACGATGAATCCTATGCCCTCCATGGACACCCTTAGGAACAACTTTAGAGGAGGAAAATATAACATCCACAAAGTCGAGGATTTACTCAAACAAAGAGAGATACCTAGTCCTTCTTATACGTTAGATTTATGAATGGGTAATTTTTTTATTCTAACAGATAAAGCCGCATCCTTTCTCTCTTTTTATGTCAGAAAAATTGTCCTATTCTAAAAGAAAGGATAAGTCATCCCTGCATTGAAAATAATCACATCCGATTCTTTCAAAAAACCTTCCTATGCTTACTCCTTCCTTAATATATAGGCATACCCATTCCTTCTCTTATTAAAAAAAATCAATTCACAAACACTTTCCCTATGGAAAAAACCTACAAATAGCTATAAATTTCTCACTTTCCTGTCTTTTAGAGAAAAATGATCTTTGCATTAATAAAAATCCCTTCTCAAATCCTTTTTAAAACAACCCCCGTCTCCTACTCTTCCAAATCCAAACCTCTTCTTTTCTTAAATTATTGATAAAGAATCATCCCTGAACCTTCAAACCTTTGCTGATGGTACATTGATGGATGATGCCTAGGTTATTGAAAATTGCATCTTGCTGTCAAATAGCCCAGGAAAGGGTATATTTGGTTTTAAAAAACAAAATGTTAGTAAATCGTTAAGATATTTTGGGGAGAAGTCTGAAAGATCTACTAAAAAGTAGGTGATTCCTAGGGACCTGGTCCCAAAAAGAGAAAAGTGATTGTCAGGGAGTTTGTGATCACTTATACTAGAAGGAAAAATGGGAATAGAAGTAAGGTTGTTTCTAAAGAAGTGAGAAATAGGTTCTTGAGAAATCAAAAGGTGTTAACTGGAAGGATTTTTGACTCAAGTGTATTAATAGAACCTGGTATGTCAAAATTAGTTGAGCTGGTAAAATATCAAGGCTTGATGCATCTTATGAAAGGAACTATTCCCACTGTCTTTGATGAGGTAGTCTAGGAATTCTATTCCATATTGAAACTTTTTAAAGATAAAATGAAAATGATTGGTGTAGTTCAAGGGAAGAAGCTGAATATTGATATTGCATTACTTGGGAGAATTCTGGATGTTCCGATCTATTGTGTGAGGACTGTCTTAAGGAAACAACCCTCTATAGAGTTTTTAGGAAATGCATCAAAGGTCAAAGATAAAATATGTGGATGTTGTGAATAGAAAATCACACAAGAGTGAGTTATAATTGGTCTTTGATTTTGTAAACAATGTAGTCTTGCCCAGATCACAAAAAAGAAACATTTCTTCAGCTATAAACTTATATGTCATGGAATGTCTTAGCAGTTAGACTACCGGCATTGATGATGGAACATATACACAAAGTGGTTCTTGGAAAAAATGGCAAACATGACATGCCTTATAGATACTGGTTAAACAAAGTGTTTGATTATTTTGGTATTGTCTATGAGAATGGAACTCCTGGAATTGTATTGCAAATGCTTGGTATAGAGACACTGGTCAAAACTGAGTGTATGAAGAAAAGATCAAATACAAACTATCAAAGAGAGTTCAATAAAGAGATGTAGGAGTTACAACTCAATATAACTTCCAAGGATACAGAGATCAACAAATTGAACTTGACAATTCAAAATTTGACTGTTGAGAATCCAAGTGTCACTGATGAACTTAAACTTGAGAATGATGACCTAAATAAAAGAGTCTCAACCTTGGCAGATGAGGTTATTATCTTGAATGCAGATATAAGGTATTTAACCAAAGAGTTGTTGCACTATTTACTTTTTGAAACATCCTTCCAAGCCCCTCACATGTTTAACCTTTCTTTATTCCAGTGTTTTTTTATTTATAACATTTAAATTATACACTACTTACAAGCATTAGTACTCTGGAAGTGAGAGTCGTAGGAATGGAGTTGGCATCTTGGTAGATAAAAATCTTAGAGGGTAGGTAGTGGAGGTTAAGAGAATTAGTGATAGGCTGATGACTATTAAGTTGGTCTTGGGGGATTTACCCTGAACGTATGTAGTGTGTATGTGCTGTAGGTGGGCTTGGAGAGAGAGAGTAGAAAATACGGTTTTGGGAGGTTTTAGATGAGGTGGTGAGAGGCGTGCCTAGCTCGTAGAAGATTGTTGTAGCAGGGGATTTTAAAGAGCACATCGGGGCATTACTGGAAGGCTTTGGTGATGTGCATGGTGGTTTTGGTTTTGGGGTGAGAAATGAAGAGGGAGCTGCTATGTTGGATTTTATGAGGTTCTTTGGGCTGGTGGTGGTGAATTTGATCTTTCCGAAGAAGGACGATCACCTGATCACCATTCAAACTGTGATAGCCAAGACCCAAATTGACACCCAAATTGATTTTTTGCCGCTTAGGAAAGGGGATAAGGTGTTGTGTAAGGACTGTAAGGTCTTTCCAAGTGAGAATCTTTTGACCCAGCATAGGCTCTTGGCGATGGACTTAGATATTAGGAAGGATAAAAAAAATAGGGGTGCGGAGAAAAGACCAAGAATTAAGTAGGGTAGCTTGACGTCGGTGAATGGACGGGAAATAGGGGAGAAGTTGGTGGGTATAGAGGTGTGGGAGGGTAGGGGAGACGTAGATGGTATGTGCGATAGGGCAGATAGGTGTATAAAAAAGACTGCTACTGAGGTGTTGGGTGTGTCTAGGGGCAGAGTCGGTCACCATCGGGGAGATTGGTGGTGGAATGAAGAAGTTTAGAAGAAAGTGAAGACTAAGAAGGGGGCGTATGCTAAGTTGGTTGAGAGTAAGTATGAAGAAGAGAAACGAGTAAATAGGGAGGAGTACAAGTTAGTGAGGATGGGGGCTAAGCTAGCAGTAACGGCTGCTAAGACAACGACGTTTGAGAGATTGTATGCGGGGTTAGAGGATAAAAGAGGGGAAAAGAGGTTGTTTAGGTTGGCTAAGGCTAGGGAGAGGAAGAGTTGTGACCTTGATCAGGTCAAGTGCATTAAGGGTAAGGATAGTAGAGTGTTGGTGGAGGATGTTCACATTAAAAAAAGATGACAGTCGTATTTTCATAGGCTCTTGAATAATGAAGAGGATAGAGTTATAGTGTTAGGGGAGTTGGAGAAATCAGAGGAGCATCGTGATTTCAGTTATTGTAGATGTTTAAAGGTAGATGAGGTCAGATAGGGTATTTTCAGGATGCAAAGGGGTAGGGCGACGGAGCCTGATGAGATCCCGGTGAATTTTTGGAAGTTTGTTAGAGAGAATGGTTTAAGGTGGTTGATTGATTTGTTTAATGGCATTTTTCAAGTTGGAAAAAATGCCCGATGCATGGAGGTGGAGCACTATGATCCCTCTGTATAAGAATAAGGGTGACATTCAGTGTTGCAATAATTATCGGGGTATTAAGTTATTGAGTTACACTATGAAAATTTGGGAGAGAGTGGTCGAGTTGAGGTTGAGGAGGATAGTATCTATTTTAGAGAACCAATTTGGATTTATGCCCGGGCGCTCGACGATGGAGAAAATTCACCTGGTTCGGAGACAGGTGGAACAGTACAAGGAAAGAAAAAGAATCTGGACATGGTGTTTATTAACTTGGAGAAGGCATACGACAAAGTCCCTAGGGAAGTTCTTTGGAGATGCTTGGAGGTGAGTGGGGTCCCGGTGGCATATATCAGAGCAGTCAAGGACATGTATGATGGATCTAAGACCCAGGTGAGGACGACGAGTAGTGATTCTGAATATTTCCATGTCCTGAAAGGGTTACATCAGGGATCTACTCTTAGCCTATTTTTGTTTGCTTTGGTGATGGATGTTTTGACACGGCGTATTCAAAGCGAGGTGCCCTGGTGTATGTTTTTTACAGATGATGTGGTTTTGATTGATGAGACTCGAGGGTGTGTGAATGATAAATTAAAACTGTCCAGAGAGACCCTTGAGTCTAAAGGGTCCAGGTTAAGTAAGAGCAAGACCGAGTATTTGGAATGTAAGTTTGATGGCTCGAGGGAGGGGGATAACGTGGTAGTAAGGCTGGAGTCTCAGGTGGTGTGTGAGTGGGATTGTTTCAAGTATCTTGGGTTTATGATTTAGGGGAATTGTGAGATTGACGAGGATGTTTCTCACGTATTGGGGTGGGATAGATGAAGTGGAAGCTCGCCTTGGGGGTGTTGTTTGATAAGAAGGTGCCGCCCAAGCTTAAATGCAAATTTTATAGGGTGGCAGTCCGCCCGGACATGTTACATGGAGCAGAGTGTTGGCCAATCAAGAAATCTTACATTTAGAAATTGAAGGTGGCGGAAATGCGAATGTTGCGTTGGATATGTGGGCTTACTAGGGGTGATAGAGTTCGAAATGAGACTATCTGAGAAAAGGTTAGAGTGGCTTCGATGGAGGACAAGATGTGAGGGGTTCGTTTGAGATGGTTCGGACACGTGATGAGGAGGGGCACAGAGGCATCAGTTCGTAGGTATAAGAGACTTGCTTTGGATGGTTTCAGATGGGGCAGGGGTAGGACAAAGAAGTACTAGAGAGAGGTGATTAGGCGGGACATGGAGCAGTTACAGCTTACTGAGGACATGACCCTAGATAGGAAGATCTGGAGGACGCATATTAAGATGGAAGGCTAGTTCCATTTTGGGTAGGTAGGATAGGGAATTACTTGGTGGGTGTAGCATTCTTATTATGATTTCTTGTTCCTTGTAGTATTACGATTGTTTACTAGTCTTTGTTTACTCTTTCCCTGTATGTGGCATCTCTATGTTTTGTTTTGTTCCAGGTTTTTTGGTATGACTTTGATTACTATTCCTTATCTTGAGCCGAGGGTCTATCGAAAATAGCCTTGCTACTTCTCCGGGAGTAGTGGTATGGACTGCGTACATCTTACCCTCCTCAGACCTCACTATATGGGAATACACTGGGTTTGTTGTTATTGTTGTTGTAAATTATGAACTGCAATGATACTTATCCTCTATGTGGGAATACGCTTTCTTTGAATGGTTTCAGACGGGGAAGGGGTAGGACGAAGAAGTACTGGAGAGAGATAATTAGGCGAGACATAGAGCAGTTACGGCTTACTGAGGACATAACCCTTGATAGAAAGATCTGGAGGATGCATATTAGGATGGAAGGCTAGGGCCATTTTGGGTAGGTAGGGTAGGGCATTACTTGGTGGGTGTAGTATTCTTATTATGATTTCTTGTTCCTTGTAGTATTACGATTGTTTACTAGTCTTTGTTTACTCTTTCCCTGTATGTGGCATCTCTCTATTTTGTTTTGTTCCTGGTGTTTTGGTATGACTTCGATTACTATTCCTTGACTTGAGCCGGGGGTCTATCGGAAATAGCCTTGCTACTTCCCCGGGATTAGTGGTACGGACTGCGTACATCTTACCCTCCCCAGACCTCACTATATGGGAATACACTGGGTTTGTTGTTGTTGTTGTAAATTATGCACTGCAATGATACTTATCCTCTACATATGAATGAATCTTTGTTTTTATGATGCATGTATTAATCTTTATATTAATGTTGTTCTTCATGTTAGTGTTGCCCTAGTGGCTATAAGTTAACTAACTTGTTCTTATTTTACTCTTGGTTTACTATTTTTACTTTTTAATGATGCCAAAAGGGGGAATATTGATTTCATGTGAAATGGATCAGGTACCAGGTGCATGTATGTAAATGTTGAATTTGATTTCATGTGAAAGGGATTAGGTAGTAGGTGCAGGTGTGTAAATGTTGAATTACAAATGTGTATGACATGTTGTTAGGGGAAAAAATATTTGTGTATAGTGACAGGGGGAAGTAATTTTTTATATTAATTGACAACAAGTGACCAGGTTCCTAAGTTGCATGATAATGGAAACATGGTGTTGCATGATAGGGTAAACATTTATCTTCATTAGTAGTAATCACTCTGATTAAATGTGATGAATGAGTATTGATGCTCAAAACTCTGTGGTTGGTTTGTCATCATCAAAAAGGAGGAAAATTGTTATAGCTTGTTTTGTGATGAGCAAATAACTACAAGGGACCAGGTCCCTAGATGTTCAAGGCTATAGTACAGCTGGCATGCGTTTGTACAGTTTTGTCCTCTTGTGTAACAAATTGTGTAGCTGTTACTTGTATTATTTCGGACACCTGGTCCAATTGTATTTCAACCCTAATTATCACTCAACTATAAAAGTAAAAGGATGTTTTTATATCAAGTAGTTTTTGCAAAATTAAAAATTAAAGAAATTGAGAGAGGCAAAAACTCAATCTAACTTCATTGCTCAAATTTAACTTAAGTTCTTATTTCGTAAGTTGAAAGAGTGAGTAGTCATGAGTTGAGTCCTAAATTGTAATTTAATTAATAATGTTATATGGTAATGTTCCTTTCTTGTTGATTTGAGAGAACTTAGGTAAAGTTACCTAAGGTTGATATAGGTTAGAGTTAATCAATATCAAAGTATGTTCTTAGCAGAGTTACTAAGGTAGGATTGTAGTAGAGTTATTATAAGCAGGAGGAACCTAGATTTAGGTTCATTGAAGACTGTAATCAAAAGTTTGATTATAGTGAAGTTTTGGGTGCTTGTGAGGGCAAGCCATGGTTCTTCCTCCCTTAAGCAAGGAGCTTTCCACGTTAAATCTTGTGTTCTTTATATTTCTTGCACTTTTTTATGTTCCTGGCGGGTTTACTGTGTTTTTTCATGTGATTAATTTTGAGGGAACTGGTCCCTCACAGTGTGGTGCAACCCCCTAAGGTTCCAATAGGATGACCACTTGCCTTTGATTGAGTTTGACGACAACAGCAGCTACCGCTCTAGTAATCAGATGGCTCTATTGAGGCTCTCTATGGAAGGAGGTGTAGATCTCCTATTGGTTAGTTTAAAGAAGCTAAGGCTAATTTAATAGGGCCATATTCAGTGTATAAGGTGATGGAGAAAGTTTAATTGATTCGACAAAGATTGAAGACAACCTAGAGCCGATAGAAATACTATGATGATGTGAGAAGAACATATCTGGAATTTGACGTTGGTGACTTGGTTTATCTAAAATTTCACCCTTGAAAAGGGTGAAGAGATTTAGCAAGAAAGGGAAGCTCAATCTCTGCTATGTTGGCCTATACAGGATTTGAGCCGTTTTGAAAAGGTAGCTTATGATTTGGAGTAGCCTGCAGAGTTAGCATTAATGTCTCCCGTATTCCATGTCTCTTTACTAAAGAAATGTATTGGCGACCCAGCTTCAGTCGTTCCCTTAGAGAGTGCCAATGTGAAAAATAACCTTTCTTATGAAGAAGGCCCAGTTGAGATCCTTGACTGTCAGATCCATAGGTTGAGGAATAAAGAAGTTTCTTTGGTTACGGTTCTATGGAGAAATTAGTCCATTGAGGTAGCTACTTGGGAAGCAGAAGCACATATGCGAACCAAGTATACCCATCTTTTCTCTACGAATTCAAATTCAACCTGAGTTAATGGTTTTCCTTAAATTGATTCTCTCACTTTCTATCCCACCTATCTAACCATCCTCATGCCATAGCACGTATTCATGAATTCATTTTAGTCCATGCATTATGTTTCAGATTCAGTTACTTAATCATGATTCAACTTATAAGTATTCAATACATGATCTCAGTCTTCTTAGTATCTCAACTTAGACAATTTCATTCTAGGACGAATGATTCCTGGGGGAATAATTGTAATACCCCGCAAGATTCTAGATGAGTTTCCAGCTATTCTTCCAATGTTTAAAAGTTCCAAAACCATTTAATTTACACTAAGTACAAGTGACATGGACTTTTTAATACCCCAAGATTTTTAACATTTTATTTTTATCCTTTCTGAGTTTGAATCGTTGATTTATGATTTGAAATATGTTCAGGAATGTTAAAAGGTTTATCCGGGAGAGTTTTGAAATTTTCAAAAGGGGTTTAGGGTGTTTTTGGACCATAGAGGCAGAATGCCTTCGCAATTTAAACGTGTCACAGATACTGGTCCTCCGTGATGCATGTCGTGTCACAAAGGTTAGTCTCCGTGATACACGTTGTGTCATGGAGGCTACCCTTCCCGATAGCCTCTGTGCCACGGAGGCTAGCCTTCGCGATAGCCTCCATGCCACGGAGGCTAGCCTTCGCGATAGCCTCCATGCCACGAAGGCTATGAAATCTTGTCTTTTCATTTAAGGTTTAAGGGGAATTTTGTTTTTTTTTCCCTCTCCCTAAACACCCAATTGACATCTCTAAATGCAAAAGGGGAATTAGTTGCCCCATTCCTCATTAGTTAAAAACCTAACATCATTTTCCATTCCCGAGAACACAAAAATTGAAAGTTTCTTCCAAGAATTCACCATTCAAGATCCCAATTCCAAGTTTTCTTTAAGGATTTAAGAAACTCACGTGTGTGGGATATTCATCAATGGGTTCCTTCCACCCATTGAGTCCCAAGAAATCCCTTGTTTTCAAGTATAAACCTATTCTTTTTTTTTTAAGAAATTTCAATGTTAAGTATGAATTTACTCAATTTTCTCTTAATAGTTTTGAATAAAAATCATGACATTATGTTTCCCCATGTGAAATATTCTTTTACATGCTTTATAATCTCGATCACCCATATCATGTTCAGTTGATACCTTGTCAATTTATCAAGTTATGAAATAAACCATGTGAGCATGTTGTCCTCATAAGTTTTATATATTTCCATACTCATAATCATGGATTTCAACAGTTTAGTGAAATATACTATGTTTTGGGTCTACGAATCATGAATTTCCTTACAAGATTATGATGATGTTATTATACTGAAGTGTTGTTTAGTGCTGGTGGGTTATGAACACCCGATACCTATATATTTACACATATTTCAAATTTTCAAGTTTCAAGTCAGTCAGATCATGATTTTATCATCATATTCAGATTATCATATTCATGTTGAGCAATTATCAATTATGAGTCCAGTTAACATAAATCAGTAGTAGTGTAAGTTTAGTTGGGTGTAGGATTTAGCACTGAGCGAACCTAGGGATGAAGGCTCACCTGCCAGTAGAGGATTGAGACCTTTAGCAGCAGTTCCTAAGTTTCAGAACTACGTAGATAACGTAGATTGTGAGATGTCACCCACCAGTAGGGGACTGGCACTTTCTTATGGGTCACCCGCCAGTAGAGGGATGACACCCTAGTCCTTTGGGGCATCAAATTAGTGGATTCACACATCCATTGTTAGTATATGTGGCAAGGTACTAACACCCTTCCAACTGGGGTTACAGGTTGGACCCCGATTAGCTCAGATTGGGGCATGTCTGTTATATTATTGCTCCCATAGTTTTAGTTTAGTATACAAATTAGATCAACTCAGGTTTGCATGACCAAGTGTGCAGTTTATAAACTATTCAGTCAGTCAATTTTGCAGATTATTTCAGTACATTCTTTACTTGGTCTTGCATTCATTTACATGTTCATGCATTCATGTTCAGTATCCAAATGTATTTCAGTTAGTCCCTTTCTCACATACCAGTACATTCAAAGTATTGACCGCATACTCTCTTTTGTGCAATATTGTTTTCACAATATAGGTTTGGATGCTTAGTTCCCTAATCACCCTTAGTCAGTTTAGTACCACTTAGCAACAGTTGTAGTAAGTCCTCATCCATCGAGGATAAGTTATTTGTAGTTATTTTTAGTAATTCCTTTATTTCAATAGGCCAGAGATAGTTGGGGGCTTGACCCATCAACTTCTCATGTTTAGAGGCTTTCAGATGTTTAGACATGTTTTCAGTTTTATTAGCAGTTTCAAACACGTTGGGTATTGTTTTAGTATTTCATCTTGATAGAGTTTTTATTAGTTTCTTCCACATATGATGCTTGTATTATTATTTTATTCAGTTATCACAGTAGGTACCAAGATCATGAGTTGTCTTAGGTTTATTTGTGGCCATAAACATCATGTTACGACTAGGGGGTAGCCTCGGGTCGTGACAATGAGGATGAGGATACTTATTCTTAACTGTTACCTTGTAAAACTACTGATAATCAATACATATACACATGGAACCATACTTTTTCTTCACAAATAGGACAAGCGTACCCTGAGGTGATACACTAGGTCAGATAAATCCCTTATCCAATAGCTTCTACAACTGATCCTCCATCTTCTTCAAATTTATTAGGACTATTCTATAAAGAGGAATAAAAATGGGCTTGGTGCTTGGATCAACATTAATAGAAAAGTCAATATCATGATCCAGAGGCCTACCAGGAAAATCCACAGAAAAGACATTCATGAACTCATGAACAATACGAAGAGAATCCAATGGAGATGGTGAATCAACACTAGTATCATAAATATGGGACAAGTAGGACAAACACCCCCTTTTTCCAAGAAATGATCCTGAATAAAGCATATAACTCTCTTGGGACCCCAATGAAGCATACCCTTCCAAGTTATCCTTGGCACGTCCCCTGAAGCTAAAGTCATAGTCTTAGCATCACAGTTTAGAATAATATGATAGGGAGATAACCAATCCATACATAAGATGACATCAAAATCTATCATATCTAGAATAATTAGATCCACCCAAGTCTCACAGATAAAAAAAGGCACAACACAGAATATGTGCACCCGATCCACAACTAAAGAGTCTTCTACGAAGGTAGATACATGTATAGGAATGGCAAGAGGCTCACTAGTAGAATCAAAAGATGAAGAAATATATGCAGAGACATAGGATAATGTCGACCCTGGATCAAATAACATAACATAGATGCAGATCTAAAACAAACATTGATGATACATGCGATAACAACATTGGAAGACTCTGCCTCGAGTTTGGTGGGTATAGCATAACATTGTCCACATCCACCACCGGATTAAGTAGCCCCATGACCACCACCACGAGCACCATCAGCTCTGCCTTACCTTTAGTAGCACCTTTACCACCCTGAGGATCGCCCCTCACTATTGATATAAGAGTACACCTAAAAGAACCACAGGGGCAATCCTTGTCCATATGGCTAAACTCATCACACATATAGAAACCTCTATGACTCAATTTTAGAAGGCACGACTAAGCTAGAATGACCATCTTAGGATGATGTCCGACTACCCAAAGCCACTGAACCAAAAAAACTGCTACTTAAACCCTACAAGGCTGCCTACATTAGTTTTTTATGATACCCATAAAAACCTCTAGAATCTCTTCCTCGAGGAGTGTGTCCACTGAACTTGTCCTAATGGAACACTCTCTTGGCTCTCCTCTAAAATGATCAAAGAATATACTCGTTCATCTTCTTATGATTCACTATTCTCTAAAATGATACCCCTGACACTACCATCTAGGTGATATCCAACTAAAAAAAAACATCCAATCCCTTCTCAAACTTTTGAATTTTCTCATACTCGATGGTAATACAGGTAATAGATTATTTATATAGGGCATGAAAGCGTGAATCATACTCAACAATAATTATAGAGCCTTGCTCCAGGTGATCAAACTCGTCTCTCATATGATCCCTCAAACTGAAAGTCATAAACCTGTCCAAAAGATCCTCAACAAATTAATCTCGAGTTATATCAAGAAAACCAAGAGGTTGCAATTTATAAGTGACCTCTACCAATATCTTGCTACATCCCTCAGTTGGTATGTGTAACACCTCGTATTAGTCTTAGCTCAGTTCAGCCCATAGCACATGCATAAGAGGCTTAGAACTTGAAAATTTAGCTAAGTATTGGGGACTTAGTTTTATTTTTGGCCTCTTAACTTCGATTATTTTTAAAGTGTTAGTTTTATTTTTGGCCTCTTAACTTTGGTGATTTTTAAAGTGACCTTCCCAACCCCGAGATGATAGTTTCTAAGTTAATTCATGTTCATGGGTGTAAGTATCATGTCTCAGATTTTTCGAATGAGGTTTAGGTCATGTTTGGATTTCAAAAATAGCAAGTCATCGCGATAGCATTGTGACGCGGTCATTATAGTGATGGATGGCTCATCGCATCGCGGTACCTCCTTAATCCGCATTTTAGTTGCTAATTTAAATCCAGAAGGGCAGTCTTGTCATTTTCCACCGCCTTAATCCGTGAAAACACGGGATTTATCATCAGTTAAGGCATTATATGCCCAATTTCTTTAATTTTTCTCTAAAATAAACCCTAGCCATCACCCAAATTCATTAAGTTCAATCATTACTCCTTTAAGAAAATTCAAGAATTCAAGCTTCACCACCCAAGAACGATAAATAAAGTTAATTCTCTTACAAGATTAAAGCTTTTAAGCATGTTAGATGTTCATCCATAGTCCCTTTTCACCCATGGAGTCCAAGAAACTATTTTTATGCATTAAACCAGGAATTTACATTTTTACAATGAGTTATTTTCATGAAGCTTTTTATGAATTTCTATTATACATAATGTTTTGCAAGTGATTTTAGTTGGAAAGTAGCCCTTACACGTTTGAAGCATGAAATTCCATGTTAAATCCCCAATGTATGGTTTTAGTGTTGTGATTATGTTATTCCCACATGTTTCAATCATCCCCATGCCTAAGTTCATGAATTTCATGTGTTTGATAAAATGCATAAATGGTTGGATTTTTGAACAATGACTACTTATTATGCTTTGAAGCTTTAGTATGTTTTAACTATTAATGTTATCGAGTCCTGGGGGTTATGAATACCTGAAAACTTAGCTGTTTACTTAGTCTTAGTATTTTTAGAATGGTTTCAGATATATTAGAGTATTATCAGTTCAGTCAGTTATCATATCAGTAAGCTTAGTGCAATCTAGTAATCAGAGTTAGTTAAGTTGGGAGTAGGATTTAGCACCGAGCGAACCCAAGAATGGGGGCTCACCTGCTAGTTGAGGTTGTAACCTTTAGTAGCAGTCCCTGTGTTCCAGAACTATGTAACCAAATTAGGTTGAGATGTTAACCTGCCAGTTGAGGGTTGACATATATCTCACTAGAGCACCTGTCAGTAGAGGGTAACTTTTTAGTCCTTCAGGACTTCACTTTAGTGGATCCACACAACCATTGTTAGTACCTGTGACACGGAACTAACACCCTTCTAACTGGGTCATAGGTTGGACCCCAATTAGCTCATATTGGGGCATGTCGGTTAGATGATAGCTCTCACAATTTCAGTCCAGTCTCAGTTCGGAAGTCAGTTAAGGATTGCTTGATCATAGCATACAGTTTATCAGTTAAATCAGTACTCAAATTTCAATATTTCAGTTTACAAACTATTTTATTATCATGTTATATGCTTGGTCATACATTCTCAGATTTTAAGACCTTTACCCATACTATGCATCAGTTATCTTATGCTATTAATTCATTCAGTTACTATTAATGCACATGAGACCATGCATATCTGCCTAACCTCATTTAGCATACCAATACATTCAAAGTACTGACTGTATACTCGTTTCTTGTGCTATGATATCTCATATCACAGGTTCAGACATTCAGGTTCCCGAATGCACTTAGATATTCCAGTGCAAACGCAGCTGTAGCAGTAGTGAGTCCTCATATTTTGAGGACCGATTATGTTTATTTCAGTATTTTACTTCAATTAGACAGTTGGAGTCAGTTGGGGCCTATCCATTAAACTCTTATTCAGTCAATTTAGAGGCTTTTAGATACTTTCAGACAGTTTAGTCAGTTTTGTCATTATTTTACATATTTTTAGACGGTTGTTTTTAGACACTTGTTTCCAGGCTTATAATCTCAGAGATATTTTTGTATTTAAAACCTTATGGCATATTCAACTGTTTTTGCATATGTTCATTACCCATATATTATTTAGTCCTCACAACAGGTACCAACTCATGGGTTAGCTTGTGGTCACTTGTGATCGTAAGCACCATGTGGCATCCAGAATATACTCCCAGGGTGTTATAGTAAGTAGCGTAAGCAACTCCATGCGACTCAAGAAATCTGAGGTTATACAACTTCTCCTGATAATTAATCACGAACTCATAGGCATCGTCACCCGTTGCACCACTTAACTTGAGCAGACACAAGCGAGTAAATCTCTCAAACCTCTTCTGATCCTCAGAAAATATAACAAAACTTAAATAAACAAGAGGTATAGTAAATCTGGCAGGCTGTGATTCTACCTAAGGAGGCAACACAGATGAAGGTTGAACCCCTGACTCAAAATACGATGCTCGGATACTGGCACAGAAAAAGGAATGGTATTCAGAACTGGCAGAATACCATAAGTAGATATCAGTATCGATAAAGGATCTATACTCAAAATCGAAGGAACACCATAAGCAGACTCTGGCACGGATGGAGGTATAACACTCTGAGTATAGGACTACCAGGTGCACTCAAAGGAATACCCTCCAAATAAGTCAACAAATAAAATAATAAGCCCTTTAAGACTAGGGTGGAAGAACTCCGTGGAACCTGAGTAGGACCACATCTCTAGTATGCTCAACCTTAGGGTCAGTGGAGACCCCCTTAGTACTACCTCTGGAAGGGGCAGATCGTCGTTTATATCCCCTACCTCAAGCCCGTCTGTGACCCTTGCTTCATCCCCTAAGTTGAGCTATCTCCTCGAGTATCAGCTCTACATGCCTAGTATCACTGGATTTATTCCTCACCATCTGCATAAAAAAGAGTGAAACTTAGATTAAAATATATGTTATGGAAAAACCCGTATATTAAGGGAAAAAATAAGGGAAATTTCCTAAAGATATCTTATAGCCTCTCCAAGATAGATATAAACGTCTATATATCAATTCACAAAACACTACTAGATGCCTTGTTCTCATACTAACATGACCAATGAACTTGACTGCACTTATACCAATTTGTCATGACCCAAATGATCAGGTCATGATAATACTTATCGCGGCTAAGCCTTTATAAGTAAGCTAATCATTCAATCTGATATGCAAAAGAAAAACATAACCCAAACCCAAGGGCAAGACTTCTAAAACGAAGTCCAACCGTTCATGCATACTAATAACAGAAGTTTGAATATCAAATATACCATAAAACATCCCAAAATCTGGTGTCACAGTGAAAGAACAATCTACATATAACTTAAAGTTTGAAAATATAACTGATAATCCAAAAAGGAATGCTATTCTGTCCCCGAATATAAAATAAGACATAAACTGGATAGGATAGGAAGGAGGACGACTCTGGAAGCATAGAGAAACCACTACCTCAAATGTAATCGAATAATCGCCTGAACTCAGCTACCACACGACGCACTCGTACCTAGATCTACAGTGAAATGGAATAGTAGGGGTGAGTACGGTCCACTTGTACTCAGTAGGTATCATAAGCCAACTAATAAAAGTAGAAAATAAGGTACATAAATGCACACTATGAGCACATCACCTGTAAGATGAATATATCCCAAATTGTAGATCAAACCTTCTCCACTAATAGCTCTAATATAGCACATAAATCGGATAATAGGTGAAACACATACACACAACATTGAAGATGTATAAATGGATGAAATGCAATGAGGATGATAATGATGATAATGTGATGCGATCGAGGTTATTGCATAACTTCCGTATACATCTATCGAGCATCATACTTTAAGGTAGGACCCATGGGTGTTTTGCAACCTATATAATATCTCAATACTCAACTCCAATCTCAATATCCATATCTCCTCTCTAACTCGTGGCCTATGGCTGTGGGTTTTGTAAAAATGTCTCATTCTTGTCAAAAATCAGTATTTTAACAGTTGTACCAATATCTCATGAATGTATAAGTGATATGAGGATGTAATGCTCATAACCAAACTAGTAGGAAGATCTAAAATTCAGCCAATATACATGCATATGGGTTCAAAATCCACTCAATATGTCAACCATCCATGATTTAATATAAGACATTACCATTAGAGTGAAATATGTAAGTAAGACATTAGTAACACCACAATAACCCTAACTTAGGCATTTCTATCACAAGGAAAATAATTCAATGTATACACAAGGCCAACAATATCAGATATGATCCCCACACGTGCCACACATAGCAAATATCATCTAAAGTTACCAATAATATCAGCATAAGTCCCACATGGGCATAAAACAGTAATAACATTATTTTCATAATTATTACCCATACCCATAGCATGCTTTTATACAAATATTAACTACCATGCCTCATCTGAAGAAAGTTAAGCCATAACCTATCTCGTGACACTAAAATCTAAGCAAAAATACCTTTACACAGAGCTTTTACCTCTCGAACGACCCCATAACAAAGTAAACATACAAATATTGAATCTAAATGTCAAAATAAATCCAACGATATCCATATTACCTATTTTCAAATCAGGATCAAAACGGACCCCTAGAATGGGTTTTCAATAAATAGGGTAAAACCATAATTTTTATTCATAAACACATTACCCATGATTAAGGAAATCCATTGAAGAAAACCCAAGTAAAAATGGGTTAAAAGCGAAGTTTATATTGAAGAAACACCATTTTAAGGCCTTCCAAGCAAAAAGGCTCAAGTTTTACTTTTGAAATCATGAATTAACGGGTTTTAGATGGAGAGAATCAACGTAAAATAATTGAAATGGTGATTTGAAGCTTATCCAAGATTGAAAATGGAAGAAATTACCCAAAAATTCTAAAACTCGGAGCTCAAAGTCTTAAAATTGAGGGAAAATTGGGTAAAGGGACATTTAATGCCACCCAGGTGACACTTAAGCGGACTCTGGGTCTCTTAAGCGATCATTGCTTTTGCATCCAGGTGTCGCTTTTGCGGCGTCTACCTGTGTATACACATGATGCATAAGAGACCCATTATCCACTTAAGTGACACTTCCTTAAGAGAAGGGGGCCTCGCTTACGTAACCACCAGCTGTCAGCCTGGTCGCTTAAGTGACCAACTGGATGATAAGCGTCTAACCAGCTGAGTGATGCACCAAATGGGACTTGGAAAATTTTCAAGTCTCTACCGACCCCTTAAAATTCATTCAAAATCCCAAGAATGAAATCGAAATATGCTACCCTATCAAATTCGACGTTTCAAACTCAATAGTGATGTCAGATATTTAAAAAAAGGTTGTTTTCATAGAATTGGCCTACGAGACCCAATTCTATAATTTTTTTGAATTGAGGGTCAGAATAATATATAAAAGTCATAAAATCGAACCAACTATGCTACCAATCTAAAATCAATGTTTCAGATCTGCTGGCGTAGTCTGTTTTGCCATTTGACACATAGAATAATAACTATTGACCAAAGTCAACTATACAGACTTTTTAACCTCTAAAATCACAAAATCGCACAAATGATACCGTAATACATTGGGAATTGTTCCAATTATTTTCACACCCTAGAAACATCATGTAGCAACCATGGAGAGGCGTAAAATAGTTAATACCTCCCATTCTTTCTAGTTCTTAATTATATCCTTGTATCTTAGTTTATTATCTTGTTTGGATTTTATTGCATCTCATTTTATATCAAATGGTCTCAGAGCAAGGATAAAGAGTTGTTTCTACAATTCTTAATCCTTAGCTTACATTTTTCTAAAAAAGTCTAAAAAAAATCAAAATTGGTTTGAAGGTGGTTTCATATTGTTTATTGAGATACATATTGTTGTTTCTTAGTTGAAAATTAAAGAATACATGTCTTGAAAAAATTTAAAAACCATTTTTGAGATTTGACGAAGCTTGAAAATGAATTTTGTTTATTTAGTGTTTGTTTGAAGAAATTATTGGTTAAAAGTTGTTAATAGAGTTGTGGGGAGGTTGTATCTCAAATTTGAGCTTATTTAATTGATTATTGAGCGAGATTGATTAAAAAAATAAGTTTCTTGGAGAAGAAGATGAATTTTTTTTTTTTTAAAATAGACAAATCTTTCCCCATTTAATATATCGCCTTCCAACTTGTTCTCTTATTTTCTTGTTAACTCTAGCTAGTTTACTTTGAGTATTAGTTCTTAATTAATGTTAAACTAGTTTTTATCTATTTATTTTGTTCGTGTTAATTTATTTTATTCTTTTTCTTTTCTTTTATTGTATATTTAATTATTTTCGTGTCCTTTAATTTTTAATTATTCTTTCTTTATTTACATAAAATCCGCTTCGAACTGATACTTGAATGCTTACTTTGATTTGATTGAGTTTTTGAATCTTGAAGAGATTTGAGGAAATTCCCTTTAGAGAAAAAAGACAAGAGTTGGCGAGATTAATTGAGTGAGGTCTAAAATTCTTGACCTTGAGTGTATACACACGTATTGAGTGAAACATGTGAGGTGGGGGGGGTGAATATGTGAGGTACTTTAACTTTGTTTCTACCTTCTTTTGGTTGCAAACATGTTTTCCATAGCTTCAGATGATCCTTGTGGTGATGATTTTGAAGACTTTAATTGTGAGGATAGTGAAAATTATTATAATGAGGATTGTGGAGAAAATGAAGACTGTGGATCTTATGGTGAAGAATGTGAATATGGTGATTATTATGCTTTTAAAAATGGCTTTGAAAATGATGATACTTCAGGTATGAATCTTTCATATACTCTTCTTGTGATGTATCTAATAGTGAAGAAAGTGACTATGTGCTTGATGATGATAATGAGGAAATTTTTAGTGAATATTCTTGTTCATCTTATTACTATTGTTCTAATTCTAAGCATGACAATGGTAGTGGTTCTTATGTTTGTTTTGTTTGAGGATGAGACGGTAGATCTTTTATAAAAAAATTGAGGTAAAATGTGATAGATGTGCTACTTATGGTAGAAATGTTGTGAATAGGCCTAGTGATATGAATGTTTTAATAAATAAAGATCATTTTGTTGAATGACATAAGTGTGATGAAGCATACATTAACCAATTTGTGAAAGAAAGAAAGAACATATTTCATATTTATGGTAAAATTGAAGGACTTTGTGGTGCCATGATTATACATAATAAGAGTTCCATAAGTATTGCAAGTTTAATCATGATTGAGCACTTAAAGTTGAAGACTAGAAAACATACTTAACCATATGAATTGTTATGTCCAAATGAGAAAGAAACTTTAGAGATAGTAACACAAGTTTTAGTGAAGTTTCAACTTGGTAAGTTTCATGATGAAGTACTATATGATGTTATTCCAATTAAAGCTCGTCATTTGTTACATGGAAGGTCTTGGATAATTGAAAAAGAAGTTACTTTTGATAAAAAGACTAACAGGTGTTGTTTTAACCTAAGAGGTCAAATGTATTTATTTGTGCCATCTACACTTTTGAAGGTGAAAGAAAGATACTTGGAGTTGCTAAGGTTGACAAGAAGAAAGGTATAGCTTGAGAAAAAAATGTTATTGCTAAAAATAAGAGCATGAAGAGAAAACTTGATTCTCTAAATGTTAAGTTCAAAGTTGAAGTGAAGAGTCATTCAATCCTTCAAAAGGAATTCTTGGGTCTTGTCTAATATTAAATAATCTTGAGAGTGGAAAAAGATTAAGAGAAGTAAGGGAGTGACAAATGGAAACTCAAGAGTGGAAAAAAGAGAGATTGAGTTGATGGTTGTAAGTGAGTTGCAATAAAAAAGAGAGAAGTATTTTAAAATGAAGAGAGTGAACAGAAAGAGGAAAGAAAATTGAGAAATGTGAAGAAAAAAAGAGTTTGAGAGAATTTGTTTCTTGTTCTAACTCTAATGTTGATTATCCTTTTTTCTAGTTGTAATATTCCTTTTATAGATATGTTTGAAAATGAAGGCATGAATCAAACAAAAAGAGTCTTCCACCATTGAAGATTAAAGAATTGATGGAGACACTCACTACTTCTACAAGTGTTCAAGTGGGCATAAATGATAAAGAAGGAATTTTAGGAGCATTTCAAGGTGAAATGACTAATTCTAATACTATATTTCTTTAAGTGAGTTTGAAAATAAATTTAAATTAGGTAAAAGTCATTCTTATTTTGAGCAAAATGATTCTTTTCTTTGTGATAAAAGTGATGTTGAATGTTATAGCCAAGCACTAGTTACTTGTGAAAATCATTACGATGATTCCTTTGATTTTAAGTGTTTGCAACTAGTGTCCACAATTGTGAATTTAGAGATATAGAAAGAGAATCTTTGACTACATGTGATGTGAATTATGAATGTTCTTTATGTCAAAAGAATTCTCTTATTGTTAATAATGATGTCGAGGAGTCACTCCATGATAAGCTTTAATTTAAAGAATGTAATTCCTGTATAATTAAGTGTGATAGTTGATTTTCTTGTGTTGATATGCCACTAGTTGAAGGGACTTGTGAATTATTAAGTGAACCTCAAGTTAGTGTTGAAAATGTAGTTAGTTATTTTGAAAAGAGTGAAAATTTTGAATATGACACTCCACCTTTCTTAGATAAAGATGAAAATAAAATTCATGATTCAACTTTGATTTTATTTGATGAAATTCATGATGTTGTTCGTGGTGTGTGTCTTGTTGAAGGTAGTGATAACTTATTACATCTTGACTATACTTCACTTGTTGAGTTAAAGTGTGAGACCAAACTCGTTGATTATTGTGACTTTAAATTATTTCCAAATAATGATATGAGAATTAATGAGTTTGAAGGCCAAATAAGTGATTCTTTGAGAGAGCATAGTATTATTGATCCCATCTTATTTTTAACTCATAGAGATCATATCATGGATAATCTTATGAAAGAGTTTATTTGTCTTTTTGGGAGTGAATTTAAATTCTTTGATTCTTCATTGTATATTAATTTTTCTCTTTTTAAGGATATTTTTTTAATTAAAGACAACATGATCATTTCTAATGATGAACATAGTAATATTTTTGAGTAAGTTGACGAGGTCGCAATTTTTGAAGGCTACAAGGTAAATGATAATCAACTATGGGATGTAATGTGGGAAGAAAATGATGAGCATACACATAAAAGTGAATTAATTGATGCTAGTCTTAGTATTAATTTTCTTATTTATTCCACTCACCTTTAGATCCATTATTGTTGGATTATGCCAATGCTTCTTTCTTAAAATGTGATGACAAGTCATTTAAAGATTGGTATGATCTTGTTAGAGAGCTTAATTGGATTCTCTTTTTGGATGATGATTTTTTATTGGTGTTTTTGGAAATGCTTATAGTGATTCTTGATTTTGTTAAGGGATTAAAGTTTGTTTCTGATCCTGATGATATCTCTTGTTTGATTGATATTACTTTGAAGAATTATGATAATTGTTGTCTTGTTGTTGTTTCCATCTTTATTTTGCAAGGCCTGAATTTGGGGACGAATTCTTTTCAAGAATAGGAGAATGATAGAATACGGATTAAAAATCATGGATATAATATGAAGTATTTTGAAGACCTTAGACGATTAATGAAGTAAGAATGGAAGGTCTAAAATATACTAAAGTGGAGAATTAAGAAAGAATGGCTATATTTTAAATAATTTCCTTTTCTTGTTTTAGCTTAAGGGTATTATTGTAACTAGCTTAGATTACTTTGTCTATTACTATAAATTCAAGAATTAGGGTTTATTTTTCATTAGATAGTTTTTGAATATTATGTGCCTCCTTTATGATCTTAGGGTTGAACGTCTTATCTCTCCATCGAACCTCTTAATTACTTGAGTAAGTAATCTTTTGTATATGTTCAATTTCTCTTCTCCCTTGGATTGAATCTAATGATTAATGTATTTTAGTTATTAAATTTTTCCCTTCTTTTCTTCTAATTCTCTTCTCCCTTTCTTTCTATTTCTTTATTATATCCTTATATTTTATCTTATTATTTTGTTTGGATTTCCTTTCGTCTCATTTTTCATCACTAATGACTTAAGAGATTTGAGCTTACCCCACATATCTGGAAGTGAATTCTTGCTAAGGACTTGAGAGATTTTGAACTTGCAGATGAACCCTAATTTTTGGCCTTTGATAGAGCTCAATCACTTCTTTTCTTTTGTATAAGATGATTTAGGAGAAGTGAAGGGAAGAAATCCCTTAGGTAGGTCCCAAAACTACGTAGTTTAGGTGTAGGAAATAAGAAAAGGATGAAAACACCCTTTTAAAAAATGTAACTGATTTTTTGTACCAATTATCATGGTCAACACAATGACTCATTATGTCTGACAACGAGTCACTGTTGGACTCATATGATTGGGTAAATTTTCCTAGTCCTTGGTACAATTGGCCACGATAACTCATCGTTACTGATGTCTAGTCTTTGTGTGTAATCATTGCCACCGGATAATTTTTATCCTTCAAGACTTTTGGAAAATTCTTCAACATGATTCACTCAACGAGTCATTAGTGCTGACGTTGACTTATTGCCTGAGTCATTTTGTGAAAAAATTTCTAGTTTTCGATTGATTTTTTAAACTAGGTCTAAAATAGAGTCCTATAAATTTTTAGGGTGTTATAATATCTCTTGGGAACATTCGTCCTCAAATAAAGACTTATCAGGCTGTAAAATAGGAAAAGAGCTGCAATCCCAATATGAATTCAAAAAGAAAGATACTAACATGATAGGTGGGCTTATGATTGAAATATGAGCTAAACCAAATTCTGAAAACATACATGCAACATAAAACATGAGAGCAACTGAGGGACATGAAATTGAAAGAAACACTAAGGAATAAACTGTTACCACTAGATGGAACTTAATTCGATGGGAAAAGATGAGGTACTTGGTCATCGTATCTGTTGTTTCTTCCCAAGTAACTCCCTCAATTATCTGATTCCTCTAAAGAACTTTCATTTAAGCGACTTCTTTGTTTCTCAACTTACGAACATGGCAGTCAATAATCTCATCTAGAACTTTCTCGTAATAGAGACTATATTTCACGCCCAAAATCTCTTAAGGAACAATTGAAGATGGATCACCAGTGCATTTATTAAACGAAGATACATGAAAAACCTGGTTCACCGATGCTAAATCCATAGGCTAGTCCAACTCATAGGCCACATTGCTAATGCACATTAAAATTCTATGAAGACTAATCTACCGAGGACTGAATTTCCCTTTCTTGCTAACCCCCATCATCGCTTTCATGGGTAAAATTTTCAAGTCTATGGAATCATCATCTGCAAACTCAAGTTCTCTTATTCTCACATCTATATAGGACTTTTGACAACTCAAAGTTGTTTTCATCCATTCTCTAATCAGCTGAACTTTCTCCGTAGTACTATAAGATGAATTAGACCCTATTAAGTTATATTCACTAGCCTCAAACCACCCAATAGGATATCTACATCTCCTACCATAAAGCGCTCCAAACGGAGCCATCTAAATACTAGAGTAATAATTGATAAAGCAAAATCAATCAATGTCAAGTGATCATTCCAACTACCTTTAAAGTTGATCATGTAATCTCTCAACATAACTTCTGAGGTCTGGATGTTCCTCTCATCCTGACTATCTGGATGGGAGTAAAAAGTTATGCTAAGATGGGCTTGGACAACGAGACCCTTCCGAAAGGACTTCCGAAACTAGAAGAGTTCATTGATCGGTTTGGTTTTATGTATTTTTGATTTAGTTTATCGATTTTCAATTTTCAAATATGCTAAACTAATAATCAAACCAGTAAGATATTTCTTATCAGTTTAAGTAATAATTTAATTTTTCATTTAACCGATAAGCAAATACTCATAAAATAGAAATAGTAGGAAGTAGAACCTAACATGAAAAAAGATTGAATCTTACTTGTAGCCAAAATTCTTTATGATGTGTTTAATTTACTAGAATTTTAAATCTTGAACTGAATGTTAGTTCAGGAAATTGAATAAGTTTCCTAGTTTGTAAAAATTAAAGAGAAATTAAGAGAAATATACAATAAGCTAAGTAATATATATATATATGTGTGTGTGTGTGTATATATAAACATATATATATATATATATATATATATTAGTATATTCATATTGAGTTATTGAGTAACTCAATAACTCGATAAAAAAGTTTACAAAACAAAACTAAACCAATAGCATTTTTATCGATTTAGTTTATTGGTCAGTTTGATTTTTGAACACCCCTTATCCAAAATTACAGTGTGAACTGACTATCCTTATCCAAAATGACAGTCAAGGGGACTTCATGCAATGTACACACTCTCTAAGGTAGGGTTTAGCATAAGCTTCAGCTGAATCTATAGTGTTAATTTAAAAAATGTGTTGACTTTGTCATTCGATCAATAATAACTCAAATCAAATCATGTTGACTGCAAGTACGGGGTAACCCTGTGAAGAAGTATATATTCACCACTTCCCACTTCCAAGTAGGATTACTAATATACTGAGTCATACCACATAGTCTTTGGTTCTCAACCTTAACCTACTGGAAATTTGAACACTTAGCCATAAATTCTATGATATCCTTCTTCATGCCATTCCGCTAATAGACTTCTTGCAGGTCACGGTACATCTTGGTGGCAACTAGGTGAATAGAATACCAAGAACTGTGAGCTTCTATCAGCATTCGCTACCTCAAGTTATCATATTTGAAACAGATAGTCTGCCTTGATAATGAAGAACACCATCTCCCCTTTAAAAGAAAACCTTAACTTTCTGATCTTGGATAGCTTTCTTTAACTTGAGAAAGATAGGATCACTACTTTGTTTTGACTTTACCTCTACCACCAAAGAAGATTTTGAACCATCACACTGCTTTTGACTAAATTAACCAATCGAACTCCCAATATAGCAAGCCTATGACTATCACGAACCAATTATTTCTTCCCATTCTCTGCATGAGCAACACTACCCATCGAAAGTTAGCTAAGAGCAGAAACCACTACATTGGTTTCACTAGGATGGTACAAGGCGCTCATATCATAATCTTTTAGAAACTCAAGCCATCTTATCTGATTGAGGTTTAAATCTTTCTAAATGAACAAATTTTGAAGGCTCTTATGATCAGTGAACACATCCACATGAACTCTATATAGATCATACCTCCAAATCTTTAAGGCAAAAACAACTATTGTCAACTCAAGATCATGATTCGAGTAATTTTTCTCATGGTGTTTGGGTTTTCAAGAGGCATAAGCTATGACCTTACCATATTGCATCAACACACAACTGAGGCCAACTCCAAAAGTATCACAATAATCAATAAACTAATTTGGACCCTCTGGTAGGGTCAAACTGGAGTAGAAGGGAGTCGAGTCTTCAAATCTTGAAAACTCTTCTCGCAAGCATCAGATTATTGAAATTTGACTTTCTTCTGAGTCAATCTGTACATGAGAGAAGTAATAGATAAAAATACTTCAAGAATCCATTTGGACTAACCGTCTAAACCTAAGAAAGTCCCGAGGTCTAATGGAGAGATGGGTCTAAGTCAGTTACTAACTGCTTTGATCTTTTGAGGATCCCTCAACAGAACTAATGTGACCAAGGAATGTTACTAATTTCAGTTAGAATTCACACTTGCTAAACCTAGAGAATAATTGAAGATCTATGTGACTCTAAAGAAAAATCCTCCCACTACTAAAAAAATTCCAAAAAACGGCAGCCAAAAAAGCGAAGTAAAAAGCGACATTATCTATTGTTTTTTTCATTTATTTTTAATTTTTATATTTTCTTATTTAAATCGATGGACAATGTGCCAACGTTTGTCGCTATTTTTTGTGGATTATTGTGCCAAAAAATTAATAAATAATTTATAAATTTCTTTGTAAGAAAAATGATGGATAACATTGGTATTTATTAAAAAAAATAAAAATTAATTTTTAAAAAGTGACGTTGTCCGTCGATGTTTAATTTAATTTTTATTCATTTTTACTAAAATTGATGGACAACATCACTATAATTTTTGTTTTAAAAAGATTAATTTTAAAAAAAGCGACGTTGTCCGCAATTTTTAATTATATTTATTTTTTCTTTATTTTTTTACTAAAAACGAAGGACAGTATCAGTTTTTTTAAAATAAATAAAAATTAATATTATGAAATGACATTGTCCATCAATATTTGATATTTTAATTTATTAATAAATAAATGACTTTTATATTTTTTAAAATTATATATATATATATATATATATATATATATATATATATATATATAATTTAAGAGCAACGGACAACGTCGATTTTTTCCGTCACTTTTTCAGTCAAATTTTTAGTCAAACACCTAAGGCTCTTGCATTTAAGATGCATGCTAACAACTAAAATCATATTCTATTTATCAAAACTAGATCGATAAATCTTATCATTTTGGACAAAAAAATTAATTTCCATTTACGGGTCCAAACTATAACAACTATAAAGATGTGTATGGAAACTAAATTAGAGAAAACTTGAGTGATTATTCTTACCATTAGTTATTTAGATTTCATAAGTTTTCTTGGGCTATCAATGAGTCTAATATCATTATTGCCATGAGAATCTTCAAAAGTAGGGAGTTTAATTTGATAAAATCTTGTCTTTGAATTTTGATGAAGAGGCAACATGTACTTCAATTTGGCTATGAGTCTTGTAAATTACAAAATTCACACACCTGTGGGACCCATTGTTATCCTTTCAGTTTTGCAACATTTCACCTTTGCAAGTCCTATATCACTTGGCAAGAACCACTAACTATACGAATTAATACTTGAGATGTGAATGATTACTTATGAGCTGAAATTAAGAATTATACTTTACTATATTTTGTCAATAAAATATTATTTTCTCTAACGTGTATTAGTTGTTGTACTCTGACATGAAATGTAAATTAATAGGATGTATTAGTTGTTAATTATTAAGTGCCGCTTAATTTATTTTTAGAAGCAATTCTTAGTGACAATTACATTTTATTTTTTAGCACTCTTTGTAAATGCTTCTAAAGTCTATAAATATTGACACCCAATTTCGACCTCCCGATATACCTTCTAGGCTACTATTTTACCATTATTATTAATTATTTCTAATATTTATATTTTCTTATGTATTATTTTAGTGTCAAATATATAAAGACATGTTCGCATGCATGATTTTGAAGTGTGCAATTTATTTTATCAGATAATTTTATATTTTATATAGTATAAATATTATATTTTACATAATTTTGTTAATATTTATTATATTTTTTTCTCAAACATGCACACTCATAATTTACATTTTTTCTCAAACATGCACACTCATAATTTACAAACACATAGTTTATTGCTTCTTCTTCTTCCTCTTCTTCTTCTTCTTCTTCTTCCTCTTCTTCTTCCTCTTCCTCTTCCTCTTCCTCTTCTTATTCTTATTCTTCTTCTTCTTCTTCTTCTTCTTCTTCTTCTTCTTATTATTATTATTATTATTATTATTATTATTATTATTATTATTATTATTATTATTATTATAGCATTGCTTAAAATTTGCACCTAATTTGCTTCAAATCATTACCGTCAATTTTATATTATGCAACATTAATTTCATATACGTAATTTTTTTTTTTAAATAATGATTTTATATTTTTCTCATTATCATTATTAAGTTATTTATTACATTTATTAAATAGCATACAAATTCAATTCAATTTTCTCAATTTATTTAATTTCTAGCCATTTGATACCCAATTCATGCCAATTTTAGCCTAAACCAATTTTAATTTAAACCCAATTCATTTACACATTTTAATTTTAATCACAACCATCAATCACATATAATCAACGACTGATATCAAATCTCCCATTTGTTTGCCTTTTACCCAAATCAAACCCTTAAACCCTATTTCATTTTTCTCTTTCTAAAAAAATCCAAATCAGTCGCCCATTTCCCCATTTTCTCTTGTCTCCTTTCAACCGTCGCACTACCACTGGCTGCCTCTGGTGGACAACCCTCTCCGACGTCCTTCATCTCTTTTCCCTCTCCTCCTCCACCAGTGAACCAAGACAAACGTTGGATTTCACCAACGAAAATGGACCAGCGCCACCAACAACGATTCCAGACAGCAAAATCAACAATAACTGATGTCGCTGCAATTCCAGCCGACAGAAATAGTTGTTACTTTTGCAACTCTAACCAGCAAACTTCTTTCGATTTTGCCTCTCTTCTCGTATTATCATATTTGCCTCACCGGAGCTGATGACTGGTGAGGCGCTCAGTAACAACATGATTGGTCAAATCTCACCGAAAAATGTTTGAATCTTCTGATTATTTCTTAGAATTCATCCCAGTTTTTACCTTATTTTATTTTACTTTATTTTTTATTATTATTAGCCTTATAGTTAATTCCTTTCTGCCTTTTATTTTTTGATTTAAAATTGACAAAGCTTGTTTGATGTTTGTGATTTGATTTGGGTTCATTAATATTCTTAAACTATCATATATGAAGATCCCCAATTTTGGAGACCTTTCTTTCACATCAAAATGTTGCATGTTAGGTTGTGAAAAAAAATTCTTGTTCACCTCTCTGCCTAATATGATTCAGTAGCTATAATGTATGACAATTCAAGGATCCTGCCTTGCTTTGATTGGATGAATCTTTAATTCTAAAGTTATACTTAGAAAGTTTAATATGTGTATATTTTGCTTAGCAGATTTCACTCGTTTATCTTTAGAATTTGGTCATAATTCTGTCCTTAATTTGATGTTGCTTTGATAGAATTCAAAATTGGTATTCTGTAGTAAGTGATTTGGTATTGCTTTTTGATAGAATCCACAATTAAAAAAAAGGTTGTTTTGCTATTTTTCAGCGATCACTTGTCTCTTTCTCTTCAACTTAGGCCAAGCAAAGGTAAGTTAATTTCTCTCTATTTTTTTAAAGTGAGGTATTGAAATGAGTGTAACGGTGGGACTATTTTTTGTAGAAGGCTTTGAAAGCCATAGATTTTGTGATGATTATATGATGTGAGAGCTAGGGACATGCAACGCCTCTACTTATTTGATTTATTAAGTTTATTAAATTATTTGATTTATATTACAATTGAGAATGTGAACTAGTGATTAGAAAATGGTTAAATATAGTGACTAGAAAATGGTTAAGTGTAGTTACTTGAAATTATGAACTCTCGCGACTAGAAAATAGTTAATTGTAGTCACTTGAAATATGAACTAATGACTTGAAAATGATTAAGTGTAGTTACTTGAAATTGTGAACTTGTGACTTGAAAATGGTTAAGTGTAGTGACTTGAAATGTATACTAGTGATGTTAAAATGGTTAAGTGTAGTGACTTGAAATGTGTACTAGTGACTTGAAAATGATTAAGTGTAGTTACTTGAAAATAGTTAAGTATTGTGACTTGAAACGTGTACTAGTGACTTGAAAATGCTCAAGTGTAGTTACCTGAAATGTGAATTAGTTACTTGAAAATGGCTAAGTGTAGTAACTTGAAATGTCAATTAGCTATTTAAAAATGGTTTGAATGTATTGACATGAAATGTGTACTAGTGACTTGAAAATAGTTAGAAGTGTAGTCATCTGAAATGTGAATAAGTTATTTTAAAATGATTTAGTATAGCGACTTTAAATGTGAATAAGTTATTTAAAAATTGTTAAGTGTAATGACTTGAAAATGGTTAAGTGTAGTTACTTGAAACTATGAACTTGTGAATAGAAAATGGTTAAGTGTAGTTACTTAAAATTGTGAACTTGTGACTTGAAAATGATTAAGTATAGTTTAGAATTGTGAACTTGTGAATAGAAAATGGTTAAGTGTAGTTACTTGAAATTATGAACTTGTGACATAAAAATAGTTAAGTGTAGTCACTTGAAATGTGTACTAGTAACTTGAAAATAGTAAAGTATAGTTACTCGAAATGTGAAGTAGTTACTTGAAAATAGTTACGTATAGTGACTTGAAATGTGAATTAGCTATTTGAAATGGTTAAGTGTAGCAATTTGAAATGTGTAATAGTGACTTGAAAATGATTTAAGTGTAGTGACTTGCAGTGTGAATTAGTTATTTGAAAATAGTTAAGTGTATTGACTTGAAATGTGTATTAGTGACTTGAAAATGGTTAAGTGTAGTTACTTGAAATGTAAGTAGTTACTTGAAAATGGTTAAGTATAGTGACTTGAAATGCCAATTAGCTATTTGAAAATTATTTCAGCATAGTGACTTAAAATGTGTACTAGTGACTTGAAATTAGTTAACTGTGGTCACTTGAAATGTAAATTAATGACTTAATTTTATATATTTTAATGTAAACTTGCATACATATGACATCTGGTGGTGATGGTAATTGACCTCGTCCCGTTAAGAGTTCGAAGTCAACTGATAAGAAGAAATCTAGGACGGTTATAAACCCTAATAAAAAACCTTTAGGATTGTTTAAGTGTTTTGGATGTTGTTGGATTAACTATCAAGTGTTTTGGATGTTAGATTGATTGTTTAAGTGTTGTTGATTTGAATTGTGCGTTATATGATTATTTTAGTAATGTGTGTTGTATGGAGCTGTATATATTGAATTGCTTTTTCATTTGTTAGGTGGGATGCAGAAAGTGTAAATTTCTGTATTAAAAAAATGCTGAAAAGCGACAGACTAAATTTCTTGAAATGCGACGGTGTTCGTCGCTTTTCTATTTTTATATTTTTTTCTCAAAAAACCAACGATGTCTATTGCTTTTTCCTTCATTATGAAGAATAAGAATGATGAACAACGTCGCTTTTTTTGAAAAAATATTATTTTTTTCAGAAAGCAATGGACAGTGTCGCTTTTTTAAAAAAAATAATTTTTTTCTTCAAGCAAACGACGATGTATGTTGTTTTTTAGTCATCATTTGTTCTTCACATGAAGAATAAATTTTTAGATTTTTTTTTAAAATGATGCTATTCTTTGTAAATAAAGCGACCCAGTCCATCATTTTCAAAAAGCAACGGGCCTTTTTACTACGCAAGTGACTGTGTCTCTTTTTCGTCGATTTTGTCTAAAAAAGTGATGTTTTCCTTCTCTCTTTATCGTCATTTTTTGATCTTTTTCATTACTGTCCAATACTCTGCATGTTCATTCTCATTTCGATAATAAATGAGGACGTCATCTATAAAAATAATAACGAACATGTCCAGTATTGCTTGGACACCCTGTTCATCAAATCTATAAAAGCTTCAAGAGCATTCGTTAGTCCAAAAAACATAACCACGAATTCAAATTAACCATACCGAGTTTTGAAGGTTGCCTTTGGAATGCCACATTCATTGACTCTAAGTTAATGATAATTGAATCTTAGTTCTATCTTCAAGAAACAACTAGCACCCTGACGCTAGTCGAACAAGTCATTAATCTTAGGAATGGGGGTACTTGTTCTTGACTATGGCCTTATTCAACAGTCAGTAATCAGTGTACATTTTAAGGAAACTATTTTTCTTACGTACGAAAAATTGGAGCACCCTATGGAGAGATGTTGGGTGTGATAAAAACTTTATCTAAAAGGTACTTTAACTGTTCCATCAATTCCTTAAGCTCAGTTAGAGCCATTCTATATGGAGGAATTGAGATAAGATGGGTATCTAGAAGAAGGTTTACACCAAAGTCTATATCCCGCTCGTGAAAGACTTCAAGTAGATCTTCAAGAAATATTTTTGGAAACTCATTCACAAATGAAACTAATTGAAGAGTTGGAGTTTTGGACATAGAATCCTTAACCTAAACCACATGATAGATGAATCCCTTAGAGATCATTTTTCTGGTATCAAGGTAAGAGACAAACTGACCTGCAGACACTGAAGTACTATATTTCCAATCTAAGATTGTATTATTTGGAAATTGAAACTTAATAACTATGTTTATATACTCTACTAAAATGTAATAGGAATGAAATTAATCCATGTCAAGAATGACATCAAAATTAGTCATTTCTGACTCTACTAGGTTGACTGTGGTGACTTTATAGAAAACTAAGGTTGGACAATTTAAGTATACCTATTTAGCTATATTTGAGTCACCAATAAGAGTAGAGACTAAAAAGAGTTTAGAGAGAATTTAGGGACTAACATCGAAGTCTACTGTAAATTAGAAGTCACAAAGGAAAGTGTTGCTCCGGGATCTAACAGGGCATATACATCAATATAAAAGACTCATAGCGTACCAGTGACTACATTGAGAGAACCTTCATATTATTGTCAAGCCTGTAAAACATAAAACCTATTCTAGTGTTGACGCACCATGTGTACTATATGAGGCACCCTGCTGAGTAGGGTGACCTGCTGGAGTTGTTGAATTTATAGAATGAGGCCCGTTAGCCTTATTTCCTTGTTTGGAAGAAGGACAGTCTTTCACCCTTGTGGCCTATTTGATGACATCCAAAGTAACTCGCCTTACTGAGATGACACTCACCTAGATGGTTCTTACCATACTTGGTACAGGATGGAAAAGTGCGACTACTTGAAACATTACCCTGAGACTTGGATCCTGATGCTCTATTATTTTGATCATGATGAGGCCAAGGTAATGGCAAACTAACTGAAGAAGGAGCTAAGAATGAAGACCTTTGTTGAAAATGAGAGTAGTTACCACTACCTGACTTTTGCTGAGAATAGTCAAAGTTGTTTGTTGAGCTCTATTAGTTTCTCTTTTTATTTATCTTTTTTTCTTAATCAGATGAAATGGAGTCATTAGTTTGGAGATGTCCATTTCCTTAATCAGCATAGCGATCCTACACTCCTTTACCACTAATTCAGAGATATTTAAAACAAACTTACTCATACGAGCCCATGAATCGGCCACCATCCCTAGAACTAGAGAGTTGAGTAACTTTTTATAATACTCTTTCACATTCATGTTGGCCTATTTTAGATTTTTGAACTCCTTAACCTTAGCTTTCCTCAACTCAAGGGGAAAGAATCTATCAAGAAAAATAGTCATAAATTTATCCCAATCCATTGGACCTGTATGCACACATTTACCCTCCTTTCATTGCTTGAACCAAGTCTGAGCCACTCATTTTAACTGATAAGTAGACAAATCTGCACTCTCAACTCGATAATGCCCATAATTTGAGAAATTTTCTAAACCTCATCAATGAAGTCTTGTGGATCCTCTTCCACCTTAGAACTATGGAACTCTGGAGGATACGTCTAAGTAGAGTCCCATACTCTCATAATTCCTATTTGAGTTCGCTGGTTCAACAACTAACTGATTGACTAGGTTGGTCATGGCCTGATAAAGTACCTAAAAAAATCCCTGACTTAGCATGATAAACTTGCTTTTTAAAGGGGTCTACTAGAGCTGGTGGAGCTTATTGGTTCCCTTTTCCATTTTTTTGTGAATTGGCTCTTCTAGGAGGTATATTTTGTAAATGTGTAGAGAACAAGCTAGAAGAAGATTAAATAGAGTTCACACTCTATTACACAATGTAAATTATGAAAAACGTGATACTTTTCTAAAAAAATTCATAGCCTCTCCCTCATAAGTATGGTGTGCTTCACACCCATGAAAACACCCTACTTAACCTAACTTTCAAACACCCTAGGAAACTTTAAACCCGATTCTTTAATATCAGGTTTGTCATGACTCAAGACTACACCTTAGTCATAATATGATGGTTAGAGCCACAAGTTGCCTCAAGATAACCCCATGGCCCAGCATGACACTAAGAACACTAAAAGTATATGAAATACTGAACGCAAAAGCTATATGATTTAAAAATAATTATCTGAAAGAAATAAAAATAAGGCTGAAGATAAACCACATGATGAAATAACTAAATATATATCTGAAAGCCTCTACTAAAAGATGAGTTACTGAGATACGTTCGTAGCTAACTTTAACTATTTGAAAACTAAAATAATAATGTAATACCCCGCATTTTTGGGCTAGTCTTTGAACCGTCGTTCCTACGTGTAAAAGCTATAATCCATATGATTCCCATGTGAATATAAGTTTCATGATATTTATCCTAGTGTTTTATTTGCTTTCGAGGTGAAAAATGTTCATAAGAATCACTTAGAACAAAGTTGAGCTAAGAGTCTTTGATTCGTCCAAAGTTTGACATTTGATTCTACAAGGATCTACTTTAAATGTGTATAACTTTTTATATACATAGAGTTTTGTATCTAAAAACCCACCAAATTGTAGATAATTGAATTATCTTTCCAACGATACCAATTTCTCCTTAATCCGATACCCGAGCAAAAAGTTATGACATTTTTTGTGAGAGGCTGTAAGCCGATGCGATGCAATGCGTTGCTATCCCCGATGCGATAGACAACGTGATACAGAGCTATTTCATATGTTGCTTTAGTTCCTAAAGGGTCTAGGGTCACTTTGGTTAATTTCTCTCACCCAAATCCATCCATAACACTTAATTTCAGCCCCCAAAAGCATTATATATATTATTATTCATCTTTTTCTCTCCAAGAAAATCTTAGAACCCTCAAGAACACCAAGAACTTCATCAAATTTTCTTCAAGAACAATCAAGAATCAAGTTTCCCAATTCAAGAAAGCTTCCAATATTTTGTTTCTTCTTCAAGATTTAAAGTTTTAATGTATGTGGGAATTCATCCATGGGTCCCCCTTCACCCATGGAGCCCAAAAGTCCTTTTCTTTCAATTAAAGAATGAATTTTCCATTATTATAGTATTTTGTATACCCAAGAAAGATTGAATTTCATGTTTTTATGGTGTTTTTAATTCAATTCAGCCCATGTGTGATTCCATGCAAGATTTTAAATTCCTCATGCTATGAATTTGAGTTTCCCATTCTTTATTCAAGTAAATTCCATGATAGATCCTAAATTCACGATTTTAGTTATGTAATTATGCTATGCTCCCATGTTTAAAATATTTCCATGTCCAAGTTCATGATCCCTATGTGTTTGGTGAATTGCCCCATGTTAAAGTATTAATCTCCATATGTTTGATGAAATGCCCAAGTGATGGGTTTCTTTAAATAATGCTTACTTATTATGGTCTCAAATGAGCTCATGTGTTCTTATTGTTATTGCTATCGAGTCCTGGGGGTTATGAATGTCCGAAATTTAGCTGTTTACCTAGTTTCCAATATCTATAGAATGATTTCAGTTATACCATAAGAAATATCATTCAGTCAGTAATATGGTCAGTTGTGAGTCCAATTAAGTTAGCTTAGTCCAGTTTCAGTTTCAGTATCAATCTATACATTAATAATTATATCAGAATTCATATACACTTTTATTTTCAGAATACCGTGACCTGAGCTTATCAGTTATCAGTTAACAGTGCATGCACCCGTTAGTATTTCGGTGTTATTTAGTTGAGAGTAGGATTTAGCACCGAACAAATCCAAGGATGGGGGCACACTTACCAGTAGATGGTGTGACCCTTAGTAGCAATTCCTACATTCCAGAACTACGTAGCCAATATAGGTTTGAGATATTAACCTGCCAGTTGAGGGTTGACACATATCTCACTAGAGCACCTGCCAGTAGAGGGTAACTCTTTAGTCCTTCGGGACTTCACTTTAGTGGATCCACACAACCAGTGTTAGTACCCGCAACATGATACTGACACCCTTCTAACTGGGGTTATAAGTTGGACCCTGATTAGCTCAGATTTAATACCCGTGGTACGATACTAACTCCCTTCCAACTGGGGTTACAGGTTGGACCCCGATTAGCTCAGATTGAGGCATGTTGGTTAGATTATACCTCCCACAGTCTCAGTTCAGTACTCAGTTTTAGAGTTCAGCTTTAGGTTTGCTTGGCTAAGTGTACAGACTTTCGACACTCAGTTTTACAGCTTTCTGTCTTTTAGATTATAGATTATCGTAGTACCATAAAAAATATACACTTAGTCCTGTATTCTCAGATAATACAGTTTTGTTTTCATGCATTCCTGCTCAATTATCTCATGTTGTTCCATTCGTCCTTATCTCATATGCACAGTATCCCATAGTTTCATCTTTAGTGTCCAAATATCAGTAGTCCATATTCATATGTCAGTTACTCAGTATATAGGTACTAGTTACCCCCTTTACTTAGAGTTCAATCATTCCATAACCCATAAATCAGTTATTCAGTTAATCAGATCAGCTCAGTACATGTATGTTTGGTCTCGCATGTTCATGTATCCATGCTTTATCGTATCCCATCTTTAGTTCTACTTATTCTGCAAAAGTAAATATTTTAAGAAACTAAGTGTAGTGATTCACCAGCTTACCAGATTATGTTTGTTGCTCATGCCTATAAGATAATTCAGCTTTCAGTTTATTCCAGTCTATTGGTGAGTCTACTTACACTTAGCATGCATGTTTTAAGATTACGTATGAAATCAGTTTTACTTATTGCATTCACCCCTGCATACTCAATACATTCCAGAAGTACTGATCCACATATACGTCTGTGTGGCTACATTATTTCATAATGTAGGTACCATTTGTAGCCCACATATCATGATCAGACAGTTGCAGTTTTCAGCCAGCAGGTGATAAGTTCTCTTATTTCAGAAACTCCAGATAGTTTTAGTTCACGTACAGTTTATTTATTTTTCATATGTATTGATTAGTGGTAGTTGGAGGTATGTCTGAGCTATCTATAGCCAATATAGTAGAGACTTCATAGATGTCAGTCAGAGTCAGTCATGTAATTTCAGTTCTCTCCTCAGTTTTTATCAGATTGTAAAGTGTATCAGTAATATAATTTCTCTCAGATTTTGTCATGATTATATTTTCGCACAGCAAAACAACTATTTATTATATCATAATTCAGTTGCTTAACAGTATGTCAGTTCATGGGTTAGCTTAGGATCACTTGTGGTTTCAAACACCGTGTGACATCCAGGGTGTACTCTCGAGGCGTTACAAATAAGAAAATAAAAAAATATTGAAGTCTCATCCTCAGATGATGACGACTCACTAATAATCTATTACTGAAGGACACTAGATCATTCTAACCGCGCGTCTGATGCAGAGTGTCAAAACCTATATCATAGCACAATAAAACACTAAAGAAGTATGCGGTCAATGCTTTTAATGTACTAAGCATGTGAGATATGCTCTAAAAAAACTGATAAATGAACTTTAAGTGCAAGCTGAATGCATAACCTGAACTGAAGTACAATGACCCTACTATAAATGCATATAAACTGATAAGGAATATCAAGTTTGAAAAGTCATCATTTAAAATAAGTAAACTGATATGAGGGTCATGTACAAATACTAAGTCTGAATATATAACTGTGGTACATCTTGTTAACCGATATAAACCATATGCTCTAAATGTGGATTCGACGTATACACCCCATCGGAAGGGCCCAATATACCTTGTCAGGGTATAGAGGCATGGTTGGGTGTTTTTCGACTTGTGCTATAGCTGTTAAAAAGCTATTTCACATCTTTTAGAATGACATAGAGGTCTAAATAAATATATGGTGGCACATAGTTATGAGGCTTCGGTTTGCTGAACCACAGTCCAACTCGGTGTTAAGTACTACTCCAAAACTGATTATAATGTTAGCTCATTAAAACCGATCTACTGAAATAGAGTCAAAAGATAATTTATCTGAAAGCATTATGAAAATTTGATTTTCAGAAGTTCTATTTTAAACTAAGGTTAATTATTATATTCATGCTAAAAGCAACAATTAGTGATATTATGTGTTTGTAACACGTCAAGCTTTTATGACTGAAAAGCAATTCATACGCAAAAACTGTGAAATCATGCTAAGTATCTATTTACAAAATATTAAGTTGTGCAAGATATCACAATCATGAGAAATACTTAATTATGCTATGGGAATCATGGGAAAACTAAAATTATAAAGCGATCATAAACTGAGTGAAAATCCAAACTTTAATTAGTAAAAAAACGGAAAAGCTCTAAGTTATTTGGGACTCAATGGATGAAAGGGTATCCATTGTTGAAACCCCACATACCTAAAAGTGAATTCTTGCTAAGGACTTGAGGGATTTTGAACTTGTAGATGAAACCTAGTTTTCTGCCTTTAAGAGAACTCAGTCGCTTCTTTTCTTTTGTCTAAAATGATTTGAGAGAAGTGAAGGGAAGAAATCCCTTAAGAGTATTTCAATTCCCCTTAGGTAGGTCCCAGAACTGCATAGTTTAGGTGTAGGAAATTAAAAAAAGGACGAGAACACCATTTTAATTAAATTAAATGGTCAGCTAAACCCAATTGACACAACAACTCATTATGTTTGACAATGAGCCATTGTTGGACTCGTTGTGACTGAATAAGTTTTCTTAGTCCTGGGTACGACTGGACATGATGGCTCATCATCATTGATGATGAGTGATTGTGTGCAATCATTGCCACTGGGATGATTTTCATTCTTCCGGACTTTTGGCAATCCTTCAAGATGGCTTATCCAAAGAGTCGTTGCTGCTGCTGATGACTTATTGCCCGGTCGTACTGGGATTTTTTTTTTTTTTGGTTTCCAACTAGTTTACTGTGCTAAGTTTGAAATGGAGTCTTATGAATTTTTGGGGTGTTATAAATCTGCATAAGTTTGGTAACTGAATTTTACTATTTTTGTGTTTTGAGTCTTTTTTCATTAAGAGGCTTTGCTTCATTCCTTTTCGAGAGAAAATTTTAAGGAACAAATAATTCTCTTTAAAGAGTGATTCTAAATAAGATATACGGATTGAAGCGAATTTGGATATCACAAAACGCTCTATTTTTCTAACAAATCTTACTTAACAGAAGTTGACAACGTGCAACTTTGAGTGTCGTAATGGAGGTATACCAAGAAATTTAAAATAAAATTCCTTGAATTCATAATCTAGCAATAATAAGACGACCATATTGAGTCCTCACATATACCAACTGAAATATACAATGACTTTTAGCTAGATTCAATATTATAGAAAATATTTGAAACACACTCGCATCTCCTATGGCAAAGATACTCAGTCATCAAAAAAATATAAGTAAATAATATTTAGCTTTTGATATTTTGGTTGAAAATCAAATTCAAGATTTTCTGTTATAATCCCTCGACACTTTTTCAAATACCCCATAATCAAAACAAAGATACAAGGGCATACAGTTCTCCTATCTCAAATCTTTTGTCTTTCATAGTTTCGGATAGCTTTTCATTAATTAGCAAATTGCATCTCATTATAATAATATCATCCATGATCCAGGATATAATCAAACTAGGAAAAACAAGTTCCTTAAAGCATCTGTGAAATAAAATATCATTTGAAGAATTAAATCATATGCTTTGTAAGTCTACCTTTATTATACATCTTGACGGCATGCAATTTTTTTGGCATAAATCTTCACTAATTCATGAATTAAGATGATGTTATACGATATAAGTCTAACATGTATGAAAATCTAAACTGTCTGGGCCCTGCAATTTCATCACTAACACCCTTTATCCCATTGGACAACAAGCTTTTGGCCTAAAATCGTCTTTCATTATTTTAGTATGAAATATATAGAAATCACAGTAATGATGGTATTATTGATGGCTCTCAATATTGATTATTTAAAAAGGACTCATGGACAACATGTTGCACATGATATCTAATTACTCTCCAAACTTTTTTTTTTTTTTAAATATGAATTAAAATCACGAAAGTTTGATTCCTTATCATCATTGATATCAAATAGGATTATTTTAATGTCATCTGCTGAAATTATCTTATACATATGCTTTCATTATTGTTTGGTTAACCTAGGTCTATTCCTTATATTATTAAAGTCAATTTTAAGTAGCCGAAGACCCAAATAAAGTTTTTACAGATGATCAAGATAGTCTGCTTTATATGAGTTGTGTATGAATAACTTCCCTGTTAATATCTTTAATCAATATTGATGTTAAATCTAGCTTTCATAAATGAGAAGAAATACCTATAATTGTCATTTTCAGTAGTGATTCAGAGAATCTTAGTAGTTCAAATGGTTGAATACTTTGAACTTTTACATTGCTGGTGAGGATTCGATTCTCCATTTTGCAATTTCTTATTACCATCCAAAACTCAAGGTCATGATGATACCTATCGCATTTCCGTGATAGGTAAGCCAATTCAACTTTTGAATCTTATCCATGTTCTTATACAATAGAATCACACTACAAGAAAAGTCTAAATTGCATGAAAATTTTCCTGCGAAATATATGGGAAACTAAGTTTCCTGCGGATTTTCCTACTAAAAAAATCCGATGGTAAAACCTTCGTGAATAATATTACTTGCGAATTTAAAAAATCCCCAAGTAATTTATCTGGGGATTTGAATTTAGCATAAAATGAATTTTCATACAATTTTTTTGCGCAAGTAAAGCCGTTTGAAGATATATCTAATAAATTTCTAGAAAAGAATTTGTGAGATAGAATTTTAATTTAATTTCTTCATGTTTAATTATTTTTATGAAATATTTTCTGGATATACCTATTATTTCCCTAATTAATATTAGCTATACATATTTTTATTTTTAGTCTTTGGATACCATCACCCCACCCACAAATTGAAAGACACTGCCTCCCCGCTGCACATTCTCTAAGCTACTCCTTGAAATTCCATTCATTGGTGTTTACCAGGAGCGGCTCAAGCATATTCGTGGATTAAGGCGAAAATAAAATGGAGGCCTTAAATTTTTTTAAAAAAATAACTTTCTTTTTATAAAATCTAATTTCAAAATTATAGAATCGATTTTTTCTAATTATTCTTTTAAGTAATAATATAATCAATGCATTTAATCTTCTTAAGACATAGTACACTAGATATATGAACTTCTTCTAATAATTCTTTTCTTCTATATAAAAAAATTATTTTTTCTATAAATAATATTAATTTTTTTAAAAAATTATTTATATTATTATAAAAAATGAGGCCCTCAAATTTGGGGGCCTAAGGCGGCCGCCTATTTTCTTACAAGGTAGAGCCGCCTCTGGTGTTTACCCATGTCATTATAAATGCTAAGCTTTTGATATACTCCCTCCGTTTCATATTAGTTGACCTCTATAGACTTGACACACCCATTAAGAAAATATTAATTAAGGTTTATTTACCAAATTAACCTTAGTAATTATGCTTTGGAAATATAAATTTGAGTAAATACACTTTGTTTAGTCATTTAATGTTGAGGGTAGTATTGGAAGAATGTAATAAAAGCCTCTTGATTTCATCAAAGGGACAACTAAATTGAAACAAATATTTTTAGAAAGAAGGTCAACTAAAACAAATATATATATATATAAAGGAGACTTGAGAAAATTGAAGTAAAGGTGTCTTTTAAGTCTTGAATGAAGGATTGGTGACATTGACTAACTTAAAGGGTCAAACATCATTAGGAAACTTGATTAAGTTAATTGTGAACTTGATTAATATTTTCAAAACTTTCTAATATTTTCAAAAATACAAATCAACCCAACCCACACTCCTCTTCAATCCAAATCAACCAGTCTCTCTCCTCCCTCTCAACAGCTTCTCTTAACTCTCTCCCAACCAACAGTTCTGTAAATTTCTCCTTTCAATCCTCAACGACTTCAACATCCTACAACAAATAGTTGGGCTTCAAGTTCCTTTTCGAATTCAACCTTGAATCGACGTGACAGCCTTGCTCTCCGATCCCAACATCTTTGAATTCTTCAACTTTCAATCGACGTGACAACCTTTCTCTCCGGCCACAACAGCTTTGAATTCATTATCGTTCCTTTTCTTCTTTCACAGGTAAAAAATTATGGCCTTTTTAGTTTTGAAGAAAACGAGAAACTTGAGCCAACTTCTCTTATAGTATTGGTTTATAATTTCAATATTTGTTGCTTTAATTTGAAATGTAGTCTGAACAAAACTCTAATTTCTGGTATTTCTTCTCTTCTCTTTTCAAAGTGAATTATGATTTTTTGTTATTTGTTGCATTTTTTTGAAGTTTGATTTTTGTTGTTTGTGTTTATAAAAACAAAACAACGATTTGGGTTGATTTGTTCTGTTTTTGTTCTTGGTAAAAATGGTGATATTGCTATTTTTCTGTTGAACAAAATCGTACTACTATTTTTTATTTTATCCAATAGATTATCCATCTGGTGCAACATATTAACTATCTAATGCAACATATTTGTCAGATAATGCAACAGATCAACCATCTGATGCACTAAAGGAACCGTCAGATTACAATTCTGATGCAACAGATTAATCATCTGATGCAGCAAATTTAGCATATGATGCAACATTTTAACTATCTGATGCAACAGATTAACCATATAAGCAATAGATTAAGCATTGGATAAAAAATTTAATTCAACTAATTAACCATCTAATGCAACGAAATAACCATCAGATTAATGATCTGATGCAATAGATGAACCTCTCATTGGATAAAATCCTATTAACTCTTCTAATAGGACATGTCCAAGACATGATTTTTCTAACTGATCATTCATCTACCGCGATAGACGACCCAATATTAGAAGAAATCTAAATAATATTGACTGTTGATAACTGTTCCAACAGGTCACTCATGTGTTGCAACAGATGTGTGACCTGTTGCATAGACCATTCATCTTTCTCAACGGATGAGTGATATGTTTTGTATTATTGCAATAGATTACTCAGCTGTTGTTGCAGGTTAGTTAACTGTTCCGACAGATCACTTATATGTTGCAACAGATGTGTGATCTATTGCACAAACTATTCATCTTTCTCAACAAATGAGTGATATATTTTATATTATCGCAATAGATTACTCAGCCATTGCTATAGGTTATTTAACTATTCCAATAGATTACTCATATGTTGCAACAGATGATATTATAATAGATGTGTGATCTGCTGCACAGACCATTCATTTTTCTCAATAGATAAGTGATATATTTTGTATTGTTGCAACAGATTACTCATCCATTGCAACAAGTTATTTAATTGTTCCAACAGATCACTCATGTTGCAACAATGTGTAATCTGTTGCACAAACCATTCACCTGTCTTAAAATTTGAGTGATATATTTTGTATTATTGCAACAGATTGCTCATTCACTGCAACAGGTTTGTTATATGCTGCAATAGATATACCACCCAGTGCAACAGATAAGTGATCTGTTGAAATTGTTATTTTACTATTTTACTTGTTAGATTTACTGTTATCCTTTTTAACGATGCATTAATCAACTGTAATATATTTTTTTATGTTCCTGTTAATTTTAGATAATATAGCTCCCAAAAGAATAGAAGTTGAATCAAGTCCAAGTAAAGGAACAAGTGAAGCAGCTAGGCTACATCCACCACTCTATGAGCTTGTTTTACAAATGTTATCTCAATCAGGAGCAGAATATGATGAACACGGGGAGGAGGAATGTTTCAAAAGAGACAATACAAATTCTAATAGCCCTTCCGCCGAAAATTTGGTCAAAATCTTCAGCATTGATCGTTATCCTGTGAGAATGCAGTGCAATGGTGCCACAGATTTAACGGGTGATTTCGTGGTTAAGTCATCCATGGAAAAATCTTTCGACGCCTTCAAAAAAATACTCCGAGAATAAAAATTAGATGCTTATTTCAGGGACAACTGCTTTGGGAAATATCTTGATTTGCAGAAGGACAACAATGCTCGTTTCCAAATGAAAATGGTATATGAACTTCTCAAGCATAGATTTATGTATGAAAATAAAGATAAGATAGATGAGGTATGGATAAATTATTGTGGCATGCCTGCTTGTTTTGGTTAGAAGGAGTTTGCCATAGTTACTGGACTAAAATGTATCCTCCTTCTCAAGTTATACCTATTCTAACCCCAAAAAAGTACCCCGCACACCCAAAAAAGGCAAAGGCAAGTCGTGTGATCGTGATAACCTGGTGTCCATTGTTGGTCCAACCTTCAAAAACAAAAATTTGATAGAACCGTTGAAAGGTAAAAAACTTTCAAAGAAGCACAAACAGTCATTGTGGTTGGTTTGGTTTGTACATAATATTCTTTGGCCGAGAGACGTTAACAACAACATAAATGTTGGTTTAATAATTCTCTCCGAGGATCTTGAGGCGTTTAACAACTATCCTTGGGGTTATGAAAGCTTCAAAATGACTGTCTAATATTTGTTGACTCCGTTAGCGCCAAAGACAGTCAACTTATATGGCTTTTCATGGGCTTTCATGGTAAATGTTTCATTTCTTTCTTTTATTATGATATCATTTATTTTTTTTACTCAATAATGGTTTTGATTTATTAGCGTTATTTTATAGGCTTGGGCGTTTGAAGCCATTCCTCATTTGAGACAACAAGTGAACTACCAGGAAGAAGTTTCCTGTCCAAGAATCTTAAGATAGTTGTCGGTCAAAACTGATAAAAATACAAAAAAATTTAATCTCTTTAACCCCCCCAAAGGATGCACTAAGTATAATTATAATTAAGTTTTTATTTTAATTAATGATTTTTTTGAATGATCTAATCATCATTCTAATATATGTAATGATTTATGTTAGATTGTGCATCCGTCGCTAGTTCCAACCAATCGAGAGTTGAAGATGCCATTTTTTCTTACTTTACGGTCTGTACAAACTTTATTGGACCCTAAGGTCATCGACAAAATAAAAATAGAATTGTTTGGAGCAACAACCATTATAAAAATAATAATTTTGAAGGGTGAACTTGTTGTTGTTAATGGTCTTACTGGTGATGGAGCTGTTGGTGGTGCTGTTGTTGGTGCTAATGATGCTTCTTTTACAGTATTTAAAATAAACCATTATGAGTATGATCATACTGGTTATACAGATTTTACCTCTCCCAGCGAATATTCTGCATGCAAATGTCAAGACTGTAGGGCGAAACATGATGTAGTGATTAATGCTATTAATGCGTTAACTACTTCTGTAAAGGAATTAACATCTAAGAGGGGTGTCATTCCATCAAAGGGGATTTTATTTTCATCCACTCCATTAGAGATTAAGGCTAAGAGGAGAAAAAAGTGATTTCTAAGGCATTATCAAGCATACAAAAGAGTGAAATTGCAACTCCTCTATCCGTGTGTTGCACTGAGCAATGTACAATGTCCAAAGAAGAGCAGCATGAGCTGAACAAGGTGAATATATATGTCTTCCAACTAACAAATAGACACATTTTTGTTTCAACGGATGACATATCTGCTGAAAATTATCAAAAAGATATATACATTTGTTGCAACAGTTGACTAACTTGTTGCACCAGATAAAGTACTTATTACGACATATGTGTCATCTATTTTAGCAAATCAAACATCTCTTCATGTCGCTTTTATTTGTACCAACAGATGACCTATCTTCTGCAATAGATGAGTCATATGTTGCAACAGATGGTTCATCCGTTGGAAATTATCATACAGGTCTTCCTCATGTAGAAATTTTACCCAACATTTGATTTATTATTTTAACAAAAATATAATCTATTTGGGATAATTTAAAATAGAAGGAAGACCTTTTTTATTTGCTAGAACAAATGAGTTATCCTTTTTCGTTTTGTTATATCTCCGTGATTAGCATTAAATAATTCTGGCTTTCCAGGTGGATGTAGAAGCTACTACTGAACAACATTGACAATATGCTACTCTACTCTTTTTATGTAAATACGGAGAACAGAAAGCACAGAAACCGTACGTAAGCGACAATAAAGATCCATGATGAGCAAATCTGAATTCCATAGCACCGAATGAAGAACAACTTGTCCATATTGAGTAGATCTTTATAGCTTGAGTTGAGTCTGTCAAAGTAATAACCTCACCCATCCTTAGGAATCCTTGACATCAATACTTAAATTATTGATGTATTTATTGAGATCTGTACCCATAACAATTTTTTACATTTCATTTATTCGTTGATTTTATTTCAGCTAATTTCTTAAGGCTTCGATTTATTTTATTTTGTCTATGAGTTTTATTTTTTTCTTAGATTTGAACTTATTAATTGAAATGGAATACTAGATTCAAATATTACAACTGATAATGTATCTGTTGCAACAGACAGAATATCTGTTGTACAATATCAAATAGATTTGACATATATTGCAACAGGTAGGTAATCTGTTGGAATTTATCAAATAGGTCTTCCCACTGCTGCAACATATAGACATAGATAGAAATACGAAACACCGACATAATGCAACAGATGACCAACCTATTGCAACAGATAAACTATATGTCAGAACAGGTAGAATATCTGTTACAACGGATGGAGAATTTGTTGCATTATAAAAATTCAACTTTCATTGGACATAAAAAAATTTCCACTAAATGTAAAAAAATGAAAGTGAATTGAAATAAAAAAGACGGAACCCATCGACAGTGTTCATTTCAAACACCTAAAATAAAATAGGCATCAAGTAGCCAATGTTCATTTTAAACACGTAAAATAAAATAGGCACAAATGTGTCAGGTTAGCACTTTTTGCTGACTTGGCGTCTGATTTTGCCCCCAAAGGTTATTACCGCCCCCCCAATGTCTTATATATTCATCTTCCTCCTCAAATTTAACCCTAAATTCCCAAATCTTCTTTTACATCGTTATTTTTTTTATCTATCTAAATTCTTTAAATTATTTGCATTTGATCTTTCGTTTCTTCATCTTTCTTTTATTTTTCCAACCGAGCTTGACAATGTCGAGCGCATCTTCCACTATTTTTTGTGATAACGATTTTTGATATTGTAAGTGCGGTCATGAAGATCTATTGAAGACTTCTTGGACTCAACAAAATCCAGGTCGTAGGTTTTTTACTTGTAAGATTTCAAAGGTAATATTTTTTTATTTAATTAGTTTATTAATTATTGACTTGTAATTATTTTATAATTGTGTTCTTGTTTTTATAGAAATTGGATGGATGCGATTACTTTGATTGGTATGAAGAACAACACCCTTCACAAGCAAATCATGTAAACTGGGATTTGTTGAACAAAGTCAAGGCTTTTGAAGAAAAACAAAATCGAGCAAGAAGATACTACATTGTTCTCGTTATTGCTATTGGTTTGGTGGTGTTGGGCACATGGATTTTCAAGCCTAATTACTGAAATTTTTATGGTGATGTATTTGCTACTGGTTTGGTTTTGTCTAGCACATGGATATTCAAGCGTATAATTATTGCAAAATATCAAACAGATTTAGGCATATGTTGTAAAATTTAGGTCATCTGTTCGAAATTATCAAATAGGTCTTCCCGCTGTTGCAACAGATTAGATTTAGATTAGATAGAAATATCATCGACATAATGCAATAAATGACCAACCTATTGCATCATATAAACTATCTGACAGAACAGATAGAATATATTTTACAACAGATTGACAATCTATTGCGTTATAAAAAAATCAACTTTCATTCATAAAAAAATTATTGTCACTATATGTACATGTAATTTAAAGTAAAGTGAAGTGTGACTTTAAATAAAAAATTATTATTTCACAGGCTCTTCTATATACACAGGCTCTAAGCATCCAGTTAGTACCCCATAAGCCCAGACCTCTTGTAGGTTTTCCACAGCGTTGTCGCATAGAAAGGTCGTTGGCACGGGCATTTCTGTGTTGGTCGGCAAACATTTGACGTGTACAAGAGCGTGCGAGCCGCTCGCGTAACTGACATAATTTTTTGGAAGGGTCATGCCCTTGTTTCGACCTTCAAAATCTCATGATTTCTTCATCAACACTTTCTTTGGCAAATGATTATCAGTTTACTCTCCCTCAACAAGATGGGCAACAGCCCCATCAGTGACTGTACAAGGAGAAAAAGATCGACATCATCCATGAGAGGTTTGTTGCAGTCATAAACTTTGATTTTTTCCTCCTCGAGTAGTATCTCAACAGCCCAATAATATATGCCATTCATGCTAATGGATGCAAGAATCCTGTTTGCCTCGGTCTAGCTCTTGCTGTGTGGATTTGGCCTCTCCCCTCTAACATATTTTATCATTTTTTTCATCCCAGTCCAACGTAGAAACTAAGAAATCAAATCTCGCGCCAGAGTCTAATGTGGTATTATTGAGTTGATCGTACTTATCCTTGAGCTTCTTGTAAAAGTCGAGGTCCATTATCCTATCGACAACGTCATAAGCTTTCGGGTACATTAATTGTCTTTTCCTCATGAGGCAGAGAATTTTGTCAACATGTTGTGATACAAGAAGACAATTTTAAATAGGTTAGTAAGTGTAAAGATGGTCCATCTATTGCATAGGGTTCTCTGAATCAATAATCCAATGCAACTTATGCAACCGATAGATAGTAAGTTGCAATAGAACCACTACTAGTTGCACCATAATACCCAGATGTTGTAACAAATTTCACATCTATTGCGTAGCTTCTTCTTCATGGGGTAGATTAGATTAGAAGGCTAGGTTAGAAAAAGTAAACTTGCCTTATCCTCATAACACATACACATATCTGTCACAGTCTGGAAGTCTTGGGGGGGGGGGAAAGAGAGGCCTGGGGTAATCTGGTGCGCCTGGCTTAGCATTCTTGGCCTGTCGCAGATCCCTCTTCTCTTTGGAGCCAAGTTCCGCGTATATTTCTACCTTCTTAAATGGACCCTAAACTTTAACATCTTTTTGAGAGAGAGAAGTTGCAATTGTTTTTTATTTCCGACAGGAGAGTACGTTGGTTATTGCTCTTTTCTTCCTCCTAACCAACACTGTAGGAGTGTATCACTCCCTCAACTTTTTGAATGGTATGACACCCCTCTTGGATTTTAATTTCTCGACAGCTTTAGAGATAGCCTCTACTTTTTCAAAGAGTTTATCCTGGTTGTCCTTGCACTCTTCGCATTCACAACGAGAACACGAGGGTAAAAAGGTGTAAGAGGGGCCTGTGTAAGGGCGAAAAAGGGTGTTTTCAAACATATTTATTTTTTCTTGAGCATCAAGATGCTCATTATCACGAGTGGTAGCAGAATCAACATGCCTTCCACCAACACCAACAACTCCACCAGAAGAAGCACCCGGATTTGCCTTAGTAGGTTGGTCATAAAGAGCCTCAACATTAGACTTACCTTTCCTAACTGTTCTTCTTATGGCCGTTGCTCCAGCCAATTCCTTCCTTATTAACTCCACCATTAGGTCTGCTATAGTATCAGCATGACCTAGAGTAATATAAAAAGTCATCAACAACTCCTCCTCAGTAGGCATGATCCATAGATGTACAACCTAAAAAAAAGACAGATACATTTAAATCATATAATATAATAATTTTCACAGTTGGATTAACATTTTAACAGTCAACTTCTGCAATAGATTAACAATATGTCGCATCAAATTATCCATCTGTTGCATAGTTTGTAGTAGATGGTTAAAATCTATTTTAGTCGGGTTCAGAGAACCAGAGGAACACATGGATAATCTGATGCAAAATATCAATCATCTGTCGCAACATATTACCAATCTGTTGCACTAGTTGCACAAGATGGCTAATCTATTGGGTTATATGTTATGAAAAAAATGATCTGTATGTGTATTAATAATATGTTACATCAGATTACACATCCGTTGCATAATTTGCAGTAGATGGTTAATTTGTTAGGAGTTGAGTTCAGAGAACCAAAGCAACAGATGGGTAATCTGATGCAATATAATAATCGTCTGTTGCAACATATTATCCATCTGTTGCACCGGTTGGCATAGGATGGTAATCTGTCACAACAGATGTCCCATATGGTGCATCAGACATAACATCTATTACACCAGATATAACATTTGTTCAATATCTTTCATTGAGTAAAATTATTTTACTTGAAGAAGACGTACTGCATTATTCGGAGGGTTAAAAAGATCAACCTTCTTAATTTTGGTGTTGCTCTTTGCAGCCAACCACCTAAACATCCTTGGATGAGAAACCTTATCCGGGTAATCCATTACCTTCTTTCGATGGGAAGAATGAATCCAAATGCCTAAGCCTAAAAAATGTAAACAGAAAGCAAGCAAAAAAAAGTCATAATAACTAACTATATTCAATATAATTTAATGGATGAGTTAAAATAGTGATTAATTTTACCATGAAAGCCCAAGAAAAGCCGTATAATATGGTTGTCCCTGAGGATATCTTTGCCAGTAAATATTGGATAGTCAAGTAAAAGCTGTCATATCCCCAGGGATAATTGTTGAATTTATCAAAATCCTAAGCACGCGCCAACCTATAATCTTCTATGACCTTGTTGACGTCTCTTGCCAATATAACCGAACGGGCAAACCAAACTAAGCACAATTGCTCCCTATACTACTTTGGTATGGTTTTATCCATGAGATCTGTCAACAAATCTGATGCTTTGTAGCCACGTCGGGCAATGTCAAACAACTCATCTATTTTTTCTTGCATTTTCTTTCCTTGGATCTTTTGCAGGGTGTTTCATTAGCGATAGGTGGTTCTTCTGGCATGCCACAATAGTTGATCCAGATTTCATCTATCTTTTTATCGCCCCCCTCCTTCGGATCTTCATCATACCCCACGTACTTGATCTTGCACTTGAGAAGACCATATACCATCCTCATTGGGAAACGGGCAGAGGCATCCTCAACCATCTCAAGAAAGCGTCCAAAGCAGATCTTCTTAAAAAGTTCTTCTATGTTTTCGTCCTTCATAATTTTCCTAAAACAAATAAATTTACTCCCCATCTGGCATTTAAGTACAATTTCACCAGTTAGTTCTTCTTCTACTTTTTTTTCATTTATCGCCATTGCAACTTGAAACTTATCAATACTAAAAGTTTTTACAGGATCATGCTGGGATGTCGATATTAATTCACGCCCCATTGGTGATCCATTATCATCATGTTGATGATTATCATCTTTCTCTTTCTCTTTCTCACTCTTTACTTCCTACTCTTTCTGACTTTTATTTTCTTCATCACCATCTACATACCCTTGTCCACCTCTCTTAATGTTGTTTTCATATCTCTCCTCAGCTTCACTTTGTTTCCCTGACTGAGATTGTTCAGAAAGCTCCTTCGAATTCCTCTGTCCTGTAGCTTTTTTTTTAGGGTGGTCAGACATTGATCCACTTTCACTTTCTTTTATTTTGGGAGACATAGTTTACCTACAAACAACAGAAAAACAAAAATTGCATTACAATTGATGTATGCATAAATTTTAAAAAATTCATTACAAACATCACCAATAACGACATACCAACAGCCACCACCGCCACAAACATCACCAACCAATGCCATAAATACCACGAATATTGACACCACCGACAGCCACCACAAACACCATAAACTAATGCCACCACAAACACCACCAACCAATGCCACCAACCACCACCACAAGTGCCACGATGACGATGACAACCACTACAAACACCACAAACAACATCCAACAATACCACGACAGTCAATGAAACACTGCGATAGAAACTAGGATTTTCTCGAGTTCTTCCTATGATTTAACCATCAAAACTCAAAATTGTAAACTCATTATCGAAGATAATACAACTAAAAGTTTTCTTTTTCGTCATTAACTTAAAAATCCTTTTTTTTTTAAATAATAAATACAAAACTCTTCTCGAACTCTGTTACCTACAAAGATAGAGAAAATTACCAATACAAGCAAGAATGAAGTCGAAAATAACACTAATATGATCGGATATAAGAAGAAAATTGATCTATTGTGAAGGGTAGAGCAATTTGTTGAGTAGTTGTAGTTGTTGTCTGTACTGTATAATTGAGTGAGAAATAGAAAGGAGTGAGAACTCAAGATTTGAAATGATGAAATATTTTTCTCGCAAATGGATGATTTGTATGGGTTGATTTATATTTTGGAAAAGAATGAAAAGTTTTAAAAATATTAATTTGGTCCGAATTGATTTTAATTGTTTTTTAAAATTATAAAAGATATGCATAATTTTTAACCCTCTCATCATACAATGGCCAAAAGACTCAATTGAAGTTGTAGTTGACCCTATGAACTCACCCACCCCTGGTCCTAGATTAATCAATTTAGGTATATGAACTCAATTGAAATTGTATAAAAATAAATGTTCAACCTGTTGCATCAGATACTCATTTGTTGCAAATTATCAGATGGATTAAGTAATCTGTTGCGACAGATTACCCATCTATTGTAAATTATCAAATAGGGGTTGCTATCTATTATAGTTGACCCTATGAGAAATCACCCCTGCTCTAAGATTAATCAATTAAGGTATTGATCTAATAAATGAGGTGGTAAGAATCAGTTCAGCTCAGAGTAATTGATCGACAACTCTGGTCAGGAATAACACAATACCGTCTCATCATTCAATTGCCAAAAGACTCAATTAAAGTTGTAGTTGACCCTATGAGAACTCACCCTTAGTCCTAGATTAATCAATTAATGTAACACCCCAAAATCTCATCCCGAGATATCACACGGTGCTTAAGGCTACAAGTAGCCCTAAGCTAACCCTTTGAGCCTGCTACTTCTTCTAACACTTACGTTAAGATAGTATAGCGAAGAATAAATGTTGTATCATATCAAAACTAAAATGGATAAACGATGGATACTGTCTGGAAAACAAATACTAAAAGTCTTTAAACAAATTCATAGTCCGACAAACCTCTGCTACTAACCAAGAACTAGAGAGCCATTAGGACAAACCCCAACTGACTCGAACTGAACTAAAAATGATAGTCCGTATACTAAAAGAAAACTAAAAATACGAAGAAGTAGGCCCTCAAATCATGAGGACTCACCACTGTGAGAGCGTAGATAAAGATGCTCGGACTACTCACGCTGCGGATACTGAGCACCTGGACCAACATTATGAGACAATGTAGTACACAAATGTATATATGGATCAGTACTTTAAGGATGTACTGAGCAAATGAGGGTACAATACAATAAGTAAACAATATCATCAACTTTGAAGAAAACATGCATGCTTGATATAAATGACTCACATAGCTTGAGGAAAAACTGAAAACTGAATCTCATAAATCATGTATAATGAAACATATAGTACAAATCTCATGAGTCATTATAATTACTTCTAAAATCTTTATTCTCCATCTTGTTCCCAAAACTTTGTAAGAAAGAGGAATCTTAAGACAATAGCTTTCAAAACTTATACTTTTATCTTATGGAGAATAAGGGACTTCTTTAAAACTTAGAGATTTTAGGACTTTGGGACTTAAGGACTTTGGGCTTGGGAGTTTCTTCTAACCAAAATAAACCATGTGAGTTGACATGGAGTCCAATGTCTTGCCCACATTGGGGAGAGTTGCTCTATCCTTGCCATTGGAATAGAACCTTTAACTTTAGTGATCATTATCTTAACCCGCTTGGGGTAAATCAGAAACCTACGGGGACACGTAGTTCTGGGGCATGAGACCTTGGAATCATACCTAACTCGGTACTAAATACCACTCCCATACTTAGGCTCAGAACTTTTAGAAAATCCACCTTATAGTAATACAAGGGTCTATAATAAAGACCAAATATACTTCTCTTGACCTTAAATCATAACTTGAATAAATAATGTGGATTCCTATCTTATCTTAGTTTAAATGATCGACTTTCTTCATCAAAAACTAAAAATAGCTATTCATGGGATAGTTAAATCATGATCATTATTGAAGTTCAACATACATACTAGGGCTTAGTGGCCCATGCTTCAATTTCATATCAAACACCATAAAAATTCATACTTTATAACACAATTATTCATAATTCAACTTAAAATCTGGAAAATTCATCATTAGGCATAGAAATATAAACAAAATTATGTAATTCAACTCTCAATCCATGGGAGATCTTATAATCTTGCAAATAATGGTAATGGGTATAAACCCTAACTTGATTTTCATGAAAATCATAGTAAAATTCAGAAATTTATAACTTAAAGAAAGTTTTTGGACGCAAGAATGCAAGGATTGTTCTTGTTCAAACACCACATAGCTTAGATTGATAAACTTGGATGAACAACTTGCTTTTGAGATGTCATTGGAACTCTTGAATGAGGGTTCTTGGAATTCTTGCACTAGAAACTTGGAATCTTGACTCAATTTGGCGAATTGATAGAGAAATCTTAAGTTTCTTGGAGGAAAAGTTTGATGAACTAGGGTTTTTGGTTGAGGGATTTTGAGAAAAGTGGTATATGATGCTTGTAATGACCTTAAATCAGGTGTTTGGACGATTAAAGTGGCTTGGAAAATGTCTAAAATACCCTTTTTAACTTCTGAACGAAACTAGAAAATATAACTGAGAGCTCGATTTTATGGGCCACCGCGATGCGCCACTATCGTGGTGGCTCATTGGAAATTGACGAATGGGAATCTGGGGGTCACCATAATGCAGAGCCATCGTGTTATCCCACTGGTTGGGACCTGGAACTTCAGCGCTACGCTCCACAATCGTGCTAGGCTACTGGAAATTGACTATTGGAAAATTGGGATCCTCCGCGATGCGCCACCATCGCAGAGTCCCACTGGAATTTGACAATTGTTAAATAAACCCTCTCCGTGATGTGCTAAACACCATAATGACGGTATTTTACAATTAGAACTTAAATTAGCCATAACTTCTTGCTAGGTTATCGAATTTGGGAGAATCTTATATCATTGGAAAGCTAATTTAATTTCCTACATGATAAAAAGTCAAAATTAGGAAAATTATATATGATTTAAACATTACTCACTTTGGAAGTCATCCCTTAATATTCTAGAGATAAAATTAGGCTTGAAGAAAGTTCGGGGTATCACAATTAAGGTATTGGTCAAACATATGAGGTGGTAATAATCGGTTCAGTTCAGAGTGATCGATTGACGACTCTGATTAGTAGAAATACAATACTGTATCATCATTCAATTGCCAAAAGACTCAATTAAAGTTATAGTTGACCCTATGAGAACTCGCCCCTGTTCCTAGATTAATCAATTTAATGTGTTGGTCTAACATATGAGGTGGTAAGAATCGGTTCAGCTCAGAGTGATCAATCGAAGACTCTGGTCGAGAGGAACGTAATACCGTCTCATCATTCAATTGCCAAAAAACTCAATTGAAGTTGTATTTGACCCTATGAGAACTCACTCCTGATCCTAGATTAATAAATTAGGGTATTGGTCTAACATATGAGGTGGTAAAAATCGGTTCAGCTCAGAGTGATCGGTCAACAACTCTAGTCGGGAAAAATTCAATACCGTCTCATCATTCAATTATCAAATAACTCAATTGAAGCTGTATTTGACCCTATAAGAACTCACCCCTGGTCCTAGATTAATCAATTAGGGTATTGGTCTAATATAAAAGGTGGTAAGAATCAGTTCAGCTCAGAGTTATTGATCGACGACTCTGGTCGGGAGGAATGCAATACCGTCTCATCATTCAATTTCCAAAAGACTCAATTTAAGTTGTAGTTGACCCTATGAGAACTCACCCCTGGTCCTAGATTAATCAATTTAAGGTATTGGTCTAATATATGAGGTGGTAAGAATCGGTTCAGCTCAGAGTGATCGATCGATGACTCTGGTTGGGAGGAACGCAATACCGTCTCATAATTCAATTTCCAAAAGACTCAATTAAAGTTGTATTTGGACCTATGATAACTCACCCCTGGTCCTAGATTAATCAATTAGGGTCTTAGTCTAACATATAAGGTGGTAAGAATTGTCTCAGCTCAGAGTGATCGATCGATGACTCTGGTCGGGAGAAACGCAATACCGTCTCATTATTCAATTGCCAAAAGACTCAATTAAAGTTGTAATTGACCCTATGATTGATGATAGGCGGATTTACACGCCTATATCAATACATTTTGCCCATATTTTAGCCTAGTTTTGAGAACAAATTATATATTTCATGCACTTTTAGTCCTTTTTCCTGTAAGTGAGCTAACGAACATGATTAGTAAAGTTTCAGGTATAAATGATGCATAAATCAGCATTTTATAGCTTACTTGACGCAAAAGAAAGCTCACAAAGGAAGGGAAGAAAGTTTACACGCCTAAGGACCAAAACTGCTGCATGGAAAATCTGTCCCGGGCTAAAATAGCATTTCTGAAGACTTTGGGGACTTACAGACACAAAGCTGGATTTTGACAATGATACATTAACCTAGTACAATTAGGTTATGTATTTCATTATTTTATGTGGATTATGATAATGTTACCTTAACCTAGTACATTTGGGTTAAGGATTTCATTAGTCTAGTAGGATTTGGTTATTTATTTCATTAGCTTAGTAGGAGTAGGATATGGGTATTATAAATACCCTATCATGCTAGAGATTTTAGAGAATAAGGAGGGAGGAAGGAGGGAGAACACAATACTTCCTTCCATCCCTCACATCTTCTCACATCTTCTTAACTTCTCGTCTTACAATTCAATTCTATTTTTCTTCTTCTACTCTTCTATTCTTAAATTCCACAACAAGAGAATCGTTACTTGCTAAGGAATCACGCCTCACGCCTATCACTTAATCTACACGCCATTACTCAATATCGTGATATAATAACAATGTCAATCGTGATTTCCTTCGCATTCATGGGTAACTAAACTTCTCTGTTGGGGTTATAGAAGACGAATGAGTTACTATCTATTGCTGTGAGTTTGTGAGTTTGAGGCACGTATATTGCTTATATCATTATTCTCTTCATCTTAATCTACATTCTTTGCGGTTGCAAATGCAAGAATACGCCAGTCTAACATTTAACTTGTTCGAGAGAAAAGTTATTTGTCTGGAAAAGAGATAATGTCAAGGTAGTAGGACACCCTTTCCTATTAAAAAGCTAGTGCCGTAACTGGACTAACCTCTTGGAGAATTCGTACCGTTAGACACGTTTTAAGCTCGAGAGAGTTAAAGTGAAATAGTCCTTGTTTAGGTCGAGAGACGCTTGGATTTACCATCGACTACAATCCTCTATAAGCAATTGCATGTCAGAATTCTACACACTCATAGCCAATAGAGACGTATACCTCAGAAGGTGGACATAACCCCAACGCCTCAATTCTCATTATTTACAACTTACGTAACAACCTTTCTCTTTTTACTTTGCTATTGCCGTTTTTAGATCTTATTTTGGTTACATTACTTGCACGACAAGACTCCCCCTTTTTTTACGAGACTTGCACTAAAAGTCTAGCAATCTTTACTTACTTGTTGACCAAGCTATTCCCTGTGGGATCGATACCCAACCCAGGTTGGGTTCTATATTTGCTAACGACCGCTTTACACTCCTACGAGAGCTGTAGATTGAGCGTTATCAAAAATTAGCGCCGTTGCCGGGGAATACGAGTGTCAACTAAGTTTGTGATAATTACTAGACCCTTTGGTCAAAGATTCTCGGACTTTTACTTTTAGTTGTTGTTTTATTTACTGCAGGTTTTTGTTCAGTGCATCCATGGATGCACAACGTGAAATACTGTTCGATGACGATGATGATGATCTTGATGGAGCCGGAGCCACTGGAGCTATAATTCCACCACCATTAGCGCCCGGAGCCAAGTTCAACATCACAAGCACCATGATTCAGTTATTGCAACTCAAGGGATTGTTTGGTGGACTAGCAGGCGATGATCCGAATATGCATCTCATCAACTTTATTTCTACATGCAAGTCTTTTGACAATCCTGGTGTTGGTCAGAATGCAATTCGATTACGTCTATTTCCATTGTCTCTGTCTGGGGAGGCAACACTATGGTTGAATGGGCTGACTCCTGATTTAATTAAAAATTGGAGGCAATTGAGAGACGCTTTCCTAGAAAGATTCTTTCCGTCGTCCAAAAGGGCACAATTGAGAGATGAAATCAGCAACTTTCGTCAGCTTCCCACTGAAGCTCTTCATGAAACATGGGAGAGGTTCAAGACAAAGCTAGCGAGATGCCCAAACCATCACATGACTAATGTTCACCTCATGGAGATATTGTATAGAGCCTTGAATTCAATAACTAAGCCAGTGGTGGATAACGCAGCTGGAGGATCTTTTATGGACCTCACCTTTGGTCAAGCAAGCAATATGTTAGATCGTATGACGAAACAAAGTAGAGCTTGGCATACCAGGGATTCTGAGGTAGCAAGCCCCACTTTATCTATTGGCATGACTGCAGACCAAAGGAGAAGAGAAGAAGAACATGATCAAGATATGGCGCACATGAAAACACAAATGGATCTTCTTACAAAGCATTTATTATCAGGGAAGACCGAAAAAGTGAAAGCTGTGGCGCTAAAAGGAAGAGACGAATCTGATTCGGAAGAAGAAGCCAACTACTTGAACAATCAGGGGGGTTTCCGTGGGAATACCCAAGGAAACCAAGGTCGGAACTATTATGATAAATCTGGAAGCAAAGACCAAGGTAGTTGGAATAAAAACAATGAAAAGAGTGGTTTGTACGTTCCCCCTGGTAGACGTGATACCACCACATCTAATTCTGGAAGTATGGAAGACATGATGGCTAAATTATTGAAAGGAGTGGAAGCAGCAAGCGCGGGAGTTACTGAGGTAATTAATGATTTGTCCTCCATGAAACAACTAGTTGATTCTCATTCCACTTCAATCAAGAAAATAGAGCAGCAATTGAGCCAACTGTCAGCAGCACTCAATCAAAGAAAGGCTGGCACTCTACCTAGCGATACTGTGCAAAACCCAAGGAATGATGGGTCATGCATGGACATCACTACCAGAAACGGTAAGGTGCTGGAACCTTCAGCAAAAGGCAAGCAAGTGGTTGACGAAGTAGCGGACATGGATGATAACGCAAAAGGAGAAGATGCCGCAACAACCAGTCCTGACGTCAAGGATGTCACGCCCAGTGACGTGCAGCCTAAAAAAATGGGAAAACGGAAGTAAGAGGAGAAGAAAGCCATGGAGAGAACACTTCCATACCCACCACCACCTTTTCCCCAAAGATTGAAGAAGGTGGCGGATGACACTAAGTTCAGCAAATTTATGACTATGTTGAAGTAGCTGACCATTAATGTTCCATTGGTAGAGGCACTTGAACAAATGCCTGGGTATGCGAAGTTTATGAAAGATCTTTTGACTAAGAAGAGGGCAGCAAGTTATGAGCTGAAGGATGATGTGCATCATTGTAGTGCAATTGCTACCCGATCGATAGTTCAGAAGAAGGCCGACCCCGGAGCTTTCACTATTCCTTGCACGGTTGGATCTATGAATTTTGCTAAGGCATTGTGCGATCTGGGTGCTAGCATCAATTTGATGCCACTATCGATCTACAAGAAGTTGGGGTTAGGAGATCCTACACCAACTAATATGAGGCTCGTGATGGCTGATAGGTCGGTAAAACGACCTGTGGGTATCTTGAATGATGTGTTGGTAAAGGTTTCTTCATTTATCTTTCCAGCAGACTTTGTTATTTTGGATTGTGAAGCGGAATCAGAGGTTCCCATAATCTTGGGACGCCTTTTCCTTGCTACAGGAAGCGTGCTTATTGATTTGAGAGCTAACGAGCTCTCATTCCGAATAAATGACGAAATAGTTCGCTTTGATGTGTGCAAATCAATGAAGCAACCCAAAGAGCTGAACTTATTCTCGATGGCTGATGATGATGAGAAAGAACTACTTGAAGAAGAGCAAATTATTGATGACCTAGTGGCGGTTGTGCTCATGAATGAAGAGAGTAAGGATGCTGAAAATTGCGAAGAAGCTATTTGTGCTCTATCAGGATTAGGGACATATCGCCATACTCCCAAGAAGCTGGACCTCGATCTCAAAAATCGACCCACACCACCAGCCAAGCCATCTATTGAAGAGCCACCAATGCTAGAATCGAAAGAGCTCCCCGATTATCTAAGGTATGTGTTCTTGGAAAGTATAAATATACTTCCGGTGAGTGCGAATGATTTAAGTAAACAGCACGTAGAGGCTCTCATCTCTGCTCTGAAGAGATACATGAGAGCTATGGGTTGGACTATTGATGATATAATTGGTATCCCTCCTGGGATAGGCATGCACAAGGGTCATCTCGAAGAAGATTGCATGCCTACAAGTAAGCCTCATTGTCGTCTAAATCCTTTTAGAAAACGATCCACCATTTACCTCGACGAAGTCTGAGTACTCGAGGTAACCATGTCGTGCCACGACAATAAATAAGGCGCTATATGGGAGGCAACCCATCGTTTATCGTTTTTCATTTATAGTTTATCATTTTCTTTCATTCTAGTACTTGATTTGATTTTGATAAATGAAAAATCCAAAAATAAGAGTCGTGCCACGACCAAAACTAAGGCGCTTGGTGGGAGGCAACCCATCGTACTAATCGTTTTCATTTGTTTGAGTGAATATAGGTGCAAGAAGTAGTCAACGAGGAGATTGATTTCAATTGACGATTTGGACGCATTGTATGGTAAAGTTGGTAAGTTAGGAAGGGTGATGCATAAGGCTATGGATTGAGCCTTTCTCACGCCAAAATAGGCTTCGAGGAAGGCTAGGCCTTGGTAAAACTAGGCCAAGAACGATGCACAACCTATCCTATAGCCTAAGGTCTCGGAATCTAGTGTGCTATACACTATGCGCCGCCTATTCCTAGGTATGCTTTTGACTATGCGCCGCCTATGCTATGGCATTTGGTCTCAGTATCTCATATGCCATAGACTATGCGGCGCATATGTCCCATTATGCCATAGACAATGCGCCGCATAGTGTATGGCATTCTTAAATAAATGCATGGCATATGCTATGGCATTCTTAAATAAATGCTTGGCATATGCTATGGCATTCTGCTAACCTAGGCAAAGCATTAGGCACCACCTATGGTCACTTTTGGTCTCCAAATCCGATTTTAATGGGCCAAAACTCGACCCAACCTTTTCTTATAAATATGAGACTTAGTCTTGAACCAAAAACACATTGGAAACCTAGCTTATGCACCACCTATAGTCTCCAAAACCTATCAAAAAGTTTCCTTTTGCTCTTTTTCATCACAAGAACATCATCCAAAGGCTTCAACCAAGTAAGTACTACTTTGTTCTTCATTTATATTTTGTAAGTACTACTTTACTACACCTATTATGAATTGCTAAATCTTGAAAAAGTATTGGTGATGTGAACGTGGTTGAATTGTTGATACAAAACCAAGTGAGTGAACATGAACGTTAGGATACTCTTAGCTTGTTTCCAACTAGAAATTGATTTTGATGCATTGTTATACTACTTGCGGAATTTCTATAGTCATGAACATTGCATGCTCTTGTCACTTGAATACTTACATGTTGGGATGTCTCGCTCATCGGAATAAGACTTATAGTTGCCTACCGACATAGGAGATTGTGATTATTGATAGAAACTATACCATGATGTAATCCCTATGAAGAAGTCTTGATATACCTAACATGAAAGTATTGCAAAGATTGCAAGAAGTGTTACATATCTGAATTTCTTGTTGGAATATAGCCCCTAAAACGTATGTCGATGAAGTCTGAGTAATCGACCACTTTCACTTCACTAGTCTGTACCAACAAACTAAGTGTGGGGTGGTGCCACTACTGCTTGTTTATAGATTGTATCCATCGAGATGATGCTAACATGAACATTTTTTTTAAGTCTCAGGTACAATGGCACCCAAAGCAAGACCACTTCACAAAAAGGCAAGAAAAGAGGCCGAAAAGAGCAAGGAGAACCCTCCTCGCTGCAAATACCTCGACTCACTCTTGGAATTAAGTGGGATACTTATGAGGAACTTCTGAGAATGACGACTCTGATGATGATTCCGATGCAAAGGGTATGACCCCCGACATTGAGGACGAGTCCAACTGACCAGGTTCTTCGTATTTATTCTCCACTGAGGACAGTGTCCCGACTAAGTGTGGGGTGGTGGTATTGCATGCTATACTTCTCTACTCGCATCTATGTTTGTTTTCTTTGTTGTTGTTTCATTTTTTTAGTAGTAAATTTTTTCTAGCTTCGCATGAAATTATTTTGATAGGCAGCATGAGATTATAACAAGAGTATGTGCTACAATTGTGACTATTGAGACGTTTAGGCTCTAGTTGTGACTCATTATGTGATATTGTGATTCAATTCCTTCACTTGTTGGGTCGAGAGTCTATACTACTCCCAATCAAGTCGACCATGTGCCTTGTGTGTGTGAGATAATAGTATATTCTATGTATGTGGCTGATGCTAGAACTTGCCTGGTATGTATGCAAAGCGAAAATAAGGAGTGTAAGTTTAGGATATGATTTAGGCATTTCTTTGGCAACCTATACATGTTTACCTTCAGTTTTACCTACCCATGGACATCATCCTAGTTAACCCTTTTGAGCCTTTAGCCTATTTCTTTGACGACCTTGTATGTAAGCCTAATCCATTTCTTTCAAGACCGGAATTTGATCCCAAAATCCCTAAGTGCTTTAAAGTGAAAAAGTCATGTGACAACATAAAAGGAAATTGGGTGAGTATAATGCTATAAATTGGAATGGTTCTTGAATGTGTTATGAAAAAAAAAATGCTATCATAAGAGGTATGTTGTGAAAAGAAAAAGGAAAAGAAAGCTGAAAAGTGAGTTGCGCTTAAAATTGAAAAAAAAAGGAGAACAAGGGTGGTAAAAAAAAAAAAAAAAGAACGGTTGAAAGAAAAAAGTGTCAATGATACAAAGTGATGTATTAAAGCGCTTAGGAACCTAGTCACTATTCTTGGCCAAAATAGTCCTACCCGTCCCTTAGCCTACATTACAACCATCAAAAGACCTACTTGAACCTAATCTTAACATTCCAACATTTAGTAGAGTATTACATTAAGGGCAAGCCTATGGTCATCAGTCGCTACATATGAACTCTTTGTGAGAGTGAGAGCAAGGACATTTTGATACCCATGTTTGAAAAATATGCTATATTTGTGAGTGATTATGGGTACTATATTGTGAGACACACATGGTTGATGAGTTTTGGATAGTTGTATATGATTCCATGCACCTTAACGTTTGCATGCGAGTCGATCACCATCACGAGTCTATGCTAGAGGTTAAACTGTTTCTACTTATAATCGGAAAGCTACTCTTTGTTGATAATTGTTGTGCTTGTCTTGAAGAATGTTTTGTGTTGTTGCTGTAAAAACCCTAAGTTGATGTTTAGAAGGACATGATATGTTGTTCGAGGACGAACAAAACTCTAAGTGTGGGGTGTTGATGATAGGCGGATTTACACGCCTATATCAATACATTTTGCCCATATTTTAGCCTAGTTTTGAGAACAAATTATATATTTCATGCACTTTTAGTCCTTTTTCCTGTAAGTGAGCTAACGAACATGATTAGTAAAGTTTCAGGTATAAATGATGCATAAATCAGCATTTTATGGCTTACTTGACGCAAAAGAAAGCTCACAAAGGAAGGGAAGAAAGTTTACACGCCTAAGGACCAAAACTGCTGCATGGAAAATCTGTCCCGGGCTAAAACAACATTTCTGAAGACTTTGGGGACTTACAGACACAAAGCTGGATTTTGACAATGATACATTAACCTAGTACAATTAGGTTATGTATTTCATTATTTTATGTGGATTATGATAATGTTACCTTAACCTAGTACATTTGGGTTAAGGATTTCATTAGTCTAGTAGGATTTGGTTATTTATTTCATTAGCTTAGTAGGAGTAGGATATGGGTATTATAAATACCCTATCATGCTAGAGATTTTAGAGAATAAGGAGGGAGGAAGAAGGGAGAACACAATACTTCCTTCCATCCCTCACATCTTCTTACATCTTCTTAACTTCTCGTCTTACAATTCAATTCTATTTTTCTTCTTCTACTCTTCTATTCTTAAATTCCACAACAAGAGAATCGTTACTTGCTAAGGAATCACGCCTCACGCCTATCACTTAATCTACACGCCATTACTCAATATCGTGATATAATAACAATGTCAATCGTGATTTCCTTCGCATTCATGGGTAACTAAACTTCTCTGTTGGGGTTATGGAAGCCGAATGAGTTACTATCTATTGCTGTGAGTTTGTGAGTTCGAGGCACGTATATTGCTTATATCATTATTCTCTTCATCTTAATCTACATTCTTTGTGGTTGCAAATGCAAGAATACGCCAGTCTAACATTTAACTTGTTCGAGAGAAAAGTTATTTGTCTGGAAAAGAGATAATGTCAAGGTAGTAGGACACCCTTTCCTATTAAAAAACTAGTGCCGTAACTGGACTAACCTCTTGGAGAATTCGTACCGTTAGACACGTTTTAAGCTCGAGAGAGTTAAAGTGAAATAGTCCTTGTTTAGGTCGAGAGACGCTTGGATTTACCATCGACTACAATCCTCTATAAGCAATTGCATGTCAGAATTCTACACACTCATAGCCAATAGAGACGTATACCTCAGAAGGTGGACGTAACCCCAACGCCTCAATTCTCATTGTTTACAACTTACGTAACAACCTTTCTCTTTTTACTTTGCTATTGCCGTTTTTAGATCTTATTTTGGTTACATTACTTGCACGACAAGACTCCCCCTTTTTTACGAGACTTGCACTAAAAGTCTAGCAATCTTTACTTACTTGTTGACCAAGCTATTCCCTGTGGGATCGATACCCAACCCAGGTTGGGTTCTATATTTGCTAACGACCGCTTTACACTCCTACGAGAGCTGTAGATTGAGCGTTATCAATGATAACTCACCCCTGGTCCTAGATTAATCAATTAGGGGTCGTTTGGTAGAGTGTATAAGAACAATGCAAAATATAGTGTATTAGTAATACTTGCATTAGTAATACTTGCATTAGTAATACTTGTATTATTTATGCTTGTATTAGTTATGTATGTATTATTTCTTTTACATTATTTGGTTTGATGTATAAGAAATAATACATCTTACATAATTTCTATAAAAGAAATTTTTGTTTACAAAAATACCCTTCTTTTATTTTGTACACTTTTTTGCAACAAAATTCTTTTGTTATTTCAAACATAATTAATATTGTTGAACTATTATATAGTGGTTTAGGATTAATTACAAGACCTTCATCTTTGCGCAAAAATATTACACTGACAGATTAACATAGCCGAAAGAAAAATAAAATACAAGACGTAAAATTAAGAAATAGTCTCAATTTTTTAAAAATCAATTTAAAGACTCTCGAAGAAAAGAAAAAATATGTTATAGCCATTTAAATCAAGCATTCATTTTTGTAAATTCATTGGGAAAAAATTGTAAAATATTTTGAAAAGATTCACTAGTGCAAATTAAAATGGCGGGAAAAGGAATGGTGAAATATTTTTAGAGGGAAATTGAGGGGTATTAAGGTTATTTAATAAGTTAATGCATGTGTTTAAAGTATTTGTATTACTAATACATAGGAAATAGAGTGTATTACTAATACACACTTCAATACACAATAGAGTATATAACTAATGCATGCATTATACTTTATAATACACTCGACCAAATGACCCCTAAAGGTATTAGTCCAAAATGTGGAATCAAATGAAATTGTATAAAAGCAAACGTTCAACCTATTGCAACAAATGTCTTTTCTGTTGGAATTAATCAAGCATATTAAGTCATCTATTGTAACATATTACACATCTGTTGCGATGAAAGACCGAGCTTTGGAAAATTTCAAACAGAAATTATTATCTGTTGCACTTAGATGTTTTAAGACCCTTTTTTAAAAGAAATTTAGGTATTTTCTGTCCGTAATAAAAAAATCTAAAATACTAAGACAGTAAAAAATATTACTTAGATAACTCAAAAATCTCCTGAGCGAATAGTTTTATCTGGTCTTTTCAATGTCACCGTCTCCTCGTGCCCCTCAAAAGTAAAAAGTTATTAATGAATATTTAAAATCCATATCTAGAAGAATACTCTCTCGTTCAACCATAACATAAGTAAGACTCAAGACAACTAAACTCAAACTCATCTATCACTCTTTTTTCTTTATTCTCAATTCTCTTTCTTTCCTTTTTGCCTATTTTTCTCTCTTCTTTTGGATGAGGATCTTTTCGGATCTTAACTGATCAATATCTTTTCTCGACTGAACTGGATGTTTTGATATCTTTGCTTTTTTCACATTACAGGTATGGTTCACTATTGCTCTTTCCATCTCGTTTTCTTCTTTGTATGTCATTTAAATTAGATATTTACATATGTTGCTATTGATGATTTACCCATTACCAGTTTCCTATTTGTTGAGAAAATTGAAGGAAAGGTGACTTTTAATTCTTGAATGAAAGAACCATTGTTTTTATATCTATTGCAAAATGCCTCATCGGTTGAACAGATGGGTAATTTGTTGCATCAGATTGGTCATCCGTTGATTCACTTAATTTTGTGTTACCCTTTTGTACAGACAGAGAAACTATTTGAATAAATCAAACCAGTAGCAAGGATGGTTTGATTTATTCTAATAGATGACCCATCTGTTGCAATATGCCATCCATCTGTTGCAACAGATGCCTCATCGGTTGAGCAGATGGGCAATATGTTGCATCATATTGGTTATCTGTTGATTTTCTCAATTTTGTGCTATCCTTTTGTAATGTTCTTTTTCTTCTTATCTTGTTTGACATCAAATGTATTTCTCTTATTTATAGATGAAAGAAAGTGATACTGGATCCATTTTTGCTCGACTAGCATTAAAGGCTAGAGTAAAGATGGGTTTGAAGGAATAAACTGCTTGCAAATAAAACCACTTCATATGTGGGAGGTATGTATTACTGATCAACCTATTGTGAAAACACACATCCAGTACAATGATTTTGTGAATGTTTGTTCTTTACCTATTAGGCGTTAATTCTTCAAACAAGATATGACATTTTATAGTTACGATTGTTAGGTTCGAACTGGTAAGGTTGAGGGACCAAGTAGGTGGTGTTGATACCCTGTTATAATTTAATGACCGTTTATGCTCATATTTTTGTGTCAAGTTTGGGAAAGGGTTTAAGTTTTTGGCGGTAGTGTAAATATCCAATAGTGATTGGACCAGTTTTAATGGCTCAATGGACTTCTTGAAAGACCTCTAAAGCCTTGCACTGTAGCAAACACCGATGGAACCAATAGAAATTCCCATGGTCCAAATTTATATGGATGGGTTATTGGAGGAGACTATTATACAACAGTAGGTGCTTAGGAGAATACCTATGCGGGAATGGGTAGGTTGAGAAGGCCATGTATCATCTCAGACCTTGTTTAATTTCCTGTGCTTTCGAAACTTCTTCCTTAGAGTTCTGGTCCTACGCTTTGTGAGAGTCTTCATTGAGGCCACGTTCACTAGTTTTATTCTCTAGAAAAGAGTCCAGCTCTAGTTCTATTGACCATTCTTCTTTTTTTCAACGACTGACAGCTTTTTATACTTGAATACACTTCCACATTTAAAGCTCATCCAGTTTTTTCATTTCTCATGTTAATTTTATGGGCCATATTTTCTAGAATTTCCTTGCTCGCTCCCCTATGTTTTCTCTTAAATAAGGTCTGAGATGATATATGGCCTTCTCCAACCCCCTTTCCCGCACAGGTATTCTCCCAAGTACCTTCTGCCGTATAAAAGTCTCCTCTAGCAATCCATCAATATAAATTTGGAATAGGAGAATTTCTATTGGTTCCATCATTGTTTGCCGCAGTGTGAGGCTTCGGAGGTCTTTCAAGAAGTCCATTAAGCCATTAAAACCGGTCCAATCACTATTGGATATTTATACTACCGCCAAAAACTTGAACCTTTCCCCAATATTGACACAAAATTTGAGCATAGACCATCATTAAATTGTAACAGGGTATGAACACCATCATCTTGGAACCCTGTGGCCTTATCAGTTCTCACCTATCAAGCTAAACTGTACAATGCAGGATCTTGTTTGAAGGATCAGTGTCTAATCGGTAAAAAACTTCATTCACAAAATCATTGCACTTATGTGTGTCTATCGCGGTAGACTGTTCAATAATACATAACTCCCACGCATGAAAGTGGATCCATTGCAGGCACCTTATTCTTCCTACCCCATTAAAGACACTATAGTGTTGTTTATTCATCTGTAAGCATGTGATGACTATTAAAAAAAAAGTGTGAAAAGTCGTGACTTTTTATCTTAACACATTCAAAATAGCTGATGAATCAAAATCTCTATCTGTTGCAACTAATGAATCAGTTGTTGGAAGAAATCAAAACATCTCCTCCAATATATGGTCCATCTATTGCACAGATAATCCATATGTTGCAACAGATTGTAAATTTGTTGCGATAGACCAAACATTATTTATTCATCTGCACGCATGTGATGACTATTAAAAAAGAGGTGGAGTCGTGACTTTTTATCTAACACATACAAAACAACTGATGAATCGAATTCTCCATCTGTTGCAACTGATGAATCAACTGTTAGAAGAAATCAAAACATCCCTAACATATGGTCCATCTGTCACAATAGATAATCTATATGTTGCCGTAGGTGGTAAATCTATTGTGGAAGATGGACGATCTATTGCAATAGCTCAATAATAATGGCTGTTATCAAGTCTTCTCAAAACCATTTTGAAAAGGTAAGAAGTATTAATCTAAACGAAAAAGTCATGACTTTTCATAGAAAATAAAATGCCACCAGTTTAAATGTAATTAATACAATGGATCTTAACAGACGTGCCTTTTGTCCTTACACATCCAGATTCAATCCTCTATAAATAGGTTTCTCCTTAATCTTCATTCTGCTAAACTTTATTTATTTCTTGCATTTTTTCTTTTCTTGTGACATCTTCAACAACTTCTCTTCAAAGTACATATTCCTTTATCGTTGAGGTAAGTTTTTTTCTGGTGTAAATCTATCAGTTTGTAGTATACGTTGTATTACATTTGGACTCTTTTCTTTACATTTGTCAATTCATGTGTGTTCTAGATATGGCTGATCCTGTTTGGGACATTGCTATTTTGCGCGACACAGTGTGGGAACTTCAGAGGTATCTTAATGACCTGCAGAGGGAGTTGGTCACCGTGAGAGTGATGATGTTCAGACAGAGAGATGCAGAGGCTGATGAGGACCCTGTTGCTGTGAGTTGATTGGCTGGCTGTCATTAATGATGATAATGATGATGATAATAATAATAATTAGAATGCGTTTTTTCTTTTAGCGTATGTATTTTTAATTTTTCTATATCGAATATATACCTAATGTATTTTATTTTCCATTTAATGAAAAATTTATTTTTAGTCGATTTTGGCTTTTTAATTCTTATTCAATTTTAATTCCGTCTATTTCTTCTTCTAAATTTTTTACATGTTAACATGTCGACGGTTGTAGGTAAGGAGCAATTTTGAATCCAGTAGCAATAACAATAACAATTTTGGATTTTGAGTTCTTTCAACAGATGGACCATGTATTGGAATAGATTGGTCATCGGTTGGGTTTCTGTCAACAAATTATCCATCTGTTGCGACAGATTTATCATCTATTAGAGGAAAACATTCCAATTTTATGGAACTGTGTTGTGTTCTTCCAGCTAATGTCCATTTGTTGCCACATATGACTAATCTGTTGAAAATACTTGTGGTCTGCTATATTGTGTAACAACTCATGTTTTTTCTCTTTTTATTGATGCACAAGTTATTAAAAAGATATTTTATATATAATAAATGATAACATTATGTTCACAACAATGGGTTAAATATATAAAAGTCCACAACAAACAACTATACAAGTTTCTGAAATTACAATGATCATGGTGGATTACGATCCGGGCATGTAGTTCTTTTGTGGCAAACACGCTTACATACAGAGCACTTATTTCTTCTTGATGAAAATGATTCTCCGGCTCCACGCCTCCTCTTATATAGATTTCTTCCCGGTTTGATAGTGCTTGGGTCAATATATGGAGGAGGTATTAATCTCCCCATAAGCTCTGCAGGAACAACCCAAGATTCTTCGGGAGGCACCGGAGTAATATGCCCACTCACTATATGTCATTTCATATTTTTCCACCGAATAATATTGAGAGGAGTGCTCGTAAACTTCAGCTTCATATTTATGACCGTATTGAGCTTGACGTGCTGCCATAGCATGTGGACAGGGTATTTTGTCCAAGTTAAAAACTCTGCACGTAAAAGATCTTGTTTGATGATCGACCGTGGCAACATCACCATGACCGGTGATACTGAATTTGTAATCTGCTATTTTATGAGATAATAACCTATTCCCCAAATTGATATTCGTTGATATTATTTTTTCGATTTCGACAACAAATCAAGATTTTTTTAGGGCACTTGAACTGCACACGCCTTTCGTTAAAAAATTCGCCATACTTTTTATTTATTTTTTCAAACATAGCCTTAATGGGAAATTCTCTTTCATCTCCAAACAATGAATTCACCGATTTAGCTATGTTTGATGTCATAATATTGTGCCTATACAAAGGAATCACTTAGTACGACATCAAACTAAACTTGTAACTCAAAAAAGACATTAAATCAATAAGAGTGTACCTATCTACCTGACAGAATACCCGGGTCCATCTCTCGAAATCGACACGTATGAGAAATTCTGCTACCTTGGGATTCACATCCATTATTTGATTTAAATGGTCTAAAAACTCCTCTCTACTATATGCTTTAGCTACTCTATAAAAAAGGGTCACTACCCTTTCGTTGTGATAGTTGGTCCAATATTCTCTCTAAGATGCCTGATGCAACAACCAAAGTAAGCTAAAGTGAAGAAACGTGAACCCATCTTTGGAATACTTGGATGCCTATCCGATACAAAACACAACTCTTCGGTATCTTTAACGAATCTTCGTAATTTTTCAAAAAAAAATCCATAAGAGGCATCGCATTCGTTATCCGCTACACAAAAAGCGACAGGAAAGATGTGATCTCCTTATCCTGCACCACCACCGCTAGCAGAACTCCATTATACCTGCTCCACAAGAAGGTACCGTCGACGGCTATGCCTTTTTTCAAATGTCGAAAACCTTGAATCCAAGCACCATAGGATACAAAAAAGTACTTGAACCTTCCATTTTCATCAAGATTCAATGTCGTCTTACTTTCAGTATTTGTGGACTCAATCATGTAACGGTAGGCATCCAGGAATGCATACCCATGCTCGAGTGTCCCCCTAACCAAGTCCTTGGTAATCCCCATGGCCGTATATATCTTCAAATAACTGACCAGGACACTCAATTTCGTAAGGAGTTGATTAGCCATAACCCTTGTTGTAGGGACTTTCCCATCGGGGAAACTACTCCTGAAATATTCACCGAGGACCTTTGCCTTAGTGTAAGGATTTTGGACCTAGATGTGCTCCGAACCACATGTGCGATGCTTTTCATGTTTATGAATGATGAATCCGTCAGAACTTGCATACTTCATCTCTCTCAACCACTACTTGCAGTTCAAATTAGAATATTTGAAGCAAAAGACACTGCTTGAATCACCTTCTTTATTTTGAAATCTTTTTTCAAGCAAGAAATAAATAAAGTGGTAGATATTTCATTCTTGTCCTTTAATGACATTCCAATAAAAAAATCGGTCCCATCGTCTTGAAGATTTCCAGACTGTGTTAATTGAGAAGAACTGCACATCGTATTGGTCGCATCAACAGGCGTAGGTGTTTGATCATCATCTGGAATTTCATATCTAGATCATCTATCCTATCATCAAAGATATCTTGTTGTTGTTGTTCTTCTACATTTTGGTTCTCATTCTCTCTCATCTTTTCAACCACGTACACCCTTAACACCAGCCTAGATGAATCACTAAGATAATCACACAATCGAACCTGATCGGTTATCTTAAAAGGCAGTACCCTCTTATTTTCCAAGTAGCTGTGCATGTAGCTGATGATGAGTTCAGCCGATTAGCAATTCAGTCCACAATAACTGATGATTAAGTTCACAAAATCATCATATGAATCATTAATTTGGACGGTTATAGCTATCGCATGTAGCTGATGATGAGTTCTTCCGATTAGCAATTCAGTCCACAATAACTGATGATTAAGTTCACAAAATCATCATATGAATCATTAATTTGGACGGTTATAGCTATCGTCTCTAGCATTTCACCCTCGTTCCAATGCCATACACATCGATTGCTTTTCTTGGTCCATTGACCATGACAATCCATTCATATTGTTATTGATCCCTCCATTAGTGGTACATAAATAAAGTCATTTGTTAAAATAAGTTAATAGTGATTTCATAGTGCCATAAATAAATCCCAACAGATGTGTAATCAGTCGCAACAGATTACTTACCTGTTGGGATTCATATTACGCTCTTGAAGCTGATTTCAACAGACGAGTCATCTGTTGTAACACGTGAATCATATATTGCAACAGACTATATATCTATTGGGATTGATGTTACAGTACTGAGGTACCTTTAAAGCTGATTCCAATAAATGAGTGACATGTTGCAACAGATAATTAACCTGTTGCGACAGATGACTAACTTGTTGCAATAAACGACGATCTGTTGGAATCGAGCTCAGTTTCTATCACAACAGGTTACTGATATGTTGTAACGGATATTTACCATCTGTTGGAATCAAGTTCGAGTTATATTGTAACAGGTTAATAATCTATTGCAACAGATATATACCCTGTTGCAACAGACGACACGTCTGTTGGAATCGAGTTTAGGTTCTGTTGCAACAGGTTTATAATATGTTGCAACAGATTTTTACCACGTTGCCCCAGATAACTAATCTATTTAAACAGATAAATTATCTGTTGCAACAGATGACCCATCTGTTCGATTCATGTTACGACATATAGAATCATAAACATGAATCTAACATACCAGTCTTCCATTGAAACAGATGTCTCATCTGCCGCAACAGATGATTTATCTGTTTAAACAGATGGATCATATGTTGGATTCATGATCGGGTTCTATCCATCATTGGAAAAACAGCACAATAACAGTTACCCAGATGAAAAATTCAGCTAAAAATCATAATTTGACTTACCAAAGTCTCCTATGAAGTAATGCCAAAGTGGAAAGTGATGTACGAAATAAGATTTAACCTAATAAATTGGCCAAATAGCAACAGTAGCAGTAACAACAACAATAACAACGACAATCGTCAACAAGAAGAAGATGAAGATGACAATGAAGTAGAAGATGATGATAATGAAGAAGATGATGATGAATAAAACAGCAACAACAATGAACAACAAAAATCGCTAAGAGAGAGAAAACAACAATGGATGAGAAGAAAGAGAAAGACGTCTTTCCCCCCCTCCGTTTTCCGCTTTATTAGGTAAACATTTGGATCAAAATGTAAATTTAAAAACTTGTAGGATATTCTCAAACTTACCAAACTTTCTTAATCCATAATAAAGTAATTGTCACCTCCACTCAATTATTAGGACTTGTGTCACTTACACCTCATTTTAAAATTCTTTTGTCACCTACAGCCCAAAGCCCAGGAGACTTAGATGTATGCTGATATGACATACTTCTAAGACCTCCATTTCTATTTTACTTTTTTCTCAATCTTTTGACATTTTTCTTATTTTTTTCTCTATTTACTAGCACAATTCCTGAAATAGTAAATCAAACATTGCTGTTATAATTAATTTGTAATTCTTCATTAATCATTTTATGTAAATAGGTGTGTGTTCATTTTGGTAACATATTACTTAAAGCATTAATTGGACTCAACATTTATTAGTTATTAAGGAATCCTAAAAAATTCTATTTCCATTTTGATAATGGAGAAGCCTAGCAGCGCAATTTATGAGTATCAAATAAAACAACCTAAATCCAACTTTTACGTTTTATCCATTTCGTTTCATTTTCTCAGAATAATAAGAGCAACTCATTATTATTCATGAATGTGATCATGAACAGTTACTACTTTCCATCTCCCATTTTACTCAACATTTTACTGCATTATTATAATTTATGAATGTTATTATTACTTACATATATTTGGTATTCCATGGATTTTGGCAATCAAGTAAATTGATGCAGATGTAGAGGTCCATGAAGTACACAGTGACAGTGACAAAATAAGAAAAATTTGGTTAGCATGTTCCATTTTTCCACCTCCTTTCAAATATTATTTTATTGTTCATTTTTCCACCTTCTTCCAAGTATTGTTATTGATTATAAATTTATACCTTCGTGTTATCGATTATAGATATGCATATGTGACCCCTCACTATGACCTTTATTTAATTTACTATTTTATTTTTATTTCAAAACTTTTTCCGTTCATTTCTTTCTATTTATCAATTTATTTACTAATTAAAAACTATTATATTTATTACAATAATTATGTCAAATGAGTTACAAAATCTCTACCTTTTACTCTTCTCTACTTAAATTATATGTCTCCTCAACTCTCAGTTACTTAATTCAAATGGTTGAACCATTCTATAAATAACAAACACCTGTGAAATTATTGAATGTTGATTTTCATTTTTTACCATTTCTTCTTCTTTATTCACTTTTCTCTTTTCTCCCTTTTTGTTTTTTTCTTTCATGTATTTTGCAGCTCATCAAAGGATCCTTGAGATGAAAGATTGTCGAAAAATGAAGAGGTCTCGAGATAAAGAGGTAAAGAAAGAATTCTCTTATAGTTACACTAATTATTACTATTATTGTTTAGTTTTCAGTAAAAAAAATTGAAACATATAATTCGGTTATAATAATACTAATAATTACTGTTGTTGATTAATTTTCAGTAAAAGATTTACTATAAGATTTTTTAAATCTTTATCTTTTTAATTTATGATATTCTAATGTTTTGAGGTTAGTACTCTGAATGTTAAAGGAGAAAGGAATATAAATTATAAAGAAAATAAAAAGTAATTTATTTCTTAATAAGTGGAAGCGTTTGGATATTTCATAATTGAATTGTGAACTTCTTAATTCAATTTGTAAAAGATGTAGAAATAATATTACTTTTTACATTTCATTTTCTTTTCCTTAATTTCACGAATTCTCTTAATATTGAATTCCAAGTTGCTAGAATTGAAAAAGAAATATTGAAATCATAAGCAGTAATTCTTGTCATTGTTCATTTCATTTTAAGATTTTAAAAGTTTTAAATAACCTAAGATTAATTAATGGAGTATTATTTATAAATAATATTGAATTTGGTATGGAAGGTAAATAAGATCAGGTTACAATGTTGTGATATTTTCATTTCTATACATATGCAAAGCCAAAAAAAAAAAAAAAAAAAACTCCGTTTCAAAAAAATTAACGCACTTTCTTTTTTAAGCAGTTTAAAAAAATGATCTTTTTTAAGCAATACTTTAACTTCAACTTTTCACGTGTCAGGTTTAAGACTATAAGATTAAAGAATTTTGCTACATTTAACATACCTTTAATTTAAAATTACAAAATTTAAAAGTTATTTATTTTTTTAAAACTCTATATCAAGTCAAAATAGATCTTTATTTTAAAAACGGAGGGAGTAATTTTTTTCCCCTGTTCCATTAAAAAATTTCTCATTCATTAGTTTATTTTATGTTAAAAATCTAAACAGACTTTACTAAATACTCTATACATTATGGTTCTTCTCCTCCCCCTTCAGTGATTTAATGTGTATTAATATCCCAAGATAAAAATTAATAAGTTAAAAAACTAAATATCTTGCATGTTAGCAAATGAATTTTAAGTATGTCAATATTATCCCTTTTTTACCCAAAAGATTTGATTTTAGGTTTCAAAAGGATTTTTATTCTTAAGTGACAAAAGAAAACAATTTGTTCCGAAAAGGACCTTTAACAATCAAAATTCATGATCGCCACTTGGCATAATCTGGTGTGTCAAGTCACCTTTGAAAATTCTTTTTCAAAATGATTTTTTGACTCTTTCAAAACTAGTCCACGAACAAATATTTCGGTTAAGGAATTTTGTTGACCAAGGAGAAGGTGTTATGCACCCCTCGGTCCCGTAGTTTGACCACGATCGCTTCGTGGAGTATATCTTCTAGTACGACACTATGGAATGTATAAATCAGCAAAACACATAAACAAGGAAACAAACAACCAAACCAATCAAAATTTCAAAATTGTGTCCAGTCTAATTTATTACAAAACAAAATAAAAATACTGAAATGAAAACCTAAACTACTCTAATTACCCTAACTATGTTTTACCCGATGCCTGGGGCCTTGATCACGTACCTCCTTTGCATACATGATACTTCGGGGCATTCCTTGGTGAGTGAATATAATTTTTATCGCGACATTTCCTGGCCAAATAAGTACAAGAAATTTAGATGCGATGAAATAAAAACCATTCCATACATTCAAACATTCAACACTCCACCATCCCTAAATTTTGCCTACTCATGCTACCGTTTGCCTATCGATGCTCGGCCTAAAACATGATACTATTAAATTCGACGAAATAAACGTCCATTTCAAATCAAATGAACCAATTGATCAACCAAAGCCAATATTCACTTTTATCAATTTTTAATCCCACCCCAAGTCATTCTCGATCCCATGATTAACCAATTCTTATAAAATTCTACTAACCAAACCACGACAATTACAAAAGCTCAAACAACATTGAAACATACTACAAAATCACATCATCAATCCATCAAATTAAGTAAAATGAAGAGAAGGAGTTGAAGAATTAAACCTTAGAAAAAGCTTTCAAAATTAATGTATTATTTCGATTAAATTCAGTAGAATTCGCGTCTGAAACCTCAACAAGACGAGAAAATCTCAGCTTATATTCATTCATTTTTCTTGGTTCTTCGCTAAACTGAACCAGAAACACGAAGCGGTGGTCGAAAATGGAAACATGTTGCAATTTTCAATGAGTTTTCGACAGGTTTTGATTATTTTTTGTTGGATTTTCGGTGGTGGGTGATGCTGGTAGCTTTGATTTCATTTCCAATGGGGTTCTTTGGTCATTGGCGGAGAATTTGGATGCCATTTTTCAGCGAAATCTCACCTAAAAAATCAAATGCAGACACTCAATTCAATCTTTCTCAATTTTGTTCCATTTCCCTCAATTTTTCTCTCCCTCTCTCAATTCTCTCCCTTAATTTCCCACTTCAGTTAACTCTCTATTTTTTTCTTTTTTTGATCAACTGTCTATTTTTCTTCCCCCGATCAACTCTCTGTTTTTTAACCTATTTTTACTATTTTTCTATGTGTGCCTTTCAATTACTCACTGTGTGTGCATTTTTGTGAATCTCTAATGTGTGAGTGTGTGTGCCTATTCCAATTTTCCAGTAAACTGTCTGTAGAGAATTGTGTATGTGTGTGTGGTTGTTAATCCATGGGAAAATAGGGTTTTTTTCCGATGGTGGGTCTGTGAATCTATATTAGTATGTATGTTTGTGTATTGTTATATTGTGGATGGTCTTCTGTGTGGTCTGTGTAATGGTGTGTGTATTTATTATGAATTTTTTTATCCCTCCCATTAAAAAATGGAGAAGTGTGTGTATATATGAAAGGGGAAGAAAAACGTAAAAAAGGTTAGGGGTAGGGGCCACGTGGGTATGGGGTAGGGGTAGGTGGTTAGGATAAGGTAGAAGGTGTTTAAATTTGATTGGTGAGTGGTTAATTTATTAAGAGTTTGTTTATTTGGCTTTTAGTGAAGGGATTATCACAGGGGGATGAGGTACGCGGTAAAACATAGTCAAAGATTGATTTTGGGAGGGACGAAATCACGTTTCTGCATCATGCCCCTTTTTGAATGTAAACATAAAGTGTTTTTAGACAAAGAAGTAGACAACGAGACCGAATTTTGATTCGACCATTATTCAAAGGGAGGAAATAGAAGTAAGGAATGCAATCGATTCTTGATTTTGGACATCCTACTTACCCAGATTAAGAGGGGATCATGTCACAGGTATTTCAAAGGATTGGAAGGAGAGAAACCATATCGAGTTGGAGAGTCGATTGAGGTCCTATCAAGATTCCGATCCACGGCTCTGTTATTACATCAAGAATGAAAACTACAAGTTAAAAAGATAAATGAAATTACAAACATGTTATCTATGCATCTTTTCTTGACTCTTGACTTGAGACTTCTATGACTTCAAAAGTGATAAATGGTCTGATTTTCTTTGGGTTAAACTTTGATCATGCTCACGAGGAACTTCTAAAATTTGAACTTGAAGTTGAAAATCTTCACCCTTTTCAGTTGAGTTCTAAAAATAAAGTCTTATTTTGTAGGAGAGTTCTGAACAGAGAGTGAAGTCCCATTTTCCAGGAGGGTCCTAAACAGAAAGTAATGTCCCATTTTTCAAGAGGGTCCTGAACAGAAAGTAATGTCCCATTTTTTTGGAGGGTCCTGAACAGAAAGTGAAGTCCTATTTTTTAGGAGGGTCCAGAACAGAAAGTAAAATCTCACTTTTCAGGAGGGTCCTGATCAAAAAGTAATGTCCTATTTTTCAGGAGGGTCCTGAATAGAAAGTAATGTCCCATTTTTCAGTAGGGTCCTGAACATAAAGTAAAGTCCTATTTTCCAGGAGGGTCCTGAACAGAAAGTAATGTCTCATTTTCCAGGAGGGTCCTGAACAGAAAGTAAAGTCCCATTTTCCAGGAGGGTCCTAAATAGAAAGTAATATCTCATTTTTTAGAGGGTCCTGAACAGAAAGTAATGTCCCATTTTCCAGAAGGGTCCTGAACAAAAAGTAAAGTCCCATTTTTTAGGAGGGTCCTGAACTGAAGTTCCAAATAACAGGAATTAAATTTTCTTTTTTCCCCAGTTTACCATCAAAAAGGTTTTGCGGGTGTCAAACCCAATCGCAACTACTTGGAACAATGTATAATGCAAATATGAATTAAGATTCGTATCAACAATTGAACTTTTTGAGGATAAATTGAATGATCGAGACCAACAAGTTCGTCTCTTAGATTAAAAGTGAGAGATCCAAACTAAAAAGTACATCTTTAGGATTAACAACTCAAATTATGGAGTGCACCTCCTACCTATGAAACATGAAAGAACCAAATTAGAGAGTGTCTCTTAGAGGTACAAAATGTTGAGTTTTATCATAATTGTGATTACCAAACTTGTACAACAACACCGCCTCTTGAATTTGTAAAAATGAGGAACCGCACCTCCAAATATTTGTAGTTTGAATCCTTTGATTTGAAGGTAGCAAGTGTTCCTGTTTCATATAAAGAAAACTTGTGAGTCTAAAATAGGGCGGTTGGCTTGCGGCTTTGGCTTTCAAGGCAATCGCACTTGCACTGGTCCCATTTAATTTTGCTTCCAACTAATGACATATGTAATCGACTTTTTGCATCATTGAACCAAACTCGAATTATTGAAAGTGACTCTAAAACAAATACAGTATTCTTCATTTTGCTGTGTTTCTCAGATAATTTTGTTGAACCTTGTATTTCCTAGATTCCCTAAACTTATTTTTCTGAAAAAACTTTCTTCTTGTCTTATTTCGATTTACAATCATGCTTTTTTCATGTGTTGGCCTTTTGTCTTTCTTTGTGAAATTAAAAAGTTGGTAGCAAGTTTTGAAATTCTTTCTCACTTGTTTTGACATGAACTTGACTCAAAGAAATGAGAAAAAAATAATTTTCTGTTCGAATGAAAGACTCAAAAGGACAAAAATAGAAATATAAAGAATAGAGAAAAGACAATGTTTGTCCCTTTTTGAAAATAAAGCAAAGAAAATTTATCAAAAAATGACAATCAATTCTAATGATTATGTCATACGTTTGGATTAAGCTGCCTGATATTTTAATCCAAACTTTCCACCAATTATTATTGAGTTAATGTCCTTGAAATTGAGTTGATTCCTTGGGCCAACCGTATTCATAGACCTTATTCGGCTAGTGATGCCTTGAAGGGTTTTCGCCAACTAGCCTCTATCATTTTCTTTCTCTTAGCTCACCATTGCCCTAGGGTAATGAGACTCTTTTTTCAATTTCTTAATCTGAGTGACTGTGAGGATTTTCACCAATAAGACTATCATTTTCGTTTTTCTCAGTTCACCATCGCCTTACGATGCCTATGAAGGTTTTCACTAATAAGACTCTTTCATTTTTATTTCTCTCCCAATTCCTTATAATGAGGAAGATAAGTAGAACCCAAATACCTCATCATATCCATTGCATGCTTAGCCTTAACAGTCTCAAAGATTGATATAAAGGTCTTTCCTTGGTTGTACTTTGGCTTTTGGATAGGGTTAGAAAGAAAGGATGGAAGGAGACTCAAACGACACCTGAAGTAGGGTCGGACTTACAACTTTTGAAATCGACTCAAACAACGAAGATTAACTCATTTTCCAATTTCTTTTGACTGGGTAATTTTAAATTTCTTATTTAGTTGGACCAAGCCCAGAGTAGAACAGCCTACACATCTCACCCCCGAGAGAGGAGAATCAGGTCATACGTAGTTTCGGAAACTTGTTCTTTGCTTGATTCTGATTTCCTTTCTTTTTTTTGACTCTTTTTTCTCTTTAGGACCCTTTCAAACTCTATTTTTCTTGAAACTTTTTTTTCTTTCTTTTTTACACACGTTTTCTCTTTTTTTTTGAAACTTTTTTGACTCTATTTTTTGTACTCGACAGTTTTTTTTAATTTTGTTGGTTGTATCTTGATTCCAAAAGAGGGGTATGAAAGAAAATATAACTAAATCTCAAACGGGGTAAACAAAGGATAACACAATGTTTGGAAAGCAAAATGAAATGTCTTCTTCATAACAATCTTTAAAAATATGAGAACATAACATGCAATATATAAGTGGGAGATGAAAATCATTTATGACCTTTTTTTACAATACCGACTTTAACTGGGCCTGTGTGTCACTACTTTTTCTAGTACAACATACAACTTCACGTTTCTTGTTCATTCCTCACATAGAATGACTCATGCTTTTGTGGAGCTAATTTTCTTTCTGTTCCTCTTGCAATAATATCGTGCATCCACTATTTGACCTAATTGAGATATTGTAATACCTCGCAAAATCCTCTTCCAGTCTGAGCCTTAGAGCGTATTTGGTAAAGCGAAAATCCGATTCAAACTATTTCGAAAATATCCTCCCAAGTATGAAATACTTTGAATCGTGTGGGAATCTATTTGAGCTGGAATTAACATCATAGAGGTCCCCTAACTTATGGACGAGTTGAAAACTTTCCTATCGTTCAAGTTTTAGTGACCGTCAAAATTTGGGTCAACTTCAATCGACCATAACTAGTTGTATATGAATAACTGGGTGGATTTATATATATAAAATAAAATATATTTGAATTAGCTTTCCAACGATACCAATTTCTCCTAAATATGATATCGGAGCAAAGCGTTATGCCCATTTTACTCCAGCATGTCAAGCTGAAAAATGGTGACGACGTTTCTGATGGGCTATCACGTTTCTGACAACCTTTTTGACGACGACATCACATTTTGACGACATTTTTGATGACTTCGTCAGCCCTGGGAAGAAAATCAAGAATTAGACCCCTTTTGTGACAACCTTCGTGACGGCCTATCACGGACCTGACGACCTGTCACGGATGGCGTCAAGAACATTTTTTCCAGCAATTCAAGGGCATTTTTGCAAGGGTATTTTGGTCATTTCCCACTTTTTTGACCCTCTATAAATATGAGGAACCCTCATTCAAACCCTAATTTCTCAATTTCTCTTCCAATTCTCTAAAGAGAGAATATCTAAGGTTTCAATTCAAGAACCTTAATCCTCCAAAAATTCATCCATAAATCTTCAAGCTTTCCTCAAGAATCAAGTTCCTCATAGTGTGGGCTTCAAGAATTTATTTATTTCAAGTGTGGATAAAGTTTCAAGCACTAAAGTTGATCCAATTTCAAAGGTTAAGGTATGTAGATGTTGATTCTTGGGTCTCTTTCATCCAAGAAGCTCAAGAACCCTTTTTAAAAATAAAAGATTTTTATGTTTATGAGTTGTTAATGATTTGTATGAGTTGAAATGAATGTTTAATGTGTTGTTGAGTTTTGATTTATGTTTGCCTACAAAATTTATGAGCTTTGACCCTAGTATGTGGAATTCATGTGATATTTGTGATAGAACCTCTTGAAGTTGTTTTTCCATGTGATGTGTTCATGACTTTTGGGTGTAGAAATGGTTGAATAAGTGAAGAACGTTCCCCATAGGTTTGATAAAGAGCTTAGGTGAAGCATAAGGGCCACTATATTATGTTGAATAGGAAACCCCAAATTGTGAGTTAGTCCATGCATGCCTTAGTGAGTGAAATATGCCAAGATAGCATGAAATCTTTCAGTAGGTGTAAAATCGGTCGTGTCTAATGATTGTTGAAAGACCCTACTGAACAAGTCGAGATATGATAGTTGTAAATTCCCTAATTTTGTGCTCTTTCATATATGCTAAGCTTTTAATACATGTCAAGTGGTTAGCAAGTAAATAGTGACGTGTTAGTATGAAGTTTCCCTCAAATCAAGTGATATCCAAATACATGACAAGACCGATATAGGTATGAAGTACTTGATATAAGATCTCATTGAATGGGGTATAATCTAATAGCATGTCTTTCCTAGGCTAGTATATGATAGTGAATCGATGTTGATGATCCTTAAAGGTTTGGAGTGACCCTTTGATGGTTGTGATGATGAATAGAGGTCTACGTTTCCTAAATACTTAATGCGATGTCCTAAGTATCTTGAGAGGGAAAGTATGTTATGATGCTCAACTACTTGAAGTGATTCTTTAACGATTGTGATAATACATGAATGATTGTAATGATGAATGAATGCTTTTAATGACGAATAAATGATTGTAGTAATGAATGGATGACCGTGATGATGCATGAATGATTTGTGATGAAGAATGAGTATTTCTTACTTTTATGTTGTCGAGTCCTAGGGGTATTTATACCTGAAAATAGAGTTGTTGTCTTGAGCCTGTGTCAGTTTTTTGATAATTCCAATCGAGCCATGATTCTCAAAACTCAGTAAACTATAGAACTCTGTATCCTCAGACAAGTGCGAAGCTTAATAAAGCTCAATAATCTCAGTTATCTCTGTAATCTCTGTATCACTAGTAATCTAGCCCCAGACTTGTAATCAGCTCAGTTCTAATAGTATTCAAGTCATTCAATCCTAATCTTAGAAGCGATTTGAGTAATCTATTCAAGCTATGTATCATCAGTCTTATACCATGATTCGATATCTTTTCCATCAGATATGGAACCAAGTGATCTCAGCGTAACTCAGTCAAACCTTTTGAGTAATATGATCAGTGTCAAATTCAGTTCAACCAGTGTTCAGTTGAGAATTCAGTTCTGAGACTTTCAGTTGGGAGTAGAAACTAGCACTGAGCGAGCTCAAGGATGGGATCTCACCTACTAGTAGAGGGTGTAATTCTTAGAAGTAATCCTTGTGCTCCAGAACTACGTAGCTAGCGTAGGTCGATACATCACACCTGTTAGTTGAGGGTAGATGAGAGACATCATACCTGCTAGATGAAGGTAGATGAGGTGGCTTGACCTGCTAGATGAGGGCTTCACCGTTCTCGTTTGAGGACCTGCTAGATGAGGGTCACATAGAGTTGTCTTTACTAGTGGCGCGGTAATGACACCCTTCCAACTGGGCATAGGTTGGACCCCACCTGTGGTAGGTTGGGGCATATTATTTAAGTGACTACTTCCCACAGTTTAAATTTCAGATTCAATCTCAGTTTCAGAATCAGTCTTCAGAAATTAGAACTGTCAGATACAGTCATCTATCATTGTGAGGAACTCAGATAATTCCATTGATTTATGGACCATCCCATCAGATAAACTTGGTCTCACATACAGTTATTTGATATCATATTCATAGATATTCCATCAAACAGGATTGATCACAGTATCAGATTTCTATTGAGTATTCTTGTTGTCAGATTCAGATATAATCATATTTCTTATCATTGATAAAGCTTTCGAAATCATCTGTTAGAAAGGTTGATCTCTAATCCTGTCAGTCAAAAGCAGTAAGTCTAAGAATTCAGTCATTAATGTAAGCAAATCCAGATCCTCAGTTATCAGTACCAGACGAGTCAGTGATTCAGTATCTTAGTGTCAGTAGTAAGTTCAGTCTGCAGTAAAGTGGTATCTTAGTTTCAGTATCTAGAGTTGCAATAATTGTGTTCATGTTCTGTGCATTTATGTATGTGTTCTCATGCGGCATTTTCATGATTATTCAATTTAGATATTGCGCATGCATGAACCCTTGCATTAGCCTACCCCGTCTACATACTCGGTACATTTTTGTACTGATACATTTGCGATATGGTGTTTTATTTGACACCACAAGTTCAGAGGCATAGGATCTAGTTTATCCTCAGCAGTTTGGTCCCAGTCAGCAGCAGCAATAGTGAGTCCTCTTCTTTTGAGGACGAGTCTCAGTTTACTACTATTATTTCAGACTTTGTTTATTTTCTATTGACGGAGTTAGTTGGGGACATGTCCCATCAACTCCAAAGTTCAGATAGTTAAATGGCTTTTCAGATGGATGTATTAGTATTCAGTTTTCAGCTTTGAGTATGTATAGATGTGTTGAACCTTATGGAAAGTTTCTGCATTTTTTTCCAGATATTATGCAGTGTACAAGTATAGATATCAGAAAGGGTTAGCTTGTGGTCCTTCGGGTCTATAAGCACTGTGTGACATCTCGGGATGGGATCTGGGGGTGTTACAAACTTGGTATCAGAGCCTAAGGGTCAATAGTGTCCTAGGGAGTCTGAAAAGCCGCATCTAGTAGAGTCTTATGCATGGGTGTGTAGCGCGCCACATTTATGTACAAAAGGCTATAGGATGTACTTAGGAGTAGTTTTTCTTCTTTCAGTATTTAGATCGTGCGATTGAGCATGAGCTCAAGTTGATCCTCAGTCTAATCCATGTATTCTTCAAATTACAAAGTATGCCTCCTCGCAAAGATTTTGTCCTTGGGGTAGATGACCAGCCCCCACATCCAGTAGATCCTGAGAATTAGGGTGTGTCGCATGCAGAGTTCAGAGCTGCATTCACTACCTTAGCCCAGGAAATAGCTTCTCAGAACAGTTTGCAGAATGTTGTCCTATCTAGGCTTTTAGCTGACACTCAGCAGAATGAGGGGAGAGAGCGTAGGATGGATCAGAGGACTAGAACCAATAACTCTACACTAAGATTAAGGAGTAGTAACTGCTCCCAATTCCATATGAGATCCTCAACACCAGTTTTTCTATCAGTCCAGGCATCGGTACCTAAACCTAAGAATGCTAGTCGAGAGGGAGCATCAATCTCTAAGTCACTAGGTCGTGGGAAGAGTGTTCTTACCTACCCATGCTGCGAAAAGTGTGGTAGGCAGCACAGGGGTGTATGTAGAGCCGGCAGTAGGGGGTGTTTTGGATATGGTAGGCTAGGCCACAAGTTACGAGAGTGTATAATACTAGCTCAGAGGGGTAGAGATTCGCGCCAGCAGGAAGCCACTTCCAGTACTACTAGTGGTGTTCATACCCATCTGCATTGTGGAGAGTGTGGCAGGAGCCACCAAGGTATGTGTAGAGCCAATAGCGATGTGTGTTTCGGGTGCGGTGAATCAGGACATAGAATGCAAGAATGTAGAGTGCTGACTCAAAGGGGTAGACTTCAGGGGCTTCAGACCCGCCTTGATCGAGAAGGATTCCCGGAAGTAGACCCGGGTAAGTTATGAGCCCTTCTTCTTTATGATATGCATTGTTAGGTCCTTTGTTTCCATTTTGAGTTTATATGTTAGCATGAGTCATGCATAAGTTTCAGATCTTGATTGGTCAATCATGACCCAGTTGTAGGTGCCCCGCGCATCGCCCCAATATTTCAGAGAATGTGTTTAGTGGGACATAAAGCCCCAAGGAGGAGATACCCCATAGTATTATGATGTTGCATGCCATTAGATTCATCCAGATGCATGTTCAAATCTTTTTTATGAAATTAGCATCAGTTGTCACTGCATTGTCAATCATTATTGCATTGTCAGTCGTGCTTTCAAAAGTCAGCTTAGACAGACATTCATGCATTAAATATGCACATTCAGTAAAAAGAGTTCAGCTTGTCAGCGTGTGTTCAGTCGTGTATTCATGAGATCATCCCAATTATGAGTCCATGCATTAGATATGCATGTGTATTATGAGAATTCAGCTATGCGTATCATCAGTCGAGTATTCCATGCATCATATCTGCATGCCCGGTGTGAGAACTCTATATGTCAGTCGTTCCAGTTGCGTAGTCCTGATCTGAGATGTTTCCATTTCTTGAGTAAGTTCTGTTGATCCCTATTCTCAGTCTATCAAGCGACATTCGAGGGCGAATGTTCTCAAGGGGGAGATAATGTAATACCCCGCAAAATCCTCTTCCAGTCTGAGCCTTAGAGCGTATTTGGTAAAGCGAAAATCCGAGTCAAAATGTTTCAAAAATATCCTCCCAAGTATGAAATAATTTGAATCGTTTGGGAATATATTTGAGCATGAATTAAGATCATAGAGGTCCCCTAACTTATGGACGAGTTGAAAACTTTCCTATCGTTCAAGTTTTAGTGACCGTCAAAATTTGGGTCAACTTCAATCGACTATAACTCATTTTATATGAAGAACTGGGTGTATTTATCTATATTAAATGAAATATATTTGAATTATTTTTCCAACGATACCAATTTTGCCTAAATCCGATGTCGGAGCAAAGAGTTATGCCTATTTTACTCCAGCATGTCAAGCTGGAAAACGGTGACGACGTTTCTGACGGGCTATCACGTTTCTGGCGACCTTTTTGACGATGACGTCACATTTTGACGACATTTCTGATGACGTCATCAGCCCTGGGAAGAAAATCAAGAATTGGACCCCTTTTGTGACGACCATTCGTGACGGCCTATCACGGACCTGACGGCATGTCATGGATGGCGTCAAGAATATTTTTTCCAGCAATTCAAGGGCATTTTTGCAAGGATATTTTGGTCATTTCCCACTTTTTTGACCCTCTATAAATATGAGGAACCCTCATTCAAACCCTAATTTCTCCATTTCTCTTCCAATTCTCTAAAGAGAGAATATCTAAGGTTTCAATTCAAGAATCTTAATCCTCCAAAAATTCATCCATAAATCTTCAAGCTTTCTTCAAGAATCAAGTTCCTCATAGTGTGGGCTTCAAGAATTTATTTATTTCAAGTGTGGATAAAGTTTCAAGCACTAAAGTTGATCCAATTTCAAAGGTTAAGGTATGTAGATGTTGATTCTTGGGTCCCTTTCATCCAAGAAGCTCAAGAATCCTTTTTAAAACTAAAAGATTTTTATGTTTATGATTTGTTAATGATTTGTATGAGTTGAAATGGATATATAATGTGTTGTTGAGTTTTGATTTATGTTTGCCTACAAAATTTATGAGCTTTGACCCTAGTATGTGGAATTCATGTGATCTTTGTGATAGACCCTCTTGAAGTTATTTTTTCATGTGATGTGTTCATGACTTTTGGGTGTAGAAATGGTTGAATAAGTGAAGAACATTCCCCATAGGTTTGATAAAGAGCTTAGGTGAAGCATAAGGGCCACTATAGTATGTTGAATAAGAAACCCCAAATTGTGAGCTAGTCCATGCATGCCTTAGTGAGTGAAATGTTTCAAGATAGCATGAAATCCCCAAGTAGGTGTAAAATCGGTCGTGTCTAATGGTTGTTGAAAGACCCTAGTGAACAAGTCGAGATATGATGGTTGTAAATTCCCTGATTTTGTTCTCTTTGATATATGCTAAGATTTTAATACATGTCAAGTGGTTCACAAGTAAATAGTGACGTGTTAGTATGAAGTTTCCCCCAAATCAAGTGATATCCAAATACATGACAAGACCGATATAGGTATGAAGTACTTGATGTAAGATCTCGTTGAATGGGGTATAATATAATAGCATGTCTTCCCTAGGCTAGTATATGATAGTGAACCGATGTTGATGATCCTTAAAGGTTTGGAGTGATCCTTTGGTGGTTGTGATGATGAATAGAGGTTTATGTTTCCTAAATGCTTAATCCGATGTCCTAAGGATCTTGAGAGGGAAAGTATGTTATGATGCCGAACTACTTGAAGTGATTCTTTAATGATTGTGATAAAACATAAATGATTGTAATGATGAATGAATGCTTGTAATGATGAATAAATGATTGTAGTGATGAATGGATGACAGTGATGATGCATGAATAATTTGTGATGAAGAATGATTATCTCTTACTTTTATGTTGTCGAGTCCTGGGGGTATTTATACCCGAAAATAGAGCTTTTGTCTAGAGCCCCTGTCAGTTTCTCGATAATTCCAATCGAGCCATGATTCTCAGAACTCAGTGAACTATAGAACTCTGTATCCTCAGACAAGTACGAAGCTTAATAAAGCTCAGCAATCTCAGTTATCTCTGTATCGCTAGTAATCTAGCCTCAGACCTGTAATCAACTCAGTTCTAATAGTATTCAAGTCATTCAATCCTAATCTTAGAAGCGATTCGAGTAATCTATTCAAGCTCTGTATCGTCAGTCAGATACCATGATTCGATATCTTTTCCGTCAGATACGGAACCAAGTGATCTCAGCGTAACTTAGTCAGACCTTTTGAGTAATATGATCAGTGTCAGATTCAGTTCATCCAGTGTTTAGTTGAGAATTCAGTTCTGAGTCTTTCAATTGGGAGTAGAAACTAGCACCGAGCGAGCTCAAGGATGGGATCTCACATACTAGTAAAGGGTGTGATTCTTAGAAGCAATCCTTGTGCTCCAGAACTACGTAGCCAATGTAGGTCGAGACATCACACCTGTTAGTTGAGAGTGGATGAGAGACATCATACCTTCTAGATGAGGGTAGATGAGGTGGCTTGACATGCTAGATGAGGGCTCCACCGTTCTCATTTGAGGACCTGCTAGATGAGGGTCACATAGAGTTGTCTTTAGTAGTGGCGCGGTAATGACACCCTTCCAACTAGGGAACAGGTTGGACCCCACCTGTGGTAGGTCGAGGCATGTTATTTAAGTGACTACTTCCCACAGTTTCAGTTTTAGATTCAGTCTCAGTTTCAAAATCAGTCTTCAGAAATCAGGACTGTCAGATACAATCATCTATCTTTGTGAAGAGCTCAGATAGTTTTATTGATTTATGGACCATCCCATCAGATAGACTTAGTCTCACATACAATTATTTGATATTATATTCCGAGATATGCCGTCAGACAGGCTTGATCATAGTATCAGATTTCTATTGAGTATTCTTGTTGTCAGATTCAGATATAATCATATTTCTTATCATTGATAAAGCTTTCGAAATCATCTTTTAGAAAGGTTGACCTCTAATCCTGTCAATCGAAAGCAGTAAGTCTAAGAATTCAGTCATTGATGTAAGCACATCAATATCCTCAGTTATCAGTATCAGATGAGTCAGCGATTTAGTATCTCAGTGTCAGTAGTGAGTTCAGTCTGTAGTAAAGTGGTATCTGAGTTTCAATATCTAGAGTTGTGATAATTGTGTTTATGTTCTGTGCATTCATGTATGTGTTCTCATGCGGCATTTTCATGATTATTCAATTTAGATATTTCGCATGCATGAACCCTTGCATTATCCTACCCCGTCTACATACTCGGTACATTTTTATACTGACGCATTTGCGCTATGGTGTTTGATTTGACACCATAGGGTCAGAGGCACAGGATCCAGTTTATCCTCAGCAGTTTGGTCCCAGTTAGCAGCAGTAGCAGTGAGTCCTCTTCTTTCGAGGACGAGTCACAGTTTACTACTATTGTTTCAGACTTTGTTTATTTTCTTTTGATGGAGTTAGTTGGGGACATGTCCCATTAACTCCACAGTTTAGACAGTTAGAGGCTTTTCAGATGGATGTATTAGTATTTAATTTTTAGCTTTGAGTATGTATAGATGTGTTGAACCTTATGGCAAGTTTCCACATTTTTTTTCCAGATATTATGCAGTGTACAGGTACAGATATCAAAAAGGGTTAGCTTGTGGTCCTTCGGGTCCATAAGCACCATGTGACATCTCGGGATGGGATCTGGGGGCATTACAGATATGTCTTTCCATTGATGACCAAGTTATTATTGTGGTTCTAAAAATAATTACCTTAATTTTGAAAGAAGGCTTCAACATGGTCCTTAAATGTCTCAACACTCTACCTATTTATAATGCCCCAGGAGTACACCTGGATGTCACACGGTGCTTACAGTCACAAGTGACCAGACGCTAACCTACAAGCCGGTACCTGTTGTGAGCACTGAACAAACTAATAATAAAGGATACACATGTTTGAAAAATGAAGCTGGATAGGCCGTAAGGTTTAAACATTTAAAATATATCTAAAATAACAAGTTAAAAAATAATATTATAAAGACTGCCAATAACATCTGATAACTGACTAACTGTCTGAAAGTGTCCAAAAGTCTCTAACTGACTGACTATAGTATTGATGTGACAAGTCCCCAACTAACTCCGATTGACTACTGGACTGGAATACTGAAATAACATAATCGGTCCTCGAAATATAAGGACTCACCACTGTTGTTGCTTCTGGTGCGTTGGGATATCTAGGTGCAATCGGGAACCTGAGCATCCGAACCTATGATATGAGAAATCATAGCGTAAGAAATAGGTATGCGGTTAGTAATTTGAATGTATTGGTATGCTAAATGAGGTTAGGCTGATATGCATGGCTCACGTGCATGAATAATAACTGACTAAATGAATGGCATGAAATAACTGATTTATAGTATGTGTGAAAGCTATAAAATCAGAGAATGCATGACCAAGCATATGATATGATACTGGAATGGTCTATTAAACTGAAATACTGAGATACTGATACTGAACAACTAATAACTATATGCCATGGCCAAGCAAGCCTGAAACTGAACTCTGAACTGAATACTGGACTGAAATTGTGGGAGTTATCATCTAACTGATATGCCCTAATTAAGAGTTAATTGGGGTCCAACCTGTGACCTCTGTTAGAAGGGTGTCAGTACCGTGCCACGGGTACTAACACTGGTTGCATGGATCCACTGAAATAAAGTCCCGAAGGACTAAAGAGTTACCCTCTACTGGAAGGTGCTCTGGTGAGATATGTGTTATCCCTCAACTAGCAGGTTAACATCTCTAACCTACACTGGCTACGTAGTTCTGGATCACAGGGATTGCTAATAAAGGTCACACCCTCAACTGGAAGGTGAGCTCTCAACCCTAGGTTCACTCGGTGCTAAATCCTACTCTCAACTGAACTGACTCGGATTACTGAACTAAGTTAAACTTGACTGATAGGATAACTAACTGAACTGATAATACTCATATATGCTTGAAAACCATTCTGAAGTACTAGGACTAAGTAAACAACTAAATTTCGGGTATTCATAACCCCCAGGACTCGATAACATCAAGAGTAGGAGCATATCAAAGTTTTCAAATGCATAATAAGTAGTCATTGCTCAAAATTCATCTTTTAGACATTTCATCAAACACTTTAAATTCATGAAATTAGGCATGAGAATGGTTGAAACATATGGGAATAACAAAATCATAACACTAAAACCATACTTTGGGGATTTGACATGAAATTTCATGCTTTAAACGTGTAAGGGCTACTTTCCAACTAAAACAATTGTAATCATCATGCATAATTGAAATTCCCCAAAAAAAAAACTTCATGAAAATAACTCATTGTAAACATTTAAAAATAGGTTCTTGGACTCCATGGGTGAAAAAGGCCCATGGATGAACATCTAACATACCTTTAGACTTTAATCTTGCAAGAGAATTAACGTTCTTAATCGTTCTTGGGTGGTGAATCTTGAATTCTTGAGTTTTCTTGAAGGAACAATGGTTGAAATAGATGAATTTGGGTGCTGGCTAAGGTTTATGTTAAAGAGGAATTGTGGAAATAGGGCATATGATGCCTTAACTGATGATAAATCCCATTTTTTTACGGATTGGGGTCATGGGAAAAGACCAGACTACCCTTGGGAAATTAAAATTCGTAACTGGAATGCTGATTAGGCTCTCACTATGACGCACCAAGGCTTCCACTGCTATTCCACCGCGTGCGCCACAATAGCGGTGACTTACTATTTTGGAAATCTAAACGTGGTCTAAACCTCATTCGAAAAATCCAAAACTTACCCAAGACACGCTACTTACACCCCTGAACATGAATCAACTCAAAAACTTACGTCTCAGGTCTGGGAAGGTCACTTTAAAAATTATCAAAGTTAAGAGGCCAAAAATAAAACTAAGCCTCCAACACTTAGCTAAATTTTCCGGTTCTAAGCCTCTTGCACATGTACTATGGGATGAATTGAGCTAAGACAATTACAGGGTATTACACTATTTCTCAAATGCTTTATTTTCAAACTTCATCCTTCTGATTCAATGTTTCATGATTAAACTGGATTTAAGATCTAGCCGAAATTTCGCAAGAATGTCATATTACTAGAACTGATATAAAATATACTGTGTAAATAAAACAAATAAACAACATATATTTAAAACACAAAGAAAAAGAGACACTCCATTTCGTTGAAATGAAAGACAGAAGGATTTAAACAAAGACGACAGAGAAACAAAACAAGATAGATTTCGAATTACAATCCTGAGATAATTCGGAAAAAAGAAAGGAAAACAAAACAAACTACTAACAATCCTTCCTGGTAAGGATAGGAGTGACTTTCCAATTGCTGAGCTTGATATGTTAGCCACTGATTTGCACATCACCATGACTAGAGCTTTCACCACTGTCAATATTCTGCACCATAATTGATTTATCTTGAATCATCTTTTCTATTCTCTTTTCAAAGCACGACAATCCTTAATACTGTGACCCTGAATATCAGAATGATATGCACATTGTATATTAGGATCAAAATTTCTTAAATATGGATCAGGATTATACCCAAGGAAAGGAGTGATTATGCAACACTGTACCAATCTCTGGAATAAACTGGCATATGACTCTCCAATTGGTGTGAAACCATCCCTAGACTTTTGCCTCTTGTCATTATTTAACTTGGATGAAACATCGAGCCTAGAAGGACTTTGATATGTTTGTGGTGTTGGAGGATGCCTCTGAGGAGTTGGTGCGCGCCTTTGTGAGTAAGAAAAGGGTTGAACATATGGTTGTACGCTATATACTGGTATGGAGGTAGGGAATTGAAGTATAATGGATTTTAGAAGTGATTATATAGAGCTTGGGTATGAGCTTAGACTTGAGACTGAGGGTAACTACGACGTGGTCTTCTTAGACGTGCCCGTTGTCCCACTACAATAGCAGTTGCATCTTTTCATTCTTCTTCCCTCCAATTTTCCTTAATTGATTGCAATATCGTCCCAAATATTTCACAAAATCCTCATGTCCATCATGTTCCTCAAATTTCGATATCTCAAATCCTGGAGAAAAGTTGACATTTGAAGACATGTCTCAGTCTTTATATGAAACATCTTCTTTACTCGCAAGTCCTAGGGAACTTTTCATAGCATTTTCTGCACTCTTAATTTTTTCAACCATTTTCTCTTGCTCTTCTGACCGCTAGACTTCTTGTTAAGAAATTTTAGTGGTCCAGTTAACTTAAAAGTAGGCTTAGAAGTATAGGAATGATCATCAAGAGTATTGAACATGGGTTCACTAGTGGCATGGGGAAGTACAACCATTGGGTGGATAGACAATGTGCAATCCTAAGTATAGGATTGAGCAACAAACACATAGATGAAATATGGTGTTTTGAATATAGTAGGCTTATAATGAGGAGCGAGAGAAAGAGAGGTGGAATCAGGTGTGCGTAGTTCGTCCAGATTGGACAATTGAAAATTAAACAACTGACTGAACCCCGACTTGAGAAACACGACCAAGACAAATGATGAAAAATGTCAAAAAAATCTATTTTGTGTTTTCAATATGAAGCTTTATAGAAAAATGATACCTACGACCTCAAAAGGAAAATCTCTTTGCATTATTATTTCTTTAGACGGAATTGCTCTAAAATAAATTCCTAACAGAAATAAAATATCTTTTTTGAATTTTCTGACATAGAAACATAAAGATACTAAAATATTTTTTTTTGACATTTTCACTATATAGAAGGTACAGGCACTTAAAACAAAAATCTTTTTTGAAATTTTCTTTTACAACAATGTATAAAGTTGCTACAAATACAAGTAAAATCTATTTTGTCATTTTCAATTAATGAATACGTGCCGAAGAAAAATAAAGAAAAAAACTTTTTGATATTTTTATTTTTTGAGAAACAGAGTGCAAAAGGTAAATATTTTTTTTTTGGATTATGTAAAATAAAGTCCATAAAAAACTCTAAAAGGCTATGAAACTCTTTTTTGACTCACTTTTTCTCTTTTTTTTCTTTTTTTTTCGAAATCTTCCTTGTCTTCACACTTCCTTTTAATTCTAGCATATATTTTTCCTAAATTAGTCCATTAAATGACCTTTCTACCCTCAAAGATGTAACAATTAGCACGTAAGGATGTTTTAGGGGTGAGTCTCCTTCAAAGGACCAAGTGGGTCCTGCTAGGTCTCAATATGACGCAAATAAGAATGACCTAAAGACTGACCTAGGCTGAAGTCCACTAACAAGGCTATTTGGGGGAGCGTATGGTCAATGGTGGCTGCGGTAGCTTTCTACCCACCCCATACCAGCCGACGGCTCCCCCTCCTAAATTAAGGGTGATCAACTAGAGGTCGTGTACACAGCGTGTACAGAGAGACTTATTGCGAAAGAAATGACTCGGGTTATGCAAATGAACAGATATAGAGAGATAACATATAAGAGAAAAAATGTAAATACGTAGAACATAGGCACTCAATAATGATAAAACAAAAACACAAACGATAATACAAACAAGGCATCTATATACCTATAGTGTCACAGTAAGCCGCTATAACTCAAAATAAAGCTTGAATTCTAAAAGTTCCCCAACAGAGTCGCCGGAGATGTCACACCTTTTTTTACCAAAAAGATTCAATTTTAGGTTTCAAAGGGGTTTTTATTATTAAGTGACAAAAGAAAATAATTTGTTCCGAAAAGTACCTTTAATAATCAAAATTCAGAGTCTCCACTTGACATAATCTGGTGTGCCAAGTCACCTTTGAAAATCTTTTTTCAAAATAATTTTTTGACTCTATCAAAACTAGTCCACGAATAAAGCTTTCGATTAAGGAATTCTATTGATCGAGGGGAAGGTGTTGGCACCCCTCGGTCCCATGGTTCGACCACGATTACTTCGTGGAGTATATCAGCTAGTACGGCACTATGGAATGTATAAACCAACAAAACACATAAACAAGAAAACAAACAACCAAAACAATTAAAATTCCAAAATAGTGTCCAGTCCAATTTATTACAAACCAAAATAAAAATGCTGAAATGAAAACCTAAACTACTCTAATTACCCTAACTTTGTTTTACCCTATGCCTCAAGCCTTGATTATGAACCTCCTTTGCATACATAATACTTCAGGGCATTCCCTAGTGAGTGAATACAATTTTTTCTTGGGGCATTCCCCAGCCAAATGAGTACAAGGAATTCAGATACGATGAAATAAAAATCATTCCACACATTCAAACATTCAATAATCCACCATCCCTAAGTTTTGCCTACCCATGCTACCGTTTGCCTATCGATGCTTGTACTAAAATATGATACTATTAAATTCGATGAAATAAACGTCTATTTCAAATCAAACGAACCAATTGATCAACTTAACTCAATATTCACTTTTATCAATTTTTAATCCCTCCCCAAGTTATTCTCGACCCCATAATTAATCAATTCTTATAAAATTCAACCAACCAAACCACGACAATTACAAAAGCTCAAACAACATTAAAATATACTACAAAATCACATCATCAACCCATCAAATTAAGTAAAATGAAGAGAAGGAGTTGAAGAATTGGACCTTAGAAGAAACTTTTAAAATCAACGTATTATTTCAATTAAACCCGGTAGAATCACCATTCGAAACCTCGACAAGACGAACAAATATCATCTTATATCCATTCGTTTTTCCTGTTTCTTTGCTAAACTGAACCAGAAACACAAAGTGGTGGCCAAAAAAGAAGACGGGTTGCTTTTTCAATGAGTTTCCGATGGGTTTTGATCGATTTTTATTGGATTTTCAGTGGTGGGTGGAGCTGGTGGCTTTGGTTTTTATTTCCAATGGTATTTTCCAGTCACTGACGGCAGGTTTAGATGATATTTTTTGGCAAAATCTGTCCGAAAAAGTCAAACGGAGCCGCTCAATTCAATCTCTCCCAATTCTGCTTCGTCTCCCTCGGTTTTGCTCTCCCTCTCTCGATTTTCTCTCCTAATTTCCCACTCTGGTTAACTCTCTATTTTTTTCTTTTCCGACCAACTATCTATTTTTCTTCCCCCGATCAACTCTTTATTTTTCAGCCCATTTTTTACTATTTTTTCTGTGTGTGTATCCCTTCAATTACTCAATGTGTGTGCATTTTTGTAAATCTCCAATGTGTGAGTGTGTGTGCCTATTCCAATTTTTCAGTGAGCTGTCTATAGAGAATTGTGTATGTGTGTGTATGGTTGTTAATCCATGAAAAAAATAGGGTTTTCTTCCAATGGTGGGTCTGTGAATCTATGTTAGTGTGTATGTTTGTGTATTGTTATATTTTGGGTGGCCTTCTGTGTGGTCTGTGTAATGGTGTGTGTATTTATTGTGAATTTTTTAATCCCTTCCATTGAAAAAATGGAGAAGCGTGTATATATGTGAAAGGGGAAGGAAAACGTGAAAAAGGTTTGGGGGCACGTGGATATGGGGTAGGAGTGGTAGGGGTAGATAGTTAGGATAAGGTAGTGGATGTTGAAATTTGTTTGGGAGAGTGGTTAATTTGTTAAGAGTTTATTTATTTAGCTTTTAATGGAGGAATTATCACACGGGGAAGAGGTACACAATAAAACATCGTCAAAGATTGATTTTGAGAGGACCGAAATCACGTGTCTACAAATATTATTTTTTTCTGAAAACATACACTTTGAGTAATAATGAAAAAAACCAAAAGATATACTAAATAAAATAAAAAAGAAGAAAATGACTACCAATACAAAGACATAGGTAGGATTAATATAAAGATTATGAGAAAAAATGTTAAAGTTGGATTAGTAAATCAATATAGAATATTTTGTTGGTTCTTAATTTTTCATATTGTTAATAAATTATCTCCTCGTTAAATTCTTTGGTCTTTTTATATTTTAAATTTTGTTCATGTTTTCTAATTAAATTGAGTAATTACTGTCTAGTAGTATCTCTACTTTTGATATTCGATAACATATTTATAGGTGATATTTAACATTAATTATACGTTATATTAAAATTTGAAAGTATCATTTTTGAAGATGAAGAGAGGAGTAAGAAGAGAAAAGCAGAAACAAGAAAATTAAAGATATGACAATTAAAGAGAAGAGAAGGGATAAAATAAGATAAGATGTGCATGCTAGATTAATTAGATTTGTATTAAATATATAAATAAATAGTTTTACTTTAAAATTTGTTAAAAATCTGTATGGAATGATGTTGAATCTTTTCTACTTTATTTAAGAAAAATAAAATTATCTTTTCACTTGTGATATATTATATAAAATTTAAGTATTTTATAAGGATAAAAACACTTAAGTGATGAAAATTTAAGAAAAATACATATATGAAATAAAAAGTGAATACTATAACCGATTAAAATTTTCAAACTAATTTTAAAACCTCAATCATACAAAAATTTAATTAATTCACGCGAAGCGCAGATGATATTCCCTAGTTGTTGTAATATTTATATCTCTTCAATTCCTTTTTAGATTAATGCAAATAAACACTCTTATAATACCCTTTCTTTCCCTTTTAGTTGTCATATTTCACTTGCTAAACTAGAATAAATTAATTTAGTATTTTAAAATACAATTTAAATATTCATAAACTACATAAAAGATACTCTAATTTACAACTCATGTCATATCAATATGGTGATAAAATATATTTTAAAATATTGATAAAGTTTATATAATTTGACTCTTAAAAGGTAAAAATAACAACTATTTATGTGTTCTAAATTAAGTTGGTTATACATTAAAAAGGTAAATTTTTATGTAATACAATTCTATCATTGAGTGGATTCAAACTTTACATTAATAATGTATATTATTGATTTTTTCTATACTTAAAGATAGCACTTGATTTATTCATAATACACAATTTAACGTATGTTTTAAGAATATTAAACCAACATTAATTATTTGATTTTTCACTCGGTGTTCGATATTCGCATTGGAGTATCGACTAATCTGGATCGCACACTGTAGGGTCCATTCTGGGGGTGACGCTCCCAACAGAATTTTCTCCATACCAAGGGCTCGAACTTGAAACCTCTGGTTAGTTGAGAAAATTGAAGAAAAGGTGTCTTTTAAGTCTTGAATGAAGGATTGGTGACATTGACCAACTTAAAGGGTCAAACATCATTAGGAAACTTGATTAAGTTAATTGTGGACTTGATTAATATTTTTAAAACTTTTTAATCTTTTCAAAAATACAAATCAACCCAACCCACACCCCTGTTCAATCCAAATCAACCACTTACTCTCTCTCCAGTTTCTCTCAACTCTCTCTCAACCAACAGTTCTGCAAAATTTCTCCCTTCAACCTCCGATGACAAATAGTCGGGCGAGTTCCTTTTTGACTTTCAACCGTCAATCAACGTGAAAACTTCTCCAGCAACAACAACTTCGAGTTCTTCGTCGTCCCATTTTCTTTTTTCACAGGTAAAAAATTATGAAGAAATAGAGGAACTTGAGCTAACTACTCTTCTAGTATTGAAATGTGGACTAAATAAAACCCTAATTTTTGGCATTTCTTCTTCTTCTTGTCGTACTGTTGATTCGAATTTGTTGGTGATTTTTTGTCACAGTTGATGTTCTTAGTGTGTGTGTATGTGTGAATATGTTGGTTTTGTTGGGTTGATTTATTGTTTGTCTTGATAAAAATGGTATTGCAACAGATGAAACATCTGATGCAACAGATAAAAATCTGATGCAACAGGTGAACAATTTAATAGATCATTCATCTGTTTCGACAGACGACTCATCTGTTTGGAAGAAATCTAAACAATATTGATCCAATAGATAACTGATTAGTGATCTGTTTTTATTCTTTTCAATGGTTTACTCTTTATTTTTCAACAAATTAGTGACTATTTTTATTCTTTCCAATGGTTTACTCATCCGTTACAACATGTCGGTTATATATTGCAACAAATAACATACCTGGTGTAACAGATTAGTGATCTATTTTTATGGTTTCCAACGGATTACTCATACATTGCAATGGGTCGGTTATATATTGCATCAGGTAAAATACCAGGTGCAACAGATTAGTATTGTTTTTATGGTTTCCACGGATTACTCATCCATTGCAACAGGTCGGTTATATGTTGCAATAGATAACATACCTGGTGCAACAGATTAGTTGTCTGTTGGAACTGTTAAATTACTGTTATGCATTAATCAATTATAATCTATGTTATGTTCCTGTTAATTTAAGATAACATGGCTCCCAAAAGAAAAGAAATAGAATCAAGTACAAGTAAAGGAACAAGTGCAGCTCGGCTACATCCACCACTCTATGAGCTTGCTTTACAAGTGTTATCTTAATCAGGAGTAGAAGATAATGAACATGGGGAGGAGGAATCTCTCAAAAGAGATGATTCAAACACTAATAGCCCTTCCGCCAAAGAGTTGGTAAAAACCTTCAGGATTGATCGTTATCCTATGAGAATGCAGTGCGATGGTGCCACTGATTTAACGGGTGATCTCGTGGTTAAGTCAGTCATGGGAAAATCTTTCGACGCCTTCAGAAAAATACTTCGAGAACAAAAATTGGATTCTTATTTCAGGGAAAGCTGCTTTGGGCAATATCTTGATTTGTCGGAGGACAACAATGCTCGTTTCTAGATGAAAATGGTATATGATCTTCTCAAGCGCAGGTTTATGTTTGAAAATAAAGATAAGATAGATGAGGTGTGGATAAATTACTATGGCATACCTTTTTGTTTTGGTTGGAAGGAGTTTGTCATAGTTACCGGACTAAAATGTTATCCTCTTTCTCTTTTTCAAGTTATACCTACTCTGATCCAAAAAAAGCACTCCGCACACCCAAAAAAGTAAAAGGCAAGTCGAGTGATCGTGATTACCTGGTGTTCATTGTTGATCCAAGCTTCAAAAATAAAAATCTTATAGAAGCGTTGACAGGTAAAAGACTTTCAAAGAAGCACAAGCAATCATTGTGCTTGGTTTGGTTTGTACATAATATTCTTTGGGCGAAAGACGTTAACAACAACATAAGCCTCGGTTTAATAAATCTGTCCGAGGATCTTAAGGCATGTAACAACTATCCTTGGAATTATGAAAGCTTCAAAATAACTGTCAAATATTTGTTGACTCCGTTAATGCCAAAAACAGTCAACTTATATGGCTTTCCATGGGCCTTCATGGTAAATATTTCTTTTATCATGATATGATTCATCATTTTTTAATTCAATAATACTTTTGATTTATTAGCGTTATGTTATAGGCTTGGGCATTTGAAGCCATTCCTTATTTGAGACAACAAGTGAACTACCAGGAAGAAGCTTCCTGTCCAAGAATTCTGAGATGGTTGTCGGCCAAAACAGATAAAAATGCAAAATTTCTTGATCTTTTCAATCCCCTCAAGAAAGCAGTAAGTCCAATTCTAATGAAGTTTTTGTTTTAATTAATGATTAAATAATTTCATCATCATTCTTAGTATATGTACCGATTTATTTTAGATTGTCTATCCGTGGCTTGTTCCGACCAACTGAGAGTTGAAGATGCCATTTTTCCTTACTTTATGGTTTGTTCAAACTTTATCGGACCCTAAGGTCGTTGATGGAATAAAAATGGAATTGTTTGGTGCAACAGCCATCACAAGAAAAATAATTTTGGAGGGTGGGGCTAATGATGCTCCTCTTACAGTTTTTGAAATAACAAGCCATTATGATTATGATCGTAATGGTTGTACAGATTTTGCCGTATCTAGAGAATGTTCTTCATGAAAATGTCAAGACTGCAAGTCGAAACACGATGGAGTGATTAATGCTATTAATGCACTAACTACTTCTATAAAGGAAATGACATCTAAGAGGGGTGTCATTCCATCAAAGAGAATTTCATATCCAGATACTCCGCTAGAGATCAAGACGGATAATAGGAGAAGGAAAGACACTTCCAAGGCATCATCAATCATAAAAAAAGCTAGATTGCAATGCCTCTGTCTTTGTCTTGCACCGACGTTCAGTGTGAAAGGGCCACAGGAGAGCACCATAAGCTGAAGAAGGTGAATGTACACCATCTGTTCCAAAAAAACAAATAGGCACATAACTGTTTCAACAGATGATACATCTAATAAAAATTATCAAACATATATATACATCTGTTGCAACTGTTGTCTAACCTGTTGCATCAGATTCGTTATATGTTTCAACAGATGAGTCTTATATTGCAACAGATGGGTCATCTGTTCAAAATTATCGTACTGCTCTGATTTACCTATTCGAATTTGTCCCAATAGATAATCCATCTACTGCAATATAATACTCATCTGTTTCAATAGATGGACAATCTGTTGTATATCTCTACTTAGCATTGGCAATTTTGGATTTCCAGGTGGATGTCACAGTAGAAGCTACTATCGAAGAGCATAATATCATAGTTGATAATCCATCAACTACTTCCAAAGATGAAGAAAAAATAGAGCCTGTCAGTTTGGGAGAACGAAAGAATTACCCGTTTGAAGGGTTCAACATCTTGGATGAGGCTCTAAAAAAACTAACACAGTTGATCAATGACTATTCAGAATGGATTGCCGATGGGCTGTTAAAGCATCATGCCGGCAGGTACATAAATCAATTTTATAGATATTGGTTTATACAATTCTTTTTGTAATAACCTGACATTAACACATATAAATCATCATGTAGAAAATAAAATGATGAGCGCTACAAAGTGAATGAATCGATTCTTGGTTTTGATATGTTTGACTTTGTTGTTGCACATCTCGAAATGAAGAATTGGTTCTATTTGATGTCACAGTCCCAAACTTACTAGAATGATGAGGTTTAAATGCCATACATATTACTATTAATTAATACTTTATTTAATTGCATCTGCATATTGATTTTTTCATCACATAATCTGAAATATTTGATAATATGTGCAGCACATCGATGTCATTTTTTACTACCTCCGAAAGAAGGCCAACTTGCAAACACAATAATAATACAAATACACAACAGATAATTGTTTGTACAAAGTTTACATCAATAATTCCTACGATAGGTATTGTCAACAGTAGCCGGAAGTTTCTCGAAACGAGGAATGATTAATCAACATCATCAAAGGTTTTAGCATTCCAGCTGTCTTACCTTGGCATTTGGTCGACGAAGTGTACATCCCAATCAATTGTGGTGATGAATTTTATTAGGTGTTGGTTGTTGTCGTTCTAAAAGAGAGGCGCATCCGAGTTTATGACTCTATGTCGCGAAGGAGATGTTCCAGGCCGTCGTCTTAGATACCAAAGCTGGCCAAAATATTGCCTACTTACCTTGATATGAGTGGCTTTTTGGACTAAAAGGTTCGTACTGATTGGTCGATGATTGAAGCATACCGGAATAAAATGGCTAATTCATTTGATGTGCAATATGTTGACAAAATTTCTCAACAAACCATTGGAATGCCTGTAAGTTTAAGTATCATGATTTAGTTTTATTTCACAAATTTCACAACGCTTGCATGAACTGCAAGATCTGAATTATTTATTTTTTTATAACACAGGATTTGCAGTCCTTTTGTTGTCGCCTATGCCGAGTATTTGAGCGATGGATTACAAGTACCAAATGATGGACTTGATGTTGGATTACTCCACAAAAGATATGCTGCTCTTTTATGGAAATACGGAGAAGCAAAAGCTCAGAAGCCTTACGTAACTGACGTTAAAGATCCATGACGACCAACTCCAAATTTCATAGCACCGGATGAAGAACTACTTGTCCATATTGATTAGATCTTTATATCTTGAGTCTGTCAATGTAATAACCTATCCTTCTTGGTTTAACTTGTTGATTTATTTGTAGAGTAGATCATTTGTACCCATAATGATTTTTTTTTACATTTCATTTATTTGTTGAGTTATTTCATGTAATTTCCAAAGGCTTCGATTTATTTTATTCTATCTATGAATATAATTAATCCTTAGTTTTAAACATGTTAATTGAAATGGAGTACTAGATTCAATTATCGCAACAGATAATACATCTGCTGCAACAAACGACATATCTTATTAGACAGAGTTAGACATATATTGCAACATGAGATGCAACACGTAGGTCATTTGCTGGAAATTATTTAATAGGTCTTCCTACTTTTTTTATTTACTCCAACAGATTACCAATTAGTTGCAACAGATAGATTATATGTTGCAACAGATCATATATCTGTTGCGACAGATAGACTAGGAACATATGCATAACACAATAGATGACCAACCTATTCCAATAGATAATCAATCTGTCACAACATGTACTATATCTATTACGACAGATATAAATTTGTTGCATTATAAAAATTCAACTTGGCCAGACATAAAAATTATTGCCACTACATGTATAGTGAATTGGCTTGAAATAAAAATTTGTTATCGTGTTCGTCTCTGTCATTGTACATGTTTTTTTTATACACAGGATCCAACCATTTAGTTAGTACCCCATATGCCCAGACCCATTGCATCTTTCCCATAATGGTGTCGCACACACCGATCATTTCAGTGTCGGTCAACAAATACTCGATGTATGCAAACGAGTACGGCCCGCACGCTTCACCGGTTGTATTTCTTGGGAGATGGATGTTCTTATTTTGACCTTTAAAATCCCATGATTCCTTCGCCAAGACATCAGTCGGTAAATGATCCATCATCTTACTCTGTGTCAACAACATGGACAACAACTTCAAGAGTGGCTGCATGTGGGTTAAAACATCTTCTCGCTGAAGATAGGTAAGTTGTTGTCATAAACCTTAATCTTTCCCTCGTATAGTAGTATCTCAACAGTGAGAAAATGTGTGACATACACATTCATGACTGCAAGGATTCTCTTAGCCTTGGTCCATCTCTTGCCGTGTGGATATGGGCACTTCCCTCTAACATATTTAATCGCTTCTTCATCCCATTGGAACGTAGAAACTAACTGATCAAATCTTGGGCCACCGAAATCATCTATCTTCCAGAGTTTAGCATACCTATCCTTGAAATTATTGTAGAAGTTGAGGTCCATTATCCTATCGACAGCAGCATAAGCATCCGGGTACGCTAATTGCCTGCCCCTCATGAGGCAGAAAATTTCATCAACATACTGTGGTATAAGAAGATAATTTTTAAATAGGTTAGTAATTGTAAAGAATAAAAACACAGTGAAAAGAATCTGATGCAGAGGGTTTTCTGAATTAGTTCACATATTACCCAGCCAACGCAACTTATGCAACAGATATGTATTATGTTGCAACAGAATACCAAGTTTTTGCAACAGATTACACATCTGCTACGTAGATTCTTCTTTATGGAGTAGATTGGAAGGATAGGTTAGCAAAAGTAAACTTACCTTGTCCTCGTACCACACACACATATTTGTCATATTCAAGAAGTCTTTGGAGCAAATGAATGCATGTTGTATTTTTTTTGAACCTTCATATTGATGAATTCTTCCAGTTCCTTATTTTTCTCCTTGCCAAGCATCGCGAATATGTTCACCTTCTTCGGCGGCCCTTGAACTTCAACAATAATTGGAGAGGGAGGAGTTACAATTTTTAATGATTTTTGAATGGAGAGAATTTGTCTAATTTTTCTTATCTTCCTCCTAACCTCCACTGTAGGAGTGCATGGCTCCTTCACCTCATTGGATGGTATGATACCTTTTTTGGATTTCAACTCTTCGGTAACTTTATTAATAGTCTCTAGCTTTTCAAGGAGTTTACCCTCTCTGTCATTACACACTTTGTATTTGCAATGAGAAAATAAGGGTGGGGAGGGGTGAGAGGGACCACTGTAAGAGTGGGAGGGACCAGTGTAGGGGTGAGAGGGAGGACCTATACAAGGGGTGTTTTCAAATATATTTATTTTTGCTGAGCACCAGCATGCTCGTAATCACGACTGGCAGCCAAAGCAGCAGCAGGATAGCTTCCAGCATCACAAAAAACTCTACCAACAACACCCCCATAAGAAGCACCTGGATCTGTTGCAGTTTGAGGTTGGTCGTGAAGAGCTTCAATATTAGGCTGACCTTGCGTAACTGCTCTTCTTATGGATGTTGCTCCATCTAATTCTTTCTTTATTAACTCCACCGTTGGGTCTTCTTTTGTATCAACAAGACCCAGTGTGAGAAAATAAGTCATCCCCAGCTCATCAATGGTAGGCACGATCCAAGGATGCACAACCTATAAAAAAGGACAGGAGGAATTTAAATCATATAATAATAATTTACAGTCAGTTGGGTTACATGGAGCTTAGGTTACATGGATGTTAACACAGCCAACTTATGCAACAGACGATCTAGCTACCGCAATAGCTGATCTGTATGTTAAAATAGATTGATAATATCTTGAATCAGATTACCCATCTGTTTCATAATTTGCAGTAGATGGGTAATCTGTTTAGTAGAGTTCAAAGAACCAGAGCAACATATGGTTAATCTATTGCAAAATATGGATCGTCTGTCACAACAGATTACCCATCTGTTGCATCAGTTGCAGTTGACAGGTAATCTGTTGCAACAGACGACCCATCTGTCGCAACAGATGGAACATCTGTTTCAATATCTTTCTTTGAGGCAATTTATTTTAGTTGAAAGAAAATATACTGCATCATCCAAAGGGTTAAAGAGATCAGCCTCGTTAATATTTTTTTTGCTGCTCTCTGCTGCAGCCAACCACCTAAGGATCCTTGGATGAGAAACCTTATCCGGGTAATACTTGAAATGCTTTCGGAGGGGAGGAATGGCTTCACATGCCCAAGACTAAAAATTATAAACAAGAAGCAAGCAAAAAAAAAGTCATAACTATATTCAATATAAAATAATGAATGAGTAAAAATAGTGATCAATTTTACCATGAAAGCCCAAGAAATGCCGTATAATATAGTCGTCTTTGGCTTTAGCTTTTTTAGTAAATATTTGATAGTCAATTAGTAGTTGTCGTATCCCCATGGATAATCATTGAATTTCCCAAAATCATCAGCAAGCGCCAACAAATCATGTTCTATGACTTTCCTAATGTCTCTTACTAATAAAACGGAATGGATAAATCAAACTAAGCATAATTTCTCCCTGTAGTGCTTTGGTATGTCTTTATTCTTGAGATCCGCCATCAAATCCTCCACTCTGTAGCTAGGTTCAACAATACCCAACAACCCATCTTTTTTTACATTGCGTTTGTTGGACCCTTTGTGGGGTGTTTTCTTGATGGAAGGTTCTTCTGGATAATCACATCTCAAGCCAGTCACTATGGCAAACTCTTTCAATCTAAAACAAACCAGCATGCCACAGTAGTTGATCCAGACTTCATCCATCTTTTTTCGGCCCTTTTTTGGACCTATATCATCCCCGGCATACTTGATCCTGTGCTTGAGAAGGCCATATACCATGATCATTGGGAAACGGAGAGGGCGGGCCCCAGACAGGTCAATAAAGTATACAAACCAGCTCTTCTTAAAAATTCCATCTACGTTTTCCTTCTTCATAATACATCTAAGTTTGTCAAAAGGTTTCTAATATGTTAGCAAATGCTAACATATTTGAGGCTTTTAACTGAGAATAATTGTAAAGTCTTAAGCAACTTATGTCATTTTTGATTGTTTTATCTTTGATTTTGTAGTGAAAGTCAAGAGGCAAGAGAACCAACAATGATAGAAGTAAAAGAGTTGAAATCTAAAGCAAATAGAAGAGAAGTATGGCTAACGATATTCCTGATAAGTCGTCAGCACTCTGATAGGTTATCGACTTCATCGTTAGCCTTAAACAGAGAATGAGATTCAGTTGGAAGAAGTGACAACGATATGTGATAAACCGTCAGCCTTGTGATAAGCCGTCAGAGTCGCCGTCAGCCTTAGATAGAACATGGGAGCTAAGGTGGAGAGGTGATGACATTATCTGATATGTCATCATAGTTTTGATAAGCCGTCAGGATTCACCGTCAGCCTTAAGAAGGAATTGTCAAAATTGAAGAGGAGCTAATGACATCCGTGATAAGTCGTCAGCCTCCTGATAAGGTGTCACGCATGTCGTCACCTAATACGAGAAAAACACTGAACTCTGTGATTTTGTTTCCATAATTAGGCTGAAGTATTTAAAGCATAGTTTAGGGTTTTCTAAGGAGGATTCTGAACCTATTTTGGAATGGACGTATTTTGTTATTTTCTCTCTAGTTTCTTGGCTTGAACAAAACAATTAACTTTGAAGAGATTATCATTAATATTTTGGGATTTCTACTTTGATCTAATATGAGAAACACTCATTGCTATTCATATTTCTGTAAGTTCATCTTTCAAATTATGAATTCAACTTGTTCTATCGGTTATTACATTATAAGTGGCTAAATCCCTTTAACCTGAATTATAGGATCTATGGGTTAGGTCTTGGTAAGTTGCTAAGTGTTCAAGATTCTAAAGGTAATAGGACTCCTTGATAATTTTGAGGTTTTAATTATTTTCTATTGGTTGCAAACGATAGATAGCACCTGCTTTGATTTCTTGAGATAAGAAATCAACTATAGTAGAAAGTGAATTATTGACAGGGACTTGGAAGCTACCAACCTTCCGTTTAATAATTGACGCTGTAACAAGGTTAATTAACCTGAGGTGAAGTCTGGTTAGTGAATATAAATTCCCTAAGTCCAAGAGGAGTAGGTAATTAAATGCTTAAGTAGGTTGAGATACATTTAGGCATAACTTCGATAAAGACAATCTGTTGTTCCTACCTATCGTGAGAATCTTGAATCACTATTAGCATCTGTCAAGTACCAAAACCCATAGTGAACATAATTATGGTTTTCCATAAACTCTTGATTACAAACACTGAAACTAAAGTGACCAACAATTATTTTCTAAATTCTCATAACCCCTAATTTACTGGAAACTACTAACTATCAGTTGATTAACTTGTATACAACTCAAATTCACACCATATTCCCTATGGGATTCGACCCCAACCTAGTTGGGTTATATATTGACAACAATCGCTTACATTATCACATGAGAGGTGTAGTTTAAGCATTATAAAAAATGGCATCATTTTTGAGAAATACGGTTGTAAATTGAAGTTTGTGTGTGCTAATTGACTGTTAGTCAAGTTTCCTAGTTTTATGTTTATTTGTTGTTTTTATTTATTGCAGGATCTTTGTAGTGTATGCTAAGAGCCAGAATTTCTAGAGAACCATTATTACCATTTAATCCAGAACCGCAATGAATTGGAAGAATGGCAAACCAGCTGAAGGCTGACAGGTTAGCAGCCTTAGCTAGAGCTCAGGTGAATATGCAGAATGTCGGTCAACAAGTACAACATCCAAATCCTGAGGATGAAGATTTAGGAGACAAGGAGTTTCTAAACCCTGGTAACCCAAGGCGTGCAGAGCAAGTAGATGGACCAGTACAATGTAATGCTAACAAGAACCGTCTGTTTTGAGGAAGGAAAGATTACCAACCAGTCTAGTATAACCTCAATGATGATGATGATGGAATAGATGGAGCAGGTGCAACGGGTACTATTATTCCTCCACCATTGGCACCATGGACAAAGTTCAGCATTACGAGTACTATGATTCAACTCCTTAATCTAAAGGGGTTGTTTGGTGGATGCCTGGCGATGATCCAAATATGCACTTGGTGAACTTTGTCACCATTTGCAAATATTTTGATAACCCAGGAGTGGGTCAGAATACAATCCGCTTGATATTGTTCCCATTGTATCTGACTGGAGAGGCAATAATATGGTTAAATGAGCTGACGCTCAATTCGATAACCAATTGGAGACAGTTGAAAGATACATTCCTAGAACGGTTCTTTCCACCCTCCAGGAGGGTACAGTTGAGGGACGAGATCAGTAACTTCAGACAGCTCCCAACCGAAGCTTTGCATGAAACCCGGGAGAGATTCAAAGAGAAACTGACACAGTGTTCAAACCATAATATGACGGGCATACACTTGATGGAGACTTTGTACAGGGCTCTTACTCTGTAACAAAACCAATTGTAGATAATGCTACTGTTGGTTCGTTTGTTGATCTTACATTCCCAGAGGCTTCAGAAATGCTAGAGAGAATGACCAAATAGTTGGGCATAGCATACCAGAGAATCTGTGGTAGCAAGCCCTACTATTTCTGTGGGTATGACTGCAGAACTATGCAGGAGAGATGAGAAGTGTGATCAAGACATGGCACACCTAAAAATGCAGATGGACTTGCTAACCAAGTATTTGCTATCAAGCAATATTAAGAAGGTGAAAGTTTGGGGATCTCAAGATAGAGTTGATGCTAATCCAGAAGAAGAGATGAACTATGTTAATAATCAGGGGTGTTTCCAAGGCAATATCCAAGGGAATCAAAGTCGGAATTATTATGATAAGCCTAGTTATAAAAATAGGGAGCAGGGAAATTGGAGGAGCAATAATGATAGGAGCGGGTTATATGTCCCTCCTGGAAATTGTGAGGCTGCTACAACAAGTTCTAAAAAGATGTCCATGGAGGACATAATGACTAAATTGTTAAAGAGAGTGGAGGCTACCAACTCAAGAGTGACTACCACGAATACTGATCTGTCATCTATTAGTCAGTTGGTAAACTCGCACTCCGCTTCGATCAAGCAGCTGGAAAAACAAATGAGCCAACTCTCCGTAGCACTGAATCAGAGGAAGAGTGGAACATTACCTAGTAATACAGTCCAGAATCCGCAGAATGATAGCTCATGTATGGATATTACCACTAGAAGTGGTAAGATATTACCTGGCCCTTTTGTGGGAAAAAATATAGTTGATGAGGTAGTTGATGATAAACCGAAAGAAGGTGTTCTAGTGGAGTTTGAGAAGCTGGATGTTTCTGATGATGCTTAGAAAAATGGGAAAGAGAAGGAGAAGGAGGTAGTGGTAAAAACTCTCCTAAAACCACCACCTCCTTTTCCTCAACAATTGCAGAAAAAAACTAATGATACAAAGTTTAGCAAGTTCATGATGATCTTGAAGTAGTTAACAATAAATGTGCCTTTGGTGAAGGCACTTGAGAAAATGCCAGGATACGCTAAGTTTATGAAAGACCTTGTCAAGAAGAAACAGAAGGTTAGCCATGAGCCGGAGGACAATCTCCATCATTGTGGTGCTATCTTCACAAGGTCTTTAGTATAGAAAAAGGCAGACCCGGGAGCATTTACCATCCCATGAACTATTGGGTCCCTGAATTTTACAAAATCTCTATGTGATTTGGGAGCCAGTATAAACCTAATGCTACTTGCTGTGTCTAAGAACCTGGGTTTGGGGGATCCTACCCCGACAAACATGCAGTTGGTGATGGTGGATAGGTCTGTAAAGCGGTCAGTAGGCATATTACATGATGTATTGGTAAAGGTGGCCGACTTTATACTGCCTGCTGATTTTGTAGTCCTAGACTGTAAGGTGGACTTTGAAGTACCCATCATCCTGGGTAGACCATTCCTTGAAACTGAGAGAGTGATAGTGGACATGGAGCTGAATGAGCTGAAGTTCAAGCTCAATGACAAAGAAGCAAGATTCAAAATACACTCATCCATGACCCAGCAAAAGGAGATAAATGTTTTCTCAATCATGGATGTATTCTATGAAGATGGTAAAGAGATATCAGCAGGTTGTCTTAACGAAGTCTGATTAGTCAAGATAACCAAGTCATGTCGCGATATTAAATCAGGCGTTATTGGGAGGCAACCTAAAATTTTATGTTCCAGTAAAGTATTTATTTTGGTAGTTAGGTTCTAGTTCAAAGAAGGTGGAATCGATGTATCTAGCTAAGTATTCCTGACGATATATTTAACGGGCTATCATAATTGTGATAAACCATTAGATTCATCGTCAGAGAAATCAAACCTAAGGCATGTTCTGTTAAGGCTGATGACATTCATGATAGGATATCACAAGTGTGATAAGACGTCAGACTTTGTAGTCAGAAAGCCTAAAAGAGTAGCTAAAATTTTGGGCCAAATTAAAAAGATCCAACCCGGCCCACAGCTTTGTCTTTCCACTTTCCCGTGTATTTTCTTTCTTTTCTTTAAGTTTTATTTCCTTCAATAATTAGTTTATTTTTTTCCCTTTCTAAAGTATTTCCAAGTAAAACAAAAGAAAACTTCCTTCCTTGTGAGTGTGGGTTGAAGTCAAAATCAAGAATTCTTCTTTCATCTACTTCCTCTTACTCGTGTAACCAAGTTAAAGGTACTTATCAGGTATGCTCAAAACCTAACTCTTCTTTTCAGCTGGTAAGTAATAAACTAATGTGAACCAAGGTTCCCAAGAAGATTGAGTCAAGTTTAGCTTGCCAATGTGTGAAAATCGGGAACTAGGGTTTGCTATGCAAGCTTGGGACTTAAATCCCAAGCTCAAAAATGCGAACCGATGGGATTTTAAGAAGAAATAAAAGTCAAGTTAGGGTTTTGTCCTAAGCCGACGACATGGCTGATAAGTTATCACATTTGTGATGGCTTATCAGACACGTCGTCAAAAGTTGATAAAATTTTATGGGTTATGTTTAGAGCTGACGACATTCATGATAAGCTATCACAACTGTGACGGCTTATCAGACGTGTCATCACACCTTTGACCTAAAGCATTAATAAACCCTTTCAAGAGGTGTGGAACTTCAATGACTGATGTTTTATGTATATACTCTAGAGTGTATACTAATGGTTTTCCTCTTGTTACAGGTCTTATAATGGCACCCAAAGGAAAGAACCCAAAATCTACAAAGTAAGAGACCAAGGGATGTGTACCTCAGAGACTCTTCGGTGAGGGCTCCGATTATGAGGAGGAGGAGCCACTGCTCAGGAAGCAAAAGAAAAAGAAAAGCCCAAAAAAGCCTTCACCACCTCCACCAGTTGAGGTGGAGGAGAGTGAACAGAGTGATACTGAGCTAACAACATCTGAACATACAACTTCTGAGCAGACAGCCTCTAAGCAACAAGAGTCTGAACATGCTGAATCTGAAGAGCATGATTCAGATCATCCTAATTCTGAGGAACATGAGTCTGACCAACATGAATATGAGGGACCATCATCTGAGTCCCCTTCTACTGAGCAACAGGATGATGAAGAATCTTCGATTCGGGGAACTCTGGTTAAATGCAAAAACCCCGAGGTTCGAGACAGTTCTAGGTGGCAAATTCCTAAGGCACAGAAAATCTTCTATGATGGGATTCTTAGAACTAAAAGAAAAACCGTTAAAAGACCCATCTTTGAAGAAAAAAGGATCATCACTACCGGGTTGAGAAAACACCCTGAAGTGGAGCAAAAATTCTAAGACTATGACTTAGGATGGACCGCGAAAGGAGGAAGCTCATTTTTCCCTACACTAGTTCGAGAATTATATGCAAACTATCAGGCTCGATTAGAGAACATATGCAAAGAAGGAGATAAATCAATAGATCAACCTTTGTTGGATAAAGTTTCAATACGAAGTATGATGGTGGATCTCTCAGAAACAACAATCACCAGATTTCTTCATGGCTCAGAATTCACTCCTCAGGCCACTTCACCTATATTCTACACTCGACTGAAACATCATGCAAATCAACGGTCTTGGTTAGCCATACTCATAGCTAAAGGGAAACCTGAATGGCTGACCAACCCGAATGAAAGGATTTTTAAGGCCTCCCTGACTCAAGAGGCAAGGTTCTGGTGGGGTGTAGTGCACACCCATTTGATGCCTACTGAGGGAGATAACATCATTAGAGACAACAGAGCAATATTGGTCGCAAGTCTTGTGGCTAAGATCAAGTTGAACTTTGGGGAGACTATTGTTGAGGAGATAAAAATTCGAGTCTTAAGGCCCGACACGGCATATCCTTTCCCTTGTTTAATTATAAGGTTATGTAAAGCAGCCCATGTACCGGAGGTTGTAGGGTTAGACGAAGAACTGTTTGCCAAGAAGACCCACAATGCCATTCGATATGATGAAAATCAGCCGATATTGACACTTGACAGAGGAGCAGGGGTTAAAATAGACCCACCAATTACAGAAACCAGCTCAGCACCTAATGTAGCAATGCAGGATTCTGAGGCTGCAGCACCGACCTCCTCAATAATAGCAGATTCAGTACCTAGAAATAAAACAAATCCTTCAGCTGTTGTGTCTACCATAGAATTTACCTTCAACCTTATGAATTTTAGGAGAGTAACAAAAAAAGCCAAGTGGTGCGAGGCTCAACTGTAAATTTTTACCAAGCAATTTGCCTCTGCGGTAGACAAGAGGATTAAGGTAGCACTGGAGCCTTTTCGAGCCTTGCCCAGTTGAATTGGTGAATTAGAAAATCATTTTAATACATGGGTAAGAGAAATGTCGGGCTCAGACCTTGCACAATTTAGAGCATCCCTGGACAAGGTGAAGGCTGATATTGGGGTATTACAGCAACACTAACTTATGGTGTCGGCAAATCCAGTTGTTGATGAGTCTGAGGGTGAAATCACATTGCTTGATCTCACGGGGGAACCAATGAAGAAAAAGAAGAAGAAGGGTAAAAAAAAGGTAAGGGTAAGAGAAAAAGGCCTGATAGTGATGAAGAAAGAAAAGTAGAGAAGAGCGTAAGAAAGAAGCTGAAAAAAAAGAAGATAAGGAAGGCGATGATCAAGTCACTAGCTGAAAATAAAAAATTGGAGGAGGCCCTGCGAGCTAGAGCCATGGGTACCTCAACTACTAGGCCTCCAAAAACTGCTAGACCAGATGTGTCTAAACGGAGGGAACTCCCGATGAAGATAAGGCAGCTAAGGATACGGTAGTAGCATCAGGGACCCATGATTCCCGTGATTGATCTACTCCAAGTATATCCTAACCCTTAGCTCAGTTTTCTTTTAATTTAAGTTGAGGGTGTAGGGTGAGTTGTTGTTGTAACATTCTGTAGTTGACTAGGAGAAATACAAGTACTTGAGGCAGTTAACACGGTTTTGTTATTTTGTGAACACCTCTCAAGTGGTCTAATTCTTTAACTGTGTGATTTCCATCTAATTGTGACCACTGTGCATCTTTGTGTGGTATTAGTTCTAGTGACTTGATAACCATTGCTAAACAATTTCATAAATCGGATAAGTAGTAACTTGTGATATACTTGTGTGCCATGTGCATGTAAGATTTTACTTAGTCCTTTTGTATGTTGGATTCAGAACTTTCTTGGTTAGTCATACCTAGGTTGAAGGATAGGGGTTAGGAAAGGATCATAGGCCATTTTGATATTAGCTCACTTTAGCCTAAATGACCTTCCCTGTATGCATAATATCCCTTGATCCCTATTTTGAGATTGAATAACCTATTTCTTTTTATGATACCTATCACCATCCCATTTTTATATCATAGTGAACCTGTTTTGGCCCTGGTCCTCCTTGGACATTATGTACCTTGACTTAGAAAAATGGCCTAAGTTGAGGGTGGCTATCATAGGGGTGCGTGATGTAAAATAAGTATGAATAAAGGTAGAGTAAAAAAAGAATAAAAAGCTGGGTGCGTTGGAAAAAAACAAGAAAAGAAAAGTGGTGAAAAAGAAGAAGTGATTATAGAAAAGAACCGCACCCATTCTGAATAAGTGTGGTCAAGAAAAGAGAAGAGTAGAAAAAGGTAAATGAGTGAGACCCCAAAAGCTAGTGTAGTTTCAAGGAGGCTTAGTCACTATAAATATCATCGAGTATCATACCATCCCCTAGCCTACATTACAAGCCAAAAAGAAGACCTATAGTGATCCTAGCTGACCTGTCAGAAGATCTTGGTAATGATAATAAGGGCAAGACTATGGTATTCGGCATACATTGATTGGAACTTCATTCTGAAAGTGAGTGTCTTGTGATTGTCCCCATGGATACATATGTGATGTCTAATATAAGTGAAATGAGACTTCATTGTAGTGAGGGCACACTGGTTACGTTGCTAGTTACTAACTTATTTGGATAGTGTAGTCTTGGTACATGCAAAGTTGTTGTTGCTGATTTGATGCCATATCTTGATTCCTGTGTGTCACATTGATTGTTCTTCAATAACGTACATTGTTGTTTGTAAATTGATTGACCTTGGAGATGGTGAAGATTTTTTGAGATAATTTGGATGGTTGACTGCCAAATGTACTTTGTATCCTCTTGGTTGTGTTTTAGTTGCTTGAGGACAAGTAATTGTTTTAAGTTGAGAGTGTTGATGTGTGAGCAGATGCTAACATATTTGAGGCTTTTAACTAAGAATAATTGCAAAGTCTTAAGCAACTTTTATCATTTTTGATTGTTTTATCTTTGATTTTGCAGTGGAAGTCAATAGGCAAGAGAACCAACAATGGTGGAAGTAAAAGAGTTGAAATCTGAAGCAAATAGAAGAGAAGTATGGCTGACGACATTCTTGATAAGTAGTCAGCACTCTGATAGGTTATCAGCTTCATCGTCAACATTAAATAGAGAATGGGATTCAGTTGGAAGAAGTGACGATGATATGTGATAAGCCGTCAGCCTTGTGATAAGCTGTCAGAGTCATCGTCAGCCTTAGACTGAACATAGGAGCTGAGGTGGAGAGGTGACGATATTATCTAATATGTCATCACAGTTTTGATAAGTTGTCAGGATTCACCGTCAGCCTTAATCAGAAATTGTCAAAATTGTAGAGGAGCTGACGACATACGTGATAAGTCGTCAGCCTCCTGATAAGGCATCACACATGTTGTCACCTAATCCGAGAACAACACTGAACTCTGTGATTTTGTTTTCATAATTAGGCTGAAGTATTTAAAGCATAGTTTAGGGTTTTCTAAGGAGGATTCTGAACCTATTTTGGAATGCACGTATTTTATTATTTTCTCTCTAGTTTCTTGGTTTGAACAAAACAATTAACTTTGAAGAGATTATCATCAATATTTTGGGATTTCTACTTTTATCTAATCTGAGAAACACTCATTGATATTCATCTTGCTGTAAGTTCATCTTTTAAATTATGAATTCAACTTGTTGTATCGATTATTACATTATGAGCGGCTAAATCCCTTTAACCCAAATTATAGGATCTATGGGTTAGGTCTTGGTAAGTTGCTAAGTGTTCAAGATTCTAAAAGTAATGGACTCCTTGATAATTCTGAGGTTTTAATTATTGTCTATTGGTTGCAAATGATAGATAGCACCTTCTTTGATTTGCTTGAGATAAGAAATCAACTATAGTAGGAAGTGAATTATTGGCAGGGACTTGGAAGCTATCAACCTTCCGTTTAATAATTGACGTTGTAACAAGGTTAATTAACCTGAGGTGAAGTCTGGTCAGTGAATATAAATTCCCTAAGTACGAGAGGAGTAGGTAATTAAATGCTTAAGTAGGCCGAGAGACATTTAGGCATAACTTCGATAAAGACAATCTGTTGTTCCTACATATCGTGAGAATCTTGAATCACTATTACCATCTATCAAGTACCAAAACCCATAGTGAACATAATTCTGGTTTTCTATAAACTCTTGATTACAAATACTGAAACTAAAGTGATCAACAATTATTTTCTAAATTCTCATAACCCTCAATTTACTGGAAACTACTAACTATCAGTTGATTAACTCGCATACAACTCAGATTCACACAATATTCCCTGTGGGATTCGACCCCAACCTAGTTGGGTTATATATTGACAAAGATCGCTTACATTCTCACATGAGAGGTGTAGTTTGAGCGTTATCAGTTTCCCCAACTGACATTTAAGTATAAAATCACCAAATACTACTTTAGGGATATTCATCGGCATCGCAACTCAAAACTTATCAATACTTATGGTTTTGACAGAATCATGATGGATTTTTGATATTATTTCATGCCCCATTGGTAAGGAGGAATTATCACTTTCCTCGGCTTCATTTTGCCCTAACTGAGATTGTTCTGGAAGTTCTTCCGAATCTATCTATACTCTAGCCTTTTTGTTTGGTGATCAGAAGTTGATCCACTTTCCCCACTTTCAGTTTCTTTTGTTTCGGGAGACATCTTTTAACTACAAATAATGGAAAAACAAAAAATACATTGCATTTGATGTCTGAATAATTTTTTAAAAAAATGTGAGACAAATTTCAATAAATTATTCTACGCCACATAACAAAAAAAAATACTCCAACGGACAACCCATCAGTTGGAACAAATGGGAAACCCGAATCTATTTGAAGACCTATTTAATATCTCCCCATAGATATTCCACCTGTTGCAACAGATGGATAAATTTTAATAAATTATTCTACGCCACATTATAATAAAATACTCCAACGGATAACCCATCAGTTGGAACCGATGGGGAATCTATTTGAAGACCTATTTAATATCTCCCAACAGATCTTTCACCTATTACAACAGATGGACCATCACCACCACAACCAATGCCACCACCAATGCCACCAAGACCATCACCAATGTCACCAATACCAACACCAAGACCACTGACACCACCGCTAAAAAACACAAATACCAACACCACCAACAACAGCCACCAACAACACCACAAATACCATCCAACAATACCACAACTGTCAACAAAACACTGAGAGAAAAACTAGAGTTTTCTTGGGTTCTTCCTACCATTTTAGCATCAAAACTCAAAATTGTTAACCCATTCTCGAAGATAATATAACTAAAAGTTTTTTTTCATCATTAACTAAAAATCCCTATTTTTAGAATAAAGAACAAATGTAGAACTCTTCTCGAACTCTGTTACCTGCGAAGATAGACAAAACAATGGATACAAGTGAGAATAAAGTCGAAAAAACAACTATATGTAGTCATAAATGGGAAAAAATAACCTGTTTTGAAGGGTTGAGCAATATGTTGAGTATTTGTTATTTGTATTATTGAGAGGGAGAGAAGACCCTGAGAGAGAAAGAGAGAGAGAGAGAAGAGCAAGAACTTAAGATTTGAAATGAAAAGTTTTTCGCGCAATTGGATGATTTGTATGGGTTGATTTGTAATTTTGGAAAAGAATGAAAAGTTTTGAAATTGTTAATTTGGTCTGAATTGATCTTAATTAATTTTAAAAAAATTTAAAAATATAGTTTTTAAAACATTGAGTTGATGAGAACTCATTTCAACTCAGAGTGATCGATCGATGACTCGGGTCGGGATGAACGCAATACTAACGCCATGCAATTAGAAAGACTTGATTGGATTTGTAGTTGACCCTATGGTCTCATTCATTCATCCCTAGTTCCACCTAAATCAACTTAGGTACTATCACTATCCTAACATTAAGTTGATGAGAACTTTTTTCAAATCATAGTGATCGATCGATGATTCAGGTCGGGATAAATGCAATACCAATGCCATGTAATTGTAAAGACTATTGGATTTGTAGTTGACCCTGTGAGTTTATTCATCCATCCCTAGTTACACCTAAATCAACTTAGGTACTATCACTATCCTAACATTGAGTTGATGAGAACTCATTTCAACTCATAGTGATCGATCGATGACTCAAGTCGGGATGAACGCAATACCAATGCCATGCAATTGTAAAGACTCGATTGGATTTGTAGTTGACCCTGTGAGTTTATTCATTCATCCCTAGTTCTACCTAAATCAATTGTAATGAAATATATTGCAACAAACGACTGAACTGTTGAAAATTTTCAAACAGATATTCATATATGTTGCAACAGATGACATATCTGATTTAATTATCAAATAGACATTTGCATTTGTTGTGACAGATGACTGAGCTGTTGGAAATTTTCAAACAGATATTTATATCTGTTATAACAAATAACATATTTGATTTAATTAATTATCAAATGGACATTTTCATCTGTTGTCACAAATGACTGAGCTGTTGGGATTTTTAAACAGATATTGATTTCCGTTGTAATAGATGATTGAGTTGTTCAAATTTTTAAACAGATATTTATATATGTTGCAACAAATGATATATCTCTTTAAAAATCTTTTTTCTCTTTTAATTTTAAAGCAAGCTTCTGGTCCGAGTAGATAATGTATCAAGTAGTAGTACTTACTACTAAAGGCGGTAAAAAATATTTCTTGGATATCTCAAAAGTGAGTTCATTGAGAAGTCTTGTCTTGTCTTTTCAATGTCACTAGTCTTAGTCTTCCTCGTGCTCCTCAAATTATTAATGAAATTAATGAATATTACTCCCTCCGTTTCAAAATAGTTAGCCTTTTTTAACTTGGTACTCCCATTAAGAAAGTATTTATTAGGGGTTTATTTTACCAAATTAGCCTTATTAATTATGCTTTGAAAATATAAATTTGAGTAAATATACTTTGTTTAATATTTTTAGAAAGAGGGCCAACTAAAATGAAATGAAGGGAGTAATTAATGAATATTGACAACCCCCACGTCTACGTACACAATACATCTATAGAAATTATCTCATCTCTTTCTTCAGTTGCAGTTTATTTTATTCAACTCTCATATTTTTCTTTCTCTCCTCTTTAGGGTCACAACCTTTTTTCTCTCTTTTCTCTTCTCTTCTCATAAAGATCTTTTCGGATCTAAACCGATCCATATCTTTCCTCGACTGAAATTGTTATTTTGATCCCCTTTTTGATATTAAGGTATGGTTCATTGATGCCCTTTCATTATCTTCTTCTTCTTTGCAAGTTATTTTCATCTGTTTTTTATTTAATTACTATTTACCCATATCATATTTATTAAAAAAAATTGAAGGAACTTTTAAGTGTTGAATAAATAAATCAAGAATTTTTATTACAATATGCAAAAAAGTCATCTGTTGGGAGAAGTTTAAAAGCCTTATTGGCAGTATCATTTTTTTGGATGTATTTTATTTGTTTCTTTATTATTGATGGAATTATTGATGTTGTTGGTGGGGTTGGTTTTGTTGGAACTTATGGTGTGGTAGTGTTGATGGTTCTAGAATAAAGGATGTTGCTTCTTTGTTATTGATAATGTAGTTGGAACAAATGTTGTTGTTTTTTTGTTGTTGATGTTTTTTATTTGTAGCTTATGCTGTTGTTGATGTTGCAATAGATGGAGAAACTGTTGGAACAAATCAAACCACCAGAAAGGCTGGTTTGATGTATTCCATCAGACTCCGCATCTGTTGCAACAGACTCTACATCTGTTGCAACAGACTCCACATCTGATGCAACATACTTTACATCTGATGCAATAGACTCTACATCTGTTGCAACAGATGGATAATGTTGTTTCTATGACATCAATTTTTTTCCTTTTCTTTATAGATATAATGAACTGACAGTTGGTCAACTTTTGTCGGACCATCAAAAGAGGCTGCAATAAAGATAGGTTCGGAGGAATTAGTTGCATGCAGAGAAACCACTTCATATGTGGGAGGTATTGTAACACCCCAAAATTGGGTCCCGAGACGTCACATGGTGCTTAGGGTCACAAGTGACCCCAAGCTAACCCTTCTACTGGATAACTCATAAATAACTTAATAAAATGCTTATATCTATATAAAATCAGCGAGAACATAAAACTTTTCTGAACTTGGTCAATACAAATCTGAACTTTACAAGATTACAACTCTGCTTTTACCAAAATAAAACTGAAACTGAATACATCAACTCTACTAACTGTCTATGAAGCCTCCACTAGTACTGACTTTAGATAGTCGGGTCATGACTCCCAACTATCCTAATTCTATACGACTGAAATAGGAAAATAAAGAACTGATCAAACAGTCTATCTGGCTCAAACCCTTGAATAAAAAGTATTCATCACCTGTTGACTGGAAGCTGCGAGCTGACTAAATCTGAATGTGCATACTAAGTCTTGTACCTACATTATGAGACAATGTAGCACATAGACGTATATGTGGATCAGCACTTTGGGAATGTACTGAGTATATGGGGTGTATGTAATTAAATAATCAAGATCATAAATCCTTATAGAAAACATGCATGCTAGTATAGATGACTCACATAGCTTGAATTAAAATCATCATAATCATTAATAAGAAAACAGGTAATGTAAATCACGTGAGTCATTGCACTTCATTCTAAACCTGCATTCTTTTTTTATTCTCAAACATGTAAGATAGATAAAGTCTTAAAACAACATCTTTTAGAGCATACACATTAATCTCATGAAAACTAGGAACTTCTTTGGAAACTTAAAGATTTTGACACTTGAGAGCCTTAGAAATCTTGGACTCATGGCTTTCAAAATACAATACTTTTATCTTAGATAGAGTGGGGGACTACTTTGGGAGTTTCTTCTAACCGACATAAACCATGTGAGCTACATGGAGTGCAACGTCTTACCCACGTTGGGGGGAGCTGTTCTATCCTTATCATCGGATAGAACCTTAACTTTAGTGATCACTATCTTAACCCACTTGGGGTATATAAAGAACCTATGGGGGCATGTAGTTCTGGGGCATGAGACCACGGAATCACGCCCAACTCAGTGGTAAATACTACTCCCTTACTTAGCTCAAAACTTTAGAAAATTCACCTTAAAATAGTTCAATAATATATATATATATATATATATATATATATATATAATGGGAGCCAAAATGCATCCCCTTTACTTCAAACTCAAGAATGTGGATTTCTATCTTAACTTACAATCAAAACTCACTTCTTGATATTCTTTAAAAATCACTAACATCTCATTCTCAAACTCATGCTTTAACGATAAGGTTCAATTTACAACAATAGGACTTGAAATTCTCAAAACATGATATAGACGTTGAATTATCCAACTTAAACCATAAATTGACAATTTAAAACATTAATGTGCATAATAATATTACAACTCAAAGCTTGGGTAAGACATAGTTTCATAAAACTCACAATATAGTAACATGATAGGAATTCTCCATGAGTTTACACAATACTTTACGAAAATATGTAACTTTTGGGCACAAGAACAAAAGTGTGTTCTTGTTCAAAACCACATACCTTAATAGACTTGATTTGATGTACAGAACTTGACCTTGAAACCCTAGGAGATGATCTTGAAAGCTTTCTTGAGATTCTTGGATTGTGATGCTAAATTATTGGTTTCTTTCTTGAAGAAGATGACCTTAATTTGATGTTCTTGGGAACTTTCTTGAACTTCTTGGATTAGAAATCTTAGATTCTTGCTTATCTTGAAGAAGGAGTAATGGAGTTTTGAATTTCTTGGAAGATGATCTTAAGAGGAAACCCTAATATTGTTCTTATGAATAAAGAGGATTAAGGGTTGTTTAAACTGATTTATGATGATTAAGTACGTGATTTTGATTATTTAGGTCGTGGGAGGTGAAGGAAAAGTCCAAAATACCCTTACTAAACCGCTTCCCAATTGCTAAAAATCTTGGCTGGCGACATTTGTGATAAGCCGTCAGACTTGTGATAAGTCGTCACAAATGTCATCACTTGGGAGTTGGATTTTATGGGTTTCTGCCTAAGCCTGACGACATTTTGTGATAAGCCATCAGACTTGTGATAAGTCATCACAAATGTCGTCACTTAGGACTGGAATTTATGGATTTCTGCCTAAGGCTGACGACATTTTGTGATAAACCATCACAGACGTGATAAGTTATCAGAAATGTCGTCACTCATTTTTCCAAGCTGACATGCTGGAGTAAAATGGGCATAACTATTTTCTCCGATATCAGATTTAGGAGAAATTGATACCGTTGGAAAGATAATTCGAAGATATTTAATTTGATATATAGTAGGACACCCAGTTAGTTATATACAAGGAGTTATGGTCGATTGAAATTGATTCAAGTTTCGATGCTCACTAAAACTCGAATGATAGAAAAGCTTTCAACTTGACCTTGAGTTAGGGAATCTCTATGATATCAATTCATGCTCAAATAGGTTCCCACACAATATAATTTATTAACATACCAAATTTGAATAGGATTTATGTCTTTTGGAACATCTACACTTAGAAAAGATGGTTTTCGTTCTAGCCCAAAATGCGGGGTGTTACATTATCTCCCCCTTGGGATCATTCATCCCCGAATGTTGCTCTTTAGGTTAAGAATACAGATAAAACTGAGGATACACAGTTGAAATAACTTATTAAACTGAATCTATATCTTTCTAAACTTTGGCATACTTCGATGAATGCATATAATCATGATAAGAATAGTTATCTAACTGAATCTTTGATTAGAGAGGGGCTGAATGACGGAAGGTTGTTACCTTCATCTGAATCTGAGCTAACTTGCCCTTTTTACTTATTTTTGAAGAGCTGACTCATGCTGAGGGTTTAGAATTTTCTTGATGTACTCATGGTGAGATCGTACTTATAGACTGTGAGGTGATATTTTATGCACGCATAAATCATAAGAAAACAAGGCTAAGATCACATAATGGGTATCACAGTGTCTGAGCTGGAATACTTGGAAAACGAAGATCGTTCGGTAAATACTTAGGAACTGAATCATGACTGGCTATCCGAATTCTAGAACTGATGTCTGATACATATACTGAACTGAATTCACTATTGCAAAACTATTTTGGAATGACCGTACTTATGAAACTTCAGGTAGTAAAACCAGGCTAGTTCAAAAAAATGGAAATCCATAGAAATTTATGTGCCTGATTGTTAAACTAAACTGATGTATATCCAAACTGAATCATACTAGATACTTATGCTCAAGTGAAGGGTTTCTTCAACACCCCTCTAGGGAGTTCTAACGATTTGAAGGAGCCAAGAATTTTGGTCAAGATCTGAACAAGACATCTGAATAAGGGATTACAATATTGCTACAATTCCATATCTTGGAATCATAGACCTTTGAATCGTAGACTGGGGTAGAATTTACTAGGCTTTAGGCAATGCAACACCTTACTTAAAACTTAGACACACTTCTAAAATATTATGTCAACTAATACTTTACCTTAAAAACCATACTTATTGATCCATCTTCTAATTCTAACAAGGTCGTTGATATTTGCTTCTATTCATGTCTAAACTGAACTAAATTCCCTTACCATCTTCAAGCCTAACCCATAATCATAGGGTACACCACATAACACTGTACTACTAGTCTGAACCATAATTCAACACACCCTGCACTTCATAACTTCTCATCTCATGAAAATCCTCATTACTACTCCAACAACCACATTCAACCTCGTACTAGACATTTTACTAATATGCAGTGCATTCATCTAAATATACAAACATGATGTTCAAGCCTCACTTCTATAACCACATATACACTTCTAAACACAGTCCCCTAAAATACCTTTATCACAACTTACAAACCACTATCAAGAACAACTTCCATGTACTACTACTAAGAAGACATACATAAGATTTCAACTACCTAAATATCTCATATAAAACTTCAACTAACCATGACGGGTATTAAAGACTTGGATTCAATCTTACTTCACACTTTACTGCCTTAGCTAAAATAAGCATACAACGATCTTCCAGTAACAAGAAATGTTTACTCTCTCCCATCTAGACAACTGATTATCATAACTATCTTGACCAAAGGAAAGGTAATAGAAGGTTAGAACATGAGTGCTCGAAATATGAGGGGATACTATGAATAACTTGACACTCAACTAAGGCTTGAGGAATAGAATATATAGCATCATGGACTTATCAAAGAAGTATGATCTGAGGACATGCAAGATATAAATTCGAATTTCGCTAATCATTAAAAGTATTGCTTGAGTCTTTGGACTGAACATACTAAAAATCTTGAGTACATAAGTCATAAGTTGGATGACCTGAATTTGGAGTTCATAACTTATGGAACGTGATTCCAACTGCTAAAAGAACTGGAACTCCTCATTTTTGGAAACTAAGAAAGTACATAATTCTCCATCATATGTATGAACACGAATTAAGATCATGGAACTGAAAGTAAGGTATGAGTAGGTATTGGGACAACTGAAAATACTAAAATAAGATTGGGTCAAGCATTAATCTTTCTCACAGCTATTCTACAACTTACTGGTACATCTACTAGAATCTGAAGGCTTGATTTGGTTACTTGTTCTATGATCTCCCCCTTAGATGTAAGCCATTACTCTAAGGATGTGAACCACTATATAAACTCTAGTCTAACTATAATCACTTTACTCTAGAGTCTGGGATATAGCAACGCACGTGAATAAAAGAACTTAACCCGAATGGCTACACCTGAAAGCGTAAAACCAACTTTTAATACTCACTTCTGAGCTACACCCTATCTTTTTATATCCCCAATAGTCATCATATAACACTTTTACACTTACTAACTTTGAATCTGCATGAGCATCCCCATAGTTGGAGTGCACACCATCTAGTGCTTCAACTCTTATTCCTATTAGCTAAATCTTCAAAATTTCAAACTTAGATTTTAACGCTTAACATGGGAATCTCCAAACCTTTGATGGACCATACAACTTCTGTCATATCCTACCAATATCACATTTGTAAACTTATGTTTCTAAACCATGAGAATCAAATTTATACTTAAAAAGGCTCAACATCTTTGATCAAACTCCTTAACTTAGCTATCAAGAACATTACTCATTATCTAACTAGTCTTTCTCCACCTAACATCTCAACGGTACTACTGACCCCACAAAATGCAATAATCCTTGAAAAAAATACAGCCCCATAGCACCTTGGGCGTACTTCTGCATCATACATACAACGTCAAACTTGATTACAAATCAAGTAAACTTATGCTCTTGCATACACTGTTCAAGCCTATTATATCACTTCATTACTAACTCAATCTTATGCACAAGATTCAGCTATACATATAGTTAGTGAATTGCCCTTACCACTTTTCTTGTCACTACACCTCTAAACCCTCAGTTGCAACCAACACAAAAATAACAAGATGCACAATAAGTTGCTAGTGAATCGAAATAGGCCTCACATGGCTTCACTAGACTTTGATTTTTCAATAAAACAATAATAACAAGGTTACAAGAGATAGAAACTTGACACATAATATTCAATGATCTAAAAATACACATCTTATTCTGCCTTACTTGCATGACTCATAAGAGTAAGGACATAACTCTGATCTTGAGAGACTTATAACACACTATAATGCTACTCTCAAGCTGCTTTGTGTGACTTTTGAAGCTTTTCACTAGCCAATCTGAGAGCGTTATCTGGGGAGGAACTGGAACTTACTAATCATGCTATCTCAAGAATAATACATAGATAGGAAAGTATAGCTTTACAATATAGATTCTGAGGAGGAATTTGGAAGTACATCTGACTCGACTTTTATGAATCATGAATAAAGTACTTCAATCATCGGAACTCAAAAGCATTGATGGGATACTTTCTAGCTCACTTGCAATTCAATAACTATCTGTGGAGACTGTCTGAGAAAGCACTATCTGTAAAGATTTAAGCTTGACTGTTTTTGATACCTTGAAAATAAAGCAGAGATGGCTCGAATCGAGTAAGATGAGAATCTGTATAAGTTTCTTAAAGAACACTTCTATAGCACGATCTGAGACTTGAAAAAATTGACACATTTCCTAAGTGCCTTGTAGCCTCTCGAAGAAAAGTACAGACGTCTCTGTACCATTCTGTAAGACTCTACTAGACACGGCTTCATAGATACCCTAGGACACTTGAACTCTGTTCTCTGATACCAAGTTTGTAATGCCTCAAAATCGAGTCTCGAGATGTCACACAGTGCTTAGGGTCACAAGCGACCCCAAGCTAACCCTTCTACTGGCATAACTCATAAGCAACTGAATAAAATATTTAAATCTGTATAAAATCAGCGGGAACATAAAACTTTTCTGAACTTGATCAATACAAATCTGAACTTTACAAGATTACAACTCTAATTTTACCAAAATAAAACTGAAACTGAATACATCAACTCTACTGATTGTCTATGAAGCCTCTACTAGTATTGACTTTAGATAGTTGGGTCATGGCTCCCAACTATCCCAACTCAATATGACTGAAATAGGAAAATAAAGAACTGCTCAAACTATTTATCTGGCTCAAACCCTTGAATCAAAACGATTCATCACCCACTGACTGGAAGTTGCGAGCTGACTGAATCTGAATGTGCATACTAAGTCTTGTACCTACATTATCAGACAATGTAGCACATAGACGTATATGTGGATCAGAACTTTGGGAATAGACTGAGTATATGGGGGTGTATGCAATTAAATAATCAATACCATAAATCCTTATAGAAAACATGCATGCTAGTATAGATGACTCACATAGCTTGAATTAAAACCATCATAATCATGAATAAGAAAACAGGTAATGTAAATCACGTGAGTCATTGCACTTCATTCTAAACCTGCATTCGTTCTTTATTCTCAAACTTGTAAGATAGATAAAGTCTTAAAACAACATCTTTCAGAGCATACACTTTAATATCATAAAACTAGAAACTTCTTTGGAAACTTAAAGATTTTGACACTTGAGAGCCTTAGAAATCTTGGACTCATAGCTTTCAAAATACATATACTTTTATCTTAGATAGAGTGGGGGACTACTTTTGGAGTTTCTTCTAACCAACATAAACCATGTGAGCTACATGGAGTCCAACGTATTACCCACGTTGGGGAGAGCTGTTCTATCCTTGCCATCGAATAGAATCTTAACTTTAGTGATCACTATCTAAACCCACTTAGGGTATATCAAGAACCTATAGGGGCATATAGTTCTGGGTTATGAGACCTCGGAATCACGCCCAAATCGGTGCTAAATACTACTCCCTTACTTAGCTCAGAACTTTAGAAAATCCACCTTAAAATAATTCAACAATATATATATATATATATATATATAATGGGAGCCAAATTGCATCCCCTTTACTTCAAACTCAAGAATGTGGATTTCTATCTTAACTTACAATCAAAACTCACTTCTTGATATTCTTTAAAAATCACTAACATCTCATTCTCAAACTCGGGCTTTAACCATAAGGTTCAATTCACAATAATAGGACTTGAAATTCTCAAAACATGATATAGACGTTGAATTATCCAACTTAAACCATAAATTGACAATTTAAAACATTAATATACATAATAATATTACAACTCAAAGCTTGGGTAAGACATAGTTTCATAGAACTCACAATATAATAACATGATAGGAATTCTCCATGAGTTTACGCAATACTTTACGAAAATATGTAACTTTTGGGCACAAAACTAAAAGGGTGTTCTTGTTCAAAACCACATACCTTAATAGACTTGATTTGATGTAGATAACTTGACCTTGAAACCCTAGGAGATGATCTTGAAAGCTTTCTTGAGATTCTTGGATTGTGTTGCTAAACTATTGGTTGCTTTCTTGAAGAGGATGACCTTAATTTGATGTTCTTGGGAACTTTCTTGAACTTCTTGGATTAGAAATCTTAGATTCTTACTTATCTTGAAGAAGGAGTAATGGAGTTTTGAATTTCTTGGAAGATGGTCTTAAGAGGAAACCCTAGTATTGTTCTTGTGAATAAAGAGGATTAAGGGTTGTTTAAATTGATTTATGATGATTAAGTACGTGATTTTGATTATTTAGGTCATGGGAGGTGAAGTAAAAGTCCAAAATACCCTTACTAAACCGCTTCCCAATTGCTGAAAATCTCGACTGACGACATTTGTGATAAGCCATCAGACTTGTGATAAGTCGTCACAAATGTTATCACTTAGGAGTTGGATTTTATGGGTTTCTGCCTAAGCCTGACGATATTTTGTGATAAGCCGTCAGACTTGTGATAAGTCATCACAAATGTCGTCACTTGGGACTGGAATTTATGGATTTCTACCTAAGGCTGACAACAATTTGTAATAAGCCATCACAGACATGATAAGTTATCAGAAATGTCGTCAACCAATTTTCCAGGCGACATGCTAGAGTAAAATGGGCATAACGTTTTGCTCCGATATCAGATTTAGGCAAAATTGATATTGTTGTTAATATAATTTGAAGATATTTCATTTGATATATAGTAGTACACCCAGTTCATTATATATAAGGAGTTATGGTCGATTGAAGTCGACTCAAGTTTCGACACTCACTAAAACTCGAACGATAGGAAAGCTTTCAACTTGACTTTGAGTTAGGAGATCTCTATGATCTCAATTCATTCTCAAATAGGTTCCCACACTGCATAATTGATTAACATACAAAATTTGCATTGGATTTATGGCTTTTGAAATATCTACACGTAGAAAAGACGGTTTTCATTCTAGCCCGAAATATGGGGTGTTACAGGTATGTAGTACTGATTATGTTATCGTGGAAATACACATAGAGTGCACTAATTTTGTGAATGCTATTTTTACTGATTAGTCATAGATCATTCAAACAAGATGTCTGCAATTTTACAGTTAAGTTTGGTAGGTCCGAACTGATAAGGCTAAGGGACCATGAATAAGGTTCTGATACCCTGTTAAGATTTAATGTCGGTTGTTGCTCATGTTTATTTGTCAAGCATTGTGAAGGGATCTAGTTTTGGTGTCATTGTAAAGAGATTCAATAGCGATTGGACTAACTTTTAGGGTGCATTGGACCCTTAGAGGGCCTCCGAAGCTTAGCACAGTATCTAACAAGAAAGGAAAACTAATATAGTTATTACCCTAGCCTAAATTTATATGGTTTGGTTGCTCGCTCGGGGTGATAATTATATGCCAGAAGGTGCGGTAGGAGAATGCCTTCGAGGGAAGATGGGTGGTTGATGGAAGACTATATCATCTGAGAGCTAATTGAAGAAGAGACATAGGGTTGAAAGTAACTTCTACCGAATCTGGCCGATGGAATTATCTTAAAAGATGTGAAATCTGAATTAAGTGCAAATATAAAAGTGTATCCGGTAATGTAATTTTGTCTGTTGTCTCTCTGAAAGAAAAATAATGCAGATGGACACTTTGCTAGGGAGCTGCGTGGTCGGGATTATCACCTAGATAGAAAATAGGAGAAGACCAATAAAGCAGCCTCATAGGCATTGAGGGTTGAAATAAAGTACAACAAGTCTAGAAAACTTACGCCAACAACAACTGCAGTTAAAATAAGGAATCTAAGCAAAGACGGCAATTTCTAAATTTTAAATTTTATCCCATGCCTTCTTATTTGTGTTTCCGATCAGGTCCACTGTCGTTGACCTGATCGAAACCACAAACGAGATTGAAAGGAAAATTGAGTATCATTATTTCCTTAGAAATATGGTTATATTTGATTGTGTTTTCTTGCCTTAGCATTCTTTCATATTTCCTTGGAGAAGATCAGATGTTTGTTGTAGTATGTGAATCCTGATAACTTTCAAGCTTGCCTCTAGTTTGCTAATTCTGTATTCAAGTTGGTCGTTGCTTTCTTCGAAGTTGGTAAGGAGTTTCTCATCTCTTGTAAGATCGATCAGGAACACTACCATCAAATTTGTGGCATTCTAGAAGCCCTTCAGAACACTTTCTCCAGAAGCCTTAAAGGATACATGGAGGGTCGCTGTGTTTGTTTTAGGTGAAAATGTGTTGATGCACGTTGAAGATGTGGTCCCAACGGTTGAACAACACACTTTTATCGAGTGTTGCTCCATGTATCTTGCTCAACCAATTTGATAAATTAATAAGCAAAGAGTTACGTAGCGTATGTTCTAAACCGGCTCTACCAAGCCTATCAAACATTACGTAACTCCTAGCTTATTACCCTATCAAAAAAATATAATTGAGTTAGTGAACAAATCAAATGAGCTCAATCTCTCAACCTTTCTGTTGATTGCTCTTCTCCAATATAGATGACAAGATATACGCTATGCAAAAGTCTACACCATCGCCAGACATGCTTACCTGGGAGCAATTCTTCAGAAGATATCTGTTGATGCCTTCTGAAGAATTTCTCCTTGGAAAGCATGTCTGGCAATGGTGTAGACTTTTGCATAATAGATATCTTGTCATCTATATTAGAGAAGAGTGATCAACAGAAAGGCTGATAGATTGAGCTTGTTTGATTTGTGCACTAACTCGAGCATATTTTTTTGATAGGGTAATGTTTGATTAACTTGGTAGAGTCGATTTAGATCACACGCTACATAACTCCTTTCTTATTAATTTATCAAATTAGTTGAGAAATATGCATGGAGCAACGTTAAATAAAAGTGTGTTGTTCAACTATTGGGACCACATCTTCAACATGCATCAACACATTTTGACTAAAACAAACACAGCGACCCTCCATGTATCCTTTAAGGCTTCTGAAGAAAGTGTTCTGAAGGGTTTCTAGAATGCCACAACTTTGAAGGTAGTGTTCCTGATCGTCCTTATAAGAGATGAGGAACTCCTTACCAACTTCGAAGATGGCAACGACCAGCTTGAATACAGAATCAGCAAGTTGGAGGCAAGCTTGAAAATTATTGGGATTCACATACTACAGCAAGCATCTGATCTTCTCTAAGGAATGTTGAAAGCATGCTAAGGCAAGAAAACACAATCAATCAATCTATATTGCTAAGGAAGTAATGATACTCTATTAGTCTTTCAATCTTATTTGTGGTTCCGATCAGGTAAACGGCAGTAGACCTGATCGAAAACATAAACAAGAAGGCATGGGATGAAATTTAAAATCCAGAAATTGCCTCCTTCGCTTAGATTCCTTATTTTAACTGCAGTTGTTGTTGGCGTAAGTTTTCTAGACTTATTGTACATCATTTCAACCCTCAATGCCCGTGAGGCTGCTTTGTTGGTCTTCTTCTATTTTATATCTAGGTGATAATCCCAACCACACATCTCCCTAGCAAAGTGTCCATCTGTATTATTTTCTTTCAGAGAGACAACAAACGAAATTACATTACCGGATACACTTTCATATTTGCACTTGATTCAGATTTCGCATCTTTTAAGATAATTCCATCGGTCAGATTCATTAGAAGTTAATTTCTACCCTGTGTCTCTTCTTCAGTTATCTCTCAGATGATATAGTCTTCTATCAACCACCCATTTTCCCTCAAAGGCATTCTCCTACCGCACCTTCTGGCGTATAATCATCACACCAAGCGAGCAACCCAACCATATAAATTTGGCTAGGGGAATTTTTATTGGTTTTCCATTCTTGATTGATGCAGTACGAGGCTTCGAGGTCCCTCTAAAGATCCAATGCACACTTAAAGTTAAGTCCAATCGATATTGGTTCTCTGCAGTGACGAAAAATATTGATCCCTTCTCAAAACATGACACGCATAAACACGAGCGACAACCGTCAGTAATTTGTAACAGGGTATCTGCACCATCTTTATGAGGTCCTCAGCCTTATCAATTTTGAACCCATCAAACTTAACTGTATAATGTAGGATCTTGTTTGAATGATCAATGCCTAATCGGTTAAAAACTGCATTCACAAAAATATTGTACTTTGTGTGTGTTGTCCTGGTGACCTTATCAGTAATACATACTTAACTCCCACACATATGATAGTGGATCCATCTGGACGCACCTTATTCTTCCTAGCCCATCTATGGCTTAAATTGAATAAACAGATGACTAGCTAGTTGCAACAGATGACACATATGTTTACATTGTCAAATAATTGGAGACATCTGTTACGACAGATGATCAACCTGTTGCAACATATGACGTATCTGTTGGAGAAATCAAACACATATATACATCTTTTGCAAAAGATTGCCAGTATGTTGTAAGTTATCTAACAGAAAAATATATTTTGCAATTGATTACCCATCTGTTAGATTTATTTTAAAGCAATTTTCTTTTTTTTCTGAGATACAATAATTTATAAATAGGTCCCTCCTTACAAATATGGATGATCCAGATTCATACAAGAATATTCATATTGAGTCCTTGCGTGAACTTCAAAGGCAGTTTGATGAACTCCAGAGATATTTGGCTGACTTCAGAGTAAGGCTGTCGGATGAAAAATGTTTGATTGACAATAATAATAATAGTAGTAATAATAATTAGATAATGTTTTTTATGTTAGCGCATGTATTTTCCTTCTTTTGTATATCAGATTTACCCAAGGGATTAAAAAATCTATGAACATTCATTTCATTTTGTTCTCGACTTTGAATTTTTAATTCTTATTTAGTATTTAATAATCATTCTGTTTATTCCTTGTTCTCAACATGTCGACGGTTGGTGGTAGGAATTGAGCAATTTGTGTCAACAGAGGTTCATCTGCTACGATAGATCGATCATATGTTGCACTTGGCGGTTATTAATAAAAAGGGGTTATTGTTGTTATTAGGAGGGTGAAAAAGACATGACTTATCGATTATTCAATATGAAAAATATTTTGTAAATAAATAATAAGGAAATAAATGATAAACACAATTTATAACCGTAAAAGAATGGTTATTTAATTTTAATAAGAGATCATGACTTTTCACTATTTTTTTTTGAATTTGTTTTTTAAAATTATTTATTATATAGTAAAAAAAGTCACAATATTGAATTAATTAACTTATATGATGATGATTGTTAAGAAAAAGAAAAACAAGGTGATCGGTCGTGACTTTTTGCCTAAAACAAAAACACATACATTCATCAGTGTTGCTGCATCAAATTTCCTATCTGTTGCAGCTGATGTATCAACTGTTAGAAGAAATCAAAAAAGATATTAATATAGAACGTCTATTTGTTGCTACAGATGGTATATCTGTTGCAACTGATGGTTTATCAGATTCAACAGATATACAATCTGTTGCCAGAAAATAAAAATGGTTATTATTTTATTCAAGAATTTGAAAAGGTGTTTTTTTTATTTATAAAATAAAAAATTAAGCAAATTTGGATTAATGATATGATGATAGTTTTTTTTTTTAAAAAAAGTAGATTATATGTTGCAACAAATATATTATCTGATGCAACAAGTTCACTATTGTTGCAACAGATGATATATCTGTTGTCATAGATGATTTATCTGATGCAACCGAAATCGAATCTGTCGTCACAACTCAATAAAAATGGTTCTTGGAAAGAACTAATTAATAATAATAATCTGAAAAGTCATAACTTATCACAATATTTTTTAATTTAATTAAGTCCTTACTTTTCACATTAATAAAAAATACAATTAATAAATGGAGGTGAACAATTAGATTATATGTTGCAACAGATAGGTTATCTGATACAACATATTTTATATTTGTTGCAGCAGATAATATATCTGTTATCACAGATGTGTTATCTAATGCAATAGATATAGATCTACTGCCACAACTCAATAAAAATGGTTCTTGGAAAGAACTAATTACTAATAATAATCTAAAAAGTCATGACTTATCACAATATTTATTTTCTTAATTTAATAAAAAATGTAATTAATGAATGGAGGTGAATAGTCGCGCCTTTTTGCCTCTCATTCAAATTCAATCCTCTATAAATAGGTACCTCCTTACTCAATCGTTCATTCAACTACACTCTATTTATTTATTGCATCTCGTCTTTCATATTACACTCTAGAATATTATGGCTGATCCAGTGTGGGACATTGCTTTTCTGCAAGACGTCATGAATGAACTTCGAAATCAAGTTCGTGACCTTTAACGGGAACTGGGAGGAGTTAGAGCAAGAATGCTCCGCGAGATACGCAGGCTGAGGAGGGCCTTGCTACTTTCAGTTGAAGATTGGCCGACTGACATAATGATGATGATGATGATAATAATAATAATAATAATAATAATAATAATAATTAGATTATTCTTTTTCTTTTAGTCTATTATATGTATTTTTATTTGTTTTTGTTTAATAAAAAAAATTATGTTTGATCTTTGATGTTTTAATTCATATTTAATTTTCATTCAGTCTATTATCTTCTCAACAAACATGTCAACGATTCGACGTAAAAAGGAATAATTTAGAATCCAGTAGCAATAGCAAGATTTATCTGTTGGGTTTGTAGCAGGGGCTGATGTGTTGTTCAAAATACATTACTCATGTTGCAACAGATAAGAAGTCTGATACAACAGATAAATAGTTTGTTTCAACAGATGACTAGTTTGTTGCTTGGCTCTGACGTTTTAATTCGTACTCCCTCCGTCTCAAATTACCTGTCCCAAATTGAGATGTCACATTGATTAAGAAAATAATTAATAACATGTCTAGTTTACCATAACCCACTAATCAGTTGGTGGGATAGTAGACGTATTTGAAATAACCATTGTTTTCTATTCAATCGAACTTTCATAAGAGAAGAAAGCTTTTAATGTCGGTCGGCGTATAGTCCCCCTATTAAATAATGTTTCCATTTTAATTTGAAGAAAAAGTGATTAATGCAAAGGGTAAAACATGAAAAAAAAAATTAATCTTTTCTTGATTAATGAAAAAGACTAGTAAAATGAGAAATCGAATTAGAAAATTTGGGACGGGTAATTGGACGTAAGAAATAATTTTGAATCCAGTAGCAATAGCAAGAGTTGAAACATATTGATTATCTGTTGGGTTTATAGAAGAGGCTGATTTGTGTTGTTCCAAATAGATTAATCATTCGTTGCAATAGATAATTAGTCTGGTACAACAGATAAACATCCTGATGCAACAGATAATACGTCTGATGCTATAGATAATACGTCTGATGCAACAGATAAATCTTCTGATGCAACAAATAAACAGTCTGATACAACAGATAAATCTTCTGATGCAATAAATTACTCATCTGATGCACCAGATGATTGATCTATTTAAATTGTGGGCACTAATGTTGGATTCATGATAGGGGTTTTATCCATTGTTGGAAAAACAAAAGTGTACCCAGATGACAAATATGAATAAAATTCATAATTTTACTTACCAAAGTCACCTATGAAGTAATGCCAAAGTACAAAGTGATGTAGTAAATAAAATTTGACCTAAGAAATTGGTAAGATCGCAGCAGTAGCGTTGTACCACCAACAACAACAACAAAAAATGATCGACAAGAAGAAAATGAAGATGATAATGAAGTAGAAGATGATGATAATGAAATAGAAGATGAGAAATAAAGCAGCAGAAATAATGAACAATAAAAATCGCTAAGAGAGAAAACAACAATGGATGAGAAGAGAGAGAAAAACGTCTTTTTCCCTCCGTTTTCCATTATTTTAGGTAAATATTGGGATCAAAGTGTAAATTTAAAAACTTGTGGGTTATTTGCAAACTTCTCCAACTTTCTTAATCCATAATAAAGAAATTATCACCTCCAACTAATAATTAAGACTTGTGTCACCTACACCTCATTTTAAAACTCTTTTGTCACCTATGGCCCAAACCTCCTGGTTAGTTAAGGGTGGAGTAGTCCCACCACTACACCACACCCATGTTGGTATATTTATGATAGTTATTTTTCTATTGGACATATAACTAACTATATAATTTTAATGATTTGTGTTATTCAAATCCCTAAAAGCTGTATCATTGATTTTTACATGAGATTAAATATTAACTACACGTAAGTTTAAAATATTGAAACATATGCATGGCATTTCTATAAACTAGTTTAGGTGTACGCACCTTGCGCGTGTACCTCGCTTTAATGAGTTCAAACATTACATTAAATATGATATTTTTTAAAATAATAAAGATGAATATAGTAATTAAATTTAATATCTTTTGAGTATGTAAGGATGGAGAATTTATTTATTAAACTTAATCTTTACCAAAAATATTTTTAAACCTCGATCGACATTCATCTACCATCTTAAGAAATCAAAATAATACAAATAAATCAAATTTTTACACACATAAAGTTTCTCAAAGTTGTCTCACACTCATCTACCCCTATAAACAATAACAAAATAATACGATAATAGAGATATCAAAATAATACAATTAAACCCAACCTTTACATAAAAAAAAATTCTCAAAGTCAACTAATATTTATCTATCACTTGTAAACTGCAACAAAATAATATGTTAAAAGTGATATAACAAAATACAATTAAACTTAAATTTTACACACAAAAATTTCTCAAACCCGATCGAGATTCATCAACGAATTGTAAACTACCACAAAATAACAAACTAATAGAGATATTACGATAATACAATTAAACCTAACCTTTACCTAAAAAAAAATTCAAAGCCGACACATTCATCTAGCATCTGTAAATTAAAATAAAACAATAAGATAATAAAGATATCAAAAGAATATAATTAAACCTAACATTTACACAAGAAATTTTTCAAAGCCAACTGACATTCATCTACGACCTATAAACTATAAAAAAATTATAATAGTGATCACAAAGCTTTGATTTTGATCCAACTAATTCTTGTCTAGGCAAAAATTTTGACAAACTATAAAGATATACACACACACACCTGTTGAATTCTATTATGCTGACAAAAACAGTGAAGAAGTTGAGGGTCAGAAAATCCAACATCCATCAATCTGGACATGCAATTGAATCAAGTTAGATGAGCATCAATGATATTCTTTCAATAGGCAAACCGGCTTGTTCTCTAGTTTAACGTACATCTCAATATTTATAGAAGTATTTCCTTAATAGAGTCCTATTTTAGGAGTATTTTTCTAATTAAACAGTAGAAAGAAAAATATTAATTAATTCTTCTACCATATATTTTAGGAAGTCTAGTAAAAGAAAAATATTAATTAATTCTCCTACCATATATTTTAGGAATCCATATATTTTAGTAAGTCTAGTTAATATAATAAAAATAATTAAATAATAAATTTTTTAAAAAAAGTGAAAAGACAGTAGAAAAAAGTTAAATTTGGAAAGAATTTAACTGTAGGAAAATATAGGGTGTTTGTAGGTTGAAAGAAACCAAGTAGGAACCAAATAGGATTAACTAAAAAAAGGGTGTTTTAATCAAGTATAGTAGGAAAAAAATGTATGTTTTACAATTAGTTAGGGGAAAAAAGTATAAAAAAATGGAGGAAAAGCTAAATTTGGAAAAAGCTAATTATAGGGAAATTTAGGATGTAGGAAAAAAATTGCATGTTTTACAATTAGTTAGGGGAAAAAACCTATAAAAAATAGGGAAAAGGCTAAATTTGGAAAAAATTAATTATAGGAAAATTTAGGGTGTTTTTGGGTGAAAGAAACCAGGTACAAACCAAATTAAATTTGGGAAGAATTTAATTTTAGGAAAAATTTAGTATATTTATTTTGAAGAATTTAATTGTAAAGAAAAGGGTAAAAGACGGTTTTGTCTAAAGCGGACACTTTTAATGAAGGGCAAAAAGTTCAATTCACTTTTCTAAAAGCCTTCACACTTTTAATATATTACTAGTTTAGGTGTACGCGCCTTGCGCGTATGCCTAACGTTAATGAGTTCAAATATTAATAAAAATATAGTATAAATAATAATTTGAATATCTTTTTACCTGCAGAGTTCATGCCACTTAAGTACACTGTAATAGCACTTTGATTGAGTGTTATTCAAACTTTGTTCATATCTCATTTGTTGGATTAATTATTGTTCTCCATACCAAAAAAAAAAAGTCATCGCAAATAATATCTGCTTGTGTCATATGTTTGATGAAATTAAGTTACATTTTAGTATCTAAAGTGATGAAGTGATTTATATTATTATTTAAATATAAATTTACAACAATACTATTAGTATAAATATTATTAACACAATCAAGAATGAAAAGTAAAATAATAAAAGAAACATGATAAACTCTACCATTACTTTAATTTAGATTTCAAGAAATTGAAATCTTGTAATTTGTGGTAAAAAATCGTACTTTAGTCACATTCCTAAAAGGAAGCAAATAAAAATTTAGTATTTTATTTAGATTTATAATCTATTTAAAATTAAGATGCCTTTAACCAATTAATTAATAATATTTATATTAGTTGTGTCTCTTTATTTATATTTAGATTACTCTCCAATAACTATCGCATGTAGAAAAAAGGAACATGTTTAGGTAGATAATTTTATCATCAATTAACTCTTTATAGTATCTATGATTATAGAGATAAATTTATTGTGATTTAAGTTTTGTTTTCTAAAGTCTTAATATGTTTTTGAAGTTAACAATAATAAATTATCATGTATTATTGATAGACAATTGTTAATTGAGAAGATTTAATGTAAATAAAAATACATTGAATGTTAGAAATTTCAACAACTTGGTGTTTGTTTCCATGCTCTTCGTGATCATGGCCTCATGGATACACTACATTCGAAATAAAATCGAAGGTTATTAACATGTTTAAGAGTTATACACACCACTTTTTTCATAGAAATTCAATTGTAAGCTAGCACACAAATTAAACATAAAGAAAAAAATCACACAAGATTGACGATTATAAAAGAAAGTCCAAAGTACAGAAAAGATACAAATAATTCAAAAAAATTATCGAACAAACTCCATGTAAGCAAAAAAAAAACGTGATCCTATAAAGTATAAATTCAAGCTCGAGACTGAACACATAAACAAAAAGAATTCACAGATAAAATTTTGGCATTCGACTACATAATTTATATTAGTCTTTATATATGTACTATTATGCCTATAATTGTATGACAAGTTTTTTAATGTAGTAGGCAACTTTTTTTTTTTTTTTCAAAATGTCGTAGTTTTTCAATAAAACAAAAAGTAATATTAGCTTACCAAGTTTATGGTAACATCATAATAGCTATTTATGGTAATATTTGTTCTTTCAAGAAATATTTTTTTTTAATATTTTAGGACTCTTAATTTTCTTCCATATATTTTAGGACTCTTAATTTCCCCATATATTTAAGGAATCATATTTATATATTTTAGGATTCTTAATTTATTTCCATATATTTATTTTATTATTAGTTTCATATATTTTAGGAAACCTTAATCTTTAATTTAATAAAATAATAATTGAAGAAAAAAATTTAAAAATATGAATTTATCTATTGTAGAGTCTTTTAAGGAAAAATTCTTTTCTAAAAATTATTATATTATATTATTTTTTTTGGTTTCACGTAGGGGTGATTTTTTTTGTAATTACAATTTTTTTAATTATGATATTATATGTTTTTTGGTGGAATAGATATGCATTAATTAGTATATTATTTTTTTGGTTTCACGTAGTGGTGGACTTTTTTTAGTTACAATTTATTTTATTATTATGTTATTTTGGGGGATTTTGTTAATTACAACTTTTTATTATTATATTATCTCTGGGGGGTTTTAATTACAATTTTTTATTATTATATAGTTTTTGTGAGCTTCACGTCTGGGGTGGGTTTTTTTTTAGTTATTATTGTTTTAGTTTTAGGTTGGTACCAAGTTATCAGGTAATTTACGGTACATCATAATAACTATATTTATGGTAATTTTTGTTTTTTCAAGAAATATAATTTTTCTATTTTAGGACTCTTAATTTCCTTCCATATATTTTAGGACTCTTAATTTTTCTATATGTCTCAGGTTTCATATTTATATATTTTAGGACTCTTAATTTCATTCTATATATTTATTTAATAAAATAAAAATTAAAGGAAAAAGATTAAATGATTTTATCTATTGTAAAGTCTTTTAAGGGAGAATATTTGTTTTAAAAAAAGTTATTATTTTTTTTGGTTTCATGTACGGGTGTTTTTTTAATTACATTATATATATATATATATATATATATATATTACTATTTTTATTTTTATTATTACTATTTTTATGGTTTCATGTTGGAGAAGGATGGAAGTGTAAAATATTATGCATTCTTACCTAAATTAAATAAAGACTTAAATTACTTTCAAGTTTTTTTTTTTTATATATATAAAAAGTTCAAAACCTAAAAAGAACTAAAAGTCTTCAAAATTTTACCTAAAATATATTTTCTAATGTTTGAGCACACGTAGATAATCATTAACTATGAGAGTATTTTTCCTTTGCTAATTATTCTATTTAAGAATTTTTTTTTAATTTTGCACTTAAACATTAATTGATTTTTTTAAAATTTTTTATATATAACTAAAAAAATAGTGAAAAGAGAATTTTGTCTAAAGCATGAACTTTTAATGAGGGGCAAAAAGTTCCAATCACTTATCTAAGGGTCTTCACATGTTTAATATATTATAGATTATAGATATAGATTATAGATATAAATTATAGATTATGGATTATAGATATAGGTATAGATAAATCTAAAATTCATAAATTAACTTTAAATTTTGGATCTGCAATATATTTTGATTAAATTTTATAATGGAAGAATTAGTTTTGAAATTGATTTCTAGGAAACAAATGTTCAATATGTATCATATGTTATATTATGCTACGAGTAAATGTATAAAAGGTCACAAAATTAATTATTTTTTAATTGTAGAAAAATTTAGGGTGTTTTTGATTGAAAGAAACTAAGGAGAAATTAAATAGGATTAAAAAGCGGATGTTTTAACCAAATAGGAAAAAAGATGGGTGTCTTAATCAAATTGGGGGAAAAGTTAATTTTGGAAAGAATTTAACTGTAGGAAAAATTTAGTATATTTATTTTGATAAAATTTAATTGTAGGGAAAAGGGTAAAAGACGATTTTATCTAAAGCGGACTCTTTTAATGAAGGGCAAAAAGTTCAATTCACTTTTCTAAAAGCCTTCACATTTTTAATATATTATAGATATAGATTATCATTTATAACCAATGCACTATGTATGAAAATTGAAATGATTTTTCATCGTCACTTACTTGGAAACCTTCATTTTCCGTGCCTTTCTGCTTATCCATCATCCTCTTTCTAATACTTTTTAATTTCATCAAGTCTATCTCAAATTCACAATGTATTGACTTATAAACATTTAAGATCAACAAATACATAAAATAGCTAACTTTAAAATAGCTAACTATGGACTAAGTTTTCTTTTAGGTAGTGGGATAAGAAGCATTCATGGCAAGTCCACAAGGCGTATCACCAAATCCCACTGTTGTAACATGGTTAAACCAAGTGCAACATGATCCGCTGAATACTCCACTTGAATATAACTAAAAAACATAGTTATTCTCATCGATTGTCACTGATATGGGTTAATTTGTCACAGCTTGCAAAAAGAGCCTTCTTATTGTTGGTCGGCACATCTTCGTATCCTATTATTCGCGATAAGTGTCAAATAATGATTGTGTTGAATAGATTAAATTAATTAAGTCAATGAATAAGTTGAGTCATCAACCACCAAAATTATCACAAGAGAGAATTTGTTGTTCCATGCAACAACATTAGAGTTATATTGCACAAAAAAACTATGCATTGAAGGAAAACATGATTCATAAATTAAAAAGAATTTAACCTTCTAGCATAATACACTACCTCTATACTGATGTGGTTAACATAATAAAAATTTAGCACCTAATCAATAAAACATGTTTATGAAGTTTCTTTGCACTTACATCGAGTTAATCAAGATGCATGATAACAGAATCTTTATAAAGTCAAGAACAGTAGTATACATCCAGCAAAATAATAAATAATCTATAGGTAAATTTATAAAACTTACAAGTTGAAGAGAAAATATTGCATGTTGAAGAGCTATGGAAAAAAAATCAAGTCGTAGGCAAGTTAAATAGTTAGATGTAATTGTAAAATTTGTTTAAAGTTCTAAATATAAAAGGAAAATAATTAAATGATTAACTTTAAATAGAGTTTTAGTTCATTTAAAGTCCTAAATATAAGGAAAATAATTATATGATAATTTTAAAATATAATATTAAAAAATAGTAGTTGAACTGTTTAGTAGAAAAATTTTCCCTTTTTTTCAAAAACATTTTTTGCCTTATTTTTGGTACTAAGTGAAAAGGATTTTGTATTTTTTTTTGGGGACTACCCAACAAACTACAACAAAAAAAACCAAAAAAAGTTTACCATATATTTAGGAATTTAACCATAATAAGAAAATCTTCTCTTGAATGTATGAAATATTTAAACCAAATTTTATTTGGATGCGGAAAAATATATCCTATTTTTGTTAGAAAAGGTTTTTATCTTTTTTGTAAAATTATAGTGTATATTTAATATTACTAAAATATTAAAAAAAATAGTAAAAAGACGCTTTTGTCTAAAAAGGAGACTTTCAATGAAGGGCAAAAAGTTCAAATCACTTTTCTAAGGGTCTTCACACTTTTAATATATTATAGATATAGATTATAGATTATACATATAGATATAGATATATTGTGAGGTAGAGATATTGTTTTTCATAGACCCTCAACTCAAAAAGTAAAAAAGTGCGAGACACATAATTACAAAAAAAAGGAAATAACAAAATAGCAAAATACTAAGATCTAATTAACCGAATAATTCTAGATAATCATATTTATGTTGTACAATGTACATAAGTTTGATTGTACCACAAAGTCATTCCTTAGACAACAATGTTTCAACTTTAAAAGTGAAAAAGAAATCGTCTGACCTTAGAAACTACCTTTTAATTTTGTCTTTCTGTATTTCTATTTATGAGTTTAATTATTTTATGTCTAACGTGTCTCCAAAAAGAATTTCGCATCAACTACTTCATATTGACATTAATTACCCTTTAATATAATATATTTTACAAATTCTTAATATTTCATGGTTTAAGAGTCATTATTTTATCACAATTCTTTCTACATATTTTAGGAGAAATATTATAAAATAATTAAATAAAAAATTGAATAAAAATAGTAAATAACAATTTTATCTATTATTTTAAGGACCTTCAAACTTTATTAATTTATAATTAAGATTAATAATCTATTAATATAATTCAAAAGAAAAAAAGAAAACACTTTTATTAGGGCTCGTAACTAATTATAATAACATAAATTGAAATTAAAAATTTAAACAAAAAATTGAGAAAAATAATAAATACCAATTTTATTTATTGTAGAGTCTTTTAATGATTCACAAAAAAGTTCTTTCTAAGGAACACTTTATTTATTTATGTTTAATATTAATAATTTATTAATATAATGCCAAAAAGTAAAACACTTTTATCACGACTCCTAACCAATTATAATAACAAAAATTTTAACTTTTAAATTTTATTATATGTTCTGAACACAACAAAGCTTTGAATCTTACTTGAAAATTTTGGTCTCGCTGCATTCTTCTAAAGGTCACAATCTAATGAACATACATTATGACAATTAAACAATATAAATTAATTTAAAAAATATTAAGTATAAAATCTCAAAATACTACAAAATATGCACAAAAAGTCACACAATTAGGTTTAAAAAAAATCAAAGAAACACTTTAAGATAATGAATTTAAACTGAAGGTAAACGTGTGCATCTTATGAATCAAAATATTAAAATATTTTACTTTAATTTATTTTATTTTATTTTCTAAATACAATAAAGCTTTGAAGCTTACTTGAAATTTTTTAGTCTCGTAGCGTTGTTTTGAGTCAGATGACAACCTAACAAACATAAATTATGGCAATAATAATATATGAACTAATTTAAATAAAAGCAAAGGATAAAATCTCAAAATACCATAAAAACACATATAAAAATCACACAATTAGGTTAACGAAGAAAATCAAAACAACTTCAAAGTGTCAAGAACGTAATCGTTAAATTATATAAAAAAATAATCAAGATTTCTACAACTATCTTGATACTTGTTTGAATAATTAAATCACCTTAAATAGGACTTTTAATTTGTTTTGTCTTAGGATGAAGATTTCTACAATTATTCAAATAATTGTTTGAATAATCAAATTTCACCTTAAATAGGATTTCTAATTTATTTTGTCTTTAATTTGATTTGTCTAGTTCGTACATAGTTAATTTGTTTGTTTAGTATTATGTTTTTTATCATAACCAAAATTAAAAGGATACCAAAATATTAGGTTTTCTTATCTTGTTTAAATAAAGAACTACTAATTTATTACATTTAATTTTAAGTGATTTTAAATTATTAAATATAAAAATTAGTAAATGATAGTTTTGTCTGTTGTGATAATTTTTATTAAAGGACAAAAAGTTCAAATCACTTTTATAAGGGGGTTCCACTTTAGTATATTATTATTATTATTTTATTATTATTATTATTATTATTATTATTATTATATAGATTATAGATATAAATATATTGTTTAAATAAACCTAAAAAATTAAATAATATATTTGCAATTTGTGATTTAAAATAAAACTTAATATTTATGAGATTATAAATTATTTCATTAAAAATTAAAAGAAATAACCAAAGTCAATCTATTTTTAGTTATAAAAAATTACAAGATTTTAATTTATTTATTTTTAAAGTAAAGAAAATGGTTAGGTTTAAAATTATTTTGCTACCATAAATATATGAGACCCGCAGTAAGGCTTTAAATTTATTTTGCCTTTGATGAAGATTTCTACAATTTATTCAAATAATTGTTTGAATAATCAAATTTTACCTTAAATAGGACTACTAATTTATTTTGTCTTTAATTTGGTTTGTTCAGTTCGTATTTTTTATTGTGACCAAAATTAAAAGGATACCCAAAATATTAGGTTTTCTTACCTAGTTTAAATAAAGAACTACCAATTTATTACATTTAATTTTTAAGTGATTTTAAATTATTAAATATAAAAATTAGTAAATGACAGTTTTGTCTATTGTGAATTTTTTTAATGAAGGGCCAAAAATTCAATTCACTTTTCTAAGGAGCTTCACACTTTTAATATATTATAGATATAGATATAGATATATGACATCAATTAACTAATGATGATACTTTCAATTAATGTTTTAGATCCTGTCTTATATCTTTTTTTGGGTAATGTTTCAATACCTTAATTGATTGACATTATCATATAATAACAATTTATTTAACCTAAAAATAGAGTAAATATTAAACAATGAATTTATTTTATCATTGTCATATATATAAAAATTTCTTAAATATATTTTTAATAAAATATTGCTTGGTAAATCTCCAAATTAAAAAAAAATCTTAGGTTCCCAAGAAAAAAATTTCAATTAAAATTATAACAATTAAATTTTCAAGTAAATCCCATAAGAAATCTCTAACAAAATTCACAATAACGAAATTCCAAAGTAATTCTCCAAGTGAATATAACAATGATAAAATAAATTTATTGTTTAATATTTACTCTATTTTTTAGGTTAAATAACTTGTTATTATATAATAATGTCAATCAAATATTCTTAGGTTCCTAAGAAAAAATTTTCAATTAAAATTATAACAATTAAATTTTCAAGTAAATCCCATAAGAAATCTCCAACAAAATTCACAATAACGAAATTCCAAAGTAATTCTCCAAGTAAAATTTTTTACAAATAAATCCTCAAGAAATAAATCCCAACAAAATTTGTAGAACATGAATCCCAAAGTAATAACACATATAAAAATATTCCTAGATATATCCTCAAGTAAGTATCCCTCGCTAAATCTGCAAGTAAGATTACCTAGGAATTTTCTTGCAAACTGATATAAAAATTATCTTTTGTTCTTTACTTGTGAATTTACCTATGAAAACGATATTTGCAGATTAGTTGCCCTAAATAATTTTCCAAGTAATAATTTTGCGAAATTGGCGCCAAATTTACCTACCAATTTTTCTGGGGAAATATTTTTCGCATGTAAAATGTTTTAGAATTTAGGAATTTCAGATTTACACATGAAAATCCATAGAAAATTTCTGCGGATAAAATCCTCAAGTAAAATCTACAGTTAATTTACAATTTTCTAGCAGTGTCATCACGCTACACCTTTACTTGTCAGGCAATTTTAATTTCTTAAAAATGACATTAAACAATCGATTTTAATTTCATAAAAATGACATTAAACAACTTAGTCAATCACTGTAAACCACCCTGCCTATGTTATTCTAAAATTTCACGGAATCTCATCCGGGCCAGTCGTCTTACTATTACATATTCTACGAATAACACCCTCAACCTCCTTCTCTTCCCCCCTTCTCCTTTATGCTCCTACAGTATGGAAAATCTTGACAACTCTTGAATTACTCCAAACCGCCTAGCACAATGGCCACATCCCCCCTCTTCATTCAACTGTTTATGTAAATAATTTTTTTATTTCTGCCTAATAAACGTCTACTCGACCAATACCTTACCTTCTTGTCCTTGATGTACTTTACTTGGTCCAAGTCTCAAGCCTTCCTTTCTCCCACCTTAGCTTGTCTGTACAACTTCTTCTCCTGTCTTTGTCACCTAAATCTGCATATAAGCGTTCTAAGGCTGTCATTTTTGTCGCTGTCACTGTAACTTCGCCTCCTCCTTTGTCATCTCTATACTTTTTTGTTCATTTGTTTTACCTCCATGCCCTTGCTCTTCACTAATTGCACATAAGCAACCTTCTTTACCTTAATTTTTTCTTGGACTTTTCCCTTCCACCACCAATCCCCCTTGATGTATGTTAAAGTTACCCTTTAGATCCCTAGTACCTCTCTTGCGCTTTCCTAATGCAACTAGTTATACTTCGCCATATATTGCTTGCATCTCCGTACTCGAAACCCTTATTGCTATCAGCTTCGCCCCCAGAGTGTTGGCAACTGTCAACCCCCTCCCCTCCAATTAATTCTTATATAGAAAATTTATTTTTTCTCAACCATGGTAACAATCACAACTAGGGTCACCACCTTTTTCATGCTTAGCTTGGTGGAAGTTTTTCTCATTCACTTCAAGGAGTGAACTAGAACCAGCAGATAAACTTTTTTTTTTTAGTTAATAGCCCATAATTGAATCCAATCAAAACGTATTTGTGGAAGAACAGTCATCTTCTTGTTATCATATTTTTTTATTTTTTTTTTCATTGCATAAGAGGATCTACAATGCTAAGATATTTCAATTTCAAGAAATCATCAAGGTCGGCGAAGAAACATCATCATTCCTTTAACACTCTTGATTTGATGCTTGATTTTTTATCTCTATAATATCTACCAGACCTAACTCATCAAGATGAATTTCAACATTAACTATCCAAGATAAGTAGTTTTTGTTCGATATATTCAAACAACTAATAAAAATTTACTATATCAAGAGTAAACTTTAAATTTACTACCTCAAAAATAAATTGAGTCATACACATGATATATAAAAAAAAAAATTCTAACATATCTTTCGAAGTAATTATTGCTTTAGGAGGTACAAAGCAATATTAACTACTTTTGATGGTTATAGAATAAATAATTTTAATCATAACAAAATTTATAGAGAACAGCGAATGTAAATCCATATGTGGATTTGAGGAAGCTTAGTCTTCAAAATTACAGCTTGGGATGGCAGAATCTCGTGCTGATAACGTGTTGTGAAACAATAAAATAACAACAACAAGAGTGAGGTAAAGAGATGAGAGAAGATTTCTTATTTCTTCTGAGGGATATATTGTTAGAGTGGGTAACAGTCTCACGTTGGTTGGGGAGTGAGCTGCTGGTTTGCTTATATAGACTGGAGTAATCCTCCACTATAAGCTAGGTTTTGGGTTGAGTTAGGACGAGGTGCCATATCTATACATGTTATCAGAGCCAGTGCATCCACGTTTGGACTCCAAGTCCATGTTTCAATTGGGCCTCGACGTGAAGGGGTATTAAGTTAAAGTAATTGAAAATCCCACATTGATTGAAAAATAAACTGATAGTTTGCTTATATAGAGTTGGACAATCCTCTCAATGAGCTAGTTTTGAGGTGTGAGTTAGACGCAAGATCCATTTCTTGATAACTTTTTATTTATAGGGAAAAACTATCTTTCATCCCAAAGCAAACCCTACCTTTTCTTGAAAGAAACAAGAGAGACATTTACAATAATACAATACGTTTATAATATTTAACTTAATTTTTTTTTTTATCTCTTATAATATTTAACTGAAAAAATAGATTTATTCTTTTGTCCTTTATACATATATGGTCAAACTAGTCGCCTAATGATTACTCGACTGATGCTATCTAAACAACAATACAAAAAGAAAATCCCATAAAGATCAATATGCAATTTTTGTTCTATTTTGCTTGAGCGTGGTCAGTGAGAGTTTTCAAATTTGAGTTTGCCACTGACTTTTAATTATTGTTCACGAGTTTGATTTTTACTTATTTGAGAACTGAAGGAAAGGTTAAAATAAACAAATCATATATTTTACTCGAATTAAAATTACAAGGATGGTAAAGAAGAGGGAAACAAAAGAATTTTGGTGGGCCAATAAGAAAATTATTTTCCTTTTTTTTTGTTTTTATTTTCCTTCATGTCCTTCGTCAAAAAAATTTCCCACTTTTTCGTTTCCATATAATTTTCCTACATGTCCAAGCATATGATCTTATCCTTTAAAGTTTCATTTTTATTAATTTACCATTCAACTCTTTTTTAATGTACCCTATATTTATGTGTCTTATCGTCAACACCAAAATTATTTATAGAACAACTTTTTAAAAAAATTCAATATTTATACTCTCAAAAAGAATTAATCTAAGAATCAAAAAATTAAATTAATTTTCATTTTATTTAATAAATTGATAAGTAATACTAAAAGACAAATAAAATGAGCCAGATGAAGCACTCCATTCGAATCACTTTACTTGTTGTCCTTACTATAAATATACAGTCCAAAATAGTTATCATTTTAAAAATCATAATTAATTGAGTATATTTTTTCATTTTGCCCCCTAATAATAATTATTGTTGAAAATAATAAATATTGACTAATTAGCATAGAAAACCTGAAAGAATATATTGCTTCGATTAAACTCTCTTTTAGATTAAAGAAAGAATGATTATTGAAGAAAAATTTAACATTTTAAATGATTAAAGATAATAAATAACGAAATGATGGTTAAAATCTTAATTTCTTAAGATATACGTAAGTAAAAAATGTGACAAATAAAATAATTCGGAAGGAGTAACATTTTAAAAATATGTAAAAAGCCAACACCAAAATGAAAAAGATAGTGTTTCCTACATCTTGAATTTTTATTTTAATTTGGCTTTTTTATAACTCTTGAAATCTATAGTACTGTGTGGTAGACCCTTTTTGTCCTTTCTAGACAATAATCCAACTTTGCTCGAGTTAGCTCTAATTGGTGAAGTTTGGTGTGCAATGAGCTTGAGAATTTAGCACCACGAAATGTCCCGATTTCTCCTTTAAGTAGTGGTATTCATTAAGAATTGAATGCCACAAAAAGTATTATATTCATATTTCTTTGGTGTTATTTAATAATAATGTGTTTTAAATATAGGGTGGAGTATGAAAAACACACTTAAATTATATTCTTTTTTGAATTTTTTATCTGAACTATTGGGAGTGTGAGAAATTCACCTAAATTATTCCTCATTAATTTGAGAAACACGCCTCCAGTAATATGTGATGGTGTGTGTAATGCACCCTCTTTTCTATAGAAAATCTTGCCACATGGACAAAAATTACACCTTGACAAATTAATTATATTGTTAGTATTAGTTAAAAACTAAAGATTAGAGATCGAAGTTTTTGATATATATCTATAATCTATAATATATTAAAAATGTGAAGACTCTTATAAAAGTGATTTGAACGTTTTGCCCTTCATTAAAAGACTCTTCTTTATATAAAACTTTCTTTTCACTATTTTTTTAAATTTATTATTTAATAATTTTTTATTATATTAATTAGTCTTCCTAAAATATACAGGACTCCTAAAATATATTGTAGGAGAATTAATTAGTATTTTTCTTTCTACTGAACTTCCTAAAATATATGGTAGGAGAATTAATTAATATTTTCCTTTCTACTGTTCAATTAGAAAAATATTTCTAAAATAGGACTATTAAGAAAATACTTCTATAAATATTGAGATGTACGTAAAACTAGAGAACAAACCGGTGTGCCTATTGGGAGAATATGATTGATGCTCATCTAACTTGATTCGATTGCATATCTAGATTGATGGATGCTTGATTTTCTAACCCTCGACTCCTTCACAGTTTTTGCCAGCACAATAGAATTCAATATGTGTGTATATATATCTTCTTTGTTTTCATTCAAAATCATTCTTTAGGGTCAGATTTTTCGCTCAGACAAGAATTAGTTGAATCAAAATCGAAGCTTTGTGATCACTATTATATTTTTTTTATTGTTTACAGGTCATAGATGAATGTTGGTTGGCTTTGAAGAATTTCTTGTGTAAAGGTTAGGTTTAATTGTATTGTTTTGATATCTTTATTATCTTATTGTTTTATTTGAATTTACAGATGCTAGATGAATGTGAGTCAGCTTTGAAATTTTTTTTTTAGGTAAAGGTTAGGTTTGATTGTATTATCGTAATATCTCTATTAGTTTGTTATTTTGTGGTAGTTTACAGTTCGTAGATGAATCTTGATCGCCTTTGAGAATTTTGTGTGTGTAAAATTTAAGTTTAATTGTATTATTTTTTTTTGTTTAATTTTGGATTTTTATTAATTAATCAAAACAAAGTGTATGAATGGACCAACCCATCCAAATTACAACACAATATAAATCCACAGCAGACCGGCCCAAAAAAATTGACCCGATCCACAACACACATATAAAAATGCTGTAGGGTTTCCTATTTGAGCTAAGATCAGTTCACTCCTCTTCCATTACCGCATCTACTTCAATGGATTCCTTCTTCAATCTTCAATTCATTCATTCTTCTTCTTCTTCTGTGGGAAATCAACACCGTGCCATGGTCTAGCTAAGGTGGATCCGTCTCCAGCTACAATAGTAAACAAAATCCCCTTTTCTACCTCAATCTTTGTCTTTGTAATTCTTCTTAAAACTAATTTCTGCTCATTCACAGCTAAGTTCTCCAGAGTAAGAGATTGTGAAATGCTTTTTGGTTCTAAAAAGTATGGTCTAGTCCACTGAGGTTTGACATGCAATCCTGGTAAGCTAACCCCTTTATCCTTTTCACCTCTATTAATGGTACTTGAACAAAATATAACACATCTTGACCAGTTATGGAAGGGAGGAAGATTGACATGAGAAATCGTACCCGCGTGTAACTGGATGGTGTCAAAATCCCATGTTGCTTGCAAAGAAGAGCTGACCAATGGCCCCCTGATCTACTGAGAGTCCTTTTTATTGGCTGGTTTATTAGGCTAAGTAGAAAATCACCTTTTTGTTTCCCTGAACTGTTGATGTACAGTTGATGTATATGGATAAACTTAGCATAGCCTGTCCAGTCTGTTTACTTGTTTGATGTTGATAGCCTCAGGAGGAAGATTGGTACTTATTACTGTTAATAATCCTTCTACCTAAACTTAGAAGTTGATAGAATGTTGTATATGTGAATGTGTTTAGTTCCAATGCCATGTTAGCTAAAAAATCTGCTAATTGATTGCCTTCTCTATATGTGTGTAATATCTGCACTTGCTTATGTGAAAGTAGGCTCCATATTTGCACTATTATGTCTTCTACTTTCCATGGTATATCTTACTCCTTACTTAACATCTTTTGCATTAGTAATGAATCAATCTGAATGATTACTTTATCATATTCAGATGAGTTACAATGCTTAGCTACATTCAATATAGCCAATGCCACTGCTTTCATGCAAGTTGTATCCTTAATTGTTGAGACTGCTGCGTATAATAGATCCCCATTTTCATCTCTCAAGTAGAATGCACAAGAACTTCTTCCTGGATTGCCCTTAGAGACTCCATCTGTATTGTACTTGACCCAACCATTTTGTGGATATTTCCATAGCACTGGAGTTGCTTTAATTTTAGGCTTTAATTGACTAAGATGTTGTATGATGACCGACCATTCCACTGAGAACTCAAGAGTAGGTTTTCTAACCTTAAGAAGCATTCTCAAGTATCTGGTGACATTCATAATCATCCTATGTACTGACACTCTCTTTCCTTCATGCTTTAGTGCATTTCTTCTTCTCCATAGTTCCCATATTATAATCCCTGGCATTGCTCTGAAATATACTCTCTCCCTTGACTTCACATCTGTATTCCACTATGCAAATATTGTATTCCTCAGACTCAGTCCTTGAATATTTATACCTGTAAAAGAAGAGAAATAGGACCAGGTCCGATTAGCATAATCTAATCTCAGCAACACATGAGACATTGTCTCTTGTGTTGGATTTTGGCAGCACCAACACTTAGAGGGACCTTTTACTCCCCAACTCCTGAGGTAGTATCCACTGAAATCTTTCCTTTACACATTCTCCACATAAAGAATACTATATTGAATGGTAAACCCTTAATCCACATCTGCTTGTAAAATTTATTAGGAGCCTCTCTTTGTCTAATATAATGCCATGCTGACTTGACACTAAACTTTTCCCTTGCATCAACTGACCATACTACTTTTTCCTTCTGTAATGTTTGCTATGAAATACTCACTTTCTGCCTTATGTGATCCACAATCTCTTCAGTAAACAATTCTTTCAACATTACTACATTTCACTGACCCTCTTTTATTAAATTTTTGACTCTTTGCTACCTATCATCCCATTCCCCACTCTCCTCCATAATAGAATATAAATCTTCAATGCCAATCCAATTATCATACCAAATATGAATATCTTCTTCCTGTTTCTTTCATATTATCAGATGATCAATAAAGTCCCTTACTTGAAGCATCTTTTTCCAAACTTGAGAGCCTCTCCCTGATTTCCACATAACTTCTTTAGGATGTAACTTCCTGCAGTACTTATTCAATATAAATTCTCTCCATATAGAACTCTTAGTTCTAAAATTCCACCATAGCTTATGAAAAAGAGCTGTTGATACATCTTGTAGCCTTCTAAAACCCAAACCTCCTTTCTTTTCTGGCATACATAACTTTGACCAACCCACCCAATGCTTACCTTTCCCTTCTATATTGCTACTCCAGAAAAACTTAGCAAAATATTTTTGAATAACAAGTAACACATTATTAGGAGGATTCATGACTGACAAATAATTAATAGGCACACTTTGAAGCACATGCTTAATTAGAACAGCTCTCCTACCAAAAGATAAAAACTTTCCTTTCCAAGCTTGTAATTTGCTAATGATCCTATTCATAATTTGTTGATAATGCTACTTCTTATTTCTCTTATAGAATACTGGACATCCTAGGTAGTTGAATAGAAAATCCTTTCTCAAAATTCCAGTAGCCAATTCTACCATTACTGCTGCTCCATTAGACACTTTATCATGAAAATACAAAGCACTCTTATCCTTGTTAATTATCTATCCAGACACCTTTTCCTAGCTTTCTAATGTATTTTTTTAGTAATTTTAAAGTACCCAGCTCAACTTTACATAAAATAATTATATCATCTGCAAAAGCAAGATGATTGAGTTAAAGACTTTCTCTAGGTATGCCAAATAACTTAAACTCCTTTCTACCCATCAATTCTTTTAATCCTCTAGAAAGGACTTCTGCTGCAATAATAAATAAAGTAGGAGAAAGAGGGCCCCCTTGCTTAAGACTCCTAGAAGACCTGAAAAAACCTCTAGGTTGTCCATTTAGTAATAAGGAGTACCAGTTATTTGATAATAGTCTAAAAATCATATCTATGATTTCTTCACAAAAACCAATCTTCCTTAGCACTTTTGTTAGAAAAAGACATTCTACTCTATTATAGGATTTCATCATATCCAATTTCATGACCATATTTGGAGGCTTTCCCTTTTTTCTGATTTCAGACACTATTCCTGCACTACCAATATGTTCTCAGCCATACTTCTACCATGCACAAATCCAGCTTGCTCCTCAGATACTATATCAGGAAACATACACTTAATTCTTTCATGAATAATCCTTGAAAATATTTTATTCACAAAATTACTAAGCGATATTGGCCTTAGATCTGAAAAATTATTGACCACTAATTTCTTTAGTAGTAGTACCAGATTAGTGTGAGTGATAAACCTTGGTAGCTCATAACCACAGAAAAAAGCAATTTCCATCTGATGAAGATCTTTAGATATGATATCCCAAGCATCCTGAAACAAAGCACTAGTCATACCATCTGGACCTGCAACACTGTTTCTATTCAAACCCATGGCTGCAATCCTTACTTCCTCCAATGTTAGAATCCCTTTCAATTTTGTATTTTGCTCTTCTGATATAACAGTTGGTAGTGCATCCAACATTGAGAAGTCCTCAGCATCCCCTTGCTTTTGGAATTAATTATGATAGAATACCCTTGCAGCTTCAGCAATATCATCTTGATTTTCCAACCAAAATCCTTCATCATTCTTAATTCTTTTAATCTTCAATCTAGTACTTTTTCCCTTCATAATAGCATGAAAAAATCCCTTGTTCCTTTCTCCATCCTTGAACCACTCAAAACCAGTTTTTTGTTTCCAGAAATCTTTCTCCCTTTCCAATTGGATTATCAAGTCTGCCTGTGCCTTGAATAATACTGTCTTATTCTCCCCAGAAGGATCCTCTTCAAACTGCCTCTCCCTAATCTTGATCACCTCTTCAAGTGTAGCGATCTCTTGGAAAATATTCCTAAATGTTTTCTTACTCCATTGAGTCAATGCAACCTTGGTTCTTTTCAGTTTTTGATGAAAGATCAAGAATGGATTACCTTCAATTTCTACCTTCCAATTCTACTTTATAACTTCCAAACAAGATTCTTCCTTAAGCCAGAAGTTAAGAAACCTAAATGGCTTAATCAAATTATCCTGATTAGTGTTGCAGTAAAGAAACATTGGTGCATGATCAGAACCACTTCTTGGTAAATTTTCCACTTCCATCATAGGAAACAACTTCTGTAGTTTATCATTGCAAAGAACCCTATCAAGTCTTTTGAAAATACAGTCTCCATCCACTCTTCCATTCCACCAAGTAAACTTTCTCCCTTTAAAAACAATCTCTTCCAGGTTACAATTGCCAATACAATAATTAAAATCTTGATTTTCATCAAAGGTCATAGGTAATCCTCCCAACTTTTCTTCTTCATGACTTATGATATTAAAATATCCACCTACAATCCATAGTTCATCTATTGTACCCCTTATTGCCTCAAGAGAATCCCATAAAAGAACTCTCTCCACTTGACTACATTTAGTATAAATTAAGATAACAACAATCAGCACTCCTGCATTCTGGTTCTTTAAACTGAGTGTAAGTTGTTGTTCATTATCATTGATAATAGAATACTCCACATTTGATTCCATAAAAGCCTAACTCTTGCCTAACATATTAACTGCAGCATAATGCTTTCCCAATCTACTTATATAAGTTTTAATAGTTTGCCCGTCCTGAAAAGGTTCCATAAGCCCAATGAAACTAAATTGATACCTCTTATACATTGTTATCAACATTGTAAAAGCTTTTTGTGTGTTAACAACCCTTATATTCTAGATTAAAGCATGGATTGTGTGGCTGTTTTTGAGGTGTGACTCCTTGTCTTCATTGAACCGGCACTTATCTATTTAGATTTTTTCCCATTTCTTTCATGTTTTGTCTTCAATGACTTGATTTTATTAGTAGATAAATCTCCTCCTACTGCTGCCTAATCTATATTGTCTAACAAATTCTCAATATCCATATCCTCCTTCTTGCTATTAGCAACTTTCATCATATTTCCTGTTTCTATTGCAAGAGGTAGTATAACCTCCAATATTTGTTCCTGATTTGACTTATTCTACAACACCACAAGCTCTCTTGATGTATTTTGATCTTTTTCTTCCTCCTTTGAACATTGCTGCACCTGATTATTATTTGTTGTTGTACTTTGTGCGTTATTGTTTACTGCCCCCTGCATCATTTCCTTATTGCCTTCTTTTACATTTTGCTGAACTGTGCCTTTAACTTTGCTGATCTGTATTTCTTCTTCAGGTATAGTATCTAAATTTCTAAAACTTCTATTTACCCAATCTTTAGTACTTTCCTTCTCCTTTACACTTTTGGAATTCTCTTCTGAGTTGTCTTGTTGTTCCAATGCATCAAAAACATTTGAAGTTTCTATTATAGTATCTTTGTCCTTTATCTCTCCAACAATATGACCATATTGGTCCTTTCTATATCTTCTCTTTCTTTGTCTCCATTGGTTACTATTATCCTCATCATCTGCATTATTTTTTTGTTTTTCTTGGTCCTTGGCATCTTTTTTATTCTTTTCCTTTCTTGTTTTTGCTCATGCATCTGGTCAAATAACTCAGAGTGAATTGTCCAACATTCTTCCTTATCATGCCCTTGTAAACAATATTCTTTGCAATACTTAGGCTTGTAATCATATTGAATTTGTATCCATTTGGACTTAATGTTCCCCCGAGACATCATTTTCCTCATTAATTTTAATTCTATGTGGCAGCTTAGTAATCATATCCACCTCTATATTTACTCTTGCACAGCGTGGTCTGTATGATTATTTGTGTCCATGTCCACTACCAAAGGCTTGCCCACTGCAGATGCAATTGAGAATATGGCTTCCTTAGCAAAAAAATTAAGCGGTAGATCTGGTAATGATATCCATGCCACCCCCACTGTGGTTTCAACATCAGGCTCGAACCATGGATCCCATTTAAGAGTCTTTATTTTCCAATATCTATCCCTTGATTTGATATAATATGCTGTCATTGATAACAATTGAATATAATCCTCCAGTTGATTCAAACGAATCAAAATATGCCTTGAATCTAACATGCCTATTATACAATCTCCTTTAATCCCACATTGCTTTGGAATTATTTTTCTCAGTTCATTAATATCTGGTTTCTCATAAGAGAACTTACCGACAATGGCATATTGTAAATTCTCTTGCATAATTAAAGTTTTCACCTATGAGGATTTCCACATAATGGAGGTCTCTCCATGCAACATAACTACGGGTTTAGGTGGTACCCTAATGTTTTCATGCACGTATGGTTTAGGTTTTAGTAGATCAACATATTTTTGAGCTGGAGCAATACTGTTGTTATCAGTAATCCATTTAGGAGGGTCCTCCAGTGGGATAGGCCCACCAGAAGTATCAACCATAGTGATCAGAAAGTGTTAACGTAGAGGGTTTTGCATGCTCCGGCTAGGGTTTAAGTTTGACTCAATAGACAATGTGTTTGATAATTGTAATTGTTAATTGTATTGTTTTGATATCACTTTTAGCGTATTATTTTGTTACAGTTTATAGGTGATAGATAAATATTGGTCGGGTTTGATTTATGTAAAGGTTAGGTTTAGTTGTATTATTTTGATATCTCTATTATCGTATTATTTTGTTATTGTTTACAGGTGGTAGATGAGTGTCGAACGACTTTGAAAAAAATTTGTCTGTAAAGATTAGATTTAATTATATTATTTTGATGTCTCTATCATTGTATTATTTGGTTGCAATTTACAGATGGTAGATGAATGCTGGTCGACTATTAAAAATATTTTTGGTAAAGATTAGGTTTAATAAATAAATTCTCCATCTTAAATACTCAAGAAACATTAAATTTAATTATTATATTCATCTTTATTATTTAAATAAATATCCTATTTGTTGTAATATTTGAACTCATTAAAGTGAGGTACACGCGTAAGGTGTGTACACCTAAACTAGTATATATATATAGATAATTACATATCTTAGCAAACATGGATTTCTAATTATCCTATTTAGCTTAAGTTTCAATTAATTACAATTCATAGCCCCCTCTTGCCTATTAATTATTCCTAATTATAATTCATAGTCCCTCTCATGCATTTTCTCTCTTTTTCTATTTTCTATTTTTTTTTCTTTTTTCATTTTTTTCTTCATTTTTTCTTTTTCTTTTTTTTGTTGTTTTCCCTTCTTTTTTCACTTTTTTATTTTTCATTTTTTTTATATTTTCACTTTTTGGTCTTTTTCTTTTTTTCCTTTTCATTTTTTCTCCTTTTTTTTCTTTCTTTTTGTATTTTTTCTCTATTTTCTATTGCTCTCCTTCTTTTGTTGTATTTTTTTTTTTTCATTTGTACGAGCTAGCAAACACAAATACAAATGCGAACTATAAAATACAAATATAAATGCAAACTATAACATACAAATACAAGTGCAAACTATAAAATACAAATACAAATTTAAACTATAACATACAAATACAAGTGCGGACTATCATTTGTATTTTATAATTATTGAAAAGGAGCGATTGATTTTATTTCTACGAATACTTGTTTATATTTATTGATACGAGTTGTATTTATTGATACAAATAAATACAATTCAGATTTTTATATAAATACAATATATACAAATACATATAGTATTTGTCTTTGTAAAATCATTTGTTTGTAATTGTATTTGTATCAAATGGAATTTGTTTATTTACAAATATGAATGATAATTTTGATATACAAATACAAAATGGTACATTTGTATCAAATGATACACTACATATTTATATATTTTAGAATCAAGAAAATACAATTAATGCATTTACTTGTTTGTATACAAATTCAAATGATAAATTATACATAGTCACGACTAATTACAATATGCAGCCAACATACAAATACAAAATAATTCTTTAAAAATAAAAAGGTATCGATGAAAATAGAATACAAATACAAGTATAGTCCAAACATAATCTAAATATACAAACACAATAAAACCATAATATAAATATAATCCAACATGAGAAAATTGAAGGAAATGTATCTTTTAAGTCTTGAATAAAGGATTAGTGGCATTGACCAACTTAAAGAGTCAAATATAATTAGGAAACTTGATTAAGTTAATTATGAACTTCATTAATATTTTCAAAACTTTCTAATCTTTTCAAAAATACAAGTCAACCCAACCATACCCCTCTTCAATCCAAATCATCGACCGTCTCTCTCAATAATTTCTCTCAACCAACAGTTCAGCAAATTTCTCCTTTCAATCCCCAGCGACTTCAACCTCTGACGATAAATAGTTGGTCTTCAAGTTCCTTTTCAACTTCAATCGTCAATCGACATGACAACCTTGCTCTCTGGCCACAACAACTTTGAATTCTTCATAGTTCCTTTTCTTCTTTCACAGATAAATAATTATGTCATTTTTAGTTTTAAAGAAAATGAGGAACTTAAGACAACTTCTATTATAGTATTGGTTAACAATTTTAATATTTATTGCTTTTATTTGAAATATTGTCTGAATAAAACCCTAATTTCTGGTATTTCTTCTCTTCTCTTTTCGAAGTGAATTATGATTTTTTGTTGTTTGTTGCATTTTTTTTTGAAGTTTGATTTTTGTTTTTTTGTGTTTATGAAAACAAAACAATGATTTTGGTATTTTTTTGTGTTGTGCCCATTGTTGGGTTGATTTGTTCTTGTTCTTAGTAAAAATGGTGATATTGTTGTTGTTCTGTTGAACAAAGTCGATCTACTATTTTTATTCTCCAATAGATTATCCATCTGGTGCAACATATTGACCATTCGATGCAACAGATTTAACATATGATGCAACAAATCAACCATCTCATGCAATAGAGGAACTATCAAATTTAAATTTTGATGCAACAAATTAAACATCTGATGCAACAGATTAACCATCTGATGCAACAAATTAATCATTTGATGCAACATAGGTACCATTGGATAAAAATTAATGCGATAGATTTATCATATGATACAATAATTTAACCATCTGATGCAATAGTTTAACCATCTGATGCAACAAATTAATCATATGTTGCAATAGATTAACTATCTGATGCAATAGAGAAACCATCAGATTAAAATTTTGATGTAGCAGATTAACCATCTGATGCAATGAAGGAACCATCGAATTAAAGATCTAATGCAACAGATGAACCTCCTGTTGGATAAAATCCTATCAACTCTTCAAACAGAACATGTCTAATACTTGATTTTTCCAACTGATTATTCATCTGTCGTGATAGACGACCCTTCTATTGGAAGAAATTTAAACAATATTAATCATTTATAACTGTTCCAATATATCACTCATATGTTACAACAGATGTGTGCCCTGTTGCACAGACTATTCATCTTTCTCAATAGATAAGTGATATGTTTTATATTGTCGTAACAGATTACTCAGCCGTTGTTGTAAGTTAGTTAACTATTCCAACAGATCACTCATATATAGCAAGAGATATGTGATCTGTTGCACAAACCATTCATCTTTCTCAATAGATAAGTAATATATTTTGTATTGTCACAATAGATTACTCAGCCGTTGCTACAGTTTATTTAACTGTTTCAATAAATCACTCATATATTGCAATATATGTGTGATCTGTTGCACAAACCATTCATCTTTCTCAATAGATGAGTGCTATATTTTGTATTGTTGTAACAAATTACTCATTCATTGTAACGAGTTATTTAACTATTCCAGTAGATCACTCATATGTTGTAACGAATGTGTGATTTATTACACAGACCATTCATCTGTCTTAAAAGATGAGTGATATATTTTGTATTATTGCAACAAATTACTCATCCGTTGCAAAATTAGTTATTTGGTGCAACAGATAACCTACCTAGTGCAACAGATGTGTGATTTATTGCAACTATTATTTTACTATTTTGCATGTTAGATTTACTATTATCCTTTTTTAATGATGCATTAATCAACTATAATATATTTTTTATGTTCCTTTTAATTTTAGATAATATGGCTCCCAAAAGAACAGAAACCGAATCAAGTCCAAGTAAAGGAAAAAGTGAAGCAGCTAGGCTACATCTACCACTCTATGAGCTTGCTTTACAAATAGTATCTCAATCAGGATCAGAATAGGATGAATACAGGGAGGAGGAATATTTCAAAAGAGATGATCCAAATGCTAATAGACCTTCCACCGAAGAGTTGATCAAAACCTTCAGCATTGATTGTTATCCTATAAGAATGCAGTGTGATGGTACCACAAATTTAACGGGTAATTTTGTGGTTAAGTCAGCCTTGGAAAAATCTTTTGACGCCTTCAGAAAAATATTTTGAGAACAAAAATTGGATGCTTATTTCAGGGACAGCTGCTTTGAGAAATATCTTGATTTGTCGGAGGATGACAATGCTCGTTTCCAAATGAAAATGGTATATGAACTTCTCAAGCGTAGGTTTATGCATGAAAACAAAGATAAGATGGATGAGGTATGGATAAATTACTCTGGCATGCCTGTTTGTTTTGGTTGGATGGAGTTTGACATAGTTATTGGACTAAAATATTATCCTCCTTCTCTTTCTCATGTTATACCTATTCTAACCCAAAAAAGTACCCTGCACACCCAAAAAAGGCAAAGGCAAGTTGTTTGATCATGATGACCTGGTGTCCATTGTTGGTCCAAGCTTCAAAAATAAAAATTTGATAGAAGCATTGAAAGGTAAAAGAATTTCAAAGAAGCACAAACAACCATTGTGCTTGGTTTGGTTTGTACATAATATTCTTTGGGCGAGAGACGCTAACAACAATATAAACGTTGGTTTAATAAAGCTCTCCGAGGATCTTGAGGCATTTAACAGTTATCCTTGGGGTTATGAAATCTTTAAAATGATTGTCAAATATTTGTTGACTCCGTTAGCACCAAAGACAGTCAACTTATATGACTTTTCATGGGATTTCATGGTTAATGTTTCTTTCTTTTATTATGATATCATTTATTTTTTTTACTCAATAATGGTTTTGATTTATTGGCATTATTTTATAGGCTTGGGAGGTTGAAGCCATTCCTTATTTGAGACAACAAGTGAACAACCAGGAAGAAGTTTCCTGTCCAAGAATCTTGAGATGGTTATCGGCCAAAATTGATAAAAATACAAAATTTCTTGATATCTTCAACCCTCCAAAGGATACAATATGTATAATTATAATTAAGTTTTTATTTTAATTAATGATTTTTTTGAATGATCTAATTATCATTCTAATATATGTAATGATTTATGTTAGATTGTGCATCTGTTGCTAGTTTCGACCAATCGAGAGTTGAAGATGTCATTTTTTCTTACTTTACAGTCTTTACAAACTTTATCGGATCCTAAGGTTATTGACAGAATAAAAATAAAATTGTTTGGAGCAACAACCATTACAAGAAAAATAATTTTGGAGGGTGGGTTTTTTGTTGTTGATAGTCTTAGTGGTGATGGAACTGTTGGTGGTGGTAGTGGTTCCGTTGTTGGTGCTAATGATTCTCCTCTTACAGTATTCAAAATAAACCATTATGAGTATGATCATACTGGTTATACAGATTTTGCCTCTCCCAGCAAATATTCTGCATGTAAATATCAAGACTGCAAGGCGAAACATGATATAGTGATTAATGCTATTAATTCATTAATTACTTTTGTAAAGGAATTGACATCTAAGAGGGGTGTCATTCCATCAAAAAGGATTTTATATCCATCCACTCCATTAGAGATTAAGGATACGGGGAGAAGGAAAGTAATTTCTAAGGTATTATCAAGCATCCAAAAAAATAAAATTACAACTCGTCTTTCTGCGTGTTGCATTGAGCAATGTACAATGACCAAAGGAGAGTAGTACGAGCTGAAGAAGGTGAATATATATGTTTGTTCCAACTAACAAACAGACACATATCTGTTTCAATAGATGACACATCTACTAAAAAATATCAAACAGATATATACATCTATTGCAACAGTTGACTAACTTATTACATCAGATAAAGTATCTATTGCAACATATGTCTCATCTGTTTTAGCAAATCAAATAGCTCTTCGTACCGCTTTTATTTGTACCAACAGATGACCTATCTGCTTCAACAGATAAGTCATATGTTGCATCAGATGGTTCATCCATTGGAAATTATCATACAGGTCATCCTTATATAGAAATTTGTCCCAACAGTTGATTCATTTATTACAACAGAAATACAATCTGTTTGGGATAATTTAAAATAGGAGGAAGACTTGTTTGATTTGCTAGAACAGATGAGTTATTCTTTCCATTTTGTTGTATCTCCAGGATTAGCATTGACCAATTATGGTTTTCTAGGTAGATGTAGAAGCTACTGCAGAACAACATTGACAATATGCTACTCCTTTTATGGAAATACAGAGAATAGAAAGCGCAGAAATCATACGCAAGTGATAATAAAGATCCACGACGACCAAAGCAGAATTCCATAGAACCGGATGAAGAACAACTTATCCATATTGAGTAGATCTTTATAGCTTGAGTCTGTCAAAGTAATAATCTCACCCCTCCTTAGGAATTCTTGACATCAATACTTAAATTGTTGATGTATTTGTTGAGGTTTGTACCCATAATAATTTTTTAACATTTTATTTATTTGTTGATTTATTTCAGCTAATTTCTGAAGGCTTCGATTTATTTTATTTTGTCTATGAATTTTATTGTTTTCCTTAGATTTGAACTTATTAATTGAAATAAAATACTAGATTTAATATTGCAACAGATAATATATCTGTTGCAACAGACGACACATCTGTTGGAAAAATATCAAACAGATTTAGACATATGTTGCAACAAGTAGGTAATTTATTGAAATATATCAAACAGGTCTTTCCACTATTCAAGAGATAGACTTAGATAGAAATATTTACATAATGCAACAAATAACCAACCTATTGCAATAGATAAACTATATGTTAGAAAATGTACAATATCTGTTACAATAAATGGACAATCTGTTGCATTATAAAAATAAAAAATTGCCACTACATGTAAAAAAGTGTAAGTGACTTAAAATAAAAAAAGGTGGAACCCATCGATAGTGTTCAGTTTAAACACCTAAAATAAAATAGGCATCAAGTAGACAGTGTTTAATTTAAACATGTAAAATAAAATAGGCATCAAATGTGTCAGTTTGTCACTTTTTTCCTTGTTGGCTGCTCGCGAGTAATTCACGCAGCCAAGGCTCGTTGAACTCCCATTTTTGCTGATTTAGCCCCCAACAATTATTTTTCTCTTAATGTCTTATATATTCATCTTCTTCCAAAAATTTAACCCTAAATTTCCAAATCTTATTTTTCTTCTTCATCTTTTTTTCTCTATCCAAATTCATCTCAATTATTTGTATTTTTTTCGTAGTATTTTTGAATTTTTTCCAACGGAGCTTGACAATGTCGAACTCATTTTCCATTGTTTCCACTATTTTTTTTGACAAAGATTTTCGATATTGTAAGTGTGGTCATGAAGCTCTATTGAATACTTCTTGGACTCAACAAAATCTAGTTCGTAGGTTTTTTACTTGTAAGATTTCAGAGGTAATATATTTTTATTTAATTAGTTGATTACTTATTGACTTGTAATTATTTTATAATTGTGGCCTTGTTTTTGTAGAAGTTGGGTGGATGTAATTACTTTGATTGGTATGAAGAACGACACCCTTCACAAGCAAATCGTGTAATTTGGAGTTTGTTGAAGAAAGTCAAGGCTTTTGAAGAGAAAAAAAATCGAGCAAGAAGATACTATATTGTTGGCGTTATTGCTATGGTTTAGTGGTGTTGGGCACATGGATATTCAATCCTAATTGTTGAAATTTTCATCGTGGTGTATTTGTATTTGCTACTGGTTTGGTGTCATTGAGCACATGGATATTCAAGCATAATTATTGAAAAATATCAAATAGATTTAGACATATGTTGCAACATGTACGTCATCTGTTGGAAATTATCAATCATGTCTTCCCACTGTTGCAACAGATAAGACTATATCAGCATAATGCAATAGAGGACCAACCTATTGCAACAGATAAAGTATCTGTCAGAACAGATGGACAATCTATTGCATTGGGAAAAATTCAACTATTATCAGACCAAAAAAATTACCCCTACATGTATTTATGTATGTATGTATGTAATGTAATGTAAAGTATGTTAAGTGAAGTGACTTGAAATAAAAAATAGGCTATTCTTTATACAAAGGCTCCAAGCATCCAGTTAGTACCCCATAAGCCCAGACCTCTTTCATATTTTCCACAGTGTTGTTGCATAAAAAGGTTATTGGCTCGGCTAATTTCTATGTCGGTCAGCAAACATTCGATGTGTGTAAGAGCGTACGACCCGCACGCGGCAGTGGTTTTATTTTTTGGAAGGTCCATGTCCTTTTTTTGACCTTCAAAATCCCATGACTGCTTCATCAAAACTTTCATTGGCAAAAGATCCATTAGTTTACTCTGCCTCAACAAGATGGGGAACAATTCCAACAGTGGCTACATGTAGGTAAACAAATTGACCTCGTCCAAGGCAGGTAAGTTGTAGTCATAAACACTGATCTTTCCCTCTTTGAGAAGTATCTCAACAGCCCGATAGTGTACGTCATCCACGTTCATGACTACAAGAATCCTCTTTGCCTCGGTCCAGCTCTTGCCGTGTCGATTTGGCCTTTCCCCTCTAACATATTTTATCATTTCTTCATCCCATTTGAACCCAGAAAGTAACAAATAAAATCCCTCGCCACCGGGAGTTGATGCTAGTTTACTGAGATAATCATACCTATCCTTGATATTCCTACAGAAGTCGAGGTCCATTATCCTATCGTAACATCATAAGCTTCCGGGTAGGCTAATTGCCTGTCCCTCATGAGGCAGAGAATTTTTTCAACATACTGTGATATAAGAAGTCAATTTTTAAATAGGTTAGTAATTGTAAAGAAGAAAAACATAGTGAAAGATACAATGGATTGTCCATCTATTGCAGAGGGTTCTCTGAATTTGTTCACAAATTACCCATCTAACGCAACTTATGCAAAAGATGGGTAATATGTTACAACAAAATCACCACAAGTTGCACCAAAATACACATATGTTGCAAAAGATGACAAGTAGATTAGAAGGCTAGGTTAGGAAAAGTAAACTTACCCTGTCTAAGTACTGCGTACACATATCTATCATACTTTTGAAGTCTTCGGTGGAAAAGGTATGGATGGGGTAATCTTTTGTGCCTTGCTTGGACCGTCGTAGATCCCTCTTCTCTTTAGCACCAAGTTCCACATATATGTCCACCTTCTTGAATGGCCCCTGAACTTCAACAACTTTTAGAAAGGGAGGAGTTGTAATTTTTTTGGATTTCCGATTGGAAAGTACTTGGCTAATTGATATTTTCTTCCTTCTAACCACCATTGTAGGAGTGTATGACCCCCTCATATTCTTGGGTGGTATAACTCCCCTTTTGGATTTTAATTCCTCAACAGCTTTAGAGATAGACTCTATTTTTTCAAAGAGTTTATCCTGCCTGTCCTTGCACTCTTCGCATTTGCAACGAGAATATAAGGGTGAAGAAGGGTGAGAGAGATCAGTGTAAGGGTGACAAGGACCTGAGTAATGGGGAGAGGGACCTATGAAAGGTGTGTTTTCAAACATATTTATTTTTTCTTGAGCATCAACATGCTCAACATTACAATTGGGAGTAGCATCAGCATGCCTGCCACCAACATCAACTCCACTAGTAATACCCCCAGAAGAAGCACCCGGATCTGTTACAGTAGTTTGGTCATGAAGAGCCTCAATACTAGGCTAACCTTGCCTAAATTCTCTTCTTATGGTTATTGCTCCAACCAATTCTTTATTTATTAACTCCACCATTGGCTCTGCTATAGTATCAACATGACCTAGAGTAATAAAAAAAATCATCTCCAACTCCTGCTCAGTAGGCACAATCCATGGATGCACAACCTATAAAAAAGACAGATACATTTAAATCATATAATATAATAATTTTCACAGTTGAGATGCATGTTAACACAGAAAACTTATGCAATAAATGATCTGTATATTACAATACATTAACAATATGTTGCATCAGATTACCTATCTGTTGCATAATTTGCAGTAGATGGTTAATCTATTAAGAGTCGGGTTTAGAGAACCAAAGCAATAGATGGGTAATCTGATGCAAAATATCAATCATCTGTCACAACAGATTACCCATCTGTTGCACCAATTGGCACAGAATGGGTAATCTGTCACAACAGATGTCCCATCTGGTGCATCAGATATAACATCTATTGCACCAGATATAACATATTTTCAATATCTTTCATTGAGTTAAATTATTTTTCTTAAAAGAAAATGTACTAAAGAGACCAGCCTCCTTAATTCTTGTGTTTTTCTTTGCAGCCAACCACCTAAATATCCTTGGATGAGAACCTCATCCGGGTAATCCATTACCTTCTTTCGGAGGAGAGGAATGGTTTCAAATGCCTAAGCCTAAAAAATGTAAACAAAAAGCATGAAAAAAAGTCATAATAACTATATTCAATATAAATTAATGGATGAGTAAAAATAGTGATTAATTTTACCCTGAAAGCCCAAGGAAAGCCGTATAATGTGATCGTCCTTGAGGATACTTTGTCAGTAAATATTTGAAAGTCAAGTAGAAGCTTTCATATCCCTAGGATAATTATTGAATTTATCAAAATCCTCAGTACACGCCAACAAATCATCTTCTATGACCTTGTTGACGTCTCTTGCCAATATAACGGAATGGGCAAACTAAACTAAGCACAATTTCTCCCTTTACTACTTTGGTATGATTTTATCCTTGAGATCTTTCATCAAATTCAATTCTTTATAGCTATGTCCAGCAATGTCCAACAACCCATCTATTTTTTCCTTGCGTTTTTTGGTTTTCTTGGGTGGTCACTGGGAAAATGCCTTCCCTCTATTTACTTGTGGTGGTTTGGTTGTTCTGCTTGCCTTGGACCTTTTGTAGGGTGTTCCCTTGGCGATAGATTCTTCTGGATGATTGCATCTCAAGCCCGTCACTATGGTAAACTCTTGCAATCCAAAACAAACCGGCATGCCACAGTAGTTGATCTAGATTTCATCTATCTTTTTCCCCTCCTCTGAATCTTTATCAACCCCCATATACTTGGTCCTGTGATCCAGAAGATCATATACCATCCTTATTTGAAATGGGCAGGAAGTCCTCAGGCAGCTCAAGAAATCATCCAAAGAAGCTCCTCTTAAAAAGTCCATTTATGTTTTTGTTCTTCATAATATTCCTAAAATAAATAAAAATTTTCCCCAACTGATATTTAAGTACAAGTTCACCAGTTAGTTTTGCAGGGTCATCTATTGACATCACAACTTGAAACCTGTCAATACTAATAGTTTTGATTGGATCATGTTGGGATGTCGATATTAATTCACGCCCCATTGGTGATCTATTATCATCATGTTGATGATCATCCTCTTTTTCACTCTCTAATTCCTCCTTTTTCTCACTTTCATTTTCTTCATCACCATCTACAAACCCTTTTCCACCTCCCTCAACATTATTTTCATATCTCTTCTCATCTTTAATTTTCCCTAACTGAGATTGTTCAGGAAGCTCCTCCGAATCCCTCTATACTGTAGCCTTTGTTGTTGGGTAGTCAGAAGTTGATCCACTTTCACTTTCTATTCTTTTGGGAGACATGTTCTACCTACAAACAACAAAAAAACAAAATGTACATTACAATTGATGTATGTATAAATTCTAAAAAATACATTACAAACACCACGAATACTGACACACCAACAGCTACCACAAATATCACCAACCAATGCCACCAACAACACTACAAACAACCACCAACATCACCAATGCCAGCAACACCACCACCAGCCACTAACAACACCACAAATACCATCCAATAATACCACCACAGTCAATATAATAATGCAATAAAAACTAGGGTTTTATAGGATTCTTCCTATGATTTTACCATCAAGACTCAAAATTGTTAACCTATTTTCAAAGATAATACAACCAAAAGTTTTCTTTTTCATCATTAACTAAAAAATCTAATTTTTAGAAAAAGGAACAAATATAGAACTCTTCTCGAACTCTGTTACCTAAGAATACAAAGAAAAATGATGAATACAAGTAAGAATAAAGTCAAAAATAACACCTATGTGGTCGGAAATAGGAAGAAAATCAATCTGTTGTGAAGGTTTGAGCAATATATTGAGTAGTTGTTGTCTGTATTATTGAGAGAGAAAAGAGCGAGAACTAAAGATTTGAAATAATGAAACTTTTTCCCATAAATAGATGATTTTTATGGGTTGATTTGTATTTTGGAAGAGAATGACAAGTTTTGAAAATGTTAATTTGGTCCGAATTGATCTTAATTAGTTTTAGCTAAATCAATTTAGGTATTAGCTTATAATAATAAGTTAATGAGAATTTTTTCATCTCAGAGTGATCGATCAATCGACGACTCAGGTCGGGAGGAGCACAACACCAACACCAACACCAACACCAACACCAACACCAACACCAACACCAACACCAACACCAACACCAACACCAACACCAACACCAACAGCAACACCAACACCAACACCATGCAATTGCAAAAGACTCAATTGAAGTTGTAGTTGGCTCTATGTATTCATCCCTAGATGTAGCTAAATCAATTTAGGTATTAGATTATAATAATAAGTTAATGTAAATCATTTCATCTCAGAGTGATCGATCGATCGATGACTCGGGTCGGGAGGAATGCAACACCAACACCAATACCAACACCAACACCATGCAATTACAAAAGACTCAATTGAAGTTGTAGTTGACCCTATGTACTCGTCCCTAGATGTAGATAAATAAATTTAGGTATTAGCTTATAATAATAAGTTAATGAGAATTATTTCATCTCGGAGTGATCAATTGATCAATGAATCGGGTCGGGATGAACACATCACCAACACCAATACCATGCAATTGCAAAAGACTCAATTGAAGTTGTAGTTGACCCTATGTATTCTTCCCTAGATCTAGATAAATCAATTTAGGTATTAGCTTATAATAATAAGTTAATGAAAATTATTTCATCACGGAGTGATCGATCAATCGACGACTTGGGTCGAGAGAAATGCAACACCAACACCAATACTATGCAATTGCAAAAGACTCAATTGAAGTTGTAGTTGACCCTATGTACTCGTCCCTAGATCTAGCTAAATCAATTGAGGTATTAGCTTATAATAATAAGTTAATGAGAATCGTTTCTTCTCAGAGTGATCGATCGATCGATGACTTGGGTCGAGAGAAATGCAACACCACCACCAACACCATGTAATTGCAAAAGACTCAATTGAAGTTGTAGTTGACCCTATGCACTCGTCCCTAGATCAAGCTAAATTAATTTAGGTATTAGCTTATAATAATAAGTTAATGCGAATTATTTCATCTTGGAGTGATCGATCGATCAACGACTCAGGTCGGGAGGAATGCAATACCAATACCAATACCATGCAATTGCAAAAGACTCAATTGAAGTTGTAGTTGACCCTATGTACTCATCCCTAGATCTAGCTAAATCAATTTAGCTATTAGCTTATAATAATAAGTTAATGAGAATCGTTTCATATCGGAATGATCGATCGATCAACGACTCGGGTAAAGAGAAACGCAACACCAACACCATCCAATTGCAAAAAACTCAATTAAAGTTGTAGTTGACCCTATGTACTCGTCCCTATATCTAGCAAATCCTAGTCTATCCAAAACACTAGTTCATACCATGCAATTTTATAAAAACAAATGTTCAAACCTATTGCAACAGGTGGGGAATCTGTTGGAATTTAACAAATAAATTACTGAATATGTTGCAACAGGTAGGTAATCTATTGGTATTTATCAAACAGATTAGTAAATCTGTTGCAACAGATGATTGAGCCGTTGGAAATTTTCAAACAAAAATTGTCATCTGTTGCAATAGATTACTTATATGTTTTAAGATTTTTTTTAATTTGAAAGAAATTTTCCCTCCGATATAAAAAAGATAAAATAAGGCGGTAAAAAATATTACTCGTATAACTCAAAATTTCCTTCTTGAGTTGTCTTATCTTGTATTTTCAATGTCACCATATCCTCGTGCACCTCAAGGATATTAATGAATATTTAAACGCATCTCTAGAATTCTCTCTCCTTCAGCCATAACTCAACTTAGCTCATCTCTCTCTTTTAAAAATTTTTCTCTCTTCTTTAGGGTAATCACAATTGTCTCCTTTTTTCTTTCTTTTCTCTTTTCTTTCACATGAGGATCCTTTCGGATCTCAACCGAACAATATCTTTTCTTGACTGAAATAGGTGTTCTGATCTCGTTACTTTTTTGACATTGCGGGTATAATTCAATATTGTTCTTTCCTTCTCGTCTTCTTCTTTGTATGTTATTTAAATTAGATATTTACATTTATTATTTGTTACTTTGTTGGTGGCGTTGTTGTTGGGGGTGTTGGTATTGTTGGAACATGTGGTGTTAATGTTGTTGATGGTGTTGGAAAATATAGTGATATTTCTTTGTTGTTGATGTTGGTGGTGGTGTTGCAATAGTTTTCTCAACTATTGTAACTGATGAATCAGATGTTGGAACAGACGGAGCAACTAATGGAAGAAATCAAACCAGTAGTAAGGCTAGTTATATTTATTCCAACAGATGACCCATCTGTTGCAATATTTCATCCATCAATGACCATAGATACATTGCTTGTTGCAACAGATGACTCATCTCTTAAATAAAGATGGAATCTGTTACAATCGATTACTCATTTATTGCATCAGATTGGTCATCTTTCGCAATAGATTTGTCATCTATTGCAACAGGCGATGCATCTATGGCAATTGATTGATGATATGTTGCATCAGATTGGTTATTTATTGCATCATATTATTATAATGTGTTGTATTCATTTAATTTTGTGTTACCCGTGATGTTTTTTTTGTTCTTCTCTTGTTTGACATCAAATGTTTTTCTCTTATTTGCAGATAGAAAAAACTGAAACTGGATCAACTTTTTCCCAACCAACATTAAAGTCTAGAGTAAAGATGGGTTCGGAGGAAAAACTGCTTGCAGATGGAACTACTTCATATGTGGGAGGTATATATTACTGATCAACCTATCGTGAAAACACACATCCAGTACATTGATTTTATGAATGTTGGTTCTTTACCTATTAGGCGTTATTCCTTCTAATGAGATCCTGCATTTTAGATTTAAGTTTGTTAGGTTCAAACTGGTAAGGATGAGGGACCAAGTAGGTGGTGTCGATACCCTGTTATGGCTTATTGAAGATTTTGCTAATGTTTATGTATCAAGTTTGGGGAAGGGTTCAAGTTATTGGCGACAGTGTAAATATCCAATAGTGTTGGAATAATTTTAAGGGTTCAATGGACTTTTGAAAGGACTCCGAAGCCTCATACTGCCGCAAAAAAGAATAGAAAACCAATATAAATTCCCCTGGTCCAAATTTATATGGATGGGTTGCACGAGGAGACTATTATAAGGTAGAAAGTGATTGGAAAAATACCTTTACGGGAAGGGGGTGGTGGTGGAGAAGGGCATATATCAACTCAGACCTTAGTAAAGAAAAAACATGGGGTAGGAAGGAAAGTATAGCGAAACTGGCTGATGAAAATGACATGAAAAATGAAAAAATTGAATGAGCTGCAAGTGTGAAAGTGTATCTAAAAATGAAAATCCATCAGTTGTTCTTGAAATAGAAAAATGGTAAAGTGGATTGGAGCTATGCACTTTGTTAGGGACTGCAACTAGCTAGTGTGGACTAAATGAAGACCCACAAAGATGCAGGATGAGAACTCTAAGGAAGAAGCTTGGCGAACACAGAGAATTGGTAAGATTTTCAGTCAGGAATGAAATGTGAAGCAACAACTCCTGAAGTAAGAATAAGGGATCAAGACAAGGTGATAATTTATCACGTTAAACTTGCATCCCATACCTCCTATTTATGGCTTCGGTCTGGTCAAAGGTAGTGGAAACAACAAGGCAAAGGATTTCTGCCCAACTTCAGACCTTTTTGTTTCTATTTCCATTGACCTGATCAGAACCACAAAGAGAAGGCATGGGATGCAATTTAGACATTAGAAATTGATACCTTTACTTGATCCCTTATTTTTACTTCTGGAGTTGTTGGTTCAGGTTTTATTCTTAACTGAAAATTTTACCAATTCTCTGTGTTCTCCAAGCTTCTTCCTTAGAGTTCTCATCCTGCATCTTTTTGGGTCTTTATTCAGTCCACCCTCACTAGTTGCAGTCTCTAGCAAAGTGCACAATTCCAGTCCTCTTTACCATTTTTTTCAAGAATGACTGACGGATTTTAATATTTTGATGCACTTTCACATTTGAAGCTCATTCATTTTTTTCATCTTTCAAGTCAATTTTATTGGACAAATTGGCTAGAAGTTCCTTGTTTGCTTCCCTGTGTTTCTTATTTAATAAGGTCTGAGTTAATATATGGTCTTCTCCACCACCACCCCTTCCTGCATAGGTATTCTTCCGATCACCTTCTGCTTTATAATAGTCTCCTCGTGCAACCCATCCATATAAATTTGGACTAGGAGAATTTTTATTGGTTTTTCATTCTTGTTTGCAGTAGTGCGAGGCTTCGGAGGCCTTTCAAAAGTCCATTGAACCCTTCAAATTGGTCCAATCACTATTCGATATTTATACTTCCGCCAAAAACTTGAACCCTTCCCCAAACTTGACACATAAACATGAGCAAAACCATCATTAAATTATGACAGGGTATCAATCCCACTATCTTGGAACCCTTCGGCCTTATCAGTTCGCACCTATCAAACTAAACTATAAAATGTAGGATATCATTTCAAGAATCAATGTCTAATCGATAAAAAACTGCATTCACAAAATCATTGTACTTTATGTGTATCTGTCATGATAGGCTGATACATAACTCCCACTCATGAAAGTGGATCCATTCATCTACACACACCTTATTCTTCCTACCCCATCAATGTCGGACATTGTTTATTGTTACTTCCCATCATTAAGTAGTGTACAAGACCACAGAGGCTCAAAGGGTAACCATCTTCAATGTCAGAGGACTACATGCCCATCAAGAAAAAACAAGTGCTACAAGTCATGACTTTTTACCTTTCTTTTTTTTAAATTTGTTTATATAATAAAACAGTAACCAATTTGGATTAATTCCCCATCTTTTGCAACAGATGAATCAACTATTTAAAGAAATCAAAATATCTCCTCCAATAGATAGTCCATCTGTCACAACAGATAATCCATATGTTGCAACAGATGTATCATCTATTGCACATACAGACCATCTGTTGCAACTGATGGTAAATCTGTTAAGATAGTGGGTTATCTATTGGGACAAATGGATGATCTGTTGCAACAACTCAAATAAAGTCTTAAGTCTCAAACCGTTTTGAAAAGGTGAGAAGTTTGAATGTAAAAGAAAAAGTCGCGTCTTTCCGCAGAAAACAAAAAATCACCAGTTTGAATGTAATCAATACAATGGACATAAACAGTCGTGCCTTTTTGCCTAAATGATTTGTTGCAAAAACGCAATAATAACGGTTGTTATTAAGTCTAAAACCATTTTGAAAAGGTGAGAAGTTTGGATGTAAAAGAAAAAGTCGCGTCTTTTCACAGAAAATAAAAAGCCAGCAGTTTGAATGTTATTAATACAATGGACCTGAACAGTCATGCCTTTTTGCCTAACACATTCAGATTCAATTCTCTATAAATAGGTCCCTCCACTTTTATTTATTTCTTGTATTTTATTTTTTTAGATTACATCTTCAACCACTTCTCCCCAAAGAGCATATTCCTTTCTCGCTGAGGTAAGTTTTTTTTTCTGTGTAAATCTACCAGTTTGTACTATACATTGTATTACATTTGGACTATTTTCTTTACTTTTGTGTTTACTTTTTCTTGTCAATTCATGCATGTTCTGGATATGGCTGATACAAATTGGGACGTTGCAATTCTACAAGACATTGTCCAAGAACTTAAGTCACAGGTTCACGACCTGTGGTGGGAGTTTTCTGCCATGAGAGCCCGGATGATCATGGAGATTCACAAGCTTAGGAGGGCCTTGCTTCTGCCGGTTGAAGATTGGCTGGCTGACAATAATAATGTTGTTGCTGATAATAAGAATAATTAGAATGTGTTTTTTTTAATTCTATATTGGATCTATACCTAATGTATTTTGTTTTTTGTTTAATGAAAAATTTATTGTTGGTCAACTTTGGCTTTTTAATTCTTATTTAATTTTCATTCTGTCTATTCTTTTTTCTAAATATGTTAACATGTCGATTGTTGGAGCCATAAGGAGCAATTTTTAATACAGTAGCAATAACAATTTTGGTATTTGAATGCTTTCAATAGATGGACCATCTGTTGGAACTGATCGGTTTGGTTTCTGTCAGCAGATTATCCATCTATTGGAGGAAAACATTCTAGTTTGATGGAACTGTGTTGTGTTCTTCCAACTAATATCCATCTGTTGCCATAGATGGGTAATCTATTGAAAATAATTGTGGCCTGCTGTATTATTTAGTTAATGTTTTGCCTCTTTTTATTGATGCACAAGTTATTAAAAATATATTTTATATATAATAAATGATAACATTATGTTCACAACAATGAGTTAAATATATAAAAGTCTACAACAAACAACAACACAAGTTTTTGCAATTACAATGATCATGGTGGATTACGATCCGGGCATGTAGTTCTTTTGTGGCCAACATGCTTACTTATGGATCACTTATTTCTTCTTGATGAAAATGATTATCTGACTTCACGCCTCCTCTTATATAGCTTTCTTCCCAGTTTGATAGTGCTTCGGTAAAATATTTGGATGAGGTACTAATCTCCCCAAAAGCTCTGTGGGAACAACCCAAGATTCTTCAGGAGGCACCGGAGTAATATGCCCACTATATGCCATTTTATATTTTTCCATCGAATAATATGGAGAAGAGTTCTCATAAAATTTAGGTCCAAATTTTGCACCGTATTAAGCTCGAAGCACTGCCATAGAATATGGATAGGGTATTTTGTCTAAGTCAAAAACTCTGCATATACAAGGTCATGTTTGATGATCGACCGTGGCAACATCACCATGACCGGTGATACTGAATTTGTAATCTACTATTTGATGAGATAATAACCCATTCCCCAAACTAATGTTCGTTGATATTATTTTTTTGATTTCTAGAACAAATAGGGTTGTTCTTAGGCCCTCGAACTGCACATGCCTTTCGTTAAAAAATTGGCCATACTTCTTGTTTATTATTTCAAATAGAGCCTTGATGGGAAATTCTCTTTCATCGACAAACAATCAATTCACTGATTCAACTATGTTTGATTTCATAATATTGTACCTATACAAAAGAATCACTTAGTACAACATCATACTAAACTTGTAACTCAAACAAGACAATAAATTCATAAGAATGTACCTATCCACCGGATAGAATGTCGGGATCCATCTCTTAAAACCGATATGTACGAGATGTTCTGCTACCTTGGGATGCACATACGCTATTTGATTGAAATGGTCTAAAAACTCCTCTTTATTATATACTTTAACTGCTCTATAAAAAAGGGTCACGACCCTTTCGTTGTGATAGTTGGTCTGAATGTTCTCTCCAAGATGCCTGATGCAACAACCAAAGTAAGCTAAAGTGAAGAAAATTGAACCCATCTTTGGAATACTTGGAAGCCTATTCTAAACAAAATACAACTCTTCTGTATCTTCGACGTAGCTTCGCATTTGTTCAAAAAATCCATAAGAGGCATCACATTCCTTGTTCTCTACACAAAAAGCGATAAAAAAGATGTGACTCTCCGCATCCTGTGCCACCGCCGCTAGTAGAACTCCATTATACCTGCTCCTCAAGAAGGTACCGTTGACGGATATGCCTTTTCTCAAATGTCTAAAACCTTGAATCCAAGCACCATATGATACAAAAAAAGTACTCAAACCTTCCATTTTTATCAACATGCAGTGTCATCTTACTTCCAGGATTTGTGGACTCAATCATGTAACGGTAGACATCCAGGACTGCATATCCATGCTCGTGTGTCCCCCTAACCAAGTCCTTGAAAATCCCCGTGGCTGTATATATCTTCCAATAACTAACTAGGAAACCTAATTCAATAAGGAGTTGATTGGCCATAACCCTTGTAAAAGGGCCTTTTCCATCGGGGAAACTATTCTTGAAATATTCACCAAGGACCTTTGCCGTGGTGTGAAGATTTTAGCCCGAGATGTGATCCGAACCACATGTGTGATATTTTTCATATTTATGAATGACGAATCTATCAGAACTTACGTACTTCTCCTGTCTCAACCACCAATTGCAATTTGGATTAACATATTTGTAGCAAAAGACACTACTCGAATTAATCACCTTCTTTATTCTGAAATCTTTTTTCAAGAAAAAAATAAACAAAGTGGTAGATAGTTATTTCTTGTTATTGAATCAAATTCCATTGAAAAATTCAATCCCGTCATCTTGAAGATTGACAGACTGTGTCGATTGAGAAAAACTGTCCACCGTATTGGTCACATCAACAGGCGTAGGTGTTGATCATCTCCTAGAATATTCATGTCTAGATCATCCAACTTATCATCAAAGATTTCTTGTTGTTGTTATTCTTCTACGTTCTGGTTCTCATTCTCTCTTATCTTTTCAACCACGTACACCCTTAAAACCGGCCTGGATTAATCATTAAGATAAGACACAACCGAACCTGATCGGTTATCTTGAAAGGTAGTATTCTCTAATTTTCCAAGGAGTTATGCATGTAGCTGATGATGAGTTCTTTCGATTGACAATTTAGTCAACAATAGCTGATGATTAAGTTCACAAAATCATCATACGAAATATCACTTTGGACAGTCATAACTATTGTCTCTAGCATTTCACCCTCCTTCCAACGCCACACATATCGATTGATCTTCTCGATCCATTAACCATGACAATCCACTCCTATCATTATTGATCCCTAAATAAATTCATTTGTTAAAAAAAGTTAATTGTTATTTCATAGTGCCGTACATGAATCCCAACAGATATGTAATCTGTTGCAACAGGTAAGTGATCAGTCGCAACAGATTACTTACTTGTTGGGATTCATGTTACGATTCTGAAGCTGATTTCAACAGATGAGTCATCTATTGTAATAGGTGAATTATATTTCGCAACAGACTATATATATGTTGCAATAGATAAAGCGCCTGTTGGGATATTGTAATACCCTAAATTTTCTTTAAGTTGAGTTTCATTGTTAAGAAGAGTAGAGGATGACTTCCCAAGTGAGAAATATTTTAAATCATGTAGAATTTCCATAATATTGACTTTTTGTCATGTAGAGAATTGAATTATATTTCCAACGATACCAATTTTGTTAAAATACGGTATTGGGGTGAGAAGTAATGACCGTTTTACTGAGAGTTGTCGAAACCGCCCAGGTGCGACGAACAGGTTGATGGACCGTCGAGTTTTCGATGGACTGTCGCTCGGACCATCGTAACCAAGGTAGTGACTCCCTCTTCTGGCCCAAGTGCGATGGCCAAGACGACGGACCATCAAGCTAGCGACGAACCATCGCTAGGATCGTCGCAACTAAAGCAGTGTGGCCTTTTTCTAAATAACGTACGACGAATGATCCAACGGATCATCAGACTAGAGATAGACCATCGCAAATCCTTTTTAGTATTTTTAAGTCATTTTAAAAGAAACTTTTGGGTCTTTTCCCTTTTAATACCCTGATATATTCAAAACGAAGCAGATAGCCTCATTATCTCCCAAAACATCCAAGAGCTAGGGTTTCTTTCTCAAGAGAAAATCCAAATCCCTTCTCCAAGAAATTCAAGAACTCACCATATATTCTTCAAATTGAGTTGATATTTGAGTTCCCCAAGTCCAAGGCTTCAAGAACTCTCTCTCAAAGAGTAAGAGAAAGAGTTTCAAACAAGCTTGTACATCCAATTACACAATCTAAGGTATGTGGGGTTTTGAACAAGGGTAATCCTTTCACCCTTGAGCCCAAAGACTTATTTTAAACTCTAAATTTTCTGCAATTTATGAGATTTTACATGAAATTGAATTAGGGTTTTTCACTCATTGTTATTGGTTGCAATCTTTTGATGTTTCCCATGAATTGAAAGTAAAATAGTCTTATTTTACATGTTTTCTTAAGAAATTGAAGATGGGTTATACCCTATATTGTTATTCCTTGAGAATTTAATGCTTACAATGCTTTAGAAATTGAAGTATATGAGTACGTTGAGATTTTGAGACAAATTGCTGTAAATTCCAGATTTCTATATGATTTATGAGTCCATATGATATCTAGTATGCATTTTGATGAGTCTTAACTTGATATTTGATTATGGGTCATTAAGCCCTACTTGAGATTTGTAATTTCATGAACTTTTGTGCTATAAACACCTATGATTTGAGTACTTTGAGATTATTGAGAAAGTTTTGACCTTAATGGTCATAGTAGCTTTGGAATCCACTTTATTACATGAGATTACAGATTTTATAGTTGGGTTCTTTATGAATCACGAGATTATTTTTAAAGTGGATTTCCATGATATTAGCGTAGATAACTATAGGGAGTAGTATTTAGCACCGAGTTGGGTAAGTTACTACGGTTTCATACCCCAGAACTATGTGCCACCATAGGATTGAGATTTATGGGCCTGAGGCCAAGATAAGTGATCACTGAGTTGAGGTTATACTCCCTGCCAAGAGTATGACACCTCTCCGCAACATGAGGTTTCTTTCTTAGGAGGACAAGACATTGGAAAACATGTAGCTCGCATGGTTTATGTCAGTTAAGAGAACCTCCCTAAAGTATTTTCCCTTGAGATAAAATATTTTCCCTAAAGCTTTGAGATAAGTGATTTTCCCTAATAGTAAGATTTTCAAAATAGTTTCTTATAGTAAAATTTTCCCAAGAAGAAAGTAGTTTTCTCTACAAGAGTTATAGAATTCTGAGTTCCAAGTGTCATAAGTTTAAAAGAGTTCTAAGTTCTTGAGCATTAAAGAAGTTTTACTCTCCATGAGATATATGCATGAGTTTGAAAGTATTGTTTAAAGCTTTCTTTAGTCTTTGAGTATTGAAAGTAAGAGAAGATTTTAAATTTTAAACATAAAGTATAATGACTCACGAGATTTGTGTTACATGCTTCATTATACATGATTTATGAGCTTTACATTTCAGACTTATTCAAGCTATGTGAGTCATTCCTAATAGCATGCATAATCTGATTAAAGACTATGGATATTGTTTTTTGTAAATATTATTTTCTGTAAATGCATACACCCCTATATACTTAGTACATTCCTAAGTACTGATCCAAATAAACGTCTATGTGCTACATTGTCTTATAATGTAGGTTCAGCTGCTCAGTCCCAACCTAGTCAGTGATTTCCGAGTACCTTTGTCTACATCTCCATAATGGTGAGTCCTCACAGTTCGAGGAACTATTTTTAGATATTTCAGAGTTTTAGTAGATATATTATTGCTTTCAGTTCAGTTTGAGTCAGTTGGGGACCTGTCCCAATGGCTCTCTAGTTCATGGAGTAGTAGAGGATTTGTTAGACTAGTTATCAGATTGTTAGTATGTTGAGATTTCCAGTTTGTGGTCGTTTGGACCAAGTATTTTCTTTATATTTCCTATTATTTGATATAACAGTACCAGTGTTTTGTTTATTTCAGCTTAAATTGAGTTATGATATGTAGTAGTAGTCTCAAAGGGTTAGCTTGGGGCTACTTTTAGTCTTAAGCACCGTGTGATATCTCGGGAGGTCATTTTGGATCGTTACAAACTTAGTATCTGAGCCTAAGGTTTAAGGAGTCTTAGGGAGTCTTACAAGCCACGTTGAGTAGAGTCTTGATCATCGGTGTAAAGCGCACCACATCTATGAGCAAGAGGCTACAAAATGTTTTAGGAAAAATTTTTGTTTCTTTCTTTCAGATTCTATCGTGCCTACAGTTATCCCTCTCTTCTAATAATTCATACACTTTTATTTCAAAAAATGCCTCTTCGCAGAGTGAACGCCCGCAGAAATAATAATGAGCAACCCCAACCTGTTGATCCCTTGAATGAGACAGTATCTCATGCTGAGTTTCGGGCGGCCTTTCAGGCGTTAGCCCAAGCAGTCATCGCCAATGTTTAGGCCAATAATCAGGCCGTAGTTTTAAATCAGCAAGGAGGTGATTTTGCTACTGCTAGGATTCGTGATTTTATGCGGATGAATCCGCCAGAGTTTTATAGGTCTAAGGCAGGTGAGGACCTACGGTTATACCTTAAGAAGGTGAGAAAGATAACATAAATGATGTATATTTCTGAGGAAGAAAGTCCTGAGCTGGCATCTTATAGGTTGAAAGACATTGCTTATGACTGGGTTGTAGCATGGAAGAAGGGTAGAGGTGAGGGTGTTGCTTATATGAATTGGCAGGTGTTCCAAAATGCATTCTTGGACAAGTTCTTTCTGCTTGAGATGAGGGAAGCAAAGATTAATGAGTTTATGAACTTAAGGTAGGGCTCCATGCCTGTTAAGGAGTACTGCTTAAAGTTCAACCAGTTGCCCAAGTACGCTCCTGATTTGATTTCTGACACCCGAGCTAGTATTGGCAAGTTTGTGACAGGTGTTTCTGGTTTGGTACGGAAAGAGTGTAGGACGAAGATGTTGAATAGGAATATGGATCTGGTTAGGTTGATAATGCATGCACAATAGATAGGGGAGGATAAGATAAGGGAGAGAGATAGAGTGAGGGGTAACAAGAGGACTAGCTTCGAGCAATATGAGTATAGTCATGCTAGGTCCCATGGAGGGAACCGCCCATAGTTCTAGAGTTGTTCGTCTATGCCAGCACCTTAATTATCTAGTGCTCCCGTGCCTAGAGGTAGGCAGGAGCAAGGAAACAGGTCTTCTATATCTAGGTTGCAGAATAGTGTAAGTAACAGAGCCCTCTACCCTCCTTGTTCTAAGTGTGGTAGAGATCATCCTGGTGAGTGATTAGAAGATCTGAGAGGTTGTTTTGGTTGTGGAAAGCTGGGCCATAGACTTAGAGATTGCCCGCATGCTAGGCAGGGGAACAAAGATTCTCGACCTCAGGCACAGACTACTAGTGCACCAGCTTCTGTACCTCGTCCCTTCCTTATTCAGGGTGCTTCATCTAGCACTACTGGTAGTCAGCGCTAGAATAGATTCAATGCCTTACCATCCCATCAGAAGCAGGAGTACTCTCTCAACGTTGTTACTAGTATGCTCTGTGTCTTTTGCTTCGATGTTTTGTGTTGTTGGACCCCGAGTTAAGTTTCTCTTATGTGACCCCATTAGTCACTGTGAATTTTGAAATGAGTCCCGAAAAGATTCCTGAGCCTTTCCTAATTTCCACACCAATAGGGGAGTCAGTGGTTGCTAAGCAAGTGTACAAAAATTATCTTGTTACTGTTCCTCATAGAGTCATATTTGCTAATTTAATAGAGTTAGACATGGTGGATTTTGACCTTATTCTGGGTATAGATTGGTTTCATTCTTGTTATGCATCTATAGACTGTTGTACCCATGTGGTCAAGTTTCAGTTTCCCGATGAACCCATTTTTGAGTGGTCCGGGAGTCCAGTATCTCCCAAGCGTCATTTTATTTCCTATCTCAAAGCCAAAAAGCAAATATCCAAAGGTTGCATCTATCACCTAGTTAGAGTTAAAGATACTTAGTTTGAGGCTCCAACTATTCAGGCAGTCAATATTGTTAATGAGTTTCCTGATATTTTTCCAGAAGATCTCCCAGGGGTACCTCCCGATAGAGAGATAGAATTCGGAATTGACCTTCTTCCCGATACTCAGCCTATTTCCATCCCTCCTTATTGTATTTCACCTACAGAGCTTAAGGATTTGAAAGAGCAACTTAAAGATTTTTTAGACAAAGGTTTCATAAGGCCCAGTGTTTCTCCTTTGGGGCGCACCTGTTTTATTCGTGCGAAAGAAAGATGGTTCTTTGCGTATGTGCATTGACTATTGTCAACTTAATAAGGTCACATTCAAAATTAAGTATCCTCTTTCGAGAATTGATGACCTGTTTGATCAGTTGCAAGGTGCAAGTTATTTCTCCAAGATAGACCTTAGATCCAGCTATCACCATCTTAAAGTAAGGGAATGCTATATCCCAAAGACAACTTTTCGAACATACTATGGTCACTTTAAGTTTCTAGTTATGTCTTTCAGGCTAACCAATACCCCAACAACCTTTATGGATCTCATAAATTGAGTGTTCAAGCGATATCTTGATATGTTTGTCATTATTTTCATAGATGACATCCTTGTGTACCCCCGTACTGAGAATGACCATGCAGATCACCTTAGAATTGTCTTGCAAACCCTTAGAGATCACCAGTTCTTCACCAAATTCAGTAAGTGTGAATTTTGGCTAAGATCAGTAGTCTCTCTGGGTCATATCATTTCAGCCAAAGGCATTAGAGTTGATCCCCAAAAGACAGAAGCTATACGAAATTGGCCTAGACCTATTTCCCCATTTGACATTAGAAGTTTCTTGGGTCTAGCTGGCTACTACCACCATTTTGTTAAAGGTTTCTCTTCTATTGCGTCTCCCATGACCCGATTGACCCTAAAGAAAGTTAAGTTCCAGTGGTCAGATTCCTGTTAGAAGAGTTTTCAGGAATTGAAGACTCGACTTACTTCAGCCCCTGTGTTGACTTTGCCTGATGGTACAGATGGTTTTGTGGTGTATTATGATTCCTCTAGAGTTGGTTTGGATTGTGTGTTGATGCAAAGAGGTAAGGTTATAGCCTATGCCTCTAGACAGTTGAAGCCGCATGAAAATAACTACCCAACCCATAATCTTGAATTAGTTCTTGTGGTCTTTGCTTTGAAAATTTGGACACTATCTTTATGGTGTCCATGTTGATGTGTTTACTGATAGTAAGAGCCTGCAATATGTGTTTACCCAGAGAGAGTTGAATCTTAGACAGAGAATGTGGTTAGAGTTGTTAAAATACTATGATATGAGTGTGTTGTATCACCCGGGCAAGGCCAATGTAGTGAAAGATGCCCTTAGCAGGTTCTATGGGTAGTGTTGCTCATGTAGAGGAAGTTAAGAAAGAGTTAGCTGATGATATGCATTGTATGGCTAGATTGGGTATTAGGTTGCTTGATTCAGCTGAGGGAAGTACTTTGGTGCAAAGTAGTTCCGAATTCTCTTTAATTTCAGAAGTAAAGAAGAAGCAAGACCGAGATCCTAGTTTGGTCAGACTGAAGGAGTCAGTTAAGGACCAAAACATAGAGGTTTTCTCCTAAGGAGGAGATGGCATGTTGAGATTGCAGGGTAGGTTGTGTGTTCCATGTGTTGATGATCTGAGGTAGAGGATTATGGCTGAAGTGCATGGCACGTGGTATTCCATTCATCCCGGTTCTACCAAGATGTACTGCGACTTACGGGATATCTATTGGTAGGGCGGTATGAAGAAGGATATAGCTGAGTTTGTAGCAAAGTGTGCAACATGCCAACAGGTTAAGGTAGAGCACCAAAGATCTGGTGGTGTGATGCAAGAATTTGTTATACCCACTTGGAAGTGGGAAGAGGTGAATATAGACTTCGTGACTAGTTTACCTTTTTCGCGCCATCATAATGATTCTATTTGGGTTGTTATAGACAGGCTGACTAAGTCCACACATTTTTTTCCCGTGCATACATCTTATACAGTTGAGGATTATGCTAGGTTGTACATCCGAGAGTTTGTCAAGTTGCATGGAGTTCCCTTGTCTATCATTTCGAATAGGGGTACTCAAATTACTTCTCAGTTTTGGAGAGCATTTCAGCAAGGTCTTGGTACCCAAGTTCATTTGAGTTCTTTTTTTAATCTGCAAACAGATGGTCAGGCTGAGAGGATCATTTAAACTCTAGAAGATATGTTGAGGGCATGTGCTCTTGATTTCAAAGGTAGTTGGGATGAGCATTTTCCATTGATAGAGTTTGCTTATAACAATAGTTGCCATACTAGCATCGAGATGGCACCATTTGAGGCTTTGTATGGTAGAATATGTAGATCACCCATAGGTTGGTTTGAAGTGGGTGACGCTGCTTTGATTGGTCCTGATGCAGTGTTTGAGGCTATGTAGAAAGTTAAGTTTATTAGAGAATGGTTGAAGATAGCTCAGAGTCGTTAAAATTCATATGCCGATGTAAGGAGAAGAGGTCTTGAGTTTGATGTGGGTGATTTGGTGTACTTAAAGATTTCACCCATGAAAGGGGTGAAGAGATTTGGTAAAAAGGGGAAGCTTAGTCCCCGTTATGTTGGCCCCTATAGAGTTTTGAGTCGTGTTGGGAAAGTAGCCTATGAAGTTGAGTTGCCCGCAGAGTTGTTAGCCGTTCATCATATTTTTCATGTCTCCATGCTTAAGAAGCATATTGGTGATTCCATTGTAGTGGATCCTTCGGAGAGTGCTGATATTCAGAACAGTCTTTCATTCGTTGAGATTCCTGTTGAAATCCTAGATTTTCAGATCCGTAGACTGAGGAACAAAGAGGTTCCCTTGGTCAAAGTTTTGTGGCGGAATCAGTCAGTTGAGGGACATGCGAGCCAAGTACCCGCACCTCTTTTCCGCTAGTTCATATCAAGCCGAAGGTATTATTCTTCCTTACTTCATCCTTTCTAAATCTAAAGTTCAGCTATATATCTATTCTTGCATGAGTTCTTGCAATTTCCGAAGTATTCAAGAGTTTAGAGCAATTTTGAGCCATTTAGCAAATTGCTTCAGCTATGTCTACTTAGTTTTTCCTGTGTTCTTGGTCTAATAAGCAACATTCGAGGACGAATGTTCCCAAGGGGGAGATATTGTGATACCCCAGATTTTCTTTAAGTTGAGTTTCATCTTTAAGAAGAGTAAGGGCTGACTTCCCAAGTGAGAAATATTTTAAACCGTGTAGAATTTCCCTAATATTGACTTTTTATCATGTAGATAATTGAATTAGCTTTCCAACGATACCAATTTCATCCAAATATGGTATCGGGGTCAGAAGTTATGGCCGTTTTACTGAGAATTGTCGGAACCGCCCAGGTGCAACAGACAGGTTGACGGACCATCGAGTTTGCGATGGACCATCGCCCGAATCGTCGCAACCAATGAAGTGACTCCCTCTTCTGTCCCAAGTGCAACGGCCAAGACGATGGACCGTCAAGCTAGCGACGGACCGTCGCTAGGACCGTCGCAACTAAGAAAGTGTGGCCTTTTTCTGACAACGTGCGACGGATGATCCGATGGACCATCAGACTAGCGATGGACCGTCTCTCTGACCGTCACAAATCCCGTTCAGTATTTTTAAGTCACTTTTTAAAGGAACTTTTGGGTCTTTTCCCTTTTAATACCCTGATATATTCAAAACGAAGAAGATAGCCTCATTATCTCCCAAAACATCCAAGAGCTATGATTTCTCCCTCAAGAGGAAATCCAAAACCCTTCTCCAAGAAATTCAAGAAATCACCATAGATTCTTCAAATTGAGTTGAGATTTGAGTTTCCCAAGTCCAAAGCTTCAAGAACCCTCTCTTAAAGAGTAAGAAGAAGAGTTTCAAACAAGCTTGTACATCCAATTACACAATCTAAGGTATGCGGGGTTTTGAACAAGGGTAATTCTTTCACCCTTGTGCCCAAAGACTTATTTTAAACTATAAGTTTTCTGCAATTTATGAGATTTTACATGAAATTGAATTAGGGTTTTTCACCCATTGTTATTGGTTGCAAGCTTTTGATGTTTCCCATGAATTGAAAGTCAAATAGCATGATTTTACATGTTTTCTTAAGAAATTGAAGATGGGTTTATACCCTGTTATTCCTTGAGTATTCAATGGTTGCAATGCTTAGAGATTGAAGTATATGAGTACGTTGAGATTTTGAGACAAATTGCTGTAAATTCCAGATTTCTATATGATTTATGAGTCCATATGATATCTAGTATGCATTTTGATGAGTCTTAACTTGAGATTTGATTAAGGGTCATTAAGCCCTACTTGAGATTTGCAATTTTATGAACTTTTGTGCTATAAGCACCCATGATTTGAGTACTTTGAGATTATTGAGAAAGTTTTGACCTTAATGTTCATAGTAGCTTTGGAATCCACTTTATTACATGAGATTACAGATTTTATAGTTGGGTTCTTTATGAATCACGAGATTATTTTTAAAGTGGATTTCCATGAGAAGAGCGTAGCTTACTAAAGGGAGTAGTATTTAGCACCGAGTTGGGTAAGTTACTAAGGTTTCATACCCCAGAACTACGTGCCACCGTAGGATTGAGATTTATGGGCCTGAGGCCGAGATAAGTGATCATTGAGTTGAGGTTATACTCCCTGACAAGAGTATTCCGCCTCTCCCCAGTGTGAGGTTTCTTCCTTAGGAGGACAAGACGTTGGACTCCATGTATCTCGCATGGTTTATATCGGTTAAGAGAAACTCCCTAAAGTATTTTCCCTTGAGATAGAATATTTTCCCTAAAGCTTTTAGATAAGTGATTTTACCTAATAGTAAGATGTTCAAAATAGTTTCTTGAAGTAAAATTTTCCCATGAAGAAAGTAGTTTTCTCTTCTAATAAGAGTTATAGAATTCTGAGTTCCAAGTGTCTTGAGTTTAAAAGAGTTCTAAGTTCTTGAGCATTAAAGAAGTTTTACTCTCCATGAGATATATGCATGAGTTTAAAAGTATTGTTTAAAGCTTTCTTCAGTCTTCGAGTAATGAGAATAAGAGAAAAGTTCAGATTTTAAAGCTAAAGTATAATGACTCATTAGATTTGTGTTACATGCTTCATTATACATGATTTATGAGCTTTACATTTCAGACTTATTCAAGCTATGTGAGTCATTCCTAATTGCATGCTTGATTTGATTAAAGAGTATGGATATTGTTTTCTGTAAATGTATACTCCCCCATATACTCAGTACATTCCCAAGTGTTGATCCACATATACGTCTATGTGCTACATTGTCTTATAATGTAGGTTCAGGTGCTCAGTCCCAGCCTCGTCTGTAATTTTCGAGTACCTTTGTCTACATCTCCACAATGGTGAGTCCTCATGGTTCGATGACCTATTTTCAGACATTTCAGAGTTTTAGTAGATATATTATTGCTTTCAGTTTAGTTTGAGTTAGTTGGGGACCTGTACCAATGGCTCTCTAGTTCATGGAGTAATAGAGGCTTTGTCAGACTAGTTATCAGATTGTTAGTATGTTGAGATTTCCAGTTTGTGGTCGTTTGGACCGAGTATTTTCTTCGTATTTCCTATAATTTGATATGACAGTACCAGTGTTTTGTTTATTTCATCTCGAATTGAGTTATTATATGTGGTAATAGGCTCAAAGGATTAGCTAGGGGATACTTGTAGACTTAAGCACCGTGTGACTTCCGGGAGGTGATTTCGGGTTGGTACAGATAGATATTACAGTACTAAGGCACTTTTGAAGCTGATTCCAATAGATGAGTGACATGTTGCAATAGATAATTAACCTATTACGATAGATGACTTACTTGTTGCAACAGACGATGCGTCTATTGGAATCAAGGTCAGGTTCTATCACAACTATTTATTAATAGGGTGCAACAGATATTTACCGTCTGTTGTAATCCAGTTCAGGTTCTATTACAACAGGTTACTAATCTGTTGTAATAGATATTTACCCTGTTGCAACAGATAACACATCTGTTGGAATCGAGTCTAAGTTCTATTTCAACAGGTTAATAATCTGTCGCAACATATATTTATAATGTTGCACCAGATAACTAATTTGTTGCATCTGATGGGTCATATGTTGTAACAGATGACCCATCTGTTCGATTTATGTTAAGGCACTATAGAACCATAAACATGAATCCAATATATGAGTATTCCGTTGAAACAAATATCGCATCTGTCGCAACATATGATTGATCTGCTTAAACAAATGTCTCTTATGTTGTATTCATGTTCACGTGCTATCTATTATTGAAAAAACGGTACAATAGCAGTTACCCAAATGAAAAATTCAACTAAAGTTCATAATTTGACTTACCAAAGTCTCCTATGAAGTAATGCCAAAGTGGAAAGTGATGTACGAAATAAAATTTGACCTAAGAAATTGGTCAAATAACAACAGTAGCAGTAACAACAACAACAACAACAATGGTCAACAAGAAGAAGATGAAGATGATAATGAAGTAGAAGAAGATGATAACGAAGAAGAATATGATGAATAAAGCAGCAGCAACAATGAACAACAAAAATCGCTAAGAGAGAGAAAAAAATAATGAATGAGAAGAGAGAGAAATATGCTTTTTTTTCCTCCGTTTCTCGTTATATTAGGTAAACATTTGGATCAAAGTATAAATTTAAAAACTTGTGGGCTATTCTCAATCTTACCCAACTTTCTTAATCCATAATAAAGTAATTGTCACCTCCACTCAATTATTAAGACTCGTGTCACCTACACCTTATTTTCAAACTCTTTTGGCACTTTTAGCTCAAAGCTCCAACATAATACACAGTCAATTATAAAATACAAATACAAAAATTTCTTTAAAATACTAGTGTGAATTATATAGAATATAAATGATGGTGCAAACTAACAATACAAATACCAGTGCGAACTGTAATGTATAAATATAAATGCGAACTATAAAATATAATTACAAGACGAACTTTAAAATACCACTACAAATACAGTTGTATCAATGAATACAAAAATATAAATAATGGTGTGACTACAAATACAATAAATAGTTGTGGTGTTTACGTTATCGTCCATGACTTGTGCTCGACTAGTCATATTTTTCAAAAAAACAAAAAATATAAAATAGAATAAAAAATGATAAAAAATTAAGTACAAACAAACAAAAAAAATCAAACAAGAAAAGACAAAAAGAAAGAGAAATAGAAGTCAGAGATTAAAGAGAGAAAAAAAAGAAAAAACAAAAAGAAAGAAATAAAAAAAATAAAAATAGGAAAAAATAAAAAAAAAGAAGAAAAAAAACAGGGAAAACACGAAAAAGAAAAATATATTAAAAAATGAAAAAAATAATGGTAGTGTTTTTGGCGAGACTAAATATGTAGTGTATTTATATCTTTTATGAAAACAGACCACTAAGTAAAAGTGAATACAATGGCTGAAAATTGAATACAACGGCTATAAATGATAATTATGTAAAATGTGGTTATGGAAGGGTTTTTTTTTTATAGCAAACTGTCGTTATTTCTGAAAGATTCCCTTATATTTATTATATAACGACCCATTTCATCGTTAATAAATTACTCATAATAAATTCATGAAAATTCTTAATTTTCATTCATAAATATTAACGTGTGTCCAAAATAGCCAATATTTTATTTATTAGGTCACCTCAAACTTTTCGGCGAAGATTTTAGCCTTCGAATATGTCTAGATAGACTCAAGCCCGTGATAACGCCCAAATTACAGCTCTCGTTAGAAAGTGTAAGCGGTCGCTGTCAAATATAGAACCCAACTGGGTTGGGTGTCGAATCCCACAGGGAATACTTGGTCACTAAGTGTTGCAATTGTTAGTAGACTGTTGGTCGAAAATTCCACGGAAAAGGGGGGTTTTGATTTAGGCGTGAATTAATAATATCAAAGTAACGAATGAATGATTTGTTTAGTAAAGGTTAATCACAGAGAATAATAAGTTAGGGTTATGTCCACCTTGTAGTTTCTACTTCTCTATTAACTATGAGTAACGCGGAATTTAGACATGCATGCACTTATAGAGAATCGTATTCTAATTCTAAATCCAAGTGTTTCCCAACCATCAAGGATTTATTTCACTTTAGCTCTCCCGAGCCTAAAGTGTATAACAAATGGTACAAATTCACCAAGAAGTTAATCCGGTTAAGGCATTAACGTGTAAATAGAGGTTAGAAGCCCTATTTCCTTGTCACACTCTCTTTTCCAAACATGTAACTTTTCTCCCGAACAAGTTAATGCTATAATGGCATGTTCTCTATGTTTGCAACCATGAGAATTTAATTAAAACGAAGAGAGTAATGATATAAGTAGCATACACATCAAGAATTCACAAACTCATAGCAACAAATAGTATCTTACAAGGTTTCCATAACCCTAACAGAGAAGTTTAGCTACTCATGAATACGACGGAAATCAAAATAGACATAATCATCATACCACAACCTAGAACAATCTTGGCGATGGAAGTGATCTTAGCGTCACAAAGAGAATAACATTTTTTCTCTAGCCGTTTTCAAGTGTGAGCCGTGTTTCTCTGTCCAAAACTTACAGAATCTGTAAACTGAATAATGACTAATGATAATTGATCAATGCTGCTGAAAAATTGAGCAATAGGGTTTTTATAATATCCTTGTCTACTAAGTTACTGCTGCATCCCTAAGTATTTAGAAATACTAATTTTGCCCAGGACAAATTCTCCATGCGTCACATTCAGTCCAACAGCTTCCAAAAGCTGCCTTCCCTCTTATATGAAGTTTTCCTTTGCTGCTCAAAGGTCCACAAAGTGTTGAAATCTTCATCATTAATACCTGAAAACATGCTAATCACATAGGTTAGCTCACTTAAAGGAAAATGGACTAAAAGTGCAGGAATTATATAGTTTGAAATTTCTTTAGCTATTAGTTAAGGTCATACAATATCCTTAACACAAAGTTAAGTTTAAAACGTTATTTTCAATAGAGTTTCGATATGAGTTTTTATTAGGGTCAAATTCAAATGATCATATCTCTTAGAATATAATGATTTACGAAACTCAATACCTACCAAATTAAAGATCTCTGAGTCCTCTTTCCAACTCAATAAACCGTTCTTAAATCTAAATTCGGAGTAAAAAGTTATGACTGTTTTACTAAGAACTGTCCGGGCTGAAACGGGAATTCGCTGTAGCGAAAATTCTGATTGTATTTAAATCGGCTTCAGCTGTATTTTAGGTCTAAAAACCCCAAATTTCATTCCTCAACCCTAGAGAGATGGTTTCCCAAGGCTTAAGGTGAAATTCCTTCGCTAAGGTAAGTTTTTCCATTATTTTCTTCGTTTTTTAATCCTTTAATATCTTAGAATCCTTAGAAAGACATTTAATGGTGAAATTCTTTTGGGGAATACTCATGGGTGTTTATGACTAAAGCTGATTCTAAACTATAAATTAAAGATTCCTAAATGAATTTCGTAAACTCTATTATAAATTTTGATGGTTAGGAACCTTGAATTCCGTAAAGATGAAACCTTTAGCATAAAAACTCCATTAATGGAGATGAGTTGAGCTTGAAAGAGCTAACTGACCTTGGAGAATATTATAGATCTTAAATTAAGGGTAGAATTAGTGGGTGTGAATCCTCAAGATTTTTTTTTTGAAGAGGAATTATTTAATTACTCTTATTATTGCTTGATTTTTAGATGGTTGATTATTCCAAGACATGAAGGAAAAGAAATAGCATTCTTATTGCGGCTTGCTTTATTCAAAAGTTTGGCATCCAAGTAGGCTAGGTTTAATAAGTAGAAGATTGTGTTATTTTATATTTTTATAATTTAGAATTGATGGGAGAAAGCATATTATAACGCTCCATTTTTCTGAACCGAAACGCTACACGGTGCTTATGACCCCGAGGGACCACAAGCTAACCCATGACTGATATCTGTACCTGTAGACTACAATTCATGACATAATAATGCGAAAAAACATGCACAATAGGCCATAAGGCTCAACTGAAATAATATAACATCCATATGGGCAAAAAATACCCAAAACAACTGAAAACTGAATCTGAAAGCTAAATCTGAGCGTAAATCCGAAAGCCTCTAAGTACTGTCTGAAATAAGGAGTTGAAGGAACATGTCTCCAACTAACTCTATAAAACTGAACTGAAGAAATAAATGAATAAATCAAATAATGTCGTCCTCGAATGAAGAGGACTCACTGAAACTTTGTATGCTGAATGCGACTGCTACTGCTGGTCTGGGACTCGTGCCTCTAAACCTATGGTGTAACATGAAAAGAAAGCACCATAGCGCAAATGCGTCAGTACAACTAGAGTACTGAGTATACGAGTGAGGTAGGCTAATGCAAAGGTTTACGTGCATGAATAATGCTACTGACTGACTGATATGAACGTAAGAGTACAAATATACATATATAGTAACTAAGATCGTGAGTACGTGATGGTTAAATATGTACGCTAATACATAGATGGAACCGTAGTTTTGATAACATGGATGACTGTATCTGACAGCCCTGAATCTGGTTGAACTCTCTGAGTTTTGGGCTATAACTGAATTTGACCGTATCTAACAGTCCTGGTATACTAATATCTGAAGAACTGTCTGAGTTCTTTTACTGAGACTGATACTGAAACTGTGGGAGGTAGTTGTTTAACCGACATGCCCCATATGTGCCATTATGGCTAAGATGGGGTCCAATCTCTGCCCTGACTGAAAGGGTGTCAATACCGCGCCACTGGTAAGGAAAACATATGAGCAACCCTCATATAACAGGTAACTCTAGTGAGAATGGTGGGAACCCTCATATAACAGGTTAAGCCACCTCATCTACCCTTATATAACAGGCTGTGATGTCTTAACCTATGCTGGCTACACAGTTTTGGAATGCAAAGATGACTGCTAAGAATCACACCCTCATATATAGGTGAGTTCCCATCCTTGGGTTCACTCGGTGCTAAATCATACCCCCATCTGAAGAGACTAAACATGATTCAACTGACTGTACATGGATAGATTAACTGACTTTCATTGACTGACGGAGTAGTACTATTATCTGAGAGTTAACTGAGATTATGAGATTTTTGAGGTTTCCTGAGTCACATGAATGACTGAGTTCTATTGATTATAGATTGACTGAGATTATCGTGACAACATGACATGGCTCTAGGCACACAACTATGTTTTTCGGGTACGAATACCCCCAGGACTCGATAGAAGGAAACTGACACACATGACATGACTTGATCACAAGATTGGAGTCCATAATTTGCTATATCATAAGTAGGGGATAGTATACTTCATGTATTTAATCAACACCTCAAACATGGTAGGGAAAGCATGGATATAATTCGCACACAAAATTCATATTTCCATCATCATACATACTTTATGCCATCACATAAGAATACATAAATAGCATGGGCATTCATATTGAAGTGTATCGCTAACATGGACTTGTCATTTAGATATCATGAAATCATGTAAATATGAACTTCTAACATCCTAGGCATTTTATCAAACACCTTACATTTATTCTTTAAGGCACAGGTGGATTTCATACTTGCATTAGTTCAACGCACCCAAAGTTCATGATTTTCAACCAACAATCACATATATTCCATGAAAAACATCCTTAGATATCATCTTGAAACTTGAACAACAATCATCAACGTGTACATGCTTATATCACCACAAAAGTTTACAAAATAACATTTAAAAGCATGGTTCTTGAACTCTATGAACAAATTAAATCCATAGATGAACACTACGCATACCTTAAAGCTTGATCTTGAAAGAGATCTAATGTTTTTGAAGGTTCCTGAAGAAATCCTTAGGCTTGCCCTTGATTTTTCTTGACTAGGGTATAACCCCTTTGGGAAAAAATGCTCTTGTTCCTGAGGAGATGATCTTGAGAGGAAACCCTAATCTTGTGGTTGAAAGTGTAAGAGAGGGTTTTTAAGATGTTTTAACTAAAGAGAATGTAGGATAATACGTTCCTTGAGGGTTATAAGTCGTAGGAAGTGAAGGGAAAAGACCAAAATACCCTTATGAAATAAATTCCCAGTTGCAGAAAATTATAGCTGACGACATTTGTGACAAGGCGTCAAAAGTGTGGTAAGCCGTCAAAAATGTCGTCACACAGGAGCTGGAACTGATGGTTTCTACCTAAGTCTGACGACCTTTGTGGTAGGGAGTCACAAATGTGGTAAGATACCACGAATGTCGTCACTTAGGAGCTGGTTTCTACCTGAGGCTGACGTCCTTCATGGTAGGGCATCACAAATATGGTAAGCTACCACGAATGTCGTCACTTAGGAGCTGGTTTCTGCCTAAGGCTGACGACTTTCGTGGTAGGGCATCACAAATATGGTAAGCTACCATGAATGTCGTCACACAGGAGTTGGATTCTGCCTAAGGATGACGACCTTCATGGTAGGGCGTCATAAATGTGGTAAGCTACCATGAATGTCGTCACACAGTTTCCAGCCTGACATGCTGAAGTAAAATAGGAATAACTCTTTGTTCCGATATCGTATTTAGGAAAAATTGGTATTGTTGGAAATATAATTCAATTATCTATCTTTTGATAGGTCATGAGCTCACAAATTTCAAGTATAATGAGAGATATGCTTATTTGAATCTGACTATGGCAATATCTTTCTCAAGAATTCGATCGATGAGAAATGTTTTGATTCGTCTGATAGCTGGGAGTTATTTGAAGCCTTAATATACATCTAACCTACTCATAAAACTATAAAATAACCATGATGTACTATGCATGAGCTTGGTACATGGCTCTAATATTGGTTTGGATTTTTCAGGGTATTACACATACTTAGGTCTGCGGGCCTGGAGTTGGGGTAGATAAAGACACAAGAACTTAACTTTAATCCCGAAAACTATATTATTGATTAATTATATGATATTTTTGATATTATGTATTATGTGCCGCAATGCGATTGTTGTAAATAAAGGATGCGAATATGATAGTTCCTAGTTGTTTTGGTGATGAACCTTGTTGACTTATAATGATATTAAGTTGTATGTGTTTGACAATAATATGGTGAAGAGAACTATGCTAGAATTAAGTATTGATGAGCATAGTAATATCTAAGGAATAGATGACTTAAATTAGTGCGATGATTGTATTATATGGAGAGAGGTAGAGGATAATAATACGCGTGAATATGCTAGTTATAGGTGGTGATGTTAGCACCCAAGTTGCGGTATTTAAGAAGATAATGATATTTTTAATAATAAATGAGTAATTAAGACTCCATAGCAATTTCTATACGTAAGAATTAAATTGTAATTTATTTTATGATATTCTTATTTTGATACTGAAAAAATTATATATCTATTGGATGCCCAAGAAAGGCTAAATTGGTGATAATGATGGTTTATTGAATTGTGCCTATGAGTGGCTTGTTGATAATGATAACTCCTTAAAGTAACGCTATGAATACTTGTTGATTGGTATATGAACATGCTTGAAATTGTTGATGCGTGTATAAATGATTGTTGAAAATTTACTTAATGGAACTGTCTTATGACTTTAAGTGTATTTGTAAACTTGGTACATTGTTGTATGCTGTGAGGTTGTGTAAATTTGATATTGATAATACTTGTTTATGGTGGATTGGATACCAAGCCGGTATGGATATATATATGTTGGATCGAGTACCACGCCGGTACGAATATATATATATTGGATCGGGTACCATGCCGGTATGGATATATATATGTGGATCGGGTACCACACTGGTATGTATATGTATATGTTGGATCGGGTACCACGCTGGTACGGATATGTATATGTTGGATCGGGTACCACGCCGGTATGGATATGAATATATTGGATCGGTACCACACCGGTATAGATACATATATGTTGGATCGGGTACCACGCTGGTACGAATATGTATCTGTTGGATTGGGTACCACGCTGGTACGGATATGTATATGTTAGATCGGGTACCACGCCGGTACGGATATATATATGTTGGATCAGGTACCACGCCGGTATGGTACATGAACATAGATATTCCCTGCAGGTCATGACTATTTGGGCAAAAATAAGTCCCATAGCATGTGTGCACATATTTGTGCTGAGTCTGTGGATGTTACAGGATGGTTGATACTCTTGATGGTTATGTGGCTTATTTGTGAACGTTGTTTGATTTGTTATTATTGTATTGTTGATTGATTGGGTATTTGATTGTGTGATATGTATTTGAAAAAGTGAAACTTTGTACTTACTTATATGTTGGTTGACTTGCTTCATTTATACGTGTTTTAATCGTAGCTTACCAAAATGGCTAGTTATCATTCTTTAATATTATAATAGAGCATTTGGTTGTTAGCCTGAGAATTTAGTGTGGGTTTTCTATGATTATGGGTTTGTTCCTATGAATATGAGTAATGAAAGAGATAAAATGAATAAATAGGAATAGTGATGTATTAGCATTGGATTGTGGTTGATGGTGTGAATTAATGAGGCTAGAGTATGTTAGTAGTGAATATAATATTGATGGTGTTGGAATAGTAGTTGGATGATGTAAGTTATATAGCTAAAGTAATAATATTATTACAACCTTAGTTGAATTATATTCTATTCAAGGTGTCATGATTTATTTTCGTTAATTCTATTTTATGATTCTATGAATTAACACGGTCGGCCGATGATGCCTACCAGTACGTATGGTTGTACTGACCCTACTCTTCTACATTTCTTCTTGGGTGTAGACTAGATGCAGGTTAGTTTACAGTTACTAGAAGGATGACGATATTCAGCACTAACTTCTGCACTTTCTTCCTGGCAGATGTTAGAGTCCTAGTTTTATTTATTTTACAGTCAATCTATGTTGTAATAGGTAACTCTTGTACATATCTGGCCAACTCTTGGGATAGTGAAGGACATTTGTAAGAAGTTTTTGAAGAAATTTATTTATGAGTATTTAATTTACTTATTATATTTAATCAAGTATTTCCTTAAAAACCGAAGTCTTCCACATATTTTTAGTTAGTAATAAGGATTTTCCTAGCTACATAGAATAGTGTAGGTGCCCTCACGATCCGTTAATTTGGGCCGTGACATATTACTACTATATATAAGAGAGGATATCAATTTTGATAGTCCTCACATTAAAATTTATGGTATGAAAGTCTTACATGTCGCATTATTTTTTCATAATTCTCCTTTTAAGATTTGCCACATGAACCTTTGTAATTGGTTGAATTTTCTTTTGGTTTTACTAAATTATTTTCTTCTTCATCTTAAAATGCACTTTTGAAGATCAAATTATATGAACTTTAATCAATATTTTAAGAAAAAAAAATTATTATGTTGATATAATCATAACAATTTATGGTATTTGTTTTTCATATCGTTTCGTATATCTAATTTCTAATTTTATTGAATTAATATAACACATTTAGCTCTAAAGTAAGTCAAATTGTCTTTTGAAAAATAAAACGATACAGTTTGAACAACTTTTGAAGACAATCTTTTTTTACCACTAAAGCATAGAGAATCTTTAGATTTTGGTAGCCTTCGCAAGGGCTTTTTTGATATTTCAATTTTTTTATGAAATAAAATTATAATACATGATAATTAATGGTGTTTTTTTAATTACATATTTTCACTGTCGCCCTTATTCTTTTTGTTATGACCATTCCACTTGGGCTTTTATAATTAATTTTTTCTTGTCACATGTTAGATTACTATTTGATTAAAACTCCTTTCTTTTTAAATCAACAATATTCAAGCTAACTTTTCCTACAAAATTAAAGTTTTCAATGATTTCAACTACAACCTCATAGTTCTTTATGATATTATAGCATAATAAATAATATCTTGTATTTATTGTTTCTCGTAGTGGACATGGAAAAGTATAAAATAATAACTAAAATAGGACGAATATGTTACTCTTGTAAGGGACATGTAAAAGATAATTATAATAAGTAAATAGGCTGAATGGACCAAGATATTAATGTACTTTAATTATCATTTGAGGTTATAATAATTATAATTATAATATAAACTTGAAAGCATTGACTTTTTTCAGATGATTTTATAAGATGAAAAAATGTAATTAGCAAAAGATATTGCCACTAAAATTATGAGGAAAATTAAAACTCAATAAATATCAAAATAAATTTATTTTTAGCTATAAATAAGAAAATAAATACTTGCAAATTTTATAAAAATATCAATATGTTTTTTCTATTTATGATCTTCATTGAAGCGTAATTATTAGATGTTTTAAATTATGTCATTATATAAAATATCAAATTACTTGTAGCTTTTTAATATATTCTAATTCTCTGGTAATATCTTCTTCTAATGTTTTTTATTTAAAATTATCCAATTATGTGATTAAAAACTCTAATAATTATGAAAGCTTATCAAGAAGACTTGTTTAGCAGATCATTATATATACTGATTATAAAGCAAAAAAAAATATACATGATATAAATTATTAGTTTTATACTTTGAGTTTGGGCTCAGACTTAGCATGTATATATATAAGAGAGGATATCAATTTTTAGTAGTCCTCACAAGGTTATTATAGTAATTTAATTAATTTCTTAATCCTATAATGCTGTGACATTTGATTGATATAAATGAAGTTACTTGGGCAATTTAGTTAAAAGTGACAAAAGAGTTTGAAAATGAGGTGTAGGTGACTCAAGTTTTAATAATTGAGTGGAGGTGACAATTACTTTATTATGGATTAAAATAGTTGGAGAGGTTTGAAAATAGCCCCCAAGTTTTTAAATTTATACTTTGATCCAAATGTTTAATTGATACAACAGAAAACGAAGGGAAAAAGATGCATTTCTCTCTCTTCTCATACATTGTTGTTTTCTTTCTCTTCGCGATTTTTGTTGTTCATTATTGTTGCTGCTTTATTCATCATCTTCTTCTTCATTATCATCATCTTCTACTTCGTTATCATCTTCATCTTCTTCTTATCAACCATTGTTGTTGTTTTTACCGTTACTGCTGCTACTTGACCAAGTTTTTAGGTCAAATTTTATTTCGTACATCACTTTGGCATTACATAGGTGACTTTGGTAAGTAAAATTATGATTTTTAGTTGAATTTGTCATCTGGCTAAACTGCTACTGTTGTTTTTTCAACAATGGATAGAACTCGTTCATGAATCCATCCATCTTACTTAGATTTGGAATACCATCCAGGAACCTCAGACCCTTAACACAACATAAAAATAAGAGAATCATCCCATCCATCGGAGAACACACTTGGAAGCAACAAAATAGTCTATTAATGGTGGAGAAGATCAAAATGAAAGCATAACAAAAGGGGAATCACCTACTTTTGAGAGATGATATACACAGCAGCAACTTCAGTCTATGGTACTCTATTGATAATCCACAGTAGGTACATGATAAAGAACAAGTTGAACACAGTGAAGGACAACATTTCTTAGCTGAAGAAGTAGGGTTTGCAACGGAGAAGATAGAAGAAGATATTAAGAAACCCTTAGCTACCTTTATATGTAATAACAATTGGGATTGGGTCGAGTAAATTTCTGATTGGGTTGGGACTTATTTGGTTGTTTTTAAATAAGGATGGGTTGGTTTGTCTAATGTAAAGACAAGTTATAATTTTTGGTCTTTATTAATAAAATTCTGAAATTAAACCCAAAAAAAAAGAATCCAACATAAGAGTCATTTGTTTGAATAGATTACTCATCTGTTGCGATAGATGAGTCATCTGTTGCAATGGAAGACTCATATGTTGGATTCATGTTTATGGTTCTATAGTGCCCATAACATGAATCGAACAGATGGGTCATCTGTTGCAACAGATGGGTCATCAGTTGCAACGGACTAGTTATCTATTGTAAAAGATGAGTTATCTATTGCAACAGACTAGTTATCTGTTACATCAGACGAGTTATCTATTACAACAGACTCGTTATCTATTGCAACATACTAGTTATCTGTTACATCAGACTCGTTATCTGTTGCAACAGAGGATTAATCTGTTTGGAACAACATAAACCAACTTCTGCCACAAACCCAACAGATAACTAATATGTTTCAACCGATAGTATATTTGTTGAAAGAACTCAAAACTCTTGTTATTGCTACTAGATTCAAAATTGTGTCTTACGTTCAATCGTCGACATGTTTGTTGAGAAGAAGAAAAAGACGAAACATAAATTTTTATTAAACAAAAACAAAATACATTAGGTAGATCTACGCTAAAATAAACAACATAATCTAATTATTATTATTATTATCATCATCATCATCATTACTATTATTGTCAGCCGGCCAATCGTCAACTGACAGTAGCAGGGCCTTCCTTAGCCTGCGAATCTGTCGGAGCATCTTTTCTCTCACGGCGCCTAACTCCCACTGCAGGTCATTAACCTGCCTCTGAAGTTCCTGCACGGTGTCGCATAGAATAGCAATGTCTCAAACAAGATCAACCATATCTATAACATGCATGAATTAACAAAAAATATAAAAATACAAGTAAAGAAAAGAGTCCAAATGTAATACAACATATACTACCAATTGGGTAGATTTACACAAAAAGAAAGAAAAAAACTTACCTGAGTCAGGAAAAAAGTATCTGGTCTTTAAAGAGAAAGTGGTTGAAGATGTAATATGAAAGACTAGATGTAAGAAATAAATAGAGTGTAGTAAAATGAACGAGTAAGGAAGGACCTATTTATAGAGGATTGAATTTGAATGACTTAGGCAAAAAGGTGCGACTGTTCACCTCTATTTTATTAATTACACTCAAACTAGTGACTTTTTTATTACTGGGAAAAGTTATGACTTAATTAAATCAAGATGGTGACTTTTTGATTATTGTGATAAGTCATGACTTTTCAACTTATTATTTATTAATTAGTTCTTAAATTTAAATAACCTTTTTCACAATTAAATAATTGAAGACTTCTCACCTTTTCAATAACAACTTTTTCAATAATAATAACTATTTTTATTGAGTTGTGGCAACAGATAGTATATTTGTTGCAACAAATGGACCATCTGTGCAAAATATAATCTATCTGTTGCAACAGATTGATTATCTATTGCGTCAGATGTTTACAATTGATGCAACAGCTGGACCAAATGTTGGGGGACTGTCTTTTTTAATAATCATCATATACTTTCATTAATCCATATTGGTGACTTTTTTATTATATAAATTAAAAAATAAATTAAAAACAAAAATGGTGAAAAGTCATTACTTGTCACATATTTAATATTAAAATCAATTATTCAAATTAAATAACCATTTTTTTACGGTTATAAATTGTGTTTATCATCATATACCTTAATTAATCCAAAGTGGTGGCTTTTTTATTACATAATAAATAAATTTAAAAAACATATTTAAAAACAAAAATGATGAAAAGTCACGACTTGTCGCCTATTTAATATTAACATCAATTATTAAAATTAAATAATCATTTTTTACGGTTATAAATTGTGTTTATCATTTATTTTCTTATTATTTATTTACGAACCATTTTTCATATTAAATAATCGAAAAGTCATGACTTTTCACTCTCTCAATAACAATAAACCTTTTTTTATTAATAATCGTTTGTTGCAACATATGATGCATCTGTCACAACAGATTAACCATTTGTTGCAACATATGGTCCATCCGTTGCCACAACGCTTAATCCCTACCTCTAACCATCGACATGTTGAGAATAAAGAATAGATAGAATGAAAATTAATTATTAAATAAGAATTAAAAAATTCAAAGTCGACCAAACATAGATTTTTGAATCCATTATAGACAAATATACAATAAAAAACAAAACATACATTAGGTTCCTCCCATAGGTAGATCCGATATAATAAAAGAAAATACATACGCTAAAACAAAAACATAACCAAATTATTATTATTTTCAACCGGCCAATCGTCATCTGGCAACAACAGGGCCCTCCTCAGCCTTTTAAGTTCTCGCAAGGAGTCACGTAAAATCACCTTATCCAAATTTGGATCAGCCATATCTAGAAGTAGAGTTATGTATAATTACATCCCTTAATTAAATAAAACAAGTGACTTTTTGTATATGTAAATTAAAAATGGATCTAAATACAATACTTTATCTTTATTGTATTTCGGAAAAAAATGCTTTAAAATAAATCTAACAAATGGGTAATCTGTTGCAAAATATATTCTATCTGTTTAATAATTTACAATGTATTGACAATCTATTGCAACAGATGTATATTTCCGTTTGATTATTTCCAAAAGATAAGTCATATGTTGCAACAGATTGATCATCCATTGTAAAAGATGTCTACAATTGTTTGATAATCTTAACAAATGTATCATCTGTGGCAACATGTTAGTCATCTGTTTATTCAAATTAAGCCATAGATGGGCTAGGAAGAATAAGGTGCATGCAGATGGATGGATCCACTTTCATGTGTGGGAGTTATGTATTACTGATAAGGTCATCAGGACAACACGTTTACATAAAGTACAATGATTTTGTGAATGCAGTTTTTAATCGATTAGTCATTGATCATTCAAACAAGATCCTAAATTGTACAGTTAAGTTTAATAGGTTGAAATTGACAAGGCTGAGAGGTCATGAAGATGGTGTCGATACCTTATTACAAATTAATGATGGCTATTGTTCGTGTTTATGCATGTCAAGTTTTGAGAAGAGATCAATATTTGGTGTCATTGCAGAGATCAATTATCGATTGGACTAACTTTAAGGGTGCATTGGACTCTGAGGAGGCCTTCGAAGACTCCCACTACAAAAAACAAGAACGAAAAACCAATAGAAATTTCTCTGGCCTAAATTTAAATAGATGGGTCATTCAAGAACTTGATTATACTCCAAAAGGAGTCATAGAAAAATACCTGTGAGGGAAAGGGGAGTTGATGAAAGACTATATCATTTGAGAACTAATTGAAAAGGAAATATAGGGTAGCAAGCAAGGATCTTTTAGAGAATTTGGAGAATTAAATTGACTTAAAACATGAGAAATCTGAATCAAGTGCAAATATGAAAGTGTATCAAAAAATGAAAATTCGTCTGTCGTCTCTCTCAAAGAAAAATAGTGCAGCTGGCCACTTTGCTAGGGAACTGCGACTAGTTAAAATGGTTGGAATGATCACCTACCGAGAAAATAACAGAGCACCAAGAAAGCATCTTTGCAGCACCGAGGGTTGAAATGATGTACAGTAAGTCAAGAAAACTTGTGCCAAGAACAGCTGAAGTTAACATAAATAATCAAGCCAAGGCAGCAATTTCTAAATTTTAAATTTCATCCCATGCCTTATTGTTTGTGTTTTTTATTAGGTCCACTGCTATTGACCTGATCGGAACCACAAACAAGATTGAATGGCAGATTGGGTAAAATTACTTCCTTATCAATGTGGATGTAATTGATTGTGTTTTCTTGCCTTAGCATGCTTTCAATATATTTTGGAGAAGAGAGATAACTTATTGTAGTATGTGAATCCCGTGCAGTTTCCAGAGCTCTTAAAAATTATCAAATAGATGGAAATGTAAATTGCACCAGTACTTTTGATAAAATTCATTTGATAATTTTCAAGAGCTCTGGAAAAAGCACTGGTGCAATTTACATTTCCATCCATTTGATAATTTTCAAGAGCTCTGACAACTGCACGAGATTGACATGCTACAACAAGTTATCTCTTTTCTCCAAGATATATTAAAAATCATGCTAAGGCAAGAAAACACAATCAATTACTTTCATATTGTAGGAAGTAATTATACTCAATCTGTCTTTCAATCTTGTTTGTAGTTCTGATCAGGTCAATAGCAGTGGACCTAATCGAAATCATAAAAAAGAAGGCATGAGATGCAATTTAAAATTCAGAAATTATTGTCTTCGCTTGATTCCTTATTTTAACTTCAGAAGTTCTTGGGAAAAGTTTTCTTGATTTACTGTACATTATTTCAACCCTCGGTGCCTGAAAAGTTTCTTTCTTGGTGTTTTATTATTTTCTATATAGGATTTCATTCCAACCACACTAACTAGTTGCAGCTTCCTAGCAAAGTGTCCAGCAACACTATTTTTCTTTGAGAAAGACAACTGACGAATTTTTATTTTTGGATACACTTTCATATTTGACTTAATTTAGATTTCTCATGTTTTAAGTCAATTTCATCGTCCAGATTCGCTACACATTTTTTGGTACCCTGTGTTTCTTCTTTAATAAGGTCTGAGATGATATAATCTTCATCAACTCCCCTTTTCCCTCGCAGATATTCTCCTACAGCACCTTCTAGCGTATAATCATCACCTTGAGCAACCCAACCATATAAATTTGGGCTAGGACAATAACTATATTAATTTTAATTCTTGGTTGCAGCAGTGTGATGCTTCAGAGGCCTTATAAAAGTCCATTGAACCCTTAAAATCAGCCTAATCGCTATTGAATCTTCTTACACTGCCACCAAAACTTGATCCTTCACAAAAAATGACACATAAACATGAGCAACAACCATCATTAAATCGTAACAGGGTATCAAAACCATCTTCATGTTCCCTCATCCTTATCTATTTGAACCTATCAAACTTAACTATAAAATTGCAGATATCTAATTAGAATGATCAATGCCTTATCGGTAAAAAATAGCAATCACAAAATTAGTGTACTCTATGTGTGTTTTCATAATAACATGATCAGTAATACATACCTCCCACATATGAAGTGATTCCATCTGCAAGCAGCTTATTCCTCTGAACCCATCTTTACTGTAACCTTTTGTGTTGGTCGAGAAAAAGTTGATCAACTTTTACTTCCTCATATCTACAAACAAGAGAAAAACAATTGATGTCAAATAAGAGAAGAACAAAAAAAACATTACAATTGATGTCTGTATAATTTTTTAAAAAGGTAACATAAAATTGAATAAATATAACATATTTCAACATTTGTTCAACAACTGACCCATATGTTGCAACATTTGTTACAACAGATTGCCCATCTATTGTAACATATTACCCATCTGTTGCAACAGATTTCACATTTATTGTAATAAAATCCACATCTATTATAATAGATTCCCCATTTGTTCAACAAATGGGTGATCTATTCTAACAGGCTACGCATATATTACAACAAATGGACGACATATTGCAACATATGGTTCATCTTTTAGAATAAATAAAATTAGCCTTTCTAGTGGTTTGATTTATTCCAACAGTTTCTCTATCTGTTGCAACATCAATAATAACATCAACAACAAAGAAACAACACCATTTGTTTCAACACCACACATTCCAACAACACCAACCCCACCAACAACATCAACAACAAAGAAACAAATAAAATACATATAAAAAAAATAATAATGCCAACAAGGCTTCTAAAGTTCTCCCAACAGATGTAAGACCCTGCCGAATTCTAAGCCTAACTCAACCTCTTAGGGCTTTATGAGGGTTCCCAGACTTAGAAAATTTTAGCTAAGTATTCAGACTTAGTGTTATTTTAGCCTTAGTAAGTTGGCGACTCTATTTCACGACCCTCACGACCTTAAAGTAATGATTTCTAGGTTGAATCATGATCAGGAATGTCAGTAGGTGTTCTCAAATGAGTTTCAGATTTTTCAAACTTCATTTGGGTTACATTTGAAATCTCAAACCAATGGATCAACGCGATATCGATACGCCACATCGATGAGTATTTTTCCTCCAGCTCCCAGTGTAAATTCCAGTGAACCAATGCAAACTCAACGCGGCGTGTTGGTCATCGCGTTGATGCCAACGATACAATGCGTCGATCTGCGCGTCGCTAATTCAATTTTTATTCATTAAAAAGTTGTGTCCTCAGGGGTATTTAGGTCTTTTCCCACCGTATGTCATCCCCCAAAACACGAGATTAAGCCCCTTTAGAGGCAAAATCCATTCATCCTTCTAAAAATTTCTCAAGAAGCAAACCCTAGGACCTTCAATTCAAGATTCAACCTTTAAGAACACTCCATTATTCTTTGCAAATTTGAATATTAAGGTATGTGAGGTTTTCATCCAAGGGTATCCTTCCACCCTTGGAGTCTCAGAAACTCTTTTAGATTACAAGTTAATTTATTTCATGGATTTCATGTTGGACCTTGAATGTATTCATGATTTTGATGTTAATGGTGATCTAATTCCATGATTTGTCCCAAGTTTCATGAAAATTAGTTAATTGTGAATTAAACTTTGTGAACTTCATGTTGAACTCTTGAATTGCAAGTTGAATGTAGAATCCATGATATTACTACATTTTTATTAATATGGGAAATACCCATGCTTCTCAAGTGTTTGTCAAAATGCTTATGTGAATTAACTAGTCAAAGCATAACATGTTATTATGTGATTTCAATCATGCAAAAGCCTTTGTATATCAAGTGGTTGACATCTAAGTAAATGCATTGTTAGTAAGCTAGTGCCATTATACTACTAAAGTCATGCGGTGATTTATTTTTTATGCTATTGAGTCCTGGGGGTATTTTATACCCGACAATTTAGTTGTATACCTAGAGCCAGTTTCAATTACAGAAGAGTATTCAATCATATCATGGTCAGTAGTTCTGTAATCAGTTCAGAACTCAGTTTGTAATCAGCTCAGAACCCAGCGAACTCAGTTCAGTTCAGTCAGTTAACATGATTAGTAACAGTTCATTCCAGCCTAGAACAGTTAGAAATCAGTCCAGAGTCTATTCAGTTGGGAGTAGGATTCAACATCGAGTAAACCCAAGGATGGGGTCTCACCTGCCAGTAGATGGTGTGATCCTTAGAAGCAGTCCTTGTGTTCCAAAACTATGTAGCCAGCGTAGGTTGAGACATTAACCTTCCAATTGAGGGTTGATGAGGTGTGTTAACCTAGCAGTTGAGGGTACCACCATTCTTATTCAGAGCACCTACCAGATAAGGGTGACTCAGCTTATCTTTACCCATGTCACGGTACTGACACCCTTCCATCTAGGGTTATAAGTTAGAACCCAATCAGTTCAGAAAGGGATATGTCGGTTAGATGATTACCTCCCACAGTCTCAGTTTCATATTCAGTCTCAGTATAGAACTCAATTCAGTTCTATAGAATCAAGACTGTCAGATATAGTCACTCAGTTCCGTACAGAACTCAGAATAGTTCCACAGAATTAGGACTATCAAATACATTCACTCAGTTATCAGTAGTACAGTATCAGTAAACTCAGATATCAGCAAACAGTAATTTAGAACACAGTATCCAGTGTTATCATGACCTCAGTTATAGTTTATGTATTCATGCATGTACTCTCACTCAGTTATACTAATGTCATTTAGTCAGTATTGTTCATGCATATAAACCCATGCATATCAGCCTACCTCACGTAGCATACCAGTACATTCAAAGTACTGACGCATACTTTTCTTTTGTGATATGATGTCTTATATCATAGGTTCAGATGCACAGGCCCCTGACCGTACTTAGCAGCCTGTACCTTTCAGCATCAGATTAGTGGTGATTCCTCATAGTTAGAGGATATGATTATTACTTCAGTATCTCAATTTATCAGTTTTTAGTAGTTGGGGTTAGTTAGGGGTGTGTCCCATCAACCCCTTATTCAGAAAGTTAGAGGCTTTTCATACTAGAGTAATCTTTTAGATAGATATTCAGTTTACAGTATTGATTTCAATATTTATTTACAGTTTTGAACCTTATGGAAAGTTTTCACCTAATTTCTGCATAATTTCAGTATTATTATTCAGTTATTATAGCAGGTACTAGTCATGGGTTAGATTGTGGTCCCTCAGGATTACAAGCACCATGTAGCATCCGGGTTACAGACTCAGGGCATTACAACAGATGAATTTTTTTGCATATTATAATAAAAATAATGGTTCGTTCATTTAAGACTTTAAAGTCACCTTTACTTTAATTTTCTCAATAAATAGGATATGGGTAATGGGTAATTAAATTAAAAAATAGATATAAATAAATAATAAACAACTTTCAAAGAAGAAGACGTGAATGAAAGAGCAATAGTGAACCATACCTGTAAAGTCAAAAGCAAGGGGATCAAAATAGTAATTTCAGTCAAGAAAAGATATAGATTGGTTGAGATCCGAAAGGATCCTCATGAGAAAGAGGAGAGAAATGAGAGAAAAAAGGAGACGGTTGTGATAACCCTAAAGAGGAGATAAAGAAAAAGAAAAGAGATGAATTAATTTAAGGCGGAAGGAGAGATAATTCTAGAGATGGGTTTAGATATTCATTAATAACTTTGAGGGGCATGGGGAGACGAGTGCCATTGAAAATACAAGATATGACAACTCAAGGAGGAGATTTTTGAGTTATCCAAGAAATATTTTTTATCGCCATACTATTTTATCTTTTTTATTTCAGACAGAAAATTGCTTTAAAATTTTAAAAAAAAAGATTTTCAAAGATATGTCATCTGTTGCAACAAATATCAATATCTATTTAAAAATTTCCAACAACTTAGTCATCTGTCAGAACAAATGCAAATGTCTATTTGATTATTTACAACAGATAGGTAATTTGTTGCAATAGATATCAATATCTGTTTAAGAATTCCAACAGCTCAGTCATCTGTCGCAACAGATGGAAATGTCTTTTTGATAATTTACAACAGATAAGTAATTTATTGCAATATATTTATTTGCAGTTGAATTATCTAGAACTAGGGATGAGTTCATAGAATCAACTATAATTTTAATTGAGTCTTTGCAATTGCATGATGTTGGTATTGCATTCGTCCTAACCTAATTCGTTAATCGATCAATCTGAGTTAAAATAATTCATATTAACTTATTATTAAGCTAATACCTAAATTTATTTATCTAGAACTAGGGATGAGTTCATAGGGTCAACTACAATTTCAATTGAGTCTTTGCAATTGCATGATGTTAGTATTGTGTTTCTCTCGACCCGAGTCATCAATCGATTAATGAGTTGAAAAGATTTATATTAACTTATTATTAAGATAATATCTAAATTGATCTAGCTAAAACTATGGATGAGTTCATAGGGTCAACTACAATTTCAACTGGGTCTTTGCAATTGCATAATATTGGTATTGCATTCCTCCTGACCTGAGTCGTCAATCGATCAATCTGAGAAAATGATTCATATTAACTTATTATTAATCTAATACCTAAATTGATTTAGCTAGAACTAGGGATGAGTTCATAGGGTCAACTACAATTTTAATTGAGTCTTTGCAATTGCATTATGTTGGTATTGTGTTTCTCTCGACCCGAGTCGTCAATCGATTAATGAGTTAAAAAGATTCATATTAGCTTATTATTAAGCTAATAACTAAATTGATTTAGCTAGAACTATGGATGAGTCCATAGGGTCAACTATAATTTTAACTGGGTCTTTGCAATCGCATAATGTTGGTATTGCATTCCTCCCGACTCGAGTCATCAATCGATCAATCTGAGAAAATGATTCATATTTAACTTATTATTAAGATAATACCTAAATTGATTTAGCTATAACTAGGGATGAGTTCATAGGGTCAACTACAATTTCAATTGAGTCTTTTCAATTGCATCATGTTGGTATTGCATTCCTCCCGACTTGAGTCGTCAATCGATCAATCTGAGTTGAAATAATTCTTATTGACTTATTATTGAGCTAATACCTAAATTGATTTATCTATAACTGAGGATGAGTTCATAGGTCAACTATAATTTCAATTGAGTCCTTGTAATTGCATGATGTTGGTATTGTGTTCCTCCCGACCTGAGTCATCAATCGATCAATCTGAGTTGAAACAATTCATATTAACTTATTATAAGATAATACCTAAATTCATCAGTGTTCCAGTTGAACTTAATACAATTTATTATGATGAAATGGTTAAAAATTATCTCTCTTGAAAAAATTATTAAGATTAATCCGGACCAAATTAATAATTTAAAAACTTGTCATTCTTTTCCAAAATACAAATCAACCCATACAAATCATTCATTTGCAGAAAGAAATGTTTCATCATTTCAAATCTCGAGTTCTCACTCTTTTCTTTCTCTCTTAACAATACAGACAACAACTACACAATATATTGCTCAACCGTTCAAAACAGATCAATTTCTTTCCATTTCTGTCCACATAGTTGTTATTTTTTACTTCATTCTTGCTTGTATCCATCATTTTCTCTGTCTTCACAGGTAACAGAGTTCGAGAAGAGCTCCACATTTATTCTTTATTCTCAAAATTAGGTCCTTTTAGTTAATAATGAAAAAAAAGACTTTTAGTTGTATTTTCTTAGAGAATGGGTTAACAATTTTGAGTTTTGATGCTAAAAATGTAAGAAGAACCCGAGAAAACCCTATTTTTTGTCACGGTGTTTTTTTAACTATCATGGTATTTTTGAATGGTGTTTGTGGTATTGTTGGTGGTTGTTGTTGGTGGTGTCGATATTGGTGGTCTTGGTGGTGGTGTCGGTGGTCTTGGTGTTGGTATTGGTGGCATTGACGGTGGTGTTGGTGCGGGTATTGGTGGTATTGGCGGTAGTGTTGGTGGTCCTGGTGGTGGTTTTGATATTGGTGGTGGTCTTGGTGGTGGTATTAGTAGCGTTGGAGATGGTGTTGGTGTTGGTGGTCTTGGTGGCATTGGTAGTGGTCTTGGTGAAATTGGTGGTGGTCGTGGTAGCATTGGTGGTAGTCTTGGTAGTGGTGTTAATGGTATTGGTGGTCTATCTATTGCAACTGGTGGAATATCTGTTGGGAGATATTAAATAGGTCTTCAAGCAGATTCCCTATCTGTTCCAATGATGGGTTATCCATTGGAATATTTTTTTGTAATATGGCGTATAAAAATTTATTGAAATTTATCTTTCCTTTTTTTAAAAAGTATACAGAAATCAAATGTAATGTACTTTTTTTTTGTTGTTTGTAGTTAAAAGATGTATCCCAAAAGAAAAGATGAAAGTGGATCAACTTCCAACCACCTAACAAAAAATGCTAGAGTACAGATGAGTTCGGAGAAACTTCTGGAATAATCTTAGTCAGGGAAAAGTGAAGTTGAGGAAAGTTATGAAAATGATATTGAGAGAGGTGGAGAAGGGTATTTAGAGGCTGGTGAGGATACTAAAAGTAAGGAGGAAGAAGAATATAAACAAGAAGAGGAAAAAGTAGAAAGTGAGAAAGAGTATGATGATCAACATGATGATAAACAAGAAGAGGAGGAAGTAGAAAGTGAGAAAGAGGATGATGATTAACATGATGATAATGCATCACCAATGAGTGTGAATTAAGATCGAAATCCCAGCATGATCTTGTCAAAATGATTAGTATTGATAGGTTTCAAGGTGCGATGCCGATAGATGACCCTGCTGAACTAATTGGTGATTTGGTACTTAAATGTCAGTTTGGGAAACATTTTGATGACTTTAGGAAAACTATGAAGAATGGAAAACTAGATGAATTTTTTAAGAAGAGTTGTTTTGGACACTTTCTTGATCTACCTGAGGACAACATTGCCTGTTTTCAAATGAGCATGGTATATGGTCTTCTCAAGCGCAGGATCAAGTATGTGGGGATGATAAAGATTCAAAGGAGAGGGGCAAAAACATGGATGAAATCTAGATCAACTAATGTGGCGTGCCAGTTTGTTTTGGCATGAAATAGTTTGCCATAGTGACAGGCTTGAGATGTGATTGTCAAAATAAACCTCTCATCAAGGAAACACCCTGCAAAAATTCCAAGGCAAGCAGGATAGAAAAACCACCACCATCAAATAAAGGGAAGGCATTGTCCAAGCGACCACCCACCAAAACCAACAAACGCAGGGAAAAAATAGATGGGTTGTTTGACATTATTAGACATAGCTACAAAGTCACGCGTTAATACAAGATCTCAAGGATAAAACCATACCAAAGAAGTACAAGGAGAAATTATGCTTAGTTTGGTTTACCCATTCCGTTATATTGGCAAGATACATCAACAAAGTCATAGAAGATGATTTATTGATGCTTGCTGAGGATTTTGAGAAATTCAACAATTATCCCTGAGAATATGACAACCACAAATTGACTGTCAAATATTTACTGACAAAGCTATCCCCAAAGACGATCACATTACACGGTTTTTCTTGGGCTTTCATGGTACATTTAATCACTATTTATTTACTCATTCATTAATTTATATTGTATAATTATTATGACTTTTCTTGTTTGCTTCCTATTTACATTTTTTAGGCTTGGGCATTTGAATCCATTTCTCCCCTCCGAAAGCAGGTTAAGGATTACCCAGATAAGGTTTGTTATCAAGGATCCTTAGGTGGTTGGCTACAAAAAGCAACACAAAAATTAAGGAGGATGATCTCTTTAACCCTCCGGATAATACATTACGTTTTCTTTCAAGTAAAATAATTTGAACCAAGGAAATATATTGAAACAGATGTGTCATCTATTGTGATAGATGGGTCATATATTGCAACATATTACCCATCTACTACAACTAGTGCAACAGATAGGTAATCTATTGTGATAGGCGATTTATATTTTGTCATAGATTACCCATATATTACTTTGGTTCTTTGAACTTGAATCAACATATTATCCATCTACTGCAAATTATGCAATAAATGGGTAATCTGATGTAACATATAGTTAATCTGTTGGGACAGACAGATCAACTATTGCAACAGGTAGATCATCTATTGCATAAGTTGTCTGTGTTAACATATAACCCAACTGACTGCAAATTATTATATGATTTAAATATATTTGTCTTTTTATAGTTTGTGCATCCATGGACGTGCCTACTGAGCAGGAGTTGGGAATGAATTCTTTTATTACTCTAGGTCATGTTGATACAATAGTAGACCCAATGGTGCAGTTAATAAAGAAGTAATTGGTTGGAACAACAACCACAACAAGAGCAGTTAGGCAAGGTCAACCTAATGTTGAGGCTCTTCATAACCAACCTGCTGCAACAGATTTGGGTGTTATTTATGGGGATGTTGTTGGTGGAGTTGTTGATGTTGGTGGTAGCCATGCTGCTGCTGATGATGATGCCAGTCATGATGATGAGCATGTTGATGCTCAAGAAAAAATAAATATGTTTGAAAACACCCCTTTCACAGGTCTCTGTCACCCTTACACAGGTCCCTCTCACCCTTATATCGGTCTTTTCCACCCTTACAATGGTCTCTCTCACCCCTATTCACTCCCATGTTCTCTTTGCAAATGAAAAGAGTGCAAGGAAAGACATGATAAACTCTTTAAAAAGTAGAAGCTATCGCTAAAGCTATCGCTAAAGCTATCGAAGAATTAAAATCCAAGAGGGTTATCATACCATCCAAGAAGGTGAGGGTGCCATACACTCCTACAGTGGCAGTTAAGAGGAAGAAAAGAGCAATTAGCCAAATACTCTCCAATAGAAAACCAAAATAAATTATAACTCCTCGCTCTCCAAAAGTTGTTAAAGTTCAGGGGCCATTGAAGAAGGTGAACATATATGCGGCACTTAGCGCCAAAGAGAAGACTGCTCTACGAAGGACCATGAATTCCAGACAATGCACACAAGATTACATCATGCATACCTTTTCCACCCAAGACTTCAAGAATATGACAAATAAGCATCAGTGGTATGTGGATAAGGTAAGTTAAATTTTATTAACCTACCTTTCTAATTTACTCCATGAAGAAGAAGCTACGTAATAGATGTTTCATATATTGCAACAACTGGGTATTCTATTGCAATTGGTGGTGGTTATATTGCAACAGATTATCCATCTGTTTCATAAGTTACGTTAGCTGGATAATCTGTGAACAGATTCAGAAAACCCTCTGCAACAGATGGACCATCCGTTGCATCTTTCCGCTATGTTTTTCTTCTTTACAATTACTATCCTATTTAAAAATTATCTTCTTCTATCATAGTATGTTGATGAAATTCTTCGCTTCATGAGGGGAAGGCAATTAGCATACTTGGATGCTTATGATGCTGCTGATAGGATAATGGACCTCAACTTTTATAAAAATTTCAAGGATAGGTACAATGAGCTCATTACACTAGCGTCAACTCCTGATGACTCGATATTTGAGTCGTTAGTTTCTGGTTCTAATGGGATGAAGATATGATTAAATATGTTAGAGAGAACAGTCCATATCCACTTGGCAAGAGCTGTACCAAGGAAAAGAGAATTCTTATAGTCATGAACGTGGATGCCAAACATTTTCTGGCTGTTGAGATACTACTCGGGGAGGAAAAGATTAAGGTTTATGACTGCAACGTACCTGTCTTTGAAGAGACCATTTTCTTACCCGCATGCAACCACTATTAGAGTTGTTCCCCAACTTGTTGAGGTAGAGTAAATTGATGGATCATTTTGCCAGCGGAAGTTTTGATGATGCAAACATGGGATTTTGAAGGTCAAACAAGGACATGGACCTTTCAAAAAATAAAACCGCTGCCGAGTGCGGGTTGTACACACTTGCACATATCGAATGTTTGTTGATAGGCACAAAAATGGTCAAGCCAATGACCTTTTTGTGTGACAAAATTATCGCAAACATGCAAAAGGTCTGGGCTTATGGGGTACTAATTGGACGCTTGGAGCCTGTGTATAAAGAAGAAGATGTAGATACACAAACACCATAATAATTTTTTACTTCAAGTAAATTCACTTTACATGTAGTGGCAATTTTTATATCGGATGAAAGTTGAATTTTTTATAATGCAACAGATTGTCTATCTATTGTAACAGATAGTCTATCTGTTCTAATAGATTGGTTATCTATTATATTATACCGATGTTTCTAAGTCTATCTATCACAATAGATATACAATTTGTTACAACATATGCTCTATCTATTGCAGCTGATAGGTAATATATTGGAAGAAATCAAAATAGTAGGAAGACTTGTTTGATAATTTTTAATAAATGACCTGCATGTAACATATGCCTAAATCTGTTTGATAATTTACAACAGATATTTCATCTGTTGTAACAGATGCATTATCTATTGCGTTATTTGAATCTAGTATTCCATTTTAATTAATAAGATCAAATCTAAGGATTAAATTAAATTCATAGACAACATAAAATAAATCCAATCCTTCAGAAATTACATGAAATAACTCAACAAATAAATGAAATGTAAAAAAATTATTATGGGTACAGATGATCTACTCAACAAATAAATCAAAAAATTAACCTCTGGTGCCAACAATTTCTAAGGAGAGGTTATTACTTTGACAGATTTGAGCTATAAAGATCTACTCAATATGGACAAGTTGTTCTTCATCCGGTGGTTTGGAATTTGACTTTAGTCGTAATGGATCTTTAATGTTGCTTGTGTATGGTTTCTTAGATTTGGCTTCTCCATATTTTCATAAAAGAGTAGCATATATTTTGTGGAGTAATCTGGTATCAAGTCCATCATTTGGTACTAGTAATCCATCGCTTAAATACTCGGAGTAAGCGGCGACAAAAAGACCGCAATCCCTGCGTTTGTAAAAATCAGATAATCCATATCTTTCAATTAATGTGAGCGTTGTAAAATTTATGAAATGAAACTAAATTATGATACTTACAGGCTACCAATGGGTTGTTGAGCAATGTCTATAACATATTCTATATCAAATGGATTACCCATTTTATTCTGGTATGCTTCAATCGTCGATCAATTAGTACGAACCTTTTGGTCCAAAAAGTCACTTATATCAAGGTAAGTAGAAAATATTTTGGACAACTTTTGTATCTCAGACGATGATTCGGAACGTCTCCTTACCTACATCGAGTTATAAAATTGGATGTCCCTCTCTTTTAGAACGACGACAGCCAACACCCAAGGAAATTCATAACCACAATTTATTGGGATGTATACTTCGTCGACTAAATTCTAAGGTAATCTAGCTAGAATGCTAAAACCTTTGATGATGTTGATAAAGCGTTCCTCATTTTGGGAAAATTTCGGTTATTGTTAACAATACCTATCATAGGTATTATTGATGTAAACTTTGTACAAACAATTGTCTGTCCTGTATCTGTATTGTTCTTGTGTTTGCAACTTGGTCTTCTTTTGGAGGTAGTAAAAAATAACATCGATGTGCTTCACATAATATCAAACATTTCATAATACGTGACAATAAAATTAATACATAGATGCAATTAAATATAGTATTAATTAATAGTAATATGTATGACATTTAAACCTCATCATTCCAGCAAGTTTGGGGTTGTGACATCAAATAGAACCAATCCTTCGTTCGGGGATGTGCAACAACAAAGTCAAACATATCAAAATCAAGACCCGATTCATTCACCTTGTAGTGTTTGTCATTTTGTTTTCTACAGGATTTATATGTGTTAATGTCATATTTTTGCAACAAGAATTGTATTAATCAATATCTTTAAATATGATTTATGTACCTACCAGCATGATGCTTCAACATCCCATCGACAAGCTATTTTGAATAGTCGTTGATCAACTTTGTTAGTTTTTTTGGAGCCTCGTCTGAGATGTTAAACCCTTCAAACGGGCAATTCTTTCATTCTCCCGAACTGATAGGCTCCACTTTTTCTTCTTCTTTGGAAGCAGTTGATGGATTATCAACTGTGATATTATGTTGTTCAGCAGTAGCTTCTATTGTGATATCCACCTGGAAAGCCAGAATTATTAATTCTTATCATAGAGATACAGTAGATTATCTATCTATTGCAATAGATAGATCATCTGTTGGGAAAAATTCAAACAGGGGGAAGAGTTGTATGATAATTTCCAATAGATAACCTATTTATTGCAATATATGACTCATTTGTTGGTACTAATTAAAATAGTACAAAGACCTATTCAATTTGCTGAAATAGACGAACATATGTTACAATAGATAACTCATCTGATACAACAGGTAAGAAAACTGTTGCTACAGATAACGCATCTGATGTAATAGGTTATACAACTATTGCAACAGATGTATATATTTGTTTGATAACTTTCAGCAAATGTATCATCTGTTGAAACAGATTTAGGTCTGTTTGTTTGTTGGAACAGATGATATACATTCACCTTCTTCAACTCATGCTGCTCTCCTATGGCCATTGTGCATTGATCAAAGGTGCAAAACAAAGACAGAGGAGTTGTAATTTTTATTTTTTTTATGCTTGATAATGCCTTGGAAATTTCTTTCCTTCTCCTCTTAACCTCCTTAATCTCTAGCGTAGTGTATGGATATGAAATCCTCTTTAATGGAATGACACCCCTCTTAGATTTCAATTCCTTTACATAAGCAGTTACTGCATTAATAGAATTAATCACTCCATCATGTTTCTCCTTGCAGTCTTGACATTTGCATGCAGAATATTCGCTAGAAGGGGCAAAATCTGTATAGCTAGTATGATCATAATCATTATGGTTTGTTGATTTAGAAACTGTAAGAGGAGCATCATTAGCCACAACAGCAGCACCACTACCACTACCACTACCATCATCAACAACAACAAGTCCACCCTCCAAAATAGTTTTTTTTATGATGGTTATTTCTCCAAATAATTCATTTTTTATTTTATCAATGACCTTATGGTTCGATAAAGTTTGCAGAGACCATGAAGTAAGAAAAAATGACATCTTCAACTCTCGATTGGTTGGAACAAGCGACAGATGCATAATCTAACATAAATCAGTACATATATTAGAATAATGATGAAATCATTGAAAAAAATTATTAATTAAAATAAAAACTTAATTAGAAATAAACTTATTTCTTCCTTCGGGGGTGGAAGAGATCAAGAAATTTTGTATTTTTATCAGTTTTGGCCGACAACCATCTTAGGATTCTTGGACAGAAAACTTCTTTCTGGTAGTTCACTTATTTTCTCAAATAAGAAATGACTTCAAATGCCCAAGCCTATAAAATAACGCCAATAAATAAAAATTATTATTGAATAAAAAAAATGAATCATATCATAATAAAAGAAATATTTACCATGAAAGCCCATGGAAAGCCATATAAGTTGACTATCTTAGGCGTTAACGGAGTCAACAAATATTTGACAGTCATTTTGAAGTTTTCATAACCCTAAGGATAGTTGTTAAATGCCTCAAGATCCTCGGAGAGATTTATTAAACCAAGTAGTATGTTGTTGTTAATGTATCTCGCCCAAAGAATATTATGTACAAACCAAACCAAGAACAATGATTGCTTGTGCTTCTTTGAAAGTCTTTTACCTTTCAATGCTTCTATTAAATTTATGTTATTGAAGCTTGGACCAACAAGGGACACCAGGTCATCACGATCACTCGACTTATCTTTGTCTTTTTTGGGTGTGTGGGGTGCTTTTTTGGGTTAGAATAGGTATAACTTAAGAAGGAGAGGGAGGATAACATTTTAATCTAGTAACTATGAAAAACTCCTTCCAACCAAAATAAATAGGCATGCCACAGTAATTTATCCACACCTTATCCATCTTATCTTTGTTTTCATACATAAACCTATACTTGAGAAGATCATAGACCATTTTTATTTGGAAACGGGTATTATTGTCCTCCGGTAAATCAAGATATTGCCCAAAACAGTTGTCCCTGAAATAAACATACAATTTTTGTTCTCAAAGTATTTTTCTTAAGGCGTCGAAAGATTTTCCCATGGCTGACTTAACCACGAAATCACCAGTTAAATCTGTGTCACCATCGCACTGCATTCTCACAGGATAAGTATCAATGCTGAAGGTTTTGACCAACTCTTCGGTAGAAGGGATATTAAAATTTGGATCATCTTTTTTGAAATATTCCTCCTCCACATGTTCATTATCTTCTTCTCCTGATTGAGATATCACTTGTAAAGCAAGCTCATAGAGTGGTAGATGTAGCCTAGTGATACGTCTAAATTACACCTCTCTTATGAGAGAGTAAATAGTCGTTGTCAAATATAGAACCCAACTGGGTTGGGTGTCAAATCCCATAGGGAATACTGTGTTCACTAAGTATTATGGTTGTTATTAGACTGTTGATCGAAGGCTCCAGAATAAAAGGGGATTTGATTTGCCAATGTGTACTCTTATGGTATTGCTAGGTTAGGTGTCGCAATACTGACGGTAAGTCGCCTGGTCCGTCGCATGACTTCCAGTGGTCTTACATTCTATTTCCTAGTAATGGATTTGGCCGACGGTTCATTGAAATACCAATGGTCCATCGCCTGGACCATTGCATGACTTCCAGTGGACCTGCATTCTGTTTCCTGGTGATGGTTTAGGCCGACGGTTCGTCGTAAGGTAGACCGTTCATCACCTGAGCCGTCGCTGATCATCATTCCTTTGTTTTGTCCAGTTTATCTAAGTTATTCTTCATACTCAGTTCTTATCCTGAAAACACTAAAACACCATGATAAATATGACAATCGTTGCTTGAAAACGCATAATTATCCTATGAAAAAGGCCTAAAATATTATGTCAAAAGTCGTAACATCAACACCCTCAACTTAAGGCAATTGCTTATCCTCAAGCAACTTAGCACCAAATTACAAACATGAACAACATAATGGCAGGCATTTGCTGCTGAATAAGTTTTCACACAACCATTCACTTGTCATCCAAATCATATGGTTTAACATGTCAGAGTCCATAACCGGCATTATTTCCAATTCAATTCATCTATACAAACATGGATACAAGAATCTACAGAAATCAGCCAAACTAAGTGTAACTCAAGTTGCCCTCATAGTCAAGGAGATCCACCATTCAAAATATTTTGTGGATACAAATCAAAACCTCCTCACTCAGCAAAGAAGTTACTAACATAGCACATATACCCATTGGTTTGCCTTTATCATCCAATGCCCTCCTTATTACTGAGTTCTAAGATTAAGAAAGTCTTTTCTAGGTTAGTAATGAGGTATCCGGCTAGTTCAGGAAGGAATTTTGGATAAAAATGACGAAAAACTAGGCTTTAACTTTCTTTGCCTTCAAATTCTTCTTACTAAGACCATTACTTTGCTAGCTCACTTACCCTTTTCTCATTCATTTACCATAGTAAACACCTTTTCCCCTTTTTTTATAGACAAACAAGCATCAGCCACCCTCAACTTAGGTTGATGCCATAAGTCAAGGTGCACATTGTCTTAACTAGACCAGGGCCAAATGCTCTAATTCAAATTCTAGACCAACTGTCCATTAAACAATTAACAGCCCCACAATAGCCACGCTCAACTTAAGTGTTTTGCCTAAGTTTAGGTACACATTGCCCATTACTAGGCCAGGGCCAGAGCTAGGAGTCAACAGTTGAAAGAGAGTTAACTAAAATATTTGGTGATGAAGAAAGATTTAAAAAGGCTTAAATAAAGGTTCAAACATGGAAAATTATTTTTGGTGGGGTTAATTTTTGGCTAAGTGGCTAAGCACAAGGTGTCCTGCCATCACTTCTCATCCCATCAACTACAAAATAACATCAATTGAACCAGGCAAGTTCTAGATACTATACTATGTAAGAACTAATACAAAATACTCATACACACAGTGGCAACTGAGTCACACTCATTCTATTATTCATATGATGTGCATCATATGTCATGCGAATTTAGATATTAATGCCAACTACGGATTCACTAATAGTTGATAACATATCCTAGGAGACAAAAGTAAATAGTCAAATGGAAATAGTCATAGCTTGATGCCAACATCATTTATCATCCATATTTACAATAAGATACTAACACAAATAACACTTTTATTTCATGGACCAACATCAACAACATAACAAGACTTAAAAACAATGAAAATGAAAATATAAAATTAAACCTAGATATGTTGATTCTCCTAGATAGCACATGGTAGGGTTAGGAATATCGGAAACACAACCCCCTATGGTACAAGTACATCCCACCCCCACAGAAAATAATGCTTTATCCTCAATGCATATAATTTAAGTACAAAGGAGGGGAAATACTTGTAGTGCCTCTTATTCATCTGAGGCATCTGTGAAGTATGGTGAGGCTGCAGTATCCTCACTAGGTGCAATGTTGACCCCCATGGTGGTGGGAGTTCTCATAATCTCTTCCTCCAAAATCAGAGGTACAACATCTCTGGCCGGATCTACAGCTTGCCTCCTAACTGGGGCAGAACTGGTAGACACTCCAGCTGTTTCATCCTCTACTCTTTTCCTTCTTATCTCCTCATCTTTCCTTAGTTTTCTTCTTGATTGCTCTCGCTCCTCTGGTGACATGGCTTTGAGTCTCTTTCTTTTAGCAGCTTTTCATGCAGCTTTTTCATCGGTCTCTGCTACCTTCTTACCCTTATCTTTGATCGGTCGCCCCATTAAATCAACAAGAACTTCATCTTCATCACTTGCAACCTAGACTGGATCAAATATGGCCTGTTATTGCTGCTGATTCATCCTGTCTACATCTGCCCGAATTTGTCTAACCTCCTTAATTAATTTTGCAAAATCTGGAATGGATATGGCATCCAACTTCTTATTGATTCGGTCCTCCATGTTGTATATTCTTAGTTGGATGTACCTAAAAGGACGTATCACTTCCTCTATAATTCTTTCAACAAAGGGTTTGAAATTTTCTCCCCATATAGATAACTATTTTTCAACCCTTTTTTGTGCCCGGACTACCTGTGTAAGTTCTCTTAATTCATCTTGCATTCTGAATATTGGGGTGGGAATGATGCAGAATCTGTAGTCCCACCCATGGGCATCGAAGCTGAACCTGCAGAGATGGTAGGAGGCATGTACGTATCAAGAGGCAATGGCATACTTGAAGGAACCTCAGATGATTCGGGAATTAGCGCCGACTGAGTTTGCTGAGCTGGGGGCCTGTTGACTTGCATATCGAGCTTCGATTCATCCCTTGTCTTTTTAATACCCTACCTATGCACTGCCCGAACCTCATTATCAAGTCCACTAATCAAAGGAAATTTTCTTGCTTACACAACTCAATGATAAGACATGGAAATGGAAACGCAGTTGTGGTCTTGTGATCTCGGAAGAACAACTCATCAACAATAAGGTGACCAAAATCTAATGTTAATCCCTTAATTAATGCAGCAGCGATTATAGCTCTACTAATCTCTAAACGGTCATCACCTCCTGTCAGCGTCATCCTTAGTCTCACAATTGCCCATCAGAACTTGGCCCTAAAGCTCAGGGACGACTTAGATATCCATTCGTGTGGGTTGTGCAACCACGCAGGCTCTCCTTCATTTGTCAATACTCTGGCCATCCATGGACTTTGTGTCTTTGCTATGAACAGTCAATGTTCCAATTCTGGGATTGCACCCGATATCTGGTATTCAGGCCCGAATAAGAATCTGTTCAATGTGCGCTCTAAGATATCTATATCAACTTTGCGAATAGGAACTGTATCCAACTTGTTTATGTCAGCTGCTGACGTTCTTTGGGGATGGCTCTTCTCTAACAATACTAAGTAATTAGGTAAAAAGTCATGTACCAAGTTCAGTTGATAGGATCCGAGTGGCCTGCTCATCCATGCCAACTCATATTCATTGAATCAGCGCTCAAGTTCTGGGTAATCATTCATGGTTTTTGTCACAATTTGATACTCCTAAAAAATAGGTCTTTTTGTGTCCAACCTGTCTGTTGGTACAAGCCCTTTGTAGAAATGCTCCCGAGCCCCCTCGACTTGCTATCTGATACCCTCCCACAATTGTGGGTCCCTGCATCAAACCATATTTGGATCCTCCTTTTATGGAGCCTCTTCTTGGATAGGGTTAGATACTTCAACCCCTTCCTCGACTGGTATCGAACTTGAGTTGTTGATGTTGCTGCTTTCACCCTCTCTTTTAGACTGGGAGGATGAAGAAATCACCTGACGATTACACCGGGTGTTGCATGTCAGTGCATCTGAACTTTGGGATGGCCCTTGCCTGGCGCTTTGGCCTCTACCCCTACCCTTAGTTGGTGGTAATTTGTTGGCCATAGTACCTGAAAGTGCAACATTTATCAGCTTACAAACTCAAATTAGAAGAAAGAAAATTTTCCAATTAGTGACAAATAGGGCGATGGTCCGTCGGGTCTGCGATGGTCCATCGACCCTAACCGTCGGGGTCATTCCAGTAATCACATTTTTAAGAAAGTTGCGATGGCTTCAGGCGATGGACCGTCGTACACCCAATGGAACGTCGCTCAACCCATCGCCTGCATTTTTCAAATTCAAGCCTCATTTTGGTATTTTGTCAAACAACTTGCATACACTTCATTTAAGGACGATTTTATGACATAATTATCGACAATGCATCACCATATTTTTCCATTTTTGGTCCATGGGTTACTCAGACTTCCCCCAGGACAGTGTATGCTAGGTTTCAACTCAAATCATTACCACACATTACCATAAGTAGAAGAGAATTGGTTCACTTGATTGTATTTACCTATGTTATTGCTCATCATGTTGAAGAAAAATAGGCAGTGAAAGGAAATTCATACCTTGTTATTGCAGTATTGGGTCACTTCTCTGACTTTTCACAATGAACTCCGAACAACAAATGATTATTTGTTTTAGTGAAAAGAACTTAGCTGGCTTGTGATGAACAAAGAAAAAAAAGAAATGGACTTTAAATAGTTGGGAAAGGGGGGTGGAGAATTATAAGAGAGAATGAAAGGGCTCAGGTGCGTTGAATAGTTAGGGAGTTACTTAACCATTTCAAATTATCATTTAAACTCATTTGAATTAGATAATAATAAAACATTTGTCTATTTAAATTAATTTGACCCGACCCGCTGAAATAAGGTTTTATGCGATGGTTCAAGCGACGGTCTGTAGAATGTCCAATGTTTCATCGATCAATCCCGTTGTCTTTTTCCAGTGAACTTACCAGGAGACATATTGTCGATGGTTAAAGCGATGATCAGTCACTTGTACGATGATCCGTTGGTAAACCAGTCACTACTCTTCCAGTAATTTGGTTTCTGGACTTTGTTGCAACGGTTACCACGATGGTCCATCGGGTTACCCGTCGGTCAGCCCAAACTTTCTCAGCTTCTATTTTCCTGCACTGTTAGACCTGTACACACAAACTGTTTATCTTGTACAAAACAACAAAACAAACACCAAAATAACTTCAAATCATGCTATACAACAACACACCATGGGTTGCCTCCCACTAGCGCTTGATTTAACGTTGCGACACGACTCAGTTATCTCGATTACTCAGACTTCATTGAGATAGACATTATCAATACTCCTTATAGAGTTCGTTGGACTGATATAGAGTTTCACACTCTGCCTATTTACCTTGAAGACACTTCCGTCTTTATTTTCAAGTTCCACTACCCCAGATGAGTAGACTTGATTCACTTTAAATGGGTCGGACCATTTAGATTTGAGCTTACCTGGGAACAGTTTGAGTCTGGAGTTGAATAGAAGCACCAAGTCACCTCTCTGAAATCTCGCTTTTCAATCCTGCGGTCGTGGTACTTCTTTATTCTTTCCTTGTATAGATCAGCCTGATCATAATCTCTAAGACGGAACTCGTCCATCTCATTCAGCTTCCCCAGTCTCATATTTATTGCCTCATTCCAATTCAAGTTAAGCCTTTTCAGTGCCCACAACGCTTTATGCTCTAGCTTAATTGACAAATGACATGCCTTGCCATAAACCAATTGGTATGGAAGCATGCCAATAGGTGTCTTGAAAGTCGTTCGATATGCCCATAAGTCATTGTCCAGCTTCCTAGACCAATCCTTCCTGCTAGAATTTATAGTCTTGGTAGCTCTGAATATTTTGTTGCAAGAGTGTGATCCTCCATCGCTGGTAATGGTATGTGGTACCCCAAAGTGAGAGAATATGTTTTTCCACAAGAATGCAATAACTCTCTTCCCTTCATTATCTGCAGAACCATTGCCTCAATCTATTTTGACACGTAGTCAACGGCCACTAATATGTAATTCATCCCAAATGAGCTCACGAAGGGCCCCATGAAATCAATGCCCCAAACATTAAATAATTCTACCTCCAATATTTTAGACATTGGCATCTCATGGTGCTTTGAGATGGACCCTTGCCTTTGGCATTGGTCACACCTCTTCGCAAACTCATAGGCATCTTTGAACAAAAAAGGCCAATAATAGCCACTCTGAAGCACTTTCCTTGCAGTCCAATCAACTACATGGTGACCTCCAACTGGGGAATCATGACTCGCTTCCAGTATACTCAACATATCTACTTCTGGGATGCACCATCTAATAATACCATCCGCATATCGTAAAAAAAGATACGGCCCATCCCAGAAGTAATGGGTCACATCATGGAGAAACTTTTTCCTTTGATGAAAGGAAAGATTCTTTGGTATCACCTCGCTCACCATATAATTTGCGAAATCAGCATACCAAGTTATTTTCTCCATAACAACAACCAAGATTTCCTCATCTAAAAATGATCTCAAATTCATCTCTAACTGTTTGTTCACTTTCCAGCCTGGACAAATAATCTGCAACTTGGTTTTCTCAACCTTTTCTATCTTTGAATTCAAAGTCAAATTCTTGAAGTTGCAGCACCCATCTAATCAACCTTGGTTTTGCATCTTTTTTCACCATCAAATATCTCATGGTTGCGTGGTCAGTGTGGACTACTACCTTGGTTTCTAGCAAATAAGCCCGGAACTTCTCAAAAGCATATACTACTACAAGAAGTTCCTGTTCTGTGACAGAGTAATTCTTTTGAGCTCCATTCAGCGCTTTGCTAGAATAATAGATTGGATGAAATAATTTATCTCTCTTTTGTCCCAGCACAGCTCTAAGGGAAACACCGCTTGCATCACACATGATCTCAAACATTTTTTACCAATCCGGTGCAACAATAATAGGAGCATCAACCAGCTTCCTTTTAAGGCATTCAAATTCCTTTAAGCAATCATCATCAAAGGAGAATTTGACTTCTTTCTCCAAAAGTTTGCAAAAGCGGTTTGCAATCTTTGAGAAGTCCTTTATAAATATCCTATAGAAGCCAGCATGACCAAGGAAACTCTGCACCCCCTTTACTGAAATAGGAGGTGGAAGCTTCTCTATAACCTCAACTTTAGCTAGATCAACTTCAATCCCCTTTGCTGAAATTTTGTGTCCGAGAACAATGTCCTCCTTCACCATGAAGTGGCATTTCTCCCAATTAAGCACAAGATGGAACTCCTCACACCTCTGCAAGGACCTACTCAGATTCAGCAAGCAGAGCTCAAAAGAATCACCGAAAACTGAGAAATCATCCATAAACACCTCTAAGGTGTCTTCAACCATATCAGAGAATATCGATATCATGCACCGCTGAAAAGTGGCAGGTGCATTACACAACCCAAAAGGCATTCTCTTGAAAGAAAATGTGCCATATGGGCATGTGAATATCGTCATCTCCTAATCTTCAGGTGCAATAGAAATCTGGTTGTAACTAGAATACCCATCTAAGAAATAGTACCAACCTCTTCCCACTAGCCGATCAAGCATCTAATCCATGAAAAACATGGGGAAGTGGTCCTTCAATGTCCATGAGTTAAGTTTTCTATAATCCATACACACCCTCCACCCAGTAACATGCCTGAGTGGGATTAACTCATTCTTCTCATTAGCCACAATTGTCATGTCCCCTTTCTTGGGCACGTACTGAATAGGACTTTCCCACTTACTATCTGAGATGGGATATACCACTCCTGCATCTAGCCATTTGATGATTTATTTCTTCACCACCTCTTGTATAGGTGGGTTTAGATGATGTTGATGCTTAATAGTCGGGACACAATCCTCCTCTAGCTGGATTTTATATATGTATATACCAGGAAGAATACCAATAATGTCTGTAATCGTCCAACCAATAGCCCTCTTATATCTCTTAATAACAAAGATAAGGTCTTACACCTGTTGTTCACCTAAGCCAGCCATAATAATAACATGTAGTGTATTCCCGCTTCCCATGAACATTACCTCAAATGATCGGGAAACTCTTTCAGCTCCAAAGTAGGTGGCTCTTAATAGATGGCTTGGCTGGTGGACTTGGATGGTTTTTCAAGTCCAAATCCAGCTTCTTGGTTGCATAAGAATAAGACCCCATGCCTGTCAGGGAACATACAGTCTCCCCATAATCTTCAATACTGTCTTGATCAAAATTCATTAATACGGCAGCTAAAGTATCCACAACAAATTTTTCCTCTGTAGGTACTTCCTTCTCCTCCTCATAATACACATCCACAATAGAAAATATTCTCATATCTTTATGTTGTTTCATGGACTGGCATACATCACATCGAACTACTTCATCATTTAGCCTAAATAGTAGCTCATTTGCCTTTAAATCAATAAGCACACTCCCGATTATGAGAAAAGGTGTACCCAAGATTATGAGCACCTTGAAGTCCACCTCGCAATCGAGAATGACAAAATCAGCTGGAAATATAAAATTGGCCACCTTAAATAATACATCATATAGAAGCCCCACAGGCCGCTTCATAGACCTGTCTGCCATAACTAATCTCATGTTTGTGGGAGTAGGATCCCCCAAACCCAGTTTCTTATACACAGCAAGCGACATCAAGTTTATACTGGCTCCTAAATCACATAGAGCTTTTGCAAAATCAAGAGGCCCAATAGTAACGGGATAGTAAATGCTCCCGAATCTGCCTTCTTATGTACCAACGACCTTATGGAAATAGTGCCACAATAATGAAGATTGTCCATCATCTCATAACTAACTGTCCACTTCTTCGTAACAAGGTCTTTCATGAACTTTACATACCCGGGCATTCGCTCCAATGCCTCCACCAATGGCAAGTTGATTGTCAACTGCTTAAGCATGGCCATAAACTTGCCAAACTTTATGTCGTTGGCCTTCTTTTTCAACAGATGAGGAAATGGAGAAGGTAGTTTTGGGAGCGTAGTAACCACCACTTCGGTCTCCTTTCCCTTTCCCTTCTCCAACTCATCAACCTACTGATGGTTGGATGGTGTATTATCAATAACTTTATCCAGTTTCTCAGACTCCACTGGATAAGTTTCTTCATGCTCAATATCTTCTACAATCACAGCTTTGCCCACAGATGGGCCTGGTAAAACCTTACCACTCTGTGTGGTAATTTCCATGCAGGAGCCATCATTTTGAGGATTCTGAACTGTATCACTTGGAAAAGTTCCGCTCTTCCTCTGATTCAATGTTTCTGAGAGTTGGCTCATTTTCTGCTGCAACTGGTTGATAGAAGTAGAGTGAGTTTACCAACTGACTCATGGAAGACAAATCACTCTTCATAGTAGTCACCCCAGAGTTGGTAGTCTCAACTCTCTTTAATAATTTCTCCATCATGTCCTCCATGGACATCTTGACAGAGCTAGTTGTAGCATTATCTTTACTTCCAGGAGGTATATATAGTCTACTCCTATCATTTTTTCTCTTCCAGTTCCCTTGATCTCTATCCTTGTAACCAGCTTTGTCATAATAATTCTGACCTTGATTTTCTTGGATATTGCTTCAAAAACCCCCTGATTATTTAGATAGTTTGCCTCTTTTTTTGAATCAGAATCAGCTCTTCCCTGTGATGCAAAAGCTTTCACCTTCTCCATTTTTCTAGAAAATAGATGCTTAGTCAGCAAATCCATATGTGTCTTTAAATGTGCCATACCCTGGTCATGTTTTCCTTCTTCTTGCGTTGCTCTACAATCATACTACCATACATAGTAGGGCTTGCTACCATAGAATCCCTGGTATGCCAAGCTTTACTCTGTTTGATCATCCGATCTAGCATCTCCGAGGCCTCTGTAAAAGTAAGGTCAACAAAAGACCCTCCTGCAGTATTATCCACGCCTGACTTCGTAATAGAGTTCAAAGAATGATAAAGAGTCTCCATCAAATAAATATCCGTCATATTATGGTTTGGGCATTACATCAGCTTCTTTTTAAACCTCCCCCAGGTCTCATGAAGAGCTTCAGTGGGAAGCTATCATAAGTTACTGATTTCATCCCTCAATTTTACCCGTCTATAGGGTGAAAAGAACCTTTCTAGGAAAGCCTCTTTCAACTACCTCCAGTTGGTTATGGAGTCGGGAGTCAGTTCGTTTAGCCATAATGTCACCTTCCCAGACACAGACAACGGAAACAAACACAGGTGGATAGCATTCTGACCCACTCCTGGATTATCAAAAAACTTTCAAATGGCAACAAAATTCACCAAATACATGTTTGGATCATCTCCTGGAAGACCACCGAACAACCCCTTAAGATGAAGGAGTTGAATCATCGTACTAGTAATATTAAATTTAGCTCATGGTGCTAGAGGTGAAGGAATGATAGCTCAAGTTGCACCTACTCCATCCATTCCATCTTCATTGTTGTTCAGATCAAACTGCACTGGTTGACGCTCTTGCCTTGCCCTAAAGGGGCGATTTCTGTTAATATTTTGATTCGCTGGTGCAGCCACATTTTCTACATGCCTTGGGTTAACATGATCTAACAAGTCATCATCCCCCAAATCATCATCATCAGGATTAGGATGACGTTCCTGCTGGTCGTTATTCTATTGATTTAGTTGAGCTCTAGCCAGGGCGTCTAGTCTTTCAGTATCTTAGGGGTCTGCCATTCTGCCAATTAACTGCAGTTCCAGATGTATTGGTAATAATGGTGAACCCGATCTCCTTGTACTTGGCATACACAATAACTCTCCTGTACAGAACAAAAACAACAAAAAAGAGTAAAATTTGGGAAACTTGACCAAAGGTCGATTAACAAACACGAACTTAATTGACAACCGTATTCCCCGGCAATGGCGCCAAAATTTGATACGCCCAAATTATACCTCTCTTACGAGAGAGTAAGCGGTCGCTGTTAGATATAGAACCCAACTGGGTTGGGTGTCAAATCCCACAGAGAATACTGTGTTCACTAAGTTTTCTGGTTGTTATTAGACTGTTGATCGAAGGCTCCAGAATAAAGAGGGATTTGATTTGCCAATTTGTATTTAAATGTTTGTCACAGAGAATAAACCAAATATCGATTGTATTTCAAGTAGTAATTCAATAAGAGAAATCAAGCTAGAGTTATGGTTACCAAGATACTTAAGCAGCTAGGGTTGTGAACTATTTTGGATTCCCAATAAACAATTTTAATTGCAAGATTAGATGGGTTCTATGGTTTACCCATTAGTTTCTCAACCTAAAATGAGTAACTTATCCCTTAATTCTTTCAAACTTAAGGAACATACTATTTATTCAACTATGTTCTCACATGGGTTGATCCGGTTAAGGCATCTACCCTATCTCCAAAGGTTAAATCCTTTAGATGTGTGTAAACTCTTGCTTTTCCCAACAAACACTTTTCTATTCAAACAAGTGATGTTCTTGGGCTCACTCTTTAAGTTTCCAACCAAGAAAAGTCATTAAAGTGAAGAAGAATTTATGCAATATCAATTAATCATGGGAATCTGCTAGATTCACAACCCAAATCAGTTTTTCACATTAAGGCTCCCATAACCCTAGTTATGGGAGCTTAGCCACACATTTCCATCATAGAAAGAGAAACAACCCTTGTAATATTCATAAATTAATTCAGAATTTACTTACAAAAATCACAATTGTTGTTCTTCAATCTTCAATAGAAAATATAATAATGAAATCTCAACTTCTAGCTTCAGATCTCAATGAAAAGAGCTACACAGTTCTCAATGGTGAAGAAATTATCAAACTAATGTCAAAAGATACGGAATAAACCCTAATACTTAGTATTTATATTTTTCTAGAACTAGGATTTTAAAATTCAAACTCGGAGTTGTCGCTTCATGCTCGACAGGTTGAGCGACGATTCATCGTTGAGGTAACGGTCCATCGCCTAGACCATCGCTGGAGCTCCAGTGAGTCTATGTTCTTTTTCTAGGCGATGGGTAGGGCAACGGTTCATCACAATACCGACGGTACGTCGCCTAGTCCGTCGCATGACTTCCAATGGTCCTGCATTCTGTTTCCTGGCGACGGTTTAGGACGACGGTTCATTGCAATACCGACGGTCCATCGCCTGGACCGTCGCATGACTTCCAGTGGACCTGCATTCTATTTCCTGGCAACGGTTTAGGTCGACGGTTCATCGCAAGGCCGACTAGCCGTCGCATGAGCCGTCGTTGATCATCATTTCTTTATTTTGTCCAGTTTATCCAAGTTATTCTTCATACTCATTTCTTATCCTGAAAATACTAAAACACCATATTAAATACTACAATCATTGCTTGAAAACACACAATTATCCTAAGAAAATGGCCTAAAATATTACGTCAAAAGCCGTAACATCACCTAGTTGTTACACTTGTTCCTTTACTTGGACTTGATTCTATTTGTTTTCTTTTGTGAGCCATATTATCTAAAATTAACTGGAACATAAAATAGATTATAATTGATTAATACATCGTTAAAAAGTGATAACAGTAAATCTAACATTTACAACAGTAAAATAACAGTTTTAACATATTACACATCTGTTGCACCAGGTAGTTATCTGTTGCAACATATAACCAACCTGTTGCAATGGATGAGTAATCTGTTGGAAATAATAAAATTAGATCACTCATCTATTACAAAATGAGTTATCTGTTGGAACTATTATCAACTGTCAATATTGTTTAAATTTCTTCTAACAAAAGAGTCATCTATCGCAACAGATGAATGATCTGTTAGATTGTTCATTTATTGCATCAGATGTTCATCTGTTGCATCAGATGTTTCATCTCTTGCATCAGATAGTTCATCTGTTACGGAAAAATAGTACCAGGATTTTGTTCAATAAAACAACAGTAATATAACCATTTAATATCAAATGCACCATTTTTACCAAGAAAAGCAACAAATCAACCCAGCAACACCAACACAACACACACACTAAGAACATCAACAGTGACAAAAAATCACCAACATTGTTGTTTTGCGTTTGTACAAGCACAAACAATAAAAATTAAACTTAAAAAAACTCAGCAGACACCAATAAATCGAATCAACAGTTCAACAACAAGAACTACAATAACAACAAAAAATTATATTTCACTCCGAAAAGTGCAGAGAAGAAATTCCAGAAATTAGAATTTTCTTCAGTCCACATTTCAAATTTAAGCAACAAATATTGAAATTATTAACCAATACTAGAAGAGAAGTTGTCTTAAGTTCCTTTTTTTCTTCATAACTAAAAGGACATAATTTTTACCTGTGAAAGAAGAAATGGGACGACGAAGAACTCGAAGTTGCTGTCGCCAAAGAACATTATTGTCACGTCAATTAATGGTTGAAAGTCGAAAAGAAACTCGCCTAACTATTTGTCACCGGAGGTTGAAGTCGCCAGGGATTGAAGGGAGAAATTTTACAAAATTATTGATTGGGAGAGAGTTGAGAGAAACTTTGGAGAAAAGGGGGAGAGACGATTCATTTGGAGAGGAGATGGATGTGGGTTGATTTCTTTTTTTTAAAGATTAGAAAGTTTTTAAAATATTAATCAAGTTCAAAATTAACCTAATCAAGTTTCTTAATTATGTTTGACCCTTTAAGTTGGTCAGCGTCATCAATCCTTCATTCAAGACTTAAATGAACCTTTCCTTCAATTTTCTCAAGTTACTTTGTTTTCTTTCTTGCTATATGGACCTTTGCACTTGGAGCATGTGTAATATTATGAGAAGCTATTATTAAGTTTTTTCTTGTAATTTCAATTATTTAATTAACTATTTTGAAAAAAATTAGGTATAGGGCAAGGGAAATTAGGGATGAGATTACAAAGCAAAAATTTAAATATTTACCAACAAAATAGAGTTTGGGTAGTTAATCAATTGAACTATTCAAATTCCCATATTGTTTAACTTATCGATAAATCATTTTTAGAATCTTCCATTATAATATTTTATTTTCGATACTAATATAATATTTAATCAAGTCAATTGCAAAATATAAACATCAAATATCTTTTACTTATTTTATTTATTAAATTACTTGTACTTCATGCTTTATGAAGTACAAAATCAAAAAACCTTAATTTTTTCCTTTGCTACTCACAAGGCCAAAAAGCTTTAATTTGACTATCTTTTGTTAATTTTTAAATCAAAATTAATTAGTTAATTAATTTTTATAAATGAAAATAGCCTCAACAAAATTAATATTTTATATGAACTTTTATTTAAAGTAGTTTAAGAAAAAACATATTTTGACCTTGGGGAACTTTTTTTGTTGCATGAATAATTCATCACTTTTTTCTTCTTCCTTAGTATTTATCTTTAATAATTTATTTTTCATAAGAAATAATTTTGTACAAATACCGTGGGGATGAAGAAGAGGGAAAAAAAGAGGGGTTAGATTTAGTTATTGTATGAGGTTATATTTTATTTCTATCGAATCGAGTATGGTTCTGATGTATTTCTTAATTATTTTTTATAAATTGAATAATTTTTTTGTGGACAATTTTTTCATTGCTTTTGAAAATATCAAACATATTTCATTTACTGGAAATTAAAGTTATTGATAAAGTTAAAAATTAAGGTAATGAAATGAATTAAGATCAAATTATTTTTAAATCTCTTTTTTGGTCAATTGAGAATCAATATTTTTAAGCATCCACTATAGAGCGAATCAATTGATTCTCGATGTTCATTTTAGTGAGTTTAATTTATTCTTTTGAATTTAGTAAAAAATTACGCTTAAAGCACCACATTTAACTAGCATAAATTCTTGTCACGTGAAATTATAAATAAAATCATATATTTTCCATCACATACAAAAATATTTAAGTAAAATAATTGATCCATGTGATGACTTTCGTCTTCATCTTCCTGATTGTAAAGATGAACTTGATTTGAGAAATTAGAAAAGAAATTAATTATATGCTCATAATTTAGTTTACTAATATTTTTCAATTTTTATGATTTTTGCAAGTTATAATTATTTTAATATATATATTAAATCATGTTATTCATAAAATATCAAATTACTTGAGTTTGGGTCTGGCCTTAGCATGGGCCTTAAAAAACTAGGGTATATCTCATTTTAGTAGTCTTCACACGACTGCATTTTGTCTGTTTTATCCTTAATTAAATTTTAATGACCTTTCAAGATCTCATTCATTTTAGTAAATTTGAACAATTAAATGGGTTTTTAAAATGTTATACAAAAATGATGAGTCATAAAGAAGTGATAGTGACACTACAAAATATCTATTTATCCAATTCAATTTAAAATTAATTCAAATTTTTTTTGTTGTCTTTTATGTGGGATAATAGTAATTTAATAAAAAAAAATACCCTTTTCAATCCTCACAAGAAATTTGTGAAGCTTTAATAAACTTGTGAGGACTCATTGAAAAAACATCTACAAAAAGTATTTTATTGAGTTTGACTTTTAATTATTTACTTTATCATAAATTATACAATAGTTTGTAGCATCAAATATTTTTATATTAATCAAATATTGTATTATTTTAAAAAAAATGAATTAGCCAATGCAAAGTTTAATTGATAAAAATAATGAAATTAATACATAAGGTAAAAATCAATTTAGATCGTTAAAGACTTTCATTCAAAAACTTTCGGTAAAATAAAAAGGAGAATTTTTTTCGTGTGTGCATTTGTTTGAAAATTAAAAGAAAGACTAAAATATACCATAAGGAAAATTGCTATTTTTAACTTATAAAAGCTTTTACTCCACCCGTTTTAATTTATTTATTTGGTTTTGACTTAACACAAAGTTAAAGAAAAAGTAAAGAATATTTTTAAATTTTATGGTCTTACACTAAAACTATGTAGAAAGGACCAAAATATTTGTTTGTCTTTATTGTTTTAAACATGCCACATGAAAAGTTGAAGTTAACCCAAAAAAGAAAAGAGAATTTTTTAAAAAATGAACTGGAAAAAAAGGACAAAATTGAAATAGATATATAATTTAACATTTTAAAAATATCAAAAAATAATCAAACTAGACCGTTAACTAATATAATAGTACAAAACAAGCAAAAATAAAAAATAACAAGTTAAAAAAATTACAAATATAAATGTTAATGTAGTTTGGGCCCGGGCTTAGCACAGGCTAAATAACACTAGTATAAATATATACTAGTTTATCTATTACTTGTAAACTGCAACAAAATAATATGATAAAAGTGATATCAAAATAATACAATTAAACTTAAATTTTACACAGAAAAATTTCTCAAAGCCGATCGAGATTCATCTAAGAACTGTAAACTACCACAAAATAACAAACTAATAGAGACAGTGGCAGAGCCAGAATTTTCAGCAAGGGAGTTCACAAGTGAACATACGATCTAACCGAAGGAGGTTCGATATCTACTATATATACATAAAAAATAATTTAAATCATGTATATATAGTATCATTTTTCATCGAAAGGGATTCGGATGAACCCCCTAACTTACATGTAGCTCCACCCCTGATTAGAGATATTACGATAATATAATTAAACCTAATATTTACCTAAAAAATAATTCAAAGCCGACCACATTCATCTAGCATCTATAAATTAAAATAAAATAATAAGATAATAAAGATATCAAAACAATACAATTAAACCTAACCTTTACACAAGAAATTCTTCAAAGCCAACCGACATTCATCTACGACCTGTAAACTATAAAAGAAAAATATAATAGTGATTACAAAGCTTCAATTTTGATCCAACTAATTCTTTTCTGAGCGAAAATTTTGACCCTAAAGAATGATTTTGAATGAAAACAAAGGAGATATATATATATATATATATATATATATATATACATACATACATACACACACATGTTGAATTCTATTATGCTAACAAAAACAGTGAAGAATTTGAGGGTTAGAAAATCAAGCATCCACCAATCTAGACATGCAATCGAATCAAGTTAGATAAGCATCAGTCATATTCTCCCAATAGGCAAACCAGTTTGTTCTCTCGTTTAACGTACATCTCAATATTTATAGAAGTATTTTCTTAATAGAGTCCTATTTTAGGAGTATTTTTTCTAATTAAACAGTAGAAAAAATATTAATTAATTCTCCTACCATATATTTTAGGAGTCTCATATATTTTAGGAAGTCTAGTTAATATAATAAAAAATAATTAAATAATAAATTAAAAAAATAGTGGAAAGATAGTTTTGTCTAAAGAAGAGTCTTTTAATGAAGGAAAAAAGTTCAAATCACTTTTCTAAAGGTCTTCACACTTTTAATATTACTAGTTTAGTTGTACGAGCCTTGCGCATGTATGTCACTTTAATGAGTTCAAACATCAAACTAAATAGGATATGTGTTTAAATTATAAAGACGAATACAATAATTAAATTCAACATGAATATGTAAAGATGAAAAATTTATTTAATTAAACCTAACTTTTATCAAAAAAATCTACCATGTGTAAACTACAACAAAACATTACGATGATAGAGACAATAAAATAATACAATTAAATCTAACCTTTACACAAAAATTTTCTCAAGGCCGTCCAACAGTCATTTAATACCTGTAAACTCTAATAAAATAATATGACAATAGAGATATCAAAATAATACGACTAAACCTAACTTTTGCACAAAAAAAAATTCAAAGCAAAGATTTTAAAATAACACAATTAAACCTAACCTTTACCTATAAAAATTATTCAAAGCCGACCAACATTTATGTAGCACCTGTAAACTACAACAAAATAATACGATAAAATAGATATCAAAATAATACAATTAAACTTAAATTTTACACACAAAAATCCTAAAATTCTTACCTTAAAAAGTGGTAGGGATTTTTTGTGACCATACGTACTTTTCTTAAAAAATATAAATTTTAATTCTTAAATGTTTTTATTTTCTTTTCTACGTTAATTTAATTCCTTTTAAAGATTTTACCATAAACAGTTTAACGTGCATCTCAATATTTATAGAAGTATTTCCTTAATATGATTCTATTTTAGGAGTATTTTTTTAATTCATCAAAGGAAAATATTAATTAATTTTCTTTCCATATAGTTTAGGAGTCACATATATTTTAGGAGTCTAGTTAATATAATAAAAATAATTAAATAATAAATTCAAAAAATAGTGAAAAGACAGTTTTTCCTAAAGGACAGTCTTTTACTGAAGGGCAAAAAGTTCAAATCACTTTTCTAAGGGTTTTCACACTTTTAATATATTATCGATATATATATATATATATATATATATATATATCTTTGAAAATTTCATTTTTGGTATAAAGAACGACCCTAGTCTATCTCGACCCAACTCTTAGATCGTGTAGGCACCTGCCTTACTCTAGCCTAGATATGAAAATTCTTTCCACCCAACCATTCAATCATATATATATATATATATACATATATATTAGCTTTTAAACTTTTTTTTTTAATTTTCTTAGTTTTGAAAATTTCATTTTTGGTATAAAGAACGACCCTAGTCTATCTCGACCCAACTCTCAGATTGTGTGGGCACCTGCCTTACTCTATCCTAGATATGAAAATTCTTTCCACCCAACCATTCAATCATTAGCAGAAGCTTTGTGTGTGTGTGTGTGTGTGTGTGTATATATATATATATATATATATATATATATATATATATATATATATATATATATATATACATTTAAACTCTTTTTTAATTTTTTTTTGAAAATTTCATTTTTGGTATAAAGAACAACCCCCTTACTCTATCCTAAATAGAAAAATTTCCTCCACCCAACCATTCAATCATTAGCGGAAGACATTTAATATAGCCTCAAATATAATAATTAAATAAATCTTTTGTGCAAAATAAAACTTTATAAAAAGTACATTGTGAAATCTTACTAAATAACTTTTCAAAACCTAGTCTAAACTGATACAAGAGCAATAAATAAATGGAGGAATAACTCAAGACATAACATCCATGTATGAGTAAGATGTCAGGAGTTGTTGAAAAATAAACATCATTGTACCTACGGAAACTCCAACTAACTTGCAACAGGGCAATATCCTCAAATGGAGAAATAGTAAGTGTAGTATCAGTACAATCACATGTACTAGTAGGCATTATTGACCAATCAGGGTTAGAAACATAAAACAACATAAAACAAACAAAAAATGGATCAGGACAAGTATATAGATTAATATCTGAAATAATTAACTTATTTCAACGTCCAACCTTATCGCCTTTTTTTTGTTTAAGAAATATCATTTTACCCTTAGGGCGTGGTTAACTAACTATATTCTATGGATTAATATAACCCACAATTCTTGTGCACTTACCTTATTACAATAACTCTATATACTTTTCTCTCTCTTTCTCATTAGTTCTCTTTCATGATAATTCTCTCTCCCTATTATACTATCATTAATTATCGAAATTGCAACAACCAAAACATTCGTAACATCAACAACTTTACAAGAAAGGGCACTACAATATACATCACATATATAATATATATATATATATAGGAGAATAAGATTTATACTCAATCCAGAACATATCTTTTATTCACATTTTGCAGGCAATGCATAATAACAACCATCAACATAACCAGCCCACTTAAGGAGCCATAGTATCATACAAATAATCAGTCCACACAAGGAACCAATTACAGTTAGACAAATTCTTCAACAAGTTTCACCGCAATATAAAAATATATGTAAATATACATTCAAATGTATATGATGAATGAATGTATTCAAGATGTACGTATCATCTCATTCTCTTCTTAATCTCATCATTATCAATATCGTTCTCAACATCATGAACATCATGATCTCAGTATTATCAACTCATTATCATCTCAACATATTGAACGCCAGGATCTAAATATCATCATCAATACCTCCATTGTAAATGCAAGATGTGGTCAATAGTTATAAGTAATGCCTGAAGGCGAATTGCAAATACCCAATCAAAATCAAATGCAACCAACAACAATCGAAATAAAAATTACAATTAATGACAACCAAATAAATGTAGTCAGCGATCACAAGTTCATCATTTCAAGTAGCAATAAATATCCAATAATAGAGGAAATAAAAAGTATGTCCGAAGTCAATTCACTACTTGCTCAATTGAGCATTAGCAAACCCAATCATCAATCACAAATATATCTAAAGACTAATTAATCAAGTATCCATTTAGGAGTTCACATTCCACTAAGATTGATATCTACACTCTAAACAATCATCCTATTTCATTCACCTATCTAAACCTTTTTTATCTGTATTAAAATAGGTAAATTTAGTTACTAACAAATAATCCCAAATTCCCAACACTCAAGTCATCACTAAGTTCAAGATATTATCCACTTTAGTCGATCATTCAATTAATAGGTTCTATTCAACTTACAATTCTAGCTAGATTCATACACCTTTACACATCTTACTTCCTAGCATTTAGTCAAACTTGACTTTAGATGCTTAAGTCATATCATCACTCCCTCTTATCATAATCAATCCTTCTAATTATCTTCTAGTAAGAAAATCCCATACTTCAAATACATACAATATCGGGTTCACCCTTTTTAAGGTGTAAAATATTGATTCTATAAAGTAGAACGTCACTTAATTCTTCTATTATTACTCATATTCACATATTAAACTCTATAAATCATCAAGTAAATCATAAAAAAACAAACACCAATTGAGGGATCCACACAAAATACAATAACACACAATTATATTATTATATGATTTTAAAGTTTTATCATTTAAACTTCATGTCTGTAGGCCTAGACATCAATTCTCCCATCAGCTATAGTCATTACATGCAACTAATTTAAGTCTACTATATATTAAATCATAATCTACCTCGATTGAAGATATTAGAACAAGCAAGTCACACCAAGAATGATCATTTTCTTCCTTCAGGCCTTAGAAAACTCAATCTACCAAGAAACAAGTAGTTATAAGATTAGTTAATTAATTACTCTTCAAAATTGGAAATTCAAACTCACTAATTCTACCCTCATTCATAATCTAAAACATTATCCAAGGGTCAATTACCAATTAACAAGCTCTACCATATTCAACTCAACTCTATTGATGGAGCTTCAAGGCTAAAGATTTCATTTTTATTAAATTCAGGGTCCTCACCCACCAGTTTCATGTTTTAGAGTCACTAATTCATGCTAGGAATCGTTAATTAATAATTTAAAAGTGATTCTAGGTGAGTTAACCCAATCCATAGGTTTTTTCAAAATCTCATGAACTTATGATTCAAATCCCCAAGAATGTCACCATTAAAGATCGTCTAATAGTTCTAGGATGTTAGAGGATTGAAAAAAATTAGATGACGGAAGAAACTTACCTCAACAAAGAATTTCCATCGAAGAAGTTGAAAATTGCTTCCTAGGATTTTGGAATGATGTTTTAAGTTAAAATCCAAAAAACCCATCAAAAATAGGCTTAAATATTGCCTGATTACCTCTGCAGTGGTTAATTTCTCAGCCCATACAATATTTAGTAAAACAACCATAATCTTTTACTCTGAAGGTTGATTAACAAACTATCAGATGTGATAAAAAGAAGAATAAAAGATCTTTCATTTGGTGGGTATTCGGTCCCATAACACTTTATATTCTAGGAGATATGATCATTTGAAGTTGACCCTAATTTAAACTTAACTCAAACTCAATCGATAAAAGCACTTTCAACTTAACTTTGTGTTAGGGGTACTATTGTATGACCTTAATACATGTCCAATGCACTCCCATACTAAATTATTGATTTTATAACTTATGGTGAAAGAGGATATTATACTTTTACCGCAAATATTTTTCAGTAATAACAAAATAAACCATTACATTAGATAGAAATTTATCCAATGTTCATTGTCAAACGGTCATTGGTTAAGTGGAGAGTTTTTAGCACGATTTCAAAATTCAGCATACCCAATGATTAAGCAATTAGCGCAATCTTTATTCCAATTCTAAAATAAATTAGTAACACTTATCGAATCAGTGTTCCATAGGTAAAACCAACAGCTATCCACACTTATCGAATTAGTGTTCCATAGGTAATACCAATATCTACCCAACCAACCTATTCACTACAGGCCACTAAGCTCTGGGCACAAGGCATGATCATCATAACCCAAGAAATATAATTCATAATGAATTTTATGTAACAAATTATTTACAATATCTGAAACACCATGCAATATTACGATGCACGAACATTCGGAGCAATAATAGAAATAATAGGGAATAAAGAATTAAAATTTGTATTTTTATCACGGCGGTGGTAAAGTTACAATTGTAGCGCCTCGCAGGTCTATTTAGATTACCATTGTAGGGATACTTTTACCACTGCAGCGGTATGAGGTAGTAACTCAAGACCTTGTTCCAGTTCAATCCATTTCATAACACACCTCTCAAAATTTGATATTACAAACTAAATCTTTCACACTAATCGTTATAAATAAAGTTCTACCAACTTATTTTATGCACCGGGAGTTTCTGCAACTTTCTAAACTCATCCTCTGACACACTAACCACTAAAATCCACCAATCAATACACCATGATCCACCATTAAATACTAATCCACACAATGCCAAATTTTTAACCAAAATCACACTACTCTGGGATATACTAGAAACAATTTCAATGGTGTACTTACACCCTAACCAATGCTAGAACTTACACAACACCGGCAACACAATATTATGGATTTTCACTATATCATATATTCTCCACCACAACTCGTATTAGTTTACTCTACAACATACCTCAAATACTCAAGGGGCAATATCAACCAAGTATTATCATGTATCATGGGGGGGTATTAATATGTATAAACACACCTAATAACTCTACTCTCTCAGTCAATCCTACCACCAACGATCATCATCCATAGACAACCTAACTCATTTCACCAACCTTATCAATTTAACCACACCACATTCAAGGAATATTATTAACCAATATTTATTCTCATACATTAAGCATATAGATAATATCACGTCATAATGAGTCAATAACAAGGTCTGTCAAACAGTTTTGCCTAATCACTAGGCCTATAAACATTATCCTATTATCATTTTATTCACATCCTTAAAACAAAACCCATTATATTCATTCATAGCCATCATGAATTTTGTACAACCAGTTAGTCTAACTTTAGGAGATCAACGCCCTTAACTCCATAAGACCATTCAAGTCTCCTAACCAGTTGTATCATTGTCAATCACACGGTTAAGGTTAATTTTATCAATACTAAGTAAAACCATTATTATCATCTATATTTATCATATTATGGGAAACAATTGATTCTATATATCTAATCAATTTACCTTGTATTATTGATAACAACTACACAACTTACCTCACGTTCAAGACATCAAGATTGTGCAAAACAACTAAATTCATCCCAGTTTAACCAACCATGTATAAAGAAATCACTAGTATGTCACTTAATTGGGTTATTCACACAATGATGACCCAATATCACTCCATGCCCAGATATAGTCATTAAGAATTGGTCCACACAATGAACTCAAGTATAATCATCAAAGATTGGAGCCACAAAAAGATTTCAAGAATAATCATCTAAGTTTCGAATCACACAAGGATGTTAATTATAATAACTAAAAGTTTGAACCACGCAAGAATCTTAAGTATAATTATCAAAGTTTGGACCACGCAAGGATCCTAAGTATATTGTCAAAGACCAAATAAAAATCAAGACATACATTAAAATTGCAACTAGCCTTTACGATTCACGGCTATTTCTTTTTAACAAAACTTATATCATTCATAAAAACAATATCTTTCATTTAGCTTATATCAAAACTTAAAGTGAATAATTTACAACGAAAATAGATAAATTTTTGTTTACAACAAAATAGCCATTAGGTCATTTTCTTTTTTTTTCTCAGCAATAATTTTTTTTAAAATTTTTTTTTTTTGCATTTTTTTAATTAAAAAAAATGCAAAGTTTATTCTGTATCAATATTGTATAAATGGTGTTTTAGTTGTATAATGTATCAACATTGTATAAATAGTTATATAGTGTACATATAATGTATCGATATTATATAAATAATTTATAAATATGTATCAATATTATATAAATGGTGTATAAACATGTATACATGAATATATGATGTAAGAATAGTTATGTAGTGTATATGTAATATATCGATATTGTATAAATAATGTATAAACATTTATTGATATTGTATAAAGCCATATAATGTATCAACATTGTATAAATATTATAAACATGTATCAATATTGTATAACTAGTATATTGCCTAAACAGTTCAAGTCTCATATCCAGGTTACCACTTTGAGCATAACCCTTAATCATCAATTTCAAAGAATCATATCTTTTTGAGGCATTTCATCAAAAATCTTCTTTACATCCATCTTAACAAATTTACAGAATCAATAAGAAAAAGAAATGAAGATTATGGCAAGAAATTGAAAGAAAGAAACTTGGCGAGAAAATTACGGCCAATCACTGACAATCAACAACCACCACACAAGAAAATATGAGTGGACTTAAAATAGCTTTCATATGTTAAAACTTCTCAGTAAAATTGATCAAGGATATCTATTCAAGCTTTTACAAATCTTTTTTTTGAACTTGATTACTAATTAATTCGTTTCAAATAACAAATATTTAGACCATTAAATGTGGGATAAAGGCCAAATACCAGCGAGTCACTAGGCAAAAAATAAAGAAAAATATCACTCTAAAAGATACTATACTCAATTCCATTAGAACAATCGAATCATTCAACCCATACAATGACAAACAAAGTTTTTCCTTAAGAACAACATACACATACAATCTTTGGGGGAAAAAGAAACTAAGCCCAAATTTACCAACTAATTGACAGAGCAAAAGCGAACCAACAATGAAACCCTAGATTCTTATGAATAAGTAATTAGAACTCCATAGATCAAAAATAAAGAGTACTTAACTGAATTGAGGATCATCGATAAGAAATGAGAGTCATCAAAGACTATTAACCTTTATCAAATACTTCATTATTCCTTCATGATCAATTCAATCGATTCATGATAAAGTAAGAATTGTCGAAGTTTGATGAAGTAAGAGCCGTCAAAGTGCAGGGAAGAAAGAGTTTTCAAATTCTAGAGAAGTAACAATAGTGGAAGATCAATGAAGAAAGAGCCATCAAATTCTGGTGAAGTAACAGTCGTTGAAGCTCCGACAAATTGACAGTTATTGAAGCTCCAATGAAGTAAGGGCGCGAGAAAGAAAGATGACATAGAATAGGTTTATTAGCGGTGAGAGAATGATAGAATGAGAAATGAGAATTATTTAGTAAATAAAGGATTCAGTACACAAGGTGATAAATAACTTGCATATTGTCACAGTTTAGCAAACCACCATATTGAAATCATCGGTATTTCTCCTTTTTGTTGTAGTGACTATCGTCTACTCATCGGAATACTCTTGTCGGAAGTACCCATCAGAAATCATTGAATTTTGAAGCTGGAACCACTGCAAGTGACTTTAACAAACCCATTAGCTCATCTTTGATATCTTCACCGACATATCATTCTCCAGCGATGAAGAAGCAAGAAAGCAGGAGGGAAGAAAAAAAAAGACATTTTCAAAGATGACGATGAGGAATTCGATAGTTTCAATATGGAATTAGACAATATGAAAACTGCATATGATGATTTCTTTGAGGGGTTATATGAACTCGCCGCTCGGGATACTAGTGAGCTATAAGAGAAATTCAGAAGTTCTGGTGTAAAAGAGATTTGAAAAAATTAGAGTATTTTTTTTGGTAAGGTAAGAAAGATGCATTGATAATTAAAAGAGTTTGTATAGGTGTCTATCCAGGCGCAAAAACAAAGATGCTTTGGTTCGCTACATGTTGAGCATTTACAAAACGGGAGAGAGTTTTCCCTTCTATGTCTTCCCAAAATACTATGCCTACACTAGCTGGCGGAGTCGTATAGACATGTAGTCTGTCAAAAAGGTCATTTTCCGATCCTTGCTAAGCTAGCATGTCCGCTACCCTATTTTACTCCCAATAGATGTGCTGAACTGGAGGATTCTCCAAGCTCTCTAGTAAAGATCTGCAAGCATTAATAATTGAATCATAGAGAGGGTTACCATGATGAAGCATATTTAAAACTTCCATTGAGTCTACCTCTACAGTTAAAGGTTTGATGTTATGATGAAGAGCTAAAGTTAGGCCTTCGCTTAAGGCCATTAGCTCCATGAGGTTGTTGGTTGCATAGGTGAAGCTTTTGCTAAAGCCCATAACCCAATCACCTTTGCTATTCCAGATGACACCTCTAATTCCCCCTTTTCCTGGATTCCCAACACAAGATCCATCAGTGTTGAGTTTAAAAGTGTTGGAGTAAGGGGGGAGCCATCTTAGATTGATGATAGTGTTGGGGTGGTTTGCTTTATCATTTCCCAAAAGGTGGTATTCTATAGACTTAGCATGAGGAATGCTGAAACAAGTTTTTGACTTAGCATTTTGGAAAGATTTGGCATTCCTAACCTTCCAGAGATGCCAAAGACAGAAGGGTAACAAGGTGTTCCAAGGAGTGGTGGTGTCAAAGTAGAGGTTGTTAAGTATTTTCCAAGTGTTAGGATAATTGTTGGGGTCAAACATATTGGGGTGGAGCTCAATGTTACCTCTGTACATTTAAATAAGTTGAGCCCATAGGGATTTGGCCATAGTGCAAGAAAAGAAAAAATAGGATTGGTCTTCCTGGGTGTTGTTTCACTTATGGCAAGAGGTGTTGATGTTGATGCCCCTATTGTAAAGATTAGTGTTTGTGGGGAGAGAGTTATGCTGGATGAGCCACATAAAGGTTTTGATTTTATTGTTAATGTTCAGGTTCCATATCCAATTGAAAGAGTTGTTAGGAGTTTGAGGGGTTTTGTTCTTGTTGGCAATGAGTAGGTAGGCACTCTTACAAGAGAAGGTTCCATTACCCCTCATCACCCACATGGAGGTGTCCCTGGTAAGGTGGGAGCTGGGGATGAAAGAATTTTTGATAGAGTTAACAATGTTAGGAGGGATATCGAAGGGTAAAGTGAGGAAATCTCATCTTCTCTCCTTCCAAATATCTTTAACCAGAACCGGGTTAGGAGGGTTGGTATTGGGACCGTGGATGATGGTGTCTAAGGAAGGCATCCTAAGAATCCATCTATCACTCCTGGCATCCACTTTGGTACCGTATTTAATGGACCAATGTAGAGCATTCCTGCACATGTTCCATCTCTTGATAATGCTGCACCAAGTCCTAAAAACATTATAAAGATTTTTTCCCCTATTACCATACTTAGCAATGATTGTACTAGCCCACAAGGTGTTAGGGTTAGAATCCAACCCAGCCCACAAAGGAGGGCAGCATTCTTAATATCAGTATTATGCATACCCAGCCCCCCTTCTTTTTGGTAAGAGTGATGGTGTCCCACTTAATAAGGTGAATTTTTTTCCTCAGCTCAGTGGTGCCCCAAATAAAGTTCCTTTGGGTTCTGTCAATAATTTTATGCAGAAAAGTAGGGATATGGATGTACTGCATAATGTGGTTAGGGATGTTGGCAAGGGAGGATTTAGCAAGGGTGACCCGACCAGACATGTTAAGGAATTTTGTCTTCCATCCTGCAAGCTTGCTCTTGAAGTTGTCAATGAGGAATTGAAAATCAGATCTAACAGAATTCTTGTGGAATATGGAAAGCTCAAATATTTACCAAAGCTGGCAGGAGATTGGATACCTAGGAGAGAGGATAGGTTATCTTGGGTATCTTGGGAACAGTTCTTGGAGAAGACAACCTTGGATTTACTATAGTTAACTCTTTGTCTTGAATGGGAGCTGCAATTATGAAGAATTCTGTTAATGGTGTGACAGCTTTGAGAGTCTGTATTGGCAAATAGAGTAAGGTCATCAGCAAAGAAAAGGTAAGAGGTAGAGGGCCTAGTTCTAGAGATGGATAAGGGAATCCATTTCAGAGTGTCAACCTCATAGTTGATTTTTCTGGAAAGAAGTTCCATGCATAAAATAAAAAGGTAGGGTGACATAGGATCCCCCTGTCTAATGCCTCTAGAGGGGTTAAAAGGGGAAGTTTTCCCCACATTAACTAGAATAGAGATGGAGGAAGTTGAGATACAAGAGAGGATGAGATTGGTGAGGTTAGTGGGAAAGTTGAAGTAGAGGAGGGACTGTCTAATAAAGGATCATTCAATCCTGTCAAAGGCTTTCTCTAAATCAATTTCCAGAATCATGTTAGTCTTCTTGCCCTTCATTTTTTTTGAGATGACAAATATATTCTTGGAAAATGATGGAATTGTCATAGGCTCTTTTTCCTACCAAGAAACTGGCTTGAGTAGGGCCAATGATATTTGCGAGCAAGGGCTTGATCCTAGTGGCAATGATTTTGGTAATAATCTTATACTGAGTGTTGCACAAACCAATAGGGCTGAAGTTTTTGAGGGTGGTGACATTTCTATATTTGGGGATTAGACTGATGATAGGCGAATTTACACGCCTATATCAATATATTTTGCCCATATTTTAGCCTAGTTTTGAGAACAAAGTATATATTTCATGCACTTTTAGTCCTTTTTCCTGTAAATGAGCTAACGAACATGATTAGTAAAGTTTTAGGTATAAATGATGCAGAATTCAGCATTTTATGGCTTACTTGACGCAAAAGAAAGCTCACGAAGGAAGGGAAGGGAGTTTACACGCCTAAGGACCAAAACTGCTGCATGGAAAACCTGTCCCGGGCTAAAACAACATTTCTGAAGACTTTGGGGATTTGCAGTAACTTAGTTGGATTTGGACAATGATACATTAACCTAGTACAATTGGGTTATGTATTTCATTAGTTTATTTGGATCATGATAATGTTACATTAACCTAGTACAATTGGGTTAAGCATTACATTAGCCTAGTAGGATTTGGTTAGATATTTTATTTATCTAGTAGGATTAGGATATGGGTATTATAAATACCCTATCATGCTAGAGATTTTTAAGGACGAAGAAAGAGGAGAGAAAGAGGGAGAACACAATACTTTCTTCCATCCCTCTCATCTTCCACTACAAACAATTCTACAACTCTTCTAATTCTTCCATTAATTCTATTTTTCTTCTTGTACTCTTCTATTCTTAAATTCCACAACAAGAGAATCGTTACTTTGCCTAGGAATTCACGCCTCACGCCTACCACCTAAGCTACACGAAATTACTCAATCTTGTGGTATAACAACAATGTCAATCGTGATCTCCTTCGCATTCATGGGTAACTAAACTTCTCTGTTGGGGTTATGGAAGCCGTATGAGATACTATCTATTGATGTGAGGTTGTGAGTTCACGACACGTATGCTGCTTATATCATTATTCTCTTCATCTTTGTCTACATTCTTTGTGGTTGCAAATGCAAGAATACGCCAGTATAACATTTAACTTGTTCGAAAGAAAGGTTATTTGTCTGGAAAAGAGATAATGTCAAGGTAGTAGGGTCACCCCCTAAAATTCCCTACTAAAAAGCTAGTGTCGTAACTGGACTAACCTCTTGGAGAATTCGTACCGTTAGACACGCTTTAAGCTCGAAAGAGTTAAAGTGAAATAATCCTCGAATAGGTCGAAAGACGCCTGGATTTACCATCGAATACAATTCTCTATAAGCAGTTGCAGGTCAGAATTCTACACACTCATAGCCAGTAGAGACGTATACCTCAGAAGGTGGACATAACCCCAACGCCTCAATTCTCATTGTTTACAACTTACGTAACAATATTTCTCTTTTACTTTGCTATTTTCAGCTTTTATTTAATTGTTTTGGTGACACATTACAATCCCCCCTTTTTTGCGAGACTTGCACCAAAAGTTTAGTAATTTTGCTTACTTGTTGGCCAAGCTATTCCCTGTGGGATCGACACCCAACCCAGGTTGGGTTCTATATTTGCTAACGATCGCTTTACACTCCTACGAGAGCTGTAGATTGAGCGTTATCAAAAATTGGCGCCGCTGCCGGGGAATACAAGTGTCAATTAAGTTCGTAATAATTACTAGACCCTTTGGTCGAAGACTCTTGTACTTTTACTTTTAGTTTTTGTTTTTGTTTACTGCAGGTTTTTGTTCAGTGGATCAATGGATGCACAACGTGAAATACCGTTCGATGATGATGATGATGATCTTGATGGAGCCGGAGCCACAGGAGCCATTATTCCTCCACCATTAGCGCTCGGAGCCAAGTTCAACATCACAAGCACCATGATTCAGTTATTGCAACTCAAGGGATTATTTGGTGGATTAGCAGGCGATGATCCGAATATGCATCTCATCAACTTTATTTCTACATGCAAGTCGTTTGACAATCCTGGAGTTGGTCAGAATGCAATTCGATTACGTCTATTTCCATTGTCTCTGTCTGGGGAGGCAACACTATGGTTGAATGGGCTGACTCCTGATTCAATTACAAATTGGAGGCAATTGAGAGACGCTTTCCTAGAAAGATTCTTTTCGCCTTCCAAAAGGGCACAATTGAGAGATGAAATTAGCAACTTTCGTCAGCTTCCCACTGAAGCTCTTCATGAAATATGGGAGAGGTTCAAGACAAAGCTAGCGAGATGCCCAAACCATCACATGACTAATGTTCACCTCATGGAGATATTGTATAGAGCCTTGAATTCAATTACTAAGCCAGTAGTGGATAACGCAGCTGGAGGATCTTTTATGGACCTCACCTTTGGTCAAGCAAGCAATATGCTAGATCGCATGACGAAACAAAGTAGAGCGTGGCATACCAGGGATTCCGAGGTAGCAAGCCCCACTTTATCTATAGGCATGACTGCAGACCAAAGAAGAAGACAAGAAGAACGTGATCAAGATTTAGCGCACATGAAAACGCAAGTGGATCTTCTGACAAAGCATTTATTATCAGGGAAGACCGAAAAAGTGAAAGTTGTGGCGCTAAAAGGAAGAGACCAATCTGATTCGGAAGAGGAGGCCAACTACTTGAACAATCAGGGGGGTTTCCGTGGGAATACCCAAGGAAACCAAGGTCGGAACTATTATGATAAATCTGGAAGGAAAGACCAAGGTAGTTGGAAGAAAAACAATGAAAAGAGTGGTTTGTACGTTCCCCCTGGTAGACGTGATACCACCACATCTAATTCTGGAAGTATGGAAGACATGATGGCTAAATTATTGAAAGGAGTGGAAGCAACGAGCGCGGGAGTTACTGAGGTAATTAATGATTTGTCCTCCATGAAACAACTAGTTGATTCTCATTCCACTTCAATCAAGCAAATAGAGCAGCAATTGAGCCAACTTTCAGCAGCACTCAATCAAAGAAAGGTTGGCACTTTACCTAGCGATACTGTGCAAAACTCAAGGAATGATGGGTCATGCATGGCCATCACTACCAGTAGTGGTAAGGTGCTGGAACCTTCAGCAAAAGGAAAGAAAGTGGTTGACGAAGTTGCGGACATGGATGATAACGCAAAAGGAGAAGATGCCGCAACAACCAGTCCTGACGTCAAGGACGTCACGCCCAGTGACGTGAAGCCTGAAAAAATGGAAAAACGGAAGCAAGAGGAGAATAAAACCGTGGAGAGAACACTTCCATACCCACCACCACCTTTTCCCCAAAGACTGAAGAAGGTGGCGGATGACACTAAGTTTAGCAAATTCATGACTATGTTAAAGCAGCTGACCATTAATGTTCCATTGGTGGAGGCACTTGAACAAATGCCTGGGTATGCAAAGTTTATGAAGGATCTTTTGACAAAGAAGAGGGAAACAAGTTATGAGCTGAAAGACGATGTGCATCATTGTAGTGCAATTGCTACCCGATCGATAGTTCAGAAGAAGGCCGACCCCAAAGCTTTCACTATTCCTTGCACCGTCGGATCTTTGAACTTTGCCAAAGCATTATGTGACTTAGGAGCCAGCATCAATTTGATGCCATTATCGATCTACAAGAAGTTGGGGTTAGGAGATCCTACTCCAACCAATATGAGGCTCGTCATGGCAGATAGGTCGGTAAAACGACCTGTTGGTATTCTATGCGATGTCTTGGTAAAAGTTTCTTCATTTATCTTTCCAGCAGACTTTGTCATCTTGGATTGTGAAGCAGATTCTGAGGTTCCCATAATCTTGGGGCGCCCTTTCCTTGCTACAGGAAGTGTGCTCATTGATTTGAGAGCTAATGAGCTTTCATTCCGAATAAATGATGAAGTGGTTCGCTTTGATGTTTGCAAATCAATGAAGCAACCCAAAGATCCGAGTGTATTTTCGGTGGCTGATGTTTTCTTTGATGATGAGAAAGAACTACTTGAAGAAGAGCAAATTATTGCTGACCCTTTGGCGGTTGTGCTCATGAATGAAGAGAGTAAGGATGCTGAAAATTGCAAAGAAGCTATTTGTGCTCTATCAGGATTAGGGACATATCTCTATGCTCCCAAGAAGCTGGATCATGATCTCAAAAATCGACCCACACCACCAGCGAAGACTTCCCTTGAAGAGCCACCAATGCTAGAATCGAAAGAGCTCCCCGATTATCTAAGGTATGTCTTCTTGGAAAGTATAAAGATACTTCCGGTGAGTGCGGATGATTTAAGTAAAAAGCACATAGAGGCTCTCATCTCTGCTCTGAAGAGATACATGAGAGCTATGGGTTGGACTATTGATGATATAATTGGTATCCCTCCTGGGATAGGCATACACAAGGGTCATCTCGAAGAAGATTGCATGCCTACAAGTAAGCCTCATTATCGTCTGAATCCATTCAGAAAACGATCCACCATCTATCTCGACGAAGTCTAAGTACTCGAGGTAACTATGTCGTGCCGCGACAATAAATCAAGCGCTAGATGGGAGGCAACCCATCGTTTATCGTTTATCGTTTTTTATTTTTTCTTTCGTTCTAATACGTGTTTTGTTTTTGATAAATAAAAATCCAAAAATAAGAGTCGTGCCAAGACCAAAACTAAGGCGCTTGGTGGGAGGCAACCCATCGTACTAATCGTTTTCATTTGGTTTTAAGCAAAAATAGGTGCAAGAGGTATTCAACGAGGAGATTGATTTCAATTGACGATTTGGACGCATTGTATGGTAAAATTGGTAAGTTAGGAATAGTGATGCATAAGGCTATGGATTGAGCATTGCTCATGCCAAACTAGGCATCGAGGAAGGCTAGGCCTAGGTAAAACTAGGCCACGAACGATGCATAACCTATCCTATAGCCTAAGGTCTCGGAATCTAGTGTGCTATACACTATGCGCCGCCCAGTACTAAGTGTGCTTTTGACTATGCGTCGCCTATACTTTAGCATTAGGTCTCAGGATCTCATATGCCATAGACTATGCGGCGCATATGTCCCTAAATGCCATAGACTATGCGGCGCATATGTCCCTAAATGCCATAGACTATGCGCCGCATATACCATGACTATGCCAAGCATTATGCGCCGCATATGTAGCATTTTTGTCTCCAAAATCGATTGTAAATGGGTCAAAACCCGACCCATTCTCTTCCTATATAAAGGGGACTTAGTCTTGAAACATAACCACACTAGAAATTAACCTAAAGGCGCCGTATTCCCTCTCCAAACCATCCCAAAATTTTTCTTTTTGCTCTTCCAATTCACAAAACCATCTCCAAAGGCTTCAATCACGTAAGTACTCTTGTGTTCTTCATCTATTTTTCGTAAGTACTACGTTACTATGTCTATTATGAATTGCTAAATCTTGAAGAAGTATTGGAGATGTGAATGTGTTTGAATTGTTGATACACAACCAAGTGAGTGAACATATACGTTAGGATGATCTTAACTTGTTTCCAACTTCAATTCGATTTTGATGCATTGTCATACTACTTGAGGAATTGCTATAGTCATGAACATTGCATACTCTTGTCACTTGAATACTTACATGTTGGGATGTCTCGCTCATCGGAATAAGACTTATAGTTGCCTACCGACATAGGAGATTGTGATTATTGATAGAAACTATACCATGATGTAATCCCTATGTAGAAGTCTTGATATACCTAACATGAAAGTATTGCAAAGATCGCAAGAAGTGATACAAATCTGATTTTCTTGTTGGAATATAGCTCCTACAACGTATGTCGATGAAGTCTAAGTAATCGACCACTTTCACTTCACTAGTCTGTACCAACAAACTAAGTGTGGGGTGGTGCCACTACTGCTTGTTTATAGATTGTATCCATCGAGATGATTCTAACATGAACATTGTTTTAAGTCTCAGGTACAATGGCACCCAAAGCAAGACAAGGCAAAGATAAGGCTACCACTTCACAAAAAGGCAAGAAAAGAGGCCGAAAAGAGCAAGGAGAACCCTCCTCGCTGCAAATACCTCGACTCACTCTTGGAATTAAGTGGGATACTTATGAGGAACTTCTGAGGATGACGACTCTGATTATGATTCCGATGCAAGGGGTACGACCCCAGACATTGAGGAGGAGTCTGACTGACCAGGTTCTTCGTATTTATTTTCCACTGAGGACAGTGTCCCGACTAAGTGTGGGGTGGTGGTATTGCATGCTATACTTCTCTACTCGCATCTATGTTTGTTTGCTTTGTTTTTGTTTCATTTTTTTTTCATTTTTTTTTCATTTTTTTAGTAGTAAATTTTTTTTAGCTTCACATGAAATTATTTTGATAGGCAGCATGAGATTATGACAAGAGTTTGTGCTAAAATCATGACTATTGAGACATTTAGACTCTAATTGTGACTCACTATGTGATATTGTGTGGTTCAATTCCTTCACCTGTTGGGATAAGAGTCTATACTACTCTCAATAAAGTCGACCATGTGCCTTGTGTGTGTGAGCTAATAGTATATTCTGTGCTTGTGGCTGATGCTAGAACTTGCCTGGTATGTATGTAAAGCGAAAATAAGGAGTGTAAGTCTAGGAGATGATTTAGGCATTTCTTTGACAACCTATGATTATTTACCTTCTTTTTACCTACCCATGGACATCATCCTAGTTAAACCCTTTTGAGCCTTTAGCCTATTTTCTTTGACAAACCTCGTATGTAAGCCTAATCCATTTTTTTCAAGACCATAATTTGATCCAAATTCCTAAGTGTTTTAAAGTGTAAAGTCATGTGATAAAATAAGAGGAAATTGGGTGAGTATGATGCTTTAGAATGCATTGGTGCTTGAATGAGTTATGAAAAAGAAAGTGCTATCATAAGAGGTATGTCATCAAAAGAAAAAGGAAAGAAAAACTGAAAAGTTAGTTATGTTTAAAATTGAAAAACAAAAGAGGAGAAAAAGAGTGGTAGAATAAAAGAAAGTAGAAAGGTTGCTTGAAAGAAAAAGTGTTAATGATAGAATGTGATGTATTAAAGCGCTTAGGAACATAGTCACTATTTCTAGCCAAAATAGTCCTACCCGTCCCTTAGCCTACATTACAACCATCAAAAGACCTACTTGATCCTAAGCTTAGCATTCTGACATTTAGTAAAGTATTACATTAAGGGCAAGCCTATGGTCATCAGTGGCTACATATGAATTCTTTGTGAGAGTGAGAGCAAGGACATTTTGATACCCATGTTTGAAAAATATGCTATACTTGTGAGTGATTATGGGTACTATAGTGTGAGACACACATGGTTGATGAGTTTTGGGTAGTTATATATGATTCCTTGTACCTTAACATTGGCATACGAGTTGATCACCATCACGATTCTATGCTAGAGGTTAAATTGTTTCTACCTATAATCGAAAAGCTACTCTTTGTTGATAATTGTTGTGCTTGTCTTGAAAAATGTTTTATGTTATTGCTGTGAAACCCTAAGTTGATGTTTAGAAGGACATGGTATTTCGTTCGAGGACGAACAAAGCTTCAAGTGTGGGGTGTTGATGATAGGCGAATTTACACGCCTATATCAATATATTTTGCCCATATTTTAGCCTAGTTTTGAGAACAAAGTATATATTTCATGCACTTTTAGTCCTTTTTCCTGTAAATGAGCTAACGAACATGATTAGTAAAGTTTCAGGTATAAATGATGCAGAATTCAGCATTTTATGGCTTACTTGACGCAAAAGAGAGCTCACGAAGGAAGGGAAGGGAGTTTACACGCCTAAGGACCAAAACTGCTGCATGGAAAACCTGTCCCAGGCTAAAATAACATTTCTGAAGACTTTGGGGATTTGCAGTAACTTAGTTGGATTTGGACAATGATACATTAACCTAGTACAATTGGGTTATGTATTTCATTAGTTTATTTGGATTATGATAATGTTACATTAACCTAGTACAATTGGGTTAAGTATTACATTAGCCTAGTAGGATTTGGTTAGATATTTTATTTATCTAGTAGGATTAGGATATGGGTATTATAAATACCCTATCATGCTAGAGATTTTTAATGAGGAAGAAAGAGGAGAGAAAGAGGGAGAACACAATACTTTCTTCCATCCCTCTCATCTTCCACTACAAACAATTCTACAACTCTTCTAATTCTTCCATTAATTCTATTTTTCTTCTTCTACTCTTCTATTCTTAAATTCCACAACAAGAGAATCGTTACTTTTCCTAGGAATTCACGCCTCACGCCTACCACCTAAGCTACACAAAATTACTCAATCTTGTGGTATAACAACAATGTCAATCGTGATCTCCTTCGCATTCATGGGTAACTAAACTTCTCTGTTGGGGTTATGGAAGCCGTATGAGATACTATCTATTGCTGTGAGGTTGTGAGTTCACGACACGTATGCTGCTTATATCATTATTCTCTTCATCTTAGTATACATTCTTTGTGGTTGCAAATGCAAGAATACGCCAGTATAACATTTAACTTGTTCGAAAGAAAGGTTATTTGTCTGGAAAAGAGATAATGTCAAGGTAGTAGGGTCACCCCCTAAAATTCCCTACTAAAAAGCTAGTGCCGTAACTGGACTAACCTCTTGGAGAATTCATACCGTTAGACACGCTTTAAGCTAGAAAGAGTTAAAGTGAAATAATCCTCGAATAGGTCGAAAGACGCCTGGATTTACCATCGAATACAATTCTCTATAAGCAGTTGCAGATCAGAATGCTACACACTCATAGCCAGTAGAGACATATACCTCAGAAGGTGGACATAACCCCAACGCCTCAATTCTCATTGTTTACAACTTACGTAACAATATTTCTCTTTTACTTTGCTATTTTCAGCTTTTATTTAATTGTTTTGGTGACACATTACAATCCCCCCTTTTTTGCGAGACTTGCACCAAAAGTTTAGTAATTTTGCTTACTTGTTGGCCAAGCTATTCCCTGTGGGATCGACACCCAACCCAGGTTGGGTTCTATATTTGCTAACGACCGCTTTACACTCCTACGAGAGCTGTAGATTGAGCGTTATCATAGACACAGGTAAGTGGAGTTCACTCTAGGATCCATTGAATAGGAGATAAAGGTATCCTGACAAAATCTAACAATGGGGGGCCTAGAGTGTCCCAAAACTTGTGGTACATGAACGGATGAAGCCTATTAGGGCCAGGGGCTTTGTCAGGCTTGAAGGAGAAAACTTCTCTCTTGACCTCCTCCTGAGAAGGGATAACTTGGAGTAGGTTATGCACATAGGAGTTGATGGATCCCTCAGATGAGGGATTGGATTGAGTCTTGGAATACCCCAGGGTGTGATCAGTGGTGTAGAGTTTAGAATAATAATTGGAGACAGTAGACTCAATATATTTTTGGTGATAGTGCCAGGATCCACTCTCATCCATTATAAAATTGATTTTATTTCTCCTCCTTCTATTCAGGGTGGAGGTATGGAAAAATTTAGTATTTGAATCACCCTGGAGGAACCAAGAAATTCTTGATTTTAATTTCCAGAATTCAGACTCCAAGTTGAGAATATTATTGAAGTCCTTCAGGAGGGTTTGTTCTAGCCCTTGGAGGAAGTGACTAGTGGGATAGTTTGGGGATTTCTGAATACTAGCCAACCTTGCAAGCAAATGTGTTTTCTTTTTGAAAATATCCCCAAAGATGTGTTTATTCCAAGATCTGTCCTTGTTTTCAAAGTTAGAAGTGGCTGAGGTAATATAAGTACAGTTATAAAAGGAGTCTTTGATGAGGTTGGGGAAGTCCTGGTGACTTAACCACATAGATTTCACTGTGAAAGGCTTATTCTCAATGGTAGGAGTGGTTGCCGAAGTTGAGGAATAGGAGGGAATGGTCAGAGTGGGTTCAGGGAAGGTGAGTAATGGTGGCTTCAGGGTAGGAGTGGGTCCATTAGTTATTTGCAAGGCATCTGTCTAGTCTTTCTAGAATGAGCCCCTTTCTATTTCTGTATCTCATGTTAGACCAGGTGTATTTACTCCCTCTAAAACCGAGATCAATAAGGTTACAATAATTGAGGCAATTCATGAACATGTTGATTCTATTGAAGTTAACTTTTGAGCCTCCAAATTTCTCCAAGGCTTTAAGCACTTCATTGAAATCCCCTTCAACTAACCAACTCTTACCCTCAGGGGTAATATATATGTCAGAGAAGGTTGCTAATTGCTCTCAAAGGTTAATCCTAGAGGTAAGGTCTATACTAGCATAGATAATGCTAATGAACCAGGATATAGGAGGAGAACTAACCTTGACTTGGGCATTGATAGACTAAGTAGTGATGGAGACAATGGAGATGGAGATGGAGTCATCCCTCCACATGATGACTATACCTCCTGAGTTACCAGAAGCTTTAGATTGGATGTAGCTATGAAAACCCAGGTCCTCACAAAGATCCTGATGGTTAGACATCTTGGTTTCCAAGAGGGCAAGGATGCAAAGGTGATGGATATTGATCATTGCCTTGAAATGCTTCCTAAACTCAATATTTTTGGCTCCTCTAATATTCCATAATATACAGTTCTTCATTTTGGAGTGCAGGGGATGGGGATGTTATACCACATTCACCTTGTCCTTCCCCTTGGGGTTAGAGGTGAGAGATAAAGTTGAGGCCTTTCTCTTATTGTTTAAAGGGGTCAGGGTAACCCTGGGAGTCTCATTTGTTGGGATGTTCACTATATGTGAACTTACTCCCAGTTCCCCTAGCCCCAGTGGGATCAGGATGGTCACTATCTCCTGGACTGGGTCTAAGAAGTCGAGAGTTAGGGTTTCGACCATGTTTAGAACCTCTGTTCTTGGTACTCTTAGCAATGACAGGAATTCTTCCAACTTTTTGTTAGATTCTTTTAGTGCCTCAAGGGCGTTTACACTCTCTATTCTCTCCAGCGTTAGGTGTGGAGAGATTGAGGGCACAGGAAAAAGGGGTGGGATAACTTGGGGTGCCTCCGATGGGGGGCAAGGGATGGTCCCAGGAGCATCAGAGCAGGGTTGACCTGGAAGAAAGGGTAGGCTCAGGCTCATTTCATTCATAATACTGGAGAGGGACTCTGTGCTTAGCTCCTCTTAGAGAGGAGAGTTGATTACTTGGAATAGTGTGGCCATCCAGACATTGGGTCCATAAGTTTGTAACCCCTGGTTCAGGCTCTCCATTATTAGTTGATCCAGATATTGAGGGTCCTGGATGAGTATGGTGATTTATCTTCCCTCTCATTCCAGGTAGATTGGGACTGTCTGGTTGGTTAGACAAATTTACAGCCAGGAGGTTGGTTAGTGATCCGGTGCTAGAGGGACTGTTGTGATGGTTATCTTAGAATTATGGTTGTCCATGGTTATTTTCTAGAATGCTCTTATTCGTGCATTCCTCCATATATAAGGGGTGGTGAGAAGTGTCTGAGGAAAGCTAAGGCGTTTAGCCTTTGGGAAGACAACTAGCATTTAATGTTGTGTTTGAACTGAGGCTGCCTTCCATCAAATCACAGGGGTAAATGCAAGAGTTTCCCATCGTCATGCCAGTAGGCTTATCATTGCCTATGTCCAGCTCAGCTTTGGGGGACCCACAAAGGTGGGCCTCTTTTATTTCAGTATCTTTGTTTAGAAGAGGGGGGACAATTAAATTTTAGGGGTAATCAGAAGCGAGTTAGGCCTTTGGATTGTCCCAAGTGGCCCAATTGGGGCACTAGAACTGGTCCTCTGCATGCCAGCTGTTTTTTCTTTCCCTTTGTTGGGAGCTAATTGGGCATGGTTAGACACTTGGCCCATGTCCCTTTTAGTACCCGTATTGGGTTTTGAGGGTTGTTAATGGTTCAACCCAAGGGAGGTGGAAGAAGAGGCGGTGGGCCTAGCTGACCCGTTCAGCGTAGGGTAAGGGTACTTACCTGGAGCCTCCGCCTGGGCTTTTATTTTTCCGGCGTTCAATCCCTTCGTGTGGGGTTGGGATTTTGTTCCTTGTTTATTTTCCTTGGCATAAGTTATTGTTTGCCATTCTGATTGGTTCCCTTTCGATGGTAGCTTGGATTCAATTGGGGTATTTGTAAAGTCCTCATCTTTACTTGTGGTAGCTTCAGCCGATTTGAGATTATGCAGGGGGAAGGAATAGCCACTCATCGTGTGCCCCAATCTTCCATAATTCTTACAGAGAAAGACCTCTCCCTCGTAAAAACTTTGTTGTTCGTGATGATTTATAGTGATGGTGGGCGTCACCGGTTCATCTAGGGGAAGTTGGACACAGATTCTAGCGTATCTGCCTCTCAGAGCTGCTGAGGTGCATGCATCAACCTTTAGCAGGGTTCCAATTTCTAAGCCAATTTTATGACGTATAACAGCGTCATAGAGTTCTGTGGGCAGGTGTGGGAGCCTGATCCAGATCGCCGTAGAATTGATGTTTGAGTAACTTGGTACAAAATTTGGTTCACAACTTCTTATCGATAGGTAACTAACTGCCTGCTATAAACCATGGGCCACCCTGGAGAATGCGTGATTGTCTTTTCAAGGTAGTGAGTTTGGCTGTGTAGAATCCCAATCCAAGACCTATGAGGCAAAGGGTTTTTGAAAGTTGCCACAGATCATCGAGTTTTCTTTTTAGGTATTGGAAATTGAAGTTTCCTTTTACTGGCTTGATGATAATTGAGTAAATCCAAGGAGTATAGAGGTGTAGCTTGTCTTCCTCGGATAATAGGATCCCCTTGGCTTCAAATCTTTCTTTTGTTCCTAGGTCGCAGTCCCGGTTGGTTGAGGGAGTTTAATTTCCCTGCGGCAACATCTTTATACGAGAGGATAGGATCTTCTATGAGAATTTCTCTGGCAGGGTTGTTTCTCGGTGGATTTGGTAACAGAGGAAGTGTTAGAGTTTCATCCATGGTGGATGGAAACTTGAGACTAGGGAGAAGGGAGAGGCGAAGGAAAGAGAACGGGTCCCTTAGCTGCCTTTTAATCCTGAAAAAAAATGCCCCAAAATGGATTATTTCAGCTAATTAACTTAAAATCGGGCTATTTAAATTGTAAATAACTCTGATAGGCTGACATTTTGTATAATTATTCCTAAAATAAATGTTCTATACGAATGGACCAAACTTCAACATCGCATTTTTATTAGTTTGTTGCACAATATGTATACACCATGCTAAATTACCTAGCTAAATTTAGTTGTGTTACTTTTTTTGTCCATCTTTATTTGTTGATATTTGACTTAACATATCACTTAGGGCTTGTTTGGAAAGTCACTTTGAAAATTAAATTTGGTGTGATTGAGTGTAATTATACAATTTGAAATTTTTTCTTTTTTATTGATAAGATAATTACTTGGTTAGCAGGTAATTGGGCGTAACTGGAAGAGGGTAATTACACTCTTCAATTGGAAGGTTACTTTTAATTTCTTTCTTTTATTTTTATTTCTTTTTTTAATTTATTTTTTATTTCTATTACTTTAAATTCTTTTTATATTTTATTATTCTAATACTTTTTAGAATATATTATTTATTTTATATTATTTATATTTTATTTCCTTCTTTTTTAAAATATTTATTTCTTGTGATTTCATGCAATTATACGTATTATTTATTTTTGTTTATTTTTTTCATTCAACATATTTTTGTTAATATTTTTATTTTTAAATTAAATTAGAATTCGTTGATGAATAAGATTATAGACTTAGATTTTCCTTTTCTTTTGAATTATATTTATGTATGTTATGTTAACGTTTGACATAAAAGTATTGTGTTAATTTTTTTCCTTTTGAATTTTGAACTTATGCTATATTTTTTTTTCTAATTTATTTTCTTTAGTAGTATTGATTTGATATTTCACACTACAACTCATTCTTTTTTTTTTTCAACTAGAATTGATAGATTATCTTTTCATAATATGTTTTAACAATTTTATGAAATTATTATAATATTATTTGTTTCAAACATGCATTTCATGATGTATTTAAAAATCATGTACGTTTAGTATTTATGATTAATTTAATTAAAATATATTAATTTAAAAAATATATATCAATTAATTTTATAACGTTAGTTAAGAGCATATGTTTATTAATTAATATATTTTCAAAAGACAATATATATCTTAAATATCTAATTTACTATCATTTACAAAGGCCTTATTTTTTAAATATTTATTTTTAACTTTTGACAATTAACTTTTGTTTTTAAGATTTAATATAAAATAACGTGATTACACTTGGGCAATCAAATAATACACTTTTAATCACATTATGACAAATAAATAAATTATCGTAATTAGTAGGTTGTATAATTACTATCCTATTAATTACACCAGTTTCAATTATCATGTGACTTTTCAGACCCTCAAGAAACAATAGAAAAAATAAATTCACTATAACACCCTTATTAACTACTTCCTCCGTTTTATTTTAGTTGACCCCTACTGATTTGACACACCTTTTAAGAAATTGTTTAATAGAGATTTACTTTACTAAAATAACCCTATTAATTATACGTTGAAAATATGAATTAGAGTAAATACATTTTGTTTAATCATTTAATGTTGAGAGTAATATTGGAAGAACATAATAAAATCATCTTGATTTCATTAAAAGAACAACTAAACTGAAACAAATATTTTTAGAAAGAGGATCAACTAAAATGAAACGGAGGGAGTACAAGTCATTTAAGTGTTGAAAAGTGAAGGTGGTATTTACCACCCTTAGTATTAAATTTATCCATGTTATTAAATACAATATCCACTTCTTAATATTTAAATGACTTGTAATTGATGAGAGTGATATAGTAAAATTCTTCTATAGTAAAATCTATCTATTCAAATAAGATTTCCTCCTATCACTTTTACTGGTAAACTAAAATTTTAAGTAAAAGTAAACAGGGAGGTAATTGGTAATCCCAACTTCAATGTGCCAGAAGTTTCTCCCAAAAGTAGCACAGCCTTCCGTTACCCACAAATATATACGTTAGCACGAAATAAATTATAAATATGAATATTGGAAAAGGAAATGAAACGACACAAAACTTCCTTTTCTTTTTATTACTTCTTTTTATTTCAAAATAAGTGATATTTTATTTTTTATCTATGTTAAAATAAGTAGTATTTTACAAAAAAAAAAAAAAAAAAAAATCAACTTACAATTTACCTTTACAGAATTATTTTTTCATGATATTTGATTAAACATCAATAAAAAAATATTGAAAGTATTTTCACATGGTGGAGTTGATAGAGTGTACGTAATTTATAACACTAGTTCAGAAATCAGGTAAAAAGGCTTGAATACCCAAAATTCAAGAAAACTAAAATAAAAAGAGGTAAAAAGGTAAAATCTACTTTATCTCAATTTTACCTGTTCACTATTTGAAAATATTTTTTTATTTTTAACTTATCAAAAAAAATTAATATTTTATTTTTAGTATTAATTACTTATTCTCTAAATTACTTTTTAAGATATAATACTGGTCGCCTGTTTGGCCATGTGAGATGAAATCATGATATGAAATCATATGAGATGAAGTTGGAGTTTTGTTTGGACATGCAATTTGAGATTTCAAGTTGTATTTCTTTTTATAAATTAAAAAAAAAATCATAAGTTGAAAATTATTAAAATTTTCTTTATAGAATCTTATCAAATAAGCAAAAGTTCATAATAAAGTATAATACACTATCGCAAATTATTCTAAAAAAAAAATATTTATTGATCAAATGATAAATTTAGTGAATAATAAATGATAAAGTAGGAGTTAATTTGAAGTAATAATAAATTTTATAAGCGTTTGGCCATGAAAATAAAAAATATTTGAAGTTGAAGTTGGAGTCGGTTGTGTTTGATCATATCTTTTTGAAGAGATTTTTAAACTATAAAGGTGAAGTTAAAATTAGAAAAACGTGAAAACAAGTTTCGACTTATTTTCACTTTTCAAATAGACCTTCAAGCTGTCTTTCGAGTTTTTATGGACAAACATCATTTTTAAAATAAAAAGTTTTTTCGAAAAAAAAAGTGAACATTCCTCATGATCAAACGGAGCTATATGTTGGTGAGAGTAATAGTTAAATGAGATACAAATAGTTTAAAGATTAGTAAAAGTAATAATATGAACTATAAATTTTATTTACACATGAAATAAATGATTTATAAATATAAATTGTGCAGTTCTTTTTACAAAATATAAATTTGTGGGTTAAATTTTTTATTTTAAAAATCTCAAATCATGATTTGAAATTCTCAAATCATGTTTTTTTTTTGGAGAATTTGAGATTTCATGTCATGATATGAAATCGCATGATGAAATATTAATTTCATCTCATAATTTTATATCATAAACATAAAATCGCAAGTGAAAATGCTTACTAAATGTCAATTAATATGCGTAGTATGGTATAATATTTAGAGAGTTGCTAAATAGCCACAATAATTTGACACAAAAATGACCACAAATGTAAAAAGTCTATAGTGTCCTTTTTTGGATTCTGCATTTGTTTTTTCAACACTTTTTCGTCTAAAATAAAGCTAAGTTTTTCCTATTTTCAAACATTTTTTTTGAATTATTAAAACACAAATTCTTTGGTTGCTAAGGAAGATGAAAAGTCTCTTTGGGTATTTCTTTTTCTTCTGTATAGTACTAGAGGTGCATGATCAGTATCAGCATGGGCCCAAAATAACATTTTAGATATTTTTAAGCACCAAAATTCGATACATATGAGATGCAAATATAAATGTACATTGACTTAAAATGATAACTTTTTATATAATAACTATTTGATGGTACTTTCTGAGGAGTGAAGTTTTACAAGATAGTTTTCTTCCACATGATAAGAAAGTGTGATGTGTCGTGTAGTCGATTATTTTAATTGTTGATGATAAGATTGAAACCTGTTACAAATGATGACGAAGATGTAGAATTAGTATTCATAGTATTATCTCATACAAAAACTAGAATAAAAGATACTTCAACTATCAACAAAGTCTTGAATCATCTTCTCAAAGGCAAAACACTTATGAATATAGATACTGAAATGTTTTGAACCATTACTAAGTTAAGAAATTCTTATAGATAAGGTGCACAATATTATCAGATCAAGATATCCAAATACAACAACAGTTAGAATTAAGGTGGCAATGTGAAGAACATTTTCAAGATTAACTATTATGATTTATAATGCCTATTATGTAATTTTCAAATGATATATGTTATACCCTTTGTCTCAATTTGTGTGGTACTGATACAATTTTTGAGAGTTAACTAAATTTTTTTACATATTTTTTAGATATTCAAATTATTAATTATTGTGATCTATAGTACTTAAACCATTATAATAAAATGTCGTTATAATGAGGGAACTTTAATAATTTGACCAGAAGAATGTTTAAAAGATAAAATAAAAAATCACTCAATGCCTAATTGTCAATGATAATATTTAAAAAAAAAATATACTTTATGTGAGATTAGGGTCTATCAAAAACAATACTTTTTTGTTATGTTTTAAACAAGACCCATATTCTCTTTTATTATTTATATACTTTTATAAGTTTATTTTTTTGTATAACTAAAATGGACTAAATCAAAAATTATTTCAGGATATATTTTTAGTTATATTATCATACATCCTAAATTGTATTAAAAAATTATTTTGCATTTATATAGCTAGCTTATATCTATATACTATTTGTTAGTGTCTTGAAATATTTTCAAAGGAAAAATATTACGTATGTTTCTCTAATTTTGAATGATTTTAATTGAAAAATAATAGACAAATTTTTTTAATTAATGTTCAAGATATTTGATTTTAATGTAATACCAAAAAAGATTATAGAAAAATTAAAAGTATTCTTGTAGCTTTTATTTTTAGGTTACAGAAGCTTACGTGCAAAAACTAGGGGGAGTTGATATTTTAGACACTTTTCAAACTTTTGACAAAGAGACACTAGTCACAAATAATTGAAAAAGAGACACCCTAATGATGCCGCAAAAAAAATGTCAATCCTACCAAACAAGTTTAAAAATGTGACTTTAGTCTCACTCCCACTTCAACTCCTATTTTTTAGAAAATACACTTTATTCCCATGTCCAAAAATATAAATATTAGATATATTTTTTTAAAAAAATAAAGCTTCTCAACGAACTCACACCCAACTCGTGTTTCATTATTTTTCAGTAATTCTTTGGTCATTTTTCGATGATTTTTCGTCAATCTTCCGACATTCATCAAAGACTGACATTACCTCCATTGTTTTAAGCCATTTTTTTCATATTTTTATCCCTACATTTTCATTCATTTTCACTCAAAAAGCTTGGCAATCAGTCCCACATTTTGAAATCGATTTTTGATTTAATAGAAACATTTTAACACTCCTTAGCTTGTTCCAAAGCTCTAAGCTGTTGCATTATTTCATGGTCGCCGGAAAAGCAATATCAAGTGTTGTACAAAAATCAGGTAAGAAGAAGACTACTACAGTCTATTAAGTCTAGGATCAGAAACCATTGCTTGGGTCTATTAAATACTATCATCAAAGTATATCATGTCTATTACAGAATATGTAGTTGTTGGTGGAGAATTTTTGAGTGAATGGGAAGAGACTCCTAAATGTTAGATTTGAAAATCCATATCTAAGGAGACAGTGTCACGACTTGATTAACGAGTTATGATGACACCTACTACATCCCGCCAGTAGGTAAGCTAGTATCATAACCTAGAGCTAACGCAATAGGTTAATTCGGTAAGGAATGCCCATCATAGGATAAATTCAATGAAAAAAGTTATAAATAAACAAAATGTTCTAAATAGATAAACAGTCATCATAAGATAACAATCTCCCGACCTGGTAGAGCAAGTACAAGATAATCTAAAGTCAATAATACAAATCAAGAGACTTAGAATATAGTAAATACATCTGTCTCGATACACAAGACTGAATAACAATAAGATAGATGGGAATGGGTGACTCAAAACTCCAAGAGCTAGCCCTATCTTTAAAAGATCAACTCTTCATGAACAACGGTCAACGACGACAACTAGTACTCGGATCTGCACCAAAAAGATACAAAAGAGTAGTATGAGTACCAAAATAATAGATACTCAGTAGGCATCATCGACTAACTGAACTAAATCATGACATAAAACTGATATAATGCAAGATAATCATAACTAAGTCACAGTGCAAAATCGAACATGAATCATCTCCATCATTACTGTACATAATTAGCAAATAAATCAAAATAATAGCAATAATATAACGTAAAGAGATCATACACGAGTAAACATAATTACAAAATTGACTCCCATACGCAAATTGATGCAAAAAAATAAAGAACTCATCACAACATTCCATACTACTGAAGAATACACACAAAGATAGAATAATTTACGCATGCATGATTTACACTAACCATCACCATAATTCAACCATCATCTCACAATTCATCACCACTCGGCATTATACCATCACCTAGCAATTTACCAACAATATTTCACAATCCACTAGTTAGCCATTTGTTTCCTCTAACCGCTAGCATTATTTACCAACTAGCCATCATTTATACACTATTCACTATTTTTATCAACTAGGCATCCTCTAGAATTAGCCAACATAACATTAACCAACATCATTTTTAATATCATGTTTTAACATGGAATATTAGTAATCATCAATCCGTAATTAAATCAGAAATAAATATAATCAAGACTCCGAATCAAATCAGTCATAAATATCAACAAGACTCGTAATTGAACGGTTATAAATATCATCAATACTCAAAATTAAACTGGTCATAAATATCATCAAAACTCAAAATTAAATCAATCATAAATATCAACAAGACTGAAATTGAATTGATCATAAATATCATCAAGACTCAGAATTGAATAGGTCATAAATATCATCAAGAATCAAAATTGAATCGGTCATAAATATCATCAAGACTCAAAATTGAACCGATCATAAATATCATCAAACTCGAAATTGAATCGATCATAAATATCATCAAGATTCAAAATTAAACTGGTCATAAATATCATATCATCATCATAATAGAATCATCAATAGTATAAACAACAACTGAATCAATCCTCAAATTCACCCACATAATGATTAAGTAGTGAAATTTCTCATTATTACCTCACTAGGCCTTTTCAAGGGTCTAATAAGCAGATAGGTTCACCTAAACTAGAATGTCATAGCTTAAGGTGGGTTAAGAGTCCATTCTAATCCTCAAATTTCAACTTAGGCAAATTTCTACCCAAACTTGACTTACGATATCTAATTCAACTCTTAGATGTATAACAAGCCACAACTAGCCCTACAGTAGGAATTCTACTTAAGTACTATCATTAAGTTATTTGAAACTAAAGCAACTTTATTAGAGTAAACAACTAAAGCCATTCCTTCCCTAAGCATGAGTGACAAGGTCACTCTCATCTAACTAGAGTAATTCTAAGCATTCTTATGCTAAACATGAGACATTAAGTTTAAACCATTAAGGTTCAAGCATACAAGCTAAGCATTTCACCATATAGGTCAAAACAATCTAAAAGATCCAACTAACCCCAAGTCTTGCATATCATCAAACCAACACCTAAAACTGTAACAATCAATTTTTTGATGAAATATGTGAATTATGTGTTTTTGTGTGATTTGATTGTTTTACTCTTTCCCGTATTTGCATTATGATATTTCTGAGGTGTGGGGGTGATTGACACATTTTTTGATGCATTTTTCGTACCATTTATGCGATATTGTGGTTTTGATGACTTTGAAAGCCTTATTTTGGACTTATGTGGATATCTTTTAATCCATACGATAGATGGATGAACGAACCATCAGCTCCAGAATATTAATTTTAGGCTAGGTAGGCCTTTGGTTTGGGTCCCGATGCAACCGAGCTCATTTCGACCTATTAGTCGAAAAGTTAAAAATTAAAAATATGGGTGTGGGACCCGACTTCGCCAACACATCTGAAATATCAATTTTAGGATGTTAACATATTTGGTGTGATTTTATGACTTTTAAATCTCATTTCGATCCTCGGTTTGGAAAATCATAATTTCGGGCTTTGGGATCAACTTTGTTAAAATGGTGTTTTTTTGAAAATCCAACTTCGCCAACGCGTACGAAACACCGAATTTAGTATGGTTGCATAGTTCGTTTGCATATATCACATTTCGAATAAATCTCGGACACCCCATCGAAGTCCGGGTTGGGCCTTAAAAAACTGTTGCTATAGCAGATTTTCTGCTATACATAACAGATTTTTCCTCTTTTTGGCCCATTTTGTCCATTCTTTCATCTTGCCTTTCGAGAGTTAAACTCTAAAATAGCGTGGGAGCTTAAAAGTTGAGCTTGTGTGAGTTTGAGAAGCTAGATTAATATTTATTTCTTGATTCTATTACGGATTTAAGGTAATAATTCAATATTTTCTTAGAAATTTCTTCATTAATTTCTCAAAACCCCAAAAATCTTAGAGCTTGATTTTAAATCCCAATTTCCATCCTTTTCACTTGAATAATATTTTTATTTTATAATTACTAGTTTTTCATCAATTTAACCTTCAAAACAACTCTGATTCTTGATTTTAACCCGAATTTCAAAGATTTTACTCGATAAAGCTTAAAAATTGTTTTTTTTTTCAATTTGAACCTCATTTTTTACTCGATTTAACTTGAATTTTAGTTGTAGATTCCTAAAAATATGGGAAACACATTTTTGAAGTAGAGTTCTGATTTTACCCTTCTTTTTCGAAAACCCATTCTGGGGACCTGTTTTGACCCCGAATCAAAAGTAGTCAATATAGGTGCCGTTGGTTTTGTTTTAATGTGTAGATTCAATATTTGATATTTTTAGTAGAGTTAGGGATTGTTCGTGAAAAGTGAGGTCATGGGTTCGAAGTATAGCTGATCGATTTTGTCTTTTGAGGTAGGTTATGACTTAACTATTTCAGCTTGGGCTAGATAGTAAATGATGGTACAAAATGCTTGTTAAGGGTGGGAACTAATCATAAAAAATGGTTACATATGTGTTGTGCCCGTATAGGGCCCATATGTGATATACTTGTCGAAATTATGATATTATGTAATGTGTGTGACTGTGTGGAGTCCCATATGATATTGATAGCCCTGAATACATGTAAATAACTATATTGTGTTGTTAAAATGCCTAAAATGGTACCATTATATTATGATATATTCTTACTTGTTGGTATATGAGGCATGTGAAAATTCATGGATGAAATAGAAGTAATGCATGGATATTGGTTCACGTGGTTGTGGAATTGTAATATTTTGATTGGTTGTGGAAATACATCATATGGATTGGTTATAGAAATACATCATATGCATTGGTTATGGAAATACTCATTTTGAATGGTTGTGAACATTGAATTGTCATTCTCATGTCATCATATGCATTATTTCACTTGTTTGTTTTATTCTTTACAAATACTTGTTGTCATGTAAGTGTACTTGATTTGTGTTTTATGTTATGTATGTGCTTTAGAAATACTAGATATTGGTATCAGATTTTGGATTTATAGACCATCTCGAAGGATCATATTAGAGAAGAGTTATGGATATTGGTGATCTTGAGGCTGTGGTCCAAACTTAAGGCTGTGTGCCAAACTTAAGGCTGTGTGCCAAACTTGAGGTTGTATTCCAAAATCAAGGTTGCATGCCAATCTCATGCATCATCGTCATCATATACATTACACCCACTTTATTATGTTTATGTTGTGCTTGAATTACCATAATGTCTTGTTATCTACCTATTTGTTCTATATCTTGACTTGTTAACGTCTAATTATTCTATCCTTCTTTATCTATATTTGATGATCTTGATTATACATGTCCCCCTTTTGTCTTACTTGTATGTGATATTGTGTATATTTGTATCCCTATCTAGAGTGTTGTGTATTATATGCGGATATTATAGAACTGTTAATGCTAGCGGTGTGGGCAATCGTTGTGAGATATTTTCTGATTGCAGTTGACGTGCCCTTAGTGTATCTTGTATACTTTATTTATTATTTTTCTTGGTTGGACTATGATACCTACTGAGTATAAGTGGACCATACTCACGCCTACTGTGCCCTTTGGGTATAGGTTCAAGATCGAGTGCATCTCAGATTGGTTTATTTCAAGCGCCTTCAGATTTCTTAAGGTAGCGGTCGGACATTCCTACGTCCGAAGTTTATCTCTATCTTTTTTTATTAGTTATGTCTTTATTAGTGTTCGAAGACAAATATTTTCCTTTGTGGTTATTTTTTTGATATATTTGACTCCGAGATTCATTAGTAGCTCTTATACTGTTGACACCAGGTTTTGGGAGTTATGGATGCATGTGTTGATTTTATTCTTTCCACTTTTATTATATCTATGTGGTTCGACTTCATTCTAAAAGACTTACGTTAGAGGCATTCCTGTCTTTTTTCCATTCTGTATCAGTTTGGGTGATAGGCTTACTTGTCAAGATTTGTCGTGATAAGTACCATCATGACCTTTGCATTTTTTGGGTCGTGACAAATTGGTATTAGAGAATCCAGGTTTCATTGGTCTCAAAGTGTAAGAATAGAATGTCTAATAAAGTCTCACAGATCAATACGTAGACGTTCGTATCTATTTTTGAGAGGCAACTGGATGTCTTTAGGAAATTTTCCTTATTATTATTACTTACTGTGTGAAGTTATTTCATACCTTGTATTCAGAGTTGTATTTTACTCTTTTTGTGTGGATATTGTTGCTTATATAGCCTATCAGTTGATAAATGCTACTAGAGTTTGGAAGAGGTAGCTTCTGAGTTGTAGACCCCATAATTATCTTGAGATGACTTGGAATCAGTTTGTTGATGCCTTTTTGGAGAGATTTTTCCATTCTTCTTATGAGATACTTTGTGGGATGAGTTTTATCATTTGGAGTAAGGCTCTCTGATAGTTGTTGAGTATGAGGCACACTTTCATGCCCTATCTAAATATTCCTATGATAGCATTTCCACTGAGTCTCAGAAGGTTTAGAACTTCGTGAAGGTTTTGGATATTTTTCTCTTTAATTTGCTACATCTCAAATGGTTGTGTTTAGGGCTTCTTTTCAGAGTATTGTGGATCATGTTAAGATGACGAAGGATATTTTTAGTGCATTTCAGGTAGGCGCCAAGAAGGTGCGATGTTTTGGTGAGTTCTGGAGTCAAAACTCTTGAGGTAGATATTTTAAAGGTTCTCGTGGATACCATGGTATGCCAGTTTAGGAGGCTGTACAAAGTTTAGGTGGTGGATATTCTAGTTCAGTAGTTCAGGACGGTCGTCAGGGCTTAGTTGTACCTTCTTTGATTGAGACTGGTCGTAGAGGTTTCTATGTGTATGATAAGATTGGCTATATGGCCAGGGATTGTCCATGCTGGGTAATTCAGGCTACTTTTATTTCAACTATAAGAGGCAGGGGTACTACTAGAGGAGCAAAAGGTAGAGATGGTGGAGTCTACGATGGTGGTCGTGGGGATACTCAGCCAGTTAGGGGTTATGGTTAGTGTTATGCTATACCAGTCAGATTTGAGGTAGAGTCTTCTGATGCTGTGTTTACAGGTCTTGTCCCCATTTGTTTCAGACCTGCATCTATGTTATTTGATATCAGATCAATTTTCTCCTATGTGTCTGTGTATTTTGCTTCAAGTTTGATTCTATTAGTGAGCCTCTTGCCATGTCTATTTGTGTATTTGCCCTGATAGGTGATTCTTTAATGGTGGATCGGGTGCACCGATCTTGTGTTATGACCTTTTTCAGGCATGAGACTTTGGTAGACTTTCTTGTGTTAGTATGGTTGATTTTGATGTTATTTTAGGTATGGATTAGTTGGCTACTTATCATGTTGTATTATATTGCTTTGCTAAGACTAGTACTTTAGCTTCATCGGGTGTGCCAAGGATAGCTTGGAAGGGTCACTTTATTTGGGTCCTAAGAGGATTATATCTTATTTTCAGGCTCATAAATTGGTTGCGAGGGGATGTTTATATTACTTAGATCATATTCGTGACACCAGTGATGTATTGCGTCCTTTCTTGGATTCTATCTGTGTTATTCGCGAGTTTATGGATATGTTTCCTATGGACTTGCCTTGTATGCCTCCGAATTGAGATATTGATTTTTCTATTGATGTTGAGCTGGGAACTACGCCCATTTCTATTTCTTCTTATAGGATAGCCCCAAGAGAGTTGAAAAAACTGAAGGATCAGTTGTAGGAGTTATTGGATAAGGGATTTATCCGACCTAGTATTTCACCTTGGGCTGCGCCTACCTTGTTTGTGAAGAAAATGGATGGGTCTATGCGGGTGTGTATTGATTATCGAGAGTTGAATAAGGTGACAATTAAGAATAAGTATCCTCTTTCTCGCATTGATGATTTGTTTGATCAACATTCAGGTGTTGTGGTATTTTTGAAGATTGATTTGAGGTCCAGTTATCACTAGTTAAGGATAAGAGCTTTGGATATTCTGAAGACAACTTTTCAGATTTGATATGGTCATTATGAGTTCTTGGTCATGTCCTTCGAGTTGACCAATACCCCTACCGCATTTATGGAGTTGATGAACTGGGTGTTTCGACTGTATCTTGAATCCTTTGTTATTATATTTATAGATGATATCTTGGTTTATTCCAAGAGTGAGGTTGAGCATGAAGAGCCTTTGTGGATTGTTCTTCAAAAATTGAGGGGTGAGAAGTTGCATGCTAAGTTCTCTAAGTGCGGTTTTGGTTAGAGTCTGTTTCTTTCTTGGGTCATGTGATGACTAAGAAAGGTATTATGGTTGATCCAGCCAAGGTTGCAGTGGTTTGTGATTGGACTACACCTACTTTGCCCACCGAGATTCGGAGTTTTGTTGGCTTGGTAGGTTATTATCAGTGTTTTGTTAAGGATTTTTTCATCCGTTATAGATCCATTGACCAAGTTGACCCAGAATAAGATTTCTTTTCAATGGTCCGATGCTTGTGAGGCGAGCTTTAAAAATCTCAAGGATTTTTTAACTTCAGCTCCTATCTTGACTTTGCCCAAGGAGGGAATGGGTTTTACCGTCTTTTGTGATTCTTCAGGTGTTGGGTTAGGTGTTGTATAGATGCAGAAGGGCAAGGTGATTGCATATGCGTCTCGTTAGTTGAATCCTTATGAGAAGAATTATCCTACGCATGATTCAGAGTTGTGCACCGTTGTTTTTGCCTTGAAGTTGTGGACGCACTACTTGTATGGAGTTCGTTGTGAGATCTTTTTAGATCATTATAGACTTCAGTACTTCTTCACCGAATGAGATCTTAATATGAGGCAAATTTGTTGTCTTGAGTTGCTTAAGGATTATGACTTGACTATTCTCTATCATCCGAGCAAGGCTAATATGGTTGCTGATTCCTTGAGCCGAAAGTTGACTAACATGGGTAGCTTGGGTATCTTTTGACCCTGGAGAGTTCTTTGGCCTTAGAGGTTCAGTCTTTAGCTAACCAGATGGTTAGGCTTGATATTTCAACACCTGGGTATTTTTTGGTATTTGTGAAGGCTAAATCTTCTATGATGGAGCAGATTCAAGCTGATCAGTTTGACGATTTTTAATTAAGGTTAATTTGAGATAAGGTATTGAGTGGGGAGGCTAAGGAAGTCTCACTTAATTCAGATGGAGTTTTGAGGATTAGGGGCCGAGTTTGTGTGTCCAGAGTGGGTGACTGGATTAGGTTGATCTAAGAGGAGGCCCATTATTCTAGATATTCCATCCACATAGGAGTGACTAAGATGTTAGTGATTTAAGACAACACTACTAGTGAGGTGGTATGAGGTGAGATATAGCAAATTTTGTGACTTATTGCCTATATTGTTAGCAGGTGAAGGCCGAGCATATAAGACCTGGTGGATTACTTTAGAGGTTGCCCATTCTCGAGTAGAAGTGGGAACGGATCAGTATGGACATTGTGATTGGTTTTCCTCATACATCTCAAGGTTCTGAGAGTGTTTAAGTCATCATGGATTGATTGACCAAGTCAGCTTATTTTATTCTGGTTCAGGACTCATTCAGTGCGGAGAGGTTGACCCATATCTACATTCGTAAGATTGCGCGTCTTCACGGTGTGTCGGTGTTCATTATTTCAGATCGGGGTCTTGTGGTCACATCTCACTTTTGGAAGACTTTTCAGAGTGAGTTGAGTACTCGGGTGGATATTAGTACAAAGTTTTACCCCCATACTGATGGATAGTTTGAGCGGACTATTTAGGTTTTGAATGATATGCTCCACGCTTGTGTGATGGATTTTAGTGCCCAGTGGGAGCAGCATTAGGCTTTAGCAGAGTTTGCATATAATAATAGCTCTCGTGTTGATATGGCTCCTATTGAGGCATTGTATGGTAGGCGTTGTCTCTACCTAGTGGGTTGGTTTGATGTTTCAGAGGTGATATCTCAAAGAACGGACTTGATTCATGAGTCTTTGGACAAATTCCAGATCATTCAGGATAGACTTAGAGCGGCCCAAAGTAGGTAAACGTGTTATGCTTATCGTAGACTTCATTCCTTGAGATTTGGTGTTAGGGATCATTTTTTCCTTCGAGTCTCACTCATGAAGGGTGTGATAAGGTTTGGGGGAAGGGGCAAGCTTAGCCCTAGCTATATTGGTCCATTTAAGATTCTTCGGACTATTGGTGATGTGGCTTATGAGTTGGTTTTTCCCCCTGATCTATCAGTTACTCATTCAGTTTTTCATGTTTTATGCTTCCCCGATACATTTTGGATGAGTCTCATGTTATAAGTTGGGAGTTAGTCCGATTAGATAAACGACTGTCTTTATTGAGGAGTCGGTCTCCAAGGGATATTAGGCAATTGCGCTCTAGAGTTATCCCTATGGTTAAGGTTCAGTGGCGATATCGACCTATAGATGAGGCTACTTGGGAGGTTAAGTCTGATATGCATAATTTCTATCCCCAGCTCTTCAATTCAGGTATTTCTTTATCTTAGTTCGAAGATGAACTAAATTTTTAGTGGTGGATTATGGAACGATTAACTTTTTGATGAAATATATGAATTTTGTGTTTCTGTATGATTTGACTATTTTACCCCTCCACATAGTTGCATTATGGTATTTCTGAGGTGTGGGGGTGATTGGTATGGTTTTTGATGCATTTTAGTACCATTTATGCAATATTATTCTTTTTGATAGCTTTGGGAGCCTTATTTTGGACTTATGTGGATATCTTTTGATTCATACAACGGATTAATGAACGAACTGCATCAGCAGCTTCAGAATATCGATTTTAGGCTAGGTAGGCCTTTGGTTTGGTTCTCAGTGCACCCGAGCCCATTTCGACCCATTGGCCGAAAAGTTGAAAAATTGGAAATATGGGTGTGGGACCCACATTTGATTAAAACAACTTCGGATGAAAAATACGACTTCTCCAACAGATTCAAAATGTCCTTTTTAAGGTGTCAACATTTTTTGTGTGATTTTATGACTTAAATCTTATTTCGACCCTTGGTTTGGAAAATTATAATTGGGGGTTTTAGGGGTCAACTTTATGAAAATGATATATTTTTTTAAAATTTGACTTCGCCAACGCGTCCGAAACATCGAATTTAGTGTGGTTGCATAGTCCGTTTGCTTATATCAGACTCCGAATGAATAGCAAACACCCCATCGAAGTCTGGGTTGGGCCTTAAAAAAACTGTTGTTATAGAGATTTTTTCCCTTTTTGGCTCATTTTGTCCATTCTTTCATCTTGCCTTTTAAGAGTTAAATCCTATAATAGTGTGGGAGCTTAAAAGTTGAGCTTGTGGGAGTTTGGGAAGCTAGATTAACATCTATTTCTTGATTCTATTACGGATTTAAGGTAAGAATTCAACATTTTCTTAGTAATTTCTTGATTAATTTCTCAAAACCCCAAAAATCTTAGGGCTTCATTTTAAACCTCAATTTCATTCCTTTTCACTTGAATAACGTTTTTATCTTATAATTACTAGTTTTTCATCAATTTAACCTTCAAAACAACTCTAATTCTTGATTTTAACCCGGATTTCAAAGATTTTACCAGGTAAAGCTTAAAAATAATTTTTCTTCAATTTGAACCTCGTTTTTTACTCGATTTGACTTAGATTTTCAGATATAGATTCCTAAAACATAAAGAACAAGTTTTTGAAGTAAAGCTCTGATTTTGTCCTTCTTTTTTGAAAATCCATTAGGGTCCTTTTTGACCCCGAACCAAAAGTAGTCAATATAGGTGTCGTTGGTTTTGTTTTGATGAGTAGATTCCATATTTTTTTTTAGTGGAGTTCGGTATTTTTCGTGAAAATTAAGGTAGGGGGTTCAAATTGTAGTTGATCGATTTCAACTTTTGAGGTAGGTTATGACTTAACTATTTTAGACAGGGATGGGTAGGTCCCCTTTTTGTCTTACTTATATGTGATATTGTGTATATGTGTATCCCTATGTAGTGTGTTGTGTATTATATGCGGTTATTGTAGAACTATTAGTGCAAGAGGTGTGGGAAATCATTGTGGGACATTTTCTGATTGCAGGTGACGTGCCCTTAGTGTATATTTTGTATACTTCATCTACTACTTTTCTTTATCGGCCTATGATACCTACTGAGTACAAGTGGACCGTACTCATGCATACTACGCCATTTGGGTGAAGTTCCTAGCTCAAGTGCCTCTCAGATTGGTTGATTTCGAGCGGCCAAAGATTTCTCAAGGTTACGGTTGGACTTGCATACGTCCGAAGTTCACCTCTATCTTTCTTTATTAGTTATGGATTTATTAGTGTTCGGAGACAGATATTTTCCTTTGTGGTTATTTTTCTGATGTATTTGACTCCAGGATTGCATTAGTAGTTCTTATACTGTTGACACTAGGTTTTGGGAGTTATGGATGCATGTGTTGATTTTATTCATTCCGTTTTTATTATATCTATGTGGTTCGGCATAGTTCTAAAAGCCTTACCTTGGGGGCATTCTTGTTTTTTTAACATTGTGTATTATTTTTGTTGATAGGCTTACGTGTCAAGGTTTGCTGCGACAAGGGCTATCATGACCTTTGTATTTTTTGGGTTGTGACAAAAACCTCTCCCACTCCAACAAGATATCTTAATTATACTATTATATAGCTCATTTTATCAAGGGATAAACCAAATCTAACCTACCTCGATTCTAAAGAATGCTCAACAATCTGCTAAACCTTTGCTTTCCCATTCCGAGAAGCCTCTTCATGATGTCAAGCTATCAAAAACACATTCCATATATCAATGCGAGAATATCGATACGCATATTGCACCACTGTGCTTTAGATTCAAAAATTATGCCAAAACCCCATGTGGGTTTCACTCACTGAAAAAAACATCTTGAGACCAACCTAACATGAAATCAAGCTCATGGAGTTAAAAACCCCAAAAATGAATGAAAACCAATCTAAGTTTGGGCTAAAATCAATCCCTAAGGGATTTAGGGCTTTTTTAGAAAATTCAAGAAATTCAAGCATGAATTTGGATTCTTACCTTAAATCCGATGATACTCGCAAAAATATATGTTAATCAGGCTCCCAAGTCACCCCAAGACTCAATTTCAAAGTCATCACACCCGTTTAGGGTTTTAGTCTCTCAAAGATAAGTGGAAAATGGCCAAAACACGGCCTAAAGGATCATTTTATACCTATGCCAAGTGTTCAGGTGTTGCAATCGCACATGACAGGTTGCAAGTACACACTGGAATTCAGGAGGAGATGTTGCGATCACAACCCTTTCTCTGTGTGATCGCAATACCTCTGCACATGAGGTGCGATCAAGGACATATACTAGATGACAACTGAAGTTGAAACTTGGAAAATTTCCAAGTTTTCGCTAAGGCCTCGGGATTCATTCGGAATCTAAAATATACAAATGAACTATGTAATCATACTAAATTAGACGTTACAGACTCAATGGCAATCTTAGATTTTCCATCTGAGGTCATTTCGAGTAAATATGGATCCCACACTCATATTTCTAATTTTCCAACTTTTTGACAAATAGGTCGAAATGAGCTCGAGTGCATCGAGACCGTAACCAAAGGTCCATCTAGACTCAGATCGATATTCCAGAGCTGTTGGTGCAGTCAGAATTTGAATTCGAGATTGTTTTACTAAAGTTTTTGCCCACTAATCATTTGGAACCAACGAAGACTTCTAAAAAAGAAATTGCCTCTAAACACCAAACTAACAGCCCGATAACCGAACTATCAGTTCCAGCAAGTCATAAATGACTTAATAAAGCTATGGAAAAGATCTAACAATGAAAATAAGCAAAAATATAGAGAATAACCTGAAGGGTCGTTACAATATCCACTACTAAGGGGAATTTGAATACTACTACACTTATTTCATTTTGTTAAACTAAAACCATTAATTTGTGAACTGAATCAAATCCCCCTATTTATTTTACGGAAACAAACTATTAAACAAACTATTAAAAGTCAGAGAAATAGCAAGCTAGGGTTATGTCCACCTTGTAGTTTTCAATACTTACCAACTATGGGCTTTATGAATTCATACATGCATCGTGCTTACATAGAAACGTATTGTATTTAATAACATCATCCTAGTGTTTCTCAACCATCAACGACTAATTACTTCAATTCGCTCAAATCAAAAGTGTTCACCAAAAACAACACGAAATCTCCAAGTAGTTAATCCTGCTAAGGCATTAACTTAAAAAATAGGGGTTGGTAATCCTATTTTCTTGTCACTACTCTCTTTTCCAAACAACAACCTTTCGTTCGAACAAGTTACGTTTTAAGGCATATCCTCTATGTTTGCAACCACGAGAATTCAAGATTAAGCAAAGAGAGGATGATATAAACAAGTCAATGCATAATGAATTCAAAACCCAAAGTGATAGATTGTATGCTACAAGGCTTCCATAACCCTAACTAATAAACTTAGATACTCATGAATAAAACGAAAATCACCATAGAAATATTCATCATACCAAAAACTAGAAGACAATCTTGGTGTGCGAATAGTGAAAACAAGAGAGAAAAACGTTTGTCTCTCTCTCCTCAAGCTAAGCCGTCTTTCTCCTCTCTCAGAATAATACAAAATAATGAATAAAAATTCAGCATTAAGCCTTTTAATAATCTTCTCTCATAATTGCCTTCTAAGTCCCTAAACTAATTATAAATGACAAACTAGTCTTGGACATAGTTTCTAGGCGCCACATTTGGTCCAGATTGCTACTCTCTCTTGTGTCATATGCCATCCACATTCCATAGTCCCATAATGTCTTCATCTACCTCATTAATACCTGAAATCATGCTAATCACATCGGTTAGCTCAATTACATAGAAGTAGAGTAAAAACATAAGAAACTAGGAACTCTGTTCTCTAAACATAGCTAAAATATGGATAAGTTATGGTGCTTAGGCGTATAAATACACCCAAGATCACCACCCCACACTTAAATCTTTGTTCGTTCTCGAACAACATATCCATTTATACATACTACACAAGCCTTAGAACCCACAAAGGAAGACAAGATGCTCAAATAAGCTCACACAACAATTATGAGCAAGAAGTAGATTCAGGAATCATTACTAGAGACAACCTACCCTCAAGAATAGACTCATTAAGTTGGCAATTTCATGCATATTGTTTAATAAAAGAAATCATATAAATTACCCGACCTTCATCAACCATGTGCCCGCACAACAAGAAAGTTACCCATAATCACTCACAATCATGTAATTTCTAACAAAATGGGTACAAGAATCAAGTTGCGCTCACTCTCACAAAGAATTCTGAAATTACAATTGATGACCATATGCTTTCCCTTAGTGTAATACTCCACTAATATCAGAATGCTAAGATTAGAATCAAATAGGTCTTTTACGGGTTGTAATGCAGGCTAAAGGATGGGTAGGAACTATTTTGGCCAAAAATAGTGACTATCTTCCCTAAGCGCTTTAATACACTACATTATGCAATTAAAACCAATCTCTAACAACCAATTTCCACTTCTGCTATCTTCACAGATTTTCTTTTCACCCCAACTCGTTAAGCTTAATTAATAACACTATAGTGGGAGTATGCAACCCTTTTAATTTTTTTTCTTTTTTTGCACCCATTTCATGTTACACACCCCTATAATAGCCACCCTTAACTTAAGTGATTTGCCTTAGTTGAGGTGCACAATGTCCAAGAAGGACCAGGGCCAAAACAGGTTCATTGTAACATGTCCGGGATAAAATTTGGAACTTTTTCAATAATTTTTTTTTGCTACTCCCAACCACATCAATTTTACACGCCAATAACTAGACTTTGGGGCATCAATTTAACCTTTTTCCTCTAATTGCCAAACTCCTAAATCAAATTGATTTTACATTAAAGCGCTTAGTAGCTTTTGGATCAAATTACGGTCTATTAAAGAACGGAATAGGCTACATATGAGGCTAACAAAAGAACAAGCTAAAGGCTCAATGGGGCTAGCTAAGATAATGTACAAAGGTAGGTCAAAAGAAGGTATGAACAATGGCTATCAAAGAAATGCCTAAATCATCTCCTAAACTCACAATCTTTATTTCGCTTTGCACACATACCAGGCAAGTTCTAGCATCAGTTGTAATAGGAGATATACAACAGTCTTACACACTCATGGAGCATGGTCAACTCAATTAGGAGCATTATAGATTCTTGACCCAACAATTGCATAAATTTAAATAAAACCGACAATCACAACAAGAGTCACAACTAGAGCCTAGGTGTTTCAAACGTAATGATCCATCACATAGTTATGTTATAATGTCATGTGACCCACAAGAACAGTTACATGTAATTAAATGACTAATTTTCTCTTAAGACGGTCGTCATCCATCCATCATCGAGAAAAGCACCTAATTATGACTACATAACTAACAAAATAAACAAAATAATTAATCCTATCACAGAAGAATGCTAAGGAGAAGGTCCTATTTTCTTACAAAACAAGTAGCAAAGTATCCAGCCACCCCACACTTAAGCTCAACACTGTCCCCAGTGCAAATAACAAGATAAAGAACCTGGCTAGTAGTACTCCTTATCCATATTCGGAGTCATGCCACCTGCATGGAGATCATCATTGGAGCCATTTTTCCTGTATTCATCCTATCTTCCATGTCAACCACACATAATGAAACTAACTATAATTAAGATGGAGATGGTGAAGTCACCACCCCACACTTAATTTGTTAGTATCAACCAATTAAGTGTTTTTATCGGGTACTCAAACTTCACCGACATACACTTTGACATAGTGCATCAACATTAGTCACAATACAATTCATTCACTTCAATTCCCTCAATTCTATTTCAATGAAGCACTTTTTGAAAAGAATCATGCTCTACACTTTCATCCATACAAAATATACAAAACACCTTCACTTTCACAACATCGCCATGGCAAGAATTTAATTCGTAATCCTTAAGAAATCAATTAACAATAACATAGAGTCACAATAACTGAGGATTAAGAAAGTAAAACTTACCTTGAAGATGGAAGATCAATGAAGGACAAAGAGAATGGTGAGAGCTCAGTATTGTACGGCTTAAGGGTGAAATAAGGATGAATTTGGGAATTTAAGGTGTGAAGTCTATTGAAAGAATGAAATCTGGGTCGGGTTGACCCAAACGGATTCTAAGTGTATTTGGCTAAGTGTGTGACGTATTCCTAATCGCACACACTTAAGTGTGCGGCGCATTGTTCATGGAATTGTTGAGGCAGTAGGCATTTGCGAAGAAGTATGCGATGCATACCCTATTGTACAGATTTAAGAGTGTGGAACATAGGGTATCGCACACTTGAGGCAGTGAGCATATACGGAGAAGTGGGCGACGCATATCTTATCGCACATGTTAAAGTGTGAGACCACCACATAAAGAACGCGACCACCACATAAAGAACAATCATACTCTCGGTAGGATGGAGATGGTGCACACATCTCTCTCCGAGGAGCATATCTACAATCTTGCCAAAAGTGAGGTCCATCACAATATGGACATGGATCATCATGATAAGATTTCCAACCACCAAGCTCATGTTTATTCCACGATGCCATAGTAATAAGTAAACTAAAATAAAAATCTACCTAACATAAGAAATAAAAGAAAACTAAAAACAAATATTTACAAGTTTGAATTCAAGCAAGTAGGCTAAAATTCCAAATCAACTCTCTTAAATGTAAAATTAAGAAACTTGACTAGCAGTCAATTAACACACATAAACTCAATCAACAATCGTATTCCCCGGTAACGACGCCATTTTTGATAACACTCAAATTACACCTCTCTTACAAGAGAGTAGGCGGTCGTTGCCAAATATATAACCCAACTAGGTTGGGGTCGAATCCCACAGGGAATATGGTGCTAATTAAGTTGTATGCAGATTAGTTGACTTTTAATCATTTGTTTTCGTAAAATAAATAGGGGGGATTTGATTCAGTTCACAAATTAATGGTTTCAGTTTAAAAAAATAAAATAAGTGTAGTAGTATTCAAATTCAGAGAAATAGCAAGCTAGGGTTATGTCCACCTTGTAGTTTTCAATACTTACTAACTATGGGCTTTATGAATTCATACATGCATCGTGCTTATAGATAAACATATTGTATTTAATAACATCATCCTAGTGTTTCTCAACCATCAAGGACTAATTCACTTCAATTCGCTCAAATCAAAAGTGTTCACCAAAAACAACACGAAATCTCCAAGTAGTTAATCATACTAAGGCATTAACTTATAAAATAGGGGTTGGTAATCCTATTTTCTTGTCACTACTCTCTTTTCCGAACAACAACCTTTCTTTCGAACAAGTTGCGTTTTAAGGTATATCCTCTATGTTTGCAACCACGAGAATTTAAGATTAAGCGAAGAGAGTATGATATAAACAAGTCAATGCATAATGAATTCAAAATCCAAAGTGATAGATTGTATGCTACAAGGCTTCCATAACCCTAACTAATAAACTTAGCTACTCATGAATAAAACAAAAATCACCATAGAAATATTCATCATACCAAAAACTAGAAGACGATCTTGGTGTGCGAATAGTGAAAACAAGAGAGAAAAATATTTCTCTCTCTTCTCAAGCTAAGCCGCCTTTCTCCTCTCTCAGAATAATACAGAATAATGAATAATGAATAAAAATTCAGCATTAACCTTTTATTAATCTTTTCTCTCATAATTGCCTTCTAAGTATCTGAACTAATTATAAATGACAAACTAGTCTTGGACATAGTTTCTAGGCGCCACATTTGGTCCAGATTGCTACTCTCTCTTGTGTCATATGCCATCCGCATTCCATAGTCCCATAATGTCTTCATCTACCTCATTAAACGTGAAATCATGCTAATCACATATGTTAGCTCAATTACATAGAAGTAGAGTAAAAATATAAGAAACTAACAAAGGCTAAGTGCTACTCCCACTGGCCTCCAAAATCCATAACACAAGCTCAGAGGATATCCTCAGGCACCTGAATAGTCCACTCAGACTAACCATTGGTCTTTGGATGAAAGGCTATACTCAAATCCACCTGAGTGCCCAAATCCTCCTAAAATGATCTCAAAAACCTCAAAGTGAACACAGAACCACACTCTAAAATGATAGAAATGGGAACTCCATATAGACGAACTATCTTTTGAACATAAATATGGGCTAATCTCTCAGCACTAAAGGTCGTTTGAATCAGAATGAAATATGCTAACTTGGTGAAACGATCCACAATGACACATATACCATCAAAACCACTAGAAGAACGAGACAAACCACTAACAAAATCCATGGTAATTTATTCTCATTTCCACTCGAAAATGGGTAACCTATGAGTCAATCCACTCGGCCTTTACCTACTGATAATAAAGACAACAAGCTACAAAGTCTACTACATCCCTCTTCATACCACTCCACTAATAGTATTATCTTAAATCTCTATACATCTTTGTTGTGCCGGGATGAATAGAATATCTAGAGCTGTGAGACTCATGCAAAATCAACTTAATCAAGTCATCAAGCTAAGGGACACAAATACGACCATTAAACCTCAAAATACTCTCAGAATCAATGGTGTGCCTCTCAGACTCACCACTCTAATCACGAAGAAAGCAAAGCTTGCTATCCTCATACTGACGATCACGAATCTGCTCAAAGAGTGAGGACCTCGCCTCCGCACTGGCCAAAATCCTCCTTGTATCAGAAATGTCAAAGTGAACCATCAACTTAGCTAAGGACTGAATGTCCCGTGCTAAAAGCCTCTAAAAAATTGTAATACAAGCGAAGCTACCCATATTCACTGCATGAAACTCAGGGCATCTACGACCATATTTGCTTTGCCCGAATAATACAAGATGGAAATATCATAGTCCTTAAGCAACTTCATCAATCTACTCTATTGAGAATTAAGCTCTCTTGGCCATAAGATATCGATGGCTATGGTAATCGATGAAAATCTCACAATGCACGCCATAAAAATAATACCTCTAAATCTTAAGCACAAAAACTACTGCCGCCAAGTCCAAATCATGAGAGGGGTAGTTGCTCTCATGCACCTTAAGCTATCTAGAAGAATAATCAATAACACAACCCTGTTGCATCAATACACAACCCTGATTCATCAATACACAACCTAGACCAACATTAGAAGCGTCACAAAGCATGGTGAATCCTTCACCCACAATAGGAAAATCTAATACTGGAGTTTAGTAAGAGGTCCTTGAGCTTTCCAAAGTTCAACTCACACTTCTCGAACCATCGGAAAGGAACCTTCTTTCGAGTCAATCTGGTCATAGGGACTGAAATAGTAGTAAAACCCTCAACCAAGCGCCTATAATAACCAACCAAACCAATGAAGCTATGAACCTCAGTCAGAGATATAGGTCTAGCCCTATCACTAATCACCTCAATATTGGCTGGGTCTACCATAATACCTTCCTTGGACACCACATGTCCAAGGAATGTTACTGACTCAAGCCAAAACTCATACTTGGAGAACATAGCATAAAGTTTAGATCTCTCTAAGTCTGGAGCACGATTTTCAAGTGTTGCGCATGCTCCTAACTACTCCTCAAATACACAAGGATACCATCAATGAACATAATCATAAAATAGTCCAAATGAGGCATGAACACTCAGTTTATCAAATTCATGAATGTGGATGGGGCATTAGTCAACCCAAATATCTCTAAGAACTTATAATGACCATAACGAGTCCTAGAAGATTTCTTCGGGACATCCTTAGCCCAAATCCTCAACTGATGGTAACCAGATCTCAAATCAATCTTAGAAAACACGTCTGCACCCTAAAGCTGGTTAAACAAATCATTAATACAAGGAATAGGATAACAGTTCTTCACTGTCACCTTATTAAGCTACCTATAATCAATGAAAATATGAATTGAACCATCTTTATTCTTCATGAATAATGTAGGTGCTTCCCAAAGAGACATACTCGGTCTAATAAAATCCTTACCAAGAAGATCCTGAAGCTGAGAATTTAGCTATTTAATCTCAGTAGGAGCCATACAGTAAGGTGCCATAGAAATAGGTCGGGTACCAGACATAAGATCAATAGAAAACTCAATCTCACAGACAGAGGGAATACCAACCAATTCGGTAGGAAACACATCTGGAAACTCACGAACAATAGGAACAAAGTCAAGCGATGGAATCTCTAAACTAGTATCATAAATATAAGTGAGATAAGACTCGCAACCCTTCAAAATAAGTCTACTAGCACACATATAAGAGATAATCCCCATTGGCTCACAGCTAATAGCTCTCTGTCACACAACTAGGGGTACGTCGGGCATGGCTAAGGTAACGGTTTTAACAATATAATCCATGACCGCATAATAGTAGAATAACCAGTCTATGCCCAGAATCATATCAAAATCCACCATATCCAAAATAATAAAATTAGCATAAGTATCAACATCATTAACTTGTCATAACACATTACCTGAATTCATGAAAGCATGCAAAGACATGATAATGATTATATAGATGAAACTGAGGATAGAAAAGATTCAATCTAAGAAGAACTGTTACCTTAAGCTGAGTCTAAGTTTGTGGAGAAAATATGAGGGTACTTGGTAGGCATATCTGCTTCTGCTTCCCAAGTGTCTCCCTTAACAGACTGATTCCACTAAAGAACTTTGACCAAGGGAACTTCTTTGTTCCTTAGTCTACAAACCTGATGATCAAGGATCTTGACTTGTATTTCTTTGTAAGAAAGGCTATCCTGGACATCTGTGATCTCGAAAGGAACTACAATAGCTTGGTCACCAATACACATCTTTAATAGAGAAACATGTAACACTGGGTACACTGATGCTAAATCTGCAGGCAACTCAAGCTCATAAGCTTCCATTCTAAAATGGCTTAAGATTTTGTACGGGCTAACATATCGGGGACTGAGTTTCTGTGCGAGATTTTTAAATACACCAAATCCCCAACTTCGAACTCAAGATCTCATCTCCTCACATTTGTATAGGATTTTTGTCAACTTTGGGTTGTCTTAAGCCTCTACCTAATCAGCTGAACCTTCTCTATTTTATCAAACATCGAATCTGGTTATGTCAAAGCAGCCTCACCTACGTTAACCCAACCAATAGGATATATAAATCTTCTCCCATAGAGAGCCTCAAATTGAGCTATTTGAATACTGGAGTGATAACTGTTACTGTAGGTAAATTCGATTAAGGGTAAGTGATCATCCCAACAACCCTTGAAGTCAAGAACATACACCCTTAAAATGTCTTCTAGGGTATGAATGGTCCTCTATGCCTGACCATCTGTTTGAGAATGAAAAGTTGTACTAAGAAGAACTTAGGTTCCAAGACCCTTCTGAAAAGCCTTCTAAAAGTAAGAGGTAAACGGAGTACCTCTATCTGAAATGATAGACAATGGGAGTCTATACAACTAAACCAACTCTCTAATAAAGAGCTTGGCATAATCCTCAACTGAATAAGAAGTATGAACTGGCAAGAAATGGGCTGATTTGGTCATTCTATCTATAATGACCTATATCGAATCATGCTGACGACGCGTATGAGGCAAACCCATCAAAAAATCTATGTTCACCTCATCCCACTTCCAAATAGGAATGTTGAACTCCTACAATGTACCACTAGACCTATGTTGTTCAACTTTAACCTACTGACGGTTAGAACACTTAGCTACAAACTCTGCAATATCCTTTTTCATACCACTCCACCAATAGATTTTCTACAAATCACTGTACATCTTAGTGGCTCATGGATGAATAGAATAATATGCACCATGCACTTCTGTAATGATTCTCTATCTCAAACCATCTACACACGACACACACAGTCTACCCTGACATCGCAATACACCATCTCCCCCTTAGGAGAAAACATCTACCTTCTGATCTCAAACTAATTCTTTTAACTTAACCAAACTGGAACCCCTATCTTGCTTTTCCTTCACTTCAATAACCAAAGAAGATTCTAAACTATTCTGAACCCATACACTACTCTCAACTGAATTAACCAACCTAACACCTAATCCAGCTAGCTGATGAACCTCCTGAGCTAATTTTTCTTATCATTCTCAATATGAGCAATACTATCCATAGACAATCTACTAAGGGTTTCTGCCACTACATTGGCCTTGCCTAGATGATACAACATACTCATATCATAATTCTTTAAGAACTCTAACTACCTTCTCTGATGAAGATTTAAATCTTTCTATGAAAACACATACTGCAAACTTTTGTGATCCGTGAACACATCAACATAAACCCCATACAAATAGTGCCTCCAAATTTTCAAGGCAAAAACAACAACAGCTAACTCAAGGTCATGGTTAGGTTAATTCTTTTTATGGGTTTTAAGTTGTATAGAGGCATAGGCTATGACCTACCTCTCTACATCAACACGCAACTAAGGCCAACTCTAGAAGTATCACAGTAAACATCAAATCCCTCTGAACCATTTGGGAAATTTAAGACTAGGGCTGAGGTGAGACGAGTCTTCAACTCCTGAAAACTCTTTTCACAAGAATCTGACCACTGAAACTTGAATTTTTTTTGAGTTAATCGAGACACGGGGAATGCAATAGACAAAAACACTTTAACAAATAATCTGTAATAGCTAGCCAAACCCAAGAAACTCTTAATATCTGATGGAGAGATGGGTATGGTCCAGTTTCTCATGACTTCAGTCTTTTGAGGATCAACTCTAATGTTATTACCGCAAATAATATGGCCAAGAAAATCTACTGATATTATCCAAAACTCACACTTACTAAATTTGGTAAATAACTGATGGGATCTAAGAGTCTACAATATAATTCTTAGATTGTCTGCATGATCATTTTCACTATGGGAGTAGACAAGAATATCATCAATAAAGACGATGACGAACATGTCCTAGTACTTCTTGAACACTCTGTTCATCAAGTCCATAAAATCTATTGGGGCATTAATTAGTCCAAAAGATATAACTAGAAATTCAAAGTGACCATACTGAGTTTTTAAGGCTATTTTTAGAATGTCATATTCTCTTACTCTGAGCTGATGATAGCTGAATTTGAGATTTATCTTAGATAAATAGATGGCACCCTAAAGTTGGTCGAACAAGTCACCAATACTGGGGAGTGGGTATTTATTTTTTACTGTGACTTTGTTCAACTAACGGTAATCGATGCACATTCTGAGTTAACCATCTTTCTTACGCACAAAAAGGAACGGAGCACCCCATAGGGAAACACTGGTCCTGATAGATCCCTTATCTAAAAGATCTTGCAACTATTTTTTTATCTTTTTTAGCTCAGTTGGAGCCATTCTGTAGGGCAGAATAGAGATAGGCTGGGTATTTGGAAGGAGACCTATTCCAAAGTCAATTTCCCTTTTGAGAGGAACTCTGGGAGAGTCTTCAGGGAACACATCTAGAAATTTCCTCACTACTAAAACTGACTCGAGACTTGGAGTCTCAAAACTAGAGTGTTTGACTCAAACAAGATGGTAAACACACCCCTTAGATATCATTCTTCTTACCTTAAGAAACATACCCCTCCATTCAATAACTAGTTCATTAGAAAACTAAAATTGAACGACCCTATTTCTATAATCAACTGAGGTATAACATGACTGGACCCAATACATATCGAGAATGATATCAAAATCAGTGAACTCTATCTCTACAAGGTCAACTGAGGTAACTTTCTAGGATATTATGACTAGACAGTTCCTGTATACCTGTCTGGCTATAATAAAGACACCTACTGGAGTAGACACTGAGAAGGATTCTGCTAAAAATTTAGGACTGACACCAAAATTAACAGCTATATAGGGGGTTACAAAAGAAGGTGAAGCCCCGAGATATAACAGTATACACATGAAGAAGAAAGACCTGTAACGTACTCATAACCACATCAGGAGAACTTTCCTGATCCTGTCAAGACTGAAGTACATATAGCCTATTCTGGCGCTGTCCACTGGTGGGATTAAAAGTAGCGCCCTACTAAGTCGAGTGACCTACTGGATCTGATAACTGATTGGACTTGCCACACCTAAAACACATATCACTACAAGCCTTGCACACACCCTAATGATTCCTACTATATTATTTGCAAAGCCTTGCACACAATGTTCTAAATAGATAAATAGTCATCATAAAATAATAATCTCCCGACCTGGTAGAGCCAGTACAAGAGAATCTAATGTCAATAATACAAATCAAGAGACTTAGAATGTAGTAAATACATTTGTCTCGATACAAAAGACTAAATAACAATAAGATAGATGGAAATGGATGACTCAAAACTCCAAGAGCTAGCCCTATCTTCAAAAGATCAACTCTGCATGAACAACGGTCAACGACGACAACTAGTACTCGGATCTGCACCAAAAAAGTACAAAATAATAGTATGAGTACCAAAATAATGGATACTCAGTAGGCATCATCGATTGACTAAGCTAAATCATGATATAAAGATGATATAATGCAAGATAATCATAACTAAGTCACGGTGCAAAATCGAACATGAATCATCTCCATCATTACTGTACATAATTAGAAAATAAATCAAAATAATAGAAGCAAAATAACATAAAGAGATCTACATAAGTAAACATAATTACAAAATTGACTCCCATACGCAAATTGATGCAAAAAAGTAAAGAACTCATCATAGCATCCCATACTACTGGAGAATACACACAAAGATAGAATAATTTACGCATGCATGATTTACACTAACCATCACCATAATTAAACCATCATCTCATAATTCATCACCACTCGGCATTATACCATCACCTAGAAATTTACCAACCATATTCCATAATCCACTAGTTAGTCGTTTGTTTTCTCTAGCCGCTAGCATTATTTACCAACTAGCCTCCATTTATACACTATTCACTATTTTTATCAACTAGGCATCCTCTAGAATTAGCCAACATAACATTAACGAACATCGGTTTTAATATCATGTTTTAACATGGAATATATATAATCATCAATCCATAATTGAATCGGAAATAACTATAATCAAGACTCCAAATCAAATCGGTCATAAATATCAATAAGACTCGTAATTGAATGGTCATAAATAACATTGATACTCAAAATTAAACTGGTCATAAATATCATCAAGACTCAAAATTAAACCGATCATAAATATCAATAAGATTGGAATTGTCTTGATCATAAATATCATCAAGACTCAGAATTGAATCGGTCATAAATATCATCAAGACTCAAAATTGAATCGGTCACAAATATCATCAAGACTCGAAATTGAACCGATCATAAATATCATAAAACTCGAAATTGAAACGGTCATAAATATCATCAAGACTCAAAATTAAACTGGTCATAAATATCATATCATCATCATAATAGAATCATCAATAGCATAAACAATAACTGAATTAATTCTCAAATTCACCCACATAATGATTAAGTATTGACATTTCTCATTATTGCCTCACTAGGCCTTTTCAAAGGTCTAATAAGCATATAGGTTCACCTAAACTAGCATGTCATAGCCTAAGGTGGGTTAAGAGTCTATTCTAATCCTCAAATTTCAACTTAGGCAAATTTCTACCCAAACTTGACTTACGATATCTAATTCAACTCTTAGATGTATAACAAGCCACAACTAACCCTACAGTAAGAATTCTACTCAAGTACTATCATTAAGTCAATAAGAACTAAAGCAACTTCATTAGAGTAAACAAATAAGGCCATTTCCCCCTAAGCATGAGTGACAAGGTCACTCTCATCTAACTAGAGTAATTCTAAGCATTCTTATGCTAAACATGAGACATTAAGTTTAAACCATTAAGGTTCAAGCATAAAAGATAAGCATTTCACCATATAGGTCAAAACAATCTAAAAGATCCAACTTACCCCAAGTCTTGCATATCATCAAACCAACACCTAAAACTGTAACAATTAATTTTTTGATAAAATATGTGAATTATGTGTTTCTGTGTGATTTGACTGTTTAATTCTTTTCCATATTTGCATTATGCTATTTTTGAGGTATGGGGGTGATTGACACATTTTTTGATGCATTTTGGTACCGTTTATGCGATATTATGGTTTTGATGGCTTCGAAAGTCTTATTTTGGACTTATGTGGATATCTTTTGATCCGTGCGATAGATGGATGAATGGATTATCAGTTCCAAAATATTAATTTTAGGCTAGATAGGCCTTTGGTTCGGGTCTCGATACAACCGAGCTCATTTTGACCTATTGGTCGAAAAGTTAAAAAATTAAAAATATGGGTGTGGGACCCGACTTCGTCAACACATCTGGAATGTTGATTTTAGGGTGTTAACATGTTTGGTGTGATTTTATGACTTTTAAATCTCATTTCGATCCTTGGTTATGAAAATTATAATTTCGAGCTTTTGGATCAACTTTGTCAAAATAATATTTTTTTGAAAATCCAACTTCGCCAACGCGTCTGAAATGTCGAATTTAGTATGGTTGCATAGTTCATTTGCATATATCACATTCCAAATAAATCCCGGACACCCCATCGCAGTCCCGGTTGGGCCTTAAAAAAATTGTTGTTATAGCAGATTTTATGCTATATATAATAGATTATTCCTCCTTTTGGCCCATTTTGTCCATTCTTTTATCTTGCCTTTTGAGAGTTAAACCCTAAAATAGTGTGGGAGCTTAAAATTTGAGCTTGTGTGAGTTTGAGAAGCTAGATTAACATCTTTTTCTTGATTCTATTACGGATTTAAGGTAAGAATTCAACATTTTCTTAGTAATTTCTTGATTAATTTTTCAAAACCCCAAAAATCTTAGGGCTTACTTTTAAACCCCAATTTCCTTTCTTTTCACTTGAATACTTTTTTTATTTTATAATTACTAGTTTTTCATCAATTTAACCTTCAAAACAACTCTGATTCTTGATTTCAACTCGAATTTCAAAGATTTTACCCGGTAAAGCTTACAAAAAGTTTTTCTTCCATTTGAACCTCTATTTTTACTTGATTTGACTTGGATTTTAGTTGTTGATTCCTAAAAATATGGGAAACATATTTTTGAAGTACAGTTCTGATTTTGCCCTTCTATTTTAGAAACCCATTCTGGGAGTTCGTTTTGACCCCGAATCAAAAGTAGTCAATATCGGTGCTATTGGTTTTATTTTGATGTGTATATTCCATATTTGATGTTTTTAGTAGAGTTAGGGATTTATCGTGAAAATCAAGGTCATGAGTTCGAAGTGTAGCAGATCAATTTTGACTTTTGAGGTAGGTTATGACTTAACTATTTCAGACTGGGCTAGATAGTAAATGATGATACAAAATGCTTGTTAAGGGTGGGAACTAGTCATGAAAAATAGTAAAATATGTGGTGTGCCCGTGTAGGGCCCATATGTGATGTAATTATCAAAATTATGATATTATGTAATGTGTGTGACTGTGTGGAGTCCCATATGATATTAATAGCCATGAATACATGTAAATAACTATATTGTGTAGTTAAAATGCCTAAAATAGTACCGGTGTATTGTGATATATTCATACTTGTTGGTATATGAGGCATGTGAAAATTCATGGATGAAATATAAGTAATGAGTGGATATTGGCTCACGTTGTGAAATTGTAATATTGTGGTTGGTTGTAGAAATACATCATGTGGATTGGTTATAGAAATACATCATATACATTGGTTATGGAAATACTCATTTTGAATAGATGTGAACATTGCATTGTCATTCTCATGTCATCATATGCATTATTTCACTTGTTTGTTTTATTCTTTACTAATACTTATTATCATGTATGTGTACTTTATTTGTGTCTTATGTTATGTATGTGCTTTAGAAATATTGGATATTGGTATCAGATTTTGGATTTATGGACCATCTCGAAGGATCACGCCGGAGAAGAGTTGTGGCTATTGGTGATCTTGAGGCTGTGTGCCAAACTTAAGGTTGTGTGCCAAACTTAAGGCTATGTGAGGAGCTTGAGGTTGTGTTCCAAACTCAAGGTTGCATGCCAATCCTATGCATCATCGTCATTATATATATTGCACCCACTTTATTATGTTTATGTTGTGTTCGAATTGCTATACTGACTTGCCATCTACCTATTTGTTCTATATCTTGACTTGTTAACGTCTAATTGTTCTAACCTTCTTTATCTATATTTGATGATCTTGATTATACATGTCTCCCTTTTGTCTTACTTGTATGTGATATTGTGTATATTTGTATCCCTATCTGGTGTGTTGTGTATTATATGCGAATATTTTAGAACTGTTAGTGCTAGCAGTGTGGGCAACCATTGTGGAATATTTTTAGATTGCAGGTGAAGTTCCCTTAGTGTATCTTGTATACTTTATTTACTATATTTCTTGGTTGGCCTATGATACCTGCTGAGTATAAGTGGACCATACTCACGCCTAATGTACCTTTTGGGTGCAGGTTCTAGCTCGAGTTCATCTTAGATTGGTTGATTTTGAGCGCTTTCAGATTTCTCAAGCGGTCATACATTCATACATCCGGAGTTCACCTCCATCTTTTTTTATTAGTTATGTCTTTATTAGTGTTCGAAGACAAATATTTTCCTTTGTGGTTATTTTTTTGATATATTTGACTCCAAGATTCATTAGTAGCTCTTATACTATTGACACCAGGTTTTGGGAGTTATGATTGCATGTATTGATTTTATTCTTTCCACTTTTATTATATCTATGTGTTTCGGCTTTATTCTAAAAGACTTACTTTTGAGGCATTCCTATCTTTTTCTCATTGTGTATCAGTTTGGGTGATAGGCTTACTTGTCATGGTTTGCCGTGATAAGTACCATCATGACCTTTGCATTTTTTTGGGTTGTGAAAAATTGGTATCAGAGCAGCCATGTTTCATTGGTCTCAATAGTGTAAGAACAGGATGTCTAATAAAGTCTCACAGATTAATACGTAGACGTCTGTATCTATTTTCGAGAGCCAATAGGATTTCTTTAGGAAATTTTCCTTATTATTATTACTTACCGTGCGAAGTTCTTTCATACCTTGTATTCAGAGTTGTATTTTACTCTTTTTGTGTGGATGTTGTTGCTTATATGGCCTATTAGTTGATAGATGCTGCTAGAGTTTGGAAGAGGTCACTTCTGAGTTGTAGACCCCGTGATTATCTTGAGATGACTTGGGATCAGTTTGTTGATGCCTTTTTGGAGAGATTTTTCCATTCTGCTTGAATGATACTATGTGGGATGAGTTTTATTATTTGGAGAAAGGCTCTATGATAGTTGTTGAGTATGAGGCACACATTTATGCACTATCTAAATATTCCTATGATAGCATTTCCACTGAGTCTAAGAAGGTTAGGAAGTTTGTGAAAGGTTTGGATGTTTTCTCTTCAGTTTGCTACATCTTAGATGGTTGTGTTTGGGGCTTCTTTTCAGAGTATTGTGGATTATGTTAAGATGATGAAGGATATTTTTAGTGCATCTCAAGTAGGCACCAAGAAGGCGCGATGTTTTGGTGAGTTCTGGAGTCAGAACTCTCGAGGTAGATATTTTAAAAGTTCTCATAGATACCATGGTATGCTAGTTCAGGCGGCTTTACAAAGTTTAGGTTTTAGATATTCTAGTTCAGTAGTTCAGGATGGTCGTTAGGGATTATTTGTACCTTCTTTTGTTGAGACTGGTCATAGAGGTTGCTATGTGTGTGATAAGATTGGCTATATGGCTAGGGATTATCCACGCTGGGTAATTTGGGCTATATATATTTTAACTATGAGAGATAGGTGTACTACTAGAAGAGCAAAAGGTAGAGGTGGTAGAGCCTACGATGGTGGTCATGGGGCTACTCAACCAGTTGGGGGTCATGGTTAGTGTTATTCTATACCAGCCAGACTTGAGGTAGAGGCTTCTAATGCTATGATTACAGGTCTCATCCCCATTTGTTACAGACTTACATCTATATTATTTGATATCGGATCGACTTTCTCCTATGTGTCTGTGTATTTTGCTTCGAGTTTGATTCTATTAGTGAGCCTCTTGCCATGCCTATTTGTGTATCTACCTCGATAGGTGATTCTTTAATGGTGGATCGGGTGTACCGATCTTATGTTGTGACTTTTGTCGGGTATGAGACTTTGGTAGACTTTTTTGTGTTAGTATGGTTGATTTTGATATTATTTTAGGTATGGATTAGTTGGCTCCTTATCATACTGTCTTAGATTTTTTTGCTAAGACTAGTACTTTAACTTAACTTGGTGTTCCAAGGATAGCTTGGAAGGGTCACTTTATTCGGGTCCTAAGAGGATTATATCTTATGTTCAGGCTTATAAATTGGTTGAGAGGGGATATTTATATTACTTAGATAATATTTGTGACACCAGTGATTTACCTTTCTTGGATTCTATCTGTGTTATTCATGAGTTTATGGATATGTTTCCTATGGACTTGCCTTGTATGCCTTCGGATCAAGATATTAATTTTCTATTGATGTTGAGCTGGGAACCAAGCCTATTTCAATTCCTCCTTATAGGATGGCCCCAACAGAGTTGAAGGAACTGAAGGATCAGTTGCAGAAGTTGTTGGATAAGGGATTTATCCGACCTAGTATTTCACCTTTGGGTGCGCCTATCTTGTTTGTGAAGAAAAATAATGGGTCTATGCAGGTGTGTATTGATTATTGAGAGTTGAATAAGGTGACGATTAAGAATAAGTATCCTCTTTCTCATATTGATGATTTATTTAATCAACTTTAGGGTGTTGTGGTATTTTTGAAGATTGATTTGAGGTCCGATTATCACTAGTTAAGGATTAGAGCTTTAGATATTCTGAAGACAGCTTTTCAGATTCGATATGGTCATTATAAATTCTTGGCCATGTCCTTCGGGTTGACCAATACCCCTGCCGCATTTATGGAGTTGATGAACTGGGTATTTCGACTATATCTTGACTCCTTTGTTATTGTATTATAGATGATATCTTGGTTTATTCCAAGAGTGAGGTTGAGCATAAGGAGCATTTACGGATTGTTCTTCAAAGATTGAAAGATGAGAAGTTGCATGCTAAGTTCTCTAAGTGCGGTTTTAGTTAGAGTCTATTTCTTTCTTGGGTCATGTGGTGACTAAGGAAGGTATTATGGTTGATCCAGCCAAAGTTACAGTGGTTCATGATTGGACTAGACCTACTTCACCCACCGAGATTCAGAGTTTTGTTAGCTTGGCAGGTTATTATCAGTTAGGAGTTTTTCATCCATTGCAGATCCATTGACCAAGTTGACCCTAAAAAAGATTTCTTTTCAATGGTCTGATGCTTGTGAGGCGAGCTTTAAAAATCTAAAGGATTTATTAACTTCAGCTCCTATCTTGACTTTATCCAAGGAGGGTGTGGGTTTTACCAACTTTTGTAATTCATCAGGTGTTAGGTTAGGTGCTATGTAGATGTAGGAGGGCTAGGTGATTGCATATGCGTCTCATTAGTTGAAGCCTTATGAGAGAAATTATCCTACGCATGATTTTGAGTTGTGCACAGTTGTGTTTGCCTTGAAGTTGTGGAGACACTACTTGTATGGAGTTCGTTGTGAGATCTTTTCAGATAATTATAGCCTTCAGTACTTCTTCACCCAGTGAGATCTTAATATGAGGCAACGTCGTTGGCTTGAGTTGCTTAAGGATTATGACTTGACTATTCTCTATCATCCGAGCAAGGCTAATATGGTTGCGGATATCTTGAGCCGGAAGCCAACTAACTTGGGTAGCTTGGGTATCTTTTGACCCTAGAGAGGCCTTTTGCCTTAGAGATTCAGTCTTTAGCTAACCAGATGGTTAGGCTTGATATTTCGACACCTGGGTATTTTTTGGCATTTGTGAAGGCTAGATCTTCTTTGATGGAGCAGATTCGAGCTGATCAGTTTGACGATTTTGGATTAAAGTTGATTTGAGATAAGGTGTTGAGTGGGCAGGCTAAGGAAGTGTCACTTAATTCAGATGGAGTTTTGAGGATTGAGGGCCAAGTTTGCGTGCCTAGAGTGGGTGACTGGATTAGGTTGATCTAAGAGGAGGCCCATTGTTCTAGATATTCCATCCACATAGGTGTGACTAAGATGTTAGTGATTAGAGACAACACTACTAGTGAGGTGGTATAAGGTAAGATATAGCAAAATTTATGACTCATTTTCTATATTGTTAGAAGGTGAAGGCCGAGCAAAAAAGACCTGGTGGATTGCTTTAGAGGTTGTCCATTCTCGAGTAGAAGTTGGAACGGATCACTATGGACATTGTGACTGGTTTTCCTCGAACATCTCATGGTTCAAAAAGTGTTTAGGTCATCATGGATTGATTGACCAAGTTAGCTCATTTTATTCCGGTTCAGGTCTCATTCAGTGCGGAGAGGTTGACCCATATCTACATTCGTGAGATTGTGCGTCTTCATGGTGTGTCGGTGTTCATTATTTCAGATTGAGGTCCTGTGGTCACATCTCACTTTTGGATGAATTTTCAGAATGAGTTGGGTACTCGGGTGGATGTTAGTACAATGTTTCACCCCAAGACTGATGGCCAGTTTGAGCGGACTATTTAGGTTTTGAATTATATACTCTTCGCTTTTGTGATCGAATTTAGTGGCCAGTGGGAGTAGCATTAGGCTTTAGCAGAGTTTGCATATAATAATAGCTCCCGTGTTGATATGGCTTCTATTGAGGTATTGTATGGTAGGCGTTGTCGCTACCCGGTAGGTTAGTTTGATGTTTTAGAAGTGAGATCTCGAGAAACAGACTTGCTTCGTGAGTCTTTGGACAAATTCCGGATCATTCAGGATAGACTTAGAGTGGCCCAAAGTAGGTAAAAGTGTTATGCTCATCATAGACTTTGTTCCTTGAGATTTGGTGTTGGGGATCATGTTTTTCTTCAAGTCTCACTCATGAAGGGTGTGATAAGGTTTGGGAGGAGGGGAAAACTTAGCCCTAGTTATATTGGTCCATTTGAGATTCTTCAGACTATTGGTGATGTGGCTTATGAGTTGGTTTTGTCCTCTGATCTATCAGTTGCTCATTCAGTTTTTAATGTTTTATGCTACGCCGATACATTTTAGATGAGTCTCATGTTATAAGTTGGGAGTCAGTTCAGTTAGATGAACGACTGTCTTTTATTGAGGAGTCGGTATCCAAGGGATATTAGGCAGTTGCGCTCTAGAGTTATCCCTATGGTTAAGGTTCAGTGGCGACATCGACCTATAGATTAGGCTACTTGGGAGGTTAAGTCTGATATGCAAAATTCTTATCCCCAGCTCTTCAATTCAGGTATTTCTTTGTCTTAGTTCGAAGATAAACTAAATTTTTGTGGTGGATTATGTAACAATTAACTTTTTGATGAAATATATGAATTATGTGTTTCTATATGGTTTGACTATTTTACCCCTCCACATAGTTGCATTATGGTATTTCTGAGGTGTGGGGGTGATTGGCACGGTTTTTGATACATTTGGTACTATTTATGCGATATTATGCTTTTTGATAGCTTCGAGAGCCTTATTTTAGACTTATGTGGATATCTTTTGATTCATACAATGGATGGATGAACGAACTGCATCAGCAGCTCTAGATTATCAATTTTAGGCTAGGTAGGCCTTTGGTTCGGTTCTCGGTGCACCCAATCTCATTTCGACCTATTGACCAAAAAGTTAAAAAATTAGAAATATGGGTGTGTGACCCACGTTTGCTTAAAACAACTTTGGATGAAAAATACGACTTCGCCAACAGATCTGAAATGTCCTTTTTAAGGTGTTAACATTTTTGGTGTGATTTTATGAATTTTAAATCTTATTTCGACCCTCGGTTTTGAAAATTATAATTTTGGATTTTGGGGGTCAACTTTATGAAAATGATGATTTTTTGAAAATTTGACTTCGCCAATGCATCCAAAACATTGAATTTAGTGTGGTTGCATAGTTCGTTTGCATATATCAGACTCCGAACGAATAGAGAACACCCCATCGAAGTCTGGGTTGGACCTTAAAAAAACTGTTGTTATAGCAGATTTTCTGCCATATATAGCAGATTTTTTCCCTTTTTGGCTGATTTTGTCCATTCTTTCATCTTTTCTTTTCAGAGTTAAATCCTATAATAGTGTGGGAGCTTAAAAGTTGAGCTTGTGGGAGTTTGGAAAGCTAGATTAACATCTATTTCTTGATTCTACTATGGATTTAAGGTAAGAATTCAACATTTTCTTAGTATTTTATTCATTAATTTCTCAAAATCCCAAAAATCTTATGGCTTCAATTTAAACCTCAATTTCACTCCTTTTCACTTGAATAATATTTTTATCTTATAATTACTAGTTTTTCATCAATTTAACCTTCAAAACAACTCCAATTCTTGATTTTAACCCGGATTTCAAAGATTTTACCTGGTAAAGCTTAAAAAAAAATTCTTCAATTTGAACCTCATTTTTTACTCGATTTAACTTAGGTTTTCAAATATAGATTCCTAAAAATATAGGGAACAAGTTTTTGAAGTAAAGTTCTGATTTTGCCCTTCTTTTTCGAAAACTCATTCCGGGATCCGTTTTGATCCCGAACCAAAAGTAGTCAATATAGGTGTCGTTGGTTTTGTTTTAACACGTAGATTCCATATTTATTTATTTTTAGTAGAGTTCGGTATTGTTTGTGAAAATTAAGGTCGTGGGTTCAATGTGTAGCGGATCGATTTTGACTTTTGAGGTAGGTTATGGCTTAACTATTTCAGAATGAAATGGATAGTAAATGATGGTACAAAATGCATGTTAAGGGTAGGAAATAATCATGAAAAATGGCTATATATGTGTTGTGCCCGTGTGGGAGCCCATATGTGATGTAATTGTCGAAATTGTGATATTTTGTGATGTGTGTGACTATGTGGAGTCCTATATGATGTTGATAGGCTTGAGTACATGTGAATAGCTGTATTGTATTATTGAAATGCCTAAAATGGTGTCGGTGTATTATTATATATTCATAACTGTATTGTATTGTTGAAATTCCTAAAGTGGTATCGGTGTATTGTGATATATTCATACTTGTTGGTATATGAGACATGTGGAAATTCATGGATGAAATGAAAGTAATGATTAGATATTGACTCACATAGTTGTGGAACTGTAACATTGTGGTTGGTTGTGGAAATACATCATGTGGATTGGTTGTAGAAATACATTATGTGGATTGGTTGTGGAAATACTCATTTTAAATGGTTATGAACATTGCATTGTCATTCTCTTGTCTTTATACACATCATTTCACTTTTTTTTTTTTATTATTTTACATATACTTGTTGTCATGTAAGTGTACTTGATTTGTGTCTTATTTTATGTATTTTCTTTGGAAATACTAAATATTGGTATCGGATATTGGATTTAGGGACTATCTCCAAAGGATCATGCCAGAGAGGAGTTGTGGATATTGGTGATCTTGAGGCTGTGTACCAAACATGAGGCTATGTGTCAAACTTAAGGTTGTGTGCCGAACTTGAGCTTGTGTGCCAAACTCAAGGTTGTGCGTCAATCCCATGCATCATAATGATCATCATCATATACATTACACCCACTTTATTGTGTTTATGTTGTGTTTGAATTGCCATATTGACTTGTCATCTACCTATTTGTTCTATATCTTGACTTGTTAACGTCTAATTATTCTATCTTTCTTTAACTATATTTGATGATCTTGATTGTACATGTCCCTCTATTGTCTTACTTGTATGTGATATTGTGTATATTTGTATCCCTATCTGGTGTGTTGTGTATTATATGCGGTTATTGTAGAACTATAAGTGCAAGCGGTGTGGGAAATCATTGTGGGATATTTTCTGATTGCAGGTGACGTTCCCTTAGTGTATATTTTGTATACTTCATTTACTACTTTGTTTTATCGGCCTATGATATCTACTGAGTATAAGTGGACCGCACTCACGCCTACTACGCCCTTTGGGTGCATATCCTAGCTCGAGTGCGTCTCAGATTGGTTGATTTTGACCGCCCTCAGATTTCTCAAGGTTGCGGTTGGATATTCATACGTCCGTAGTTCACGTCTATCCTTCTTTATTAGTAATGGCTTTATTAGTGTTCGGAGATAAATATTTTCCTTTGTGGTTATTTTTCTGATGTAATTGACTCCAGGATTGCATTAGTAGTTCTTATACTGTTGACACCAGGTTTTGGGAGTTATGGTTGTATGTGTTGATTTTATTCATTCTGCTTTTATTATATCTATGTGGCTCGGCATCATTCTAAAAGCCTTACCTTGGGGGTATTCCTGTCATTTTCACATTGTGTATTAGTTTGGGTGATAGGCTTACTTGTCAAGGTTTGACACGACAAGGGCTATCATAACCTTTGTATTTTTTGGGTCGTGACAAAAACCTCTCCCAATGTAACAAGATATCTGAATTATACTATTATATAGCTCATTCTATCAAGGGATAAACCAAATCTAACCTACCTCGATTCTAAAGAATGCTCAACAATCCTCTAAACCTTTGCTTTCCCCTTCCGAGAAGCCTCTTCATGATGTCAAGCTATCAAAAACACATTCCACATATCAATGCGAGAATATCGGTACCCATATTCCACCATTGTGCTTCAGATTCAAAAATTATGCCAAAATCCCATGTGGGTTTCACTCATAGAAAAAAATGTTCCGAGACCAACCTAACATGAAATCAAGCTCATGGAATCAAAAACCCAAAAAATGGATGAAAACCAAGCTAAGTTTGGGCTAAAATCAAGCCCTAAGGAATTTGGGGCTTTTTTAGAAAATTCAAGAAATTCAAGCATGAATGTGAAGGATTCTTACCTTAAATCCGATGATATTCACAAAAATATATGTTAATCAGGCTCTCAAGTCACCCTAAGACTCAATTTCAAAGTTATCACACTCGTTTAGGGTTCAAGTCTCTCAAAGATAAGTGGAAAATGACCAAAACACGGCCTAAAGGATCATTTTATACCCATGCCAAGTGTTCAGGTGTTGCAATCGCACATGATAGGTTTCAAGTACACACTGGAATGCAGGAGGAGATATTGCGATCACAACTCTTCCTCTGTGTGATAGAAATACCTATGCACATGAGGTGCGATCAAGGCCATATACTAGATGACAACTGAAGTTGAAACTTGGAAAATCTCTAAGTTTTCGCTAAGGCCTCGGGATTCATTCGGAATCTAAAATATACAAATGAACTATGTAATCAAACTAAATTAGACGTTACAGAGACTCAATGGCAATCTTTGATTTTCCAGCCGAGTTCATTTCGACTAAATATGGATCCCACACTCATATTTCTAATTTTCCAACTTTTTGACCAATATGTCGAAATAAGCTCGAGTGCATCAAGACCTGAACAAAAGGTCTATCTAGCCTCAAATCTATAGTCCAGAGCTGTTGGTGCAGTCAGAATTTGAATCCGAGATTGTTTTACTAAAGTTTTTGCCCACTAATCATTTGGAACTAGCGAAGACTTCTAAACAAGAAATTGGCTCTAAAAACCAAACTAATAGCCCGATAACCGAACTATCAGTTCCAGCAAGTCATAAATGACTTAATAAAGCTATGGAAAAGCTCTAACAATGAAAATAAGCAAAATATAGAGAATGACCTGAAGGGTCGTTACAACATCCACTACTAAGGGAACTTTCATCCCCAAAAGTTAAAGATGAGGAAATACCTGAAGTCTCGGACAGGTGAGGATACTGAGTCATAATCACACTCTCGACCTCCCAAGTAGCATCCTCCACTAGGAGGCGTCTCTACTGTACCTTAACTAAAGAAATTTCTCTAGTGGACAACCGTCTCACAACACTGGCCAAAATAAACACCGGTTCTTCTACAAAGGTCAAACGCTCATCCAACTGGAATGAGACACATATAAGCACATGAGAAGGATAAAAAATATATCACCGCAATATAGAGACATGGAAAAATGAATGAACAACAAGAAAATCTAGAGGTAAAGCTAACTCATAAAATACCTCACCAACTGCATTAAGAATCTTCAAAGGTCCAACATATATTTGATTGAGCTTAACCTTCCTCTTGAACCTCATCACACCTTTCATGGGAAACATACGGAGGAATACATAGTCACTAACTCCAAACCTCAAGGCACAAAGACTACGATCTGCATAAGCCTTCTTCCTACTCTAAGCCGCTCTCAACCTATCTCGAATCAACCCTACTCTATCCAACAACTCCTGAAGCATATCTGTACCATGGGGCCTAACCTCAGAGGTCTCAAACCATCTAATAAGAGAATGACATCTCTTATCATACAAAGCCTGAAAAAGTGCCATCTCAATACTCGAATGGTAGTTGTTGTTATATGCAAACTCTGCCAAGGCTAAATACTGCTCTCACTGCCCTCCAAAATCCATAGCACAGGGTCAAAGCATATCCTCAGGCACCTGAATAGTCCACTCAGACTAACCATCAGTCTTTGGATGAAAGGCTATACTCAAATCCACCTGAGTGTCCTACTCCTCCTGAAATGCTCTCCAAAACCTCAAAGTGAACACAAAACCACAGTCTAAAATGGTAGAAATGGGCACCCTATGTAGACGGACTATCTTTTGAACATAGATATAGTCTAATCTCTTAGCACTGAAGGTCGTTCGTATCAGAATGAAATATACTAACTTCGTCAAACAATCCACAATGACCCATATACCATACAAATAATATCTCTAAATATTAAGCACGAAAACTACTGCCGCCAACTCCAAATAATGAGTGGGGTAGTTGCGCTCATGCACCTTAAGATGTCTAGAAGCATAATCACTAACACAACCCTATTGGATCAATACGCAACCCTGTTGCATCAATACATAACCTAGACCAACATCAGAAGCATCACAAAGCATGGTGAATCATTCACCCTCAATAGGAATATCTAATACAGAAGTTGAATAAGAAGTCTTTAAGCTTTCCAAAGCTGACCTCACACTTCTCGAACCATCGAAAAGGAACCTCTTTTCGAGTCAATCGGGTCATAGGGACTAAAATAGTAGCAAAAACCTCAACCAAGCGCCTATATTAACCAACCAAATCAATGAAGCTACGAACCTCAGTCAGAGATGTAGGTCTAGTCCTATCACTAATCATCTCAATCTTGGCGGGGTCTACCATAATACCTTCCTTGGACACCACATGTCCAAGAAATGTTACTGACTCAAGCCAAAACTCATACTTCAAGAACATGGCAAAAAGATCAGATCTCTCTAAGTCTGGAGCACGATCCTCAAGTGTTGCGCATGCTCCTAACTACTCCTCGAATACACAAGTATATCATCAATGAACACAATCATAAAATAGTCCAAATGAGGCATGAACACTCATTTCATCAAATTCATGAATGCAGCTGGGGTATAAGTCAACCCAAACATCACTAAGAACTGATAATGAACATAACAGGTCTTAAAAGCTGTCTTTGGGACATCCTCAGCCCGAATCCTCAACTAATGGTAACCAGATCTTAAATCAATCTTAGAAAACACGTCTGCACCCTAAAGCTGGTTAAATAAATCAGTAATACAAGGCATAGGATAACAGTTCTTCACTATCACCTAATTAAGCTAACTATAATCAATGAAAATATGCATAGAACCATCTTTCAGCTTCACAAACAATGCAGGTGCTCCCCAAGGAGACATACTCGATTTAATAAAACTATTACCAAGAAGATCCTGAAGCTGAGAATTTATCTCTTTAATCTTGGTAGGATCCATATAGTAAGGTTCCATAGAAATAGGTCAGGTGCCAGACTTAAGATCAATAGAAAACTCAATCTCACAGACAGAGGGAATACCAGGCAATTCGGTAGGAAACAAATCTGGAAACTCACAATCAATAGAAACAAGCGATGGAATCTCTACACTAGTATCATAAATATAAGTGAGATAAGACTCGCAACCCTTCAAAATAAGTCTACTAGCACACATATAAGAGATAATCCCTGTCGGCTCACAGCTAACAGCTCTCTGTTACACGACTGGGGGTACAGTAGGCATGGCTAAGGTAACGGTCTTAACAAAACAATCCATGATCGCATGATAGTGGGATAACTAGTCCATGCCCAAAATCAGATCAAAATCCACCATATCCAAAATAATAAAATTGGCATAAGTATCAACATCACTAACTTGTCATAACAAATGAACTGAATACTCGATCCACTACTAAAGAATCACCAAAGGTGTAGATACGTGTAATGACACTTATAATAAATCAATAGACAACTCCAACTGTGGTGCATAAAAGTAGAAATATAAGAATAAGTAGATCTTGGATCAAATAAAGTAAGGGTCGACTGGTGGCACACCAAAATCATACCTATAACAATAGTATCCAATATCTCGGCCGTGGGCCTTATGAGTACTTTATAAAACTAACCACGCCTGCCACATAGATGGGCACCTAACCGATCTTCTATCCTTCCTGCCTGTGAACCTCCTTGAGTACCCTAACAACCACCCCTGTGACCATGAAAACCACCTCTAGCTAAGAGATAAATTGGTCTAATAGGGGAAGCCCCTATGCTGAAACAACAATCACCCTATAACTAGGGCACTCACACATAAAATGATCAAAAAAACCACAACAATGACACACCCTCTAAGATGAACCAAAACCGATATATTCAGTTGACCCAGAGTATCCACCATAACTAGAATAACCATAGGATGAAGCCCTATAAGACTAACCACTACCCTGACCACGGTGATCACTAGCACTAGATAGATATTCGTCAGTAATCTGAAGAGCCGCCTAAGTTGGCCGACTAAGTTGATCCTAAGCTAGCCAACTAGGTTGATCTGATGTTGATAGGATAGACATGGATAATACCTACCATGAGAATTACTACCTCTGAATCAGTAACTACTATGAATCCCAATGAAGCTGCCCTACTATCTATCTCTCTTATCACTGCCCCCTTGGACCTCATGATGCATCTCCTTCATCACTCTAGCATGATTCGAAACCTTATCAAAAAGACCTACCCACAATAACTAAACTTTGAGTAGATATATTAATAGGGAGTCTCAACTCTCTAACAAAGAAATAAACTTGCTTATACTCAATAACTAGAATAGAAGTCGCATTCCTAGACAACTCATAAAAATAAGCCTCATACATTGCAACTGTCATGGAGCCATCCTCTAATCTAGAGAATTGATCCCTCAAACAATATCTAAGGCTGCAAGGAATATAATTCTCTAAGAATATCTCAAAAAATTAAGTCTATAACAAAGGAGAAAATCTAGCTGGCTTAGAATCCACATAACCTCTCCACCAATAATGAGCAGGCAAGTTCAACTAAAATATGGTGTAATCCACACAACGAGTCTCATCAAGGCCCAAACCATGAAGCCTATCCTCACAAGTAGTCATAAATTCATATGCATCCTCGCCTGGAGCACCAGAAAATCTAGGCAGAGCCAATCTTGGAGTTCGTCTCTTGTCCTTTAAGGATAGTGGTATGATGGTTCAGGAAGTGGTTAGGTCATCTCTTGGTGCACAAATTAAGAAGAAGCAAGTACTAGATCATATCTTGATGAAAATCAAGAGTGATGTAGGTGGGAAAAAGGTAATGGTATTTAAGATCAGTGGTGATGCTACTTTACGGTACCAAGGGAGGTCCTGTGCATTCCTGGTGTCGATGGTTTATGACAAAGGGTTTTGGCTGAGACGCATGAATCGCACTATGTTGTTTATCCAAGTTCGACAAAAATCTATTATGATATCAAGGAGATATATTGGTGGAATGGTATGAAAAGAGATGTGGTTGATTTTGTAGCCAAGTGCATGGTGTGCTAATAAGTCAAGGCTGAGCACATGTGGCCTGGCGGGTTATATCAAGAAATTGATTTGCTCGAATAAAAATGGAAAGTGATAAACATGGATTTCATTACTAGTTTTTCTTGGTCTCAGAACCAATTTGATTTGATTTTGTCATGACCCGAGGCTACCCCCTAGTTGCGACAACGCTGCTTACGGTCTCAAGTGACCACAAGCTAACCCATGAACTGGTACCTATTTTAAGAACTAAGTATACTAATAATAAAAGCCATCTTCAAAAAATAACTTCCCTAACCCAATCCTCATCCAAAAAATCCAAAACTTCCCTAAGACATGCTCCTCACACCCCTGAAGATAAATTAACCCAAAAACCTATGTCTCACAATCGAGAAGACCAATTTAAAAATCCTCCAAGTTAAGAGGCCATGACTAAGTCCCCAACACTTAGTGAAATTTTCAGGTTTTAAGCTTCTTATGCATGAAACTAGGAACTAAACTGAGCTAAGAATAATATGAGGTATTAAAATAACTCCCCCTTAAGTACATTCATCCTCGAATGAGAATGATTAAGCTGAGAATACTGTGGAAACTGAAATCACATACTGAACATGTATAACTTGAAATAAGATTACATTACAGAGTCTGAAACTTAATACATGACTAAACTAAATTCGTGAAAGCATGCAAAGACATGATACGAATTTTATAGCTGGAACTGAGGATGGAAAAGATTTAATCTAAGAAGAACTGTTACCTTAAGTTGAGTCTAAGTTTGTGGAGATAATATGAGGGTACTTGGTACGCATATCTGCTTCTTCCTCCCAAGTGGCTCACTCAACAGACTGATTTCACCAAAGAACTTTGACCAAGGGAACTTATTTGTTCCTTAGTCTACAAACCAGACGATCAAAGATCTTGACTTGTATTTCTTCGTAAGAAAGGCTATCTTGAACATCTGTGCTTTCGAAAGAAACTACTACAGCTGGGTCACCAATACACTTCTTTACTAGAGAAGCATGGAACACTGGGTGTACTGATGCCAAATTTGCAAGTAACTCAAGCTCATAAGATACTAGTCTAAAATGGCTTAAGATTCTGTAAGGGCCAACATATCGGGGACTAAGTTTCCCCTTCTTGCCAAGTATCTTAACTCTCTTCATGTGTGAGGTTTTTAAATACACCACATCCCTAACTTTAAACTCAAGATCTCATCTCCTCACATCTGCATAGGATTTTTGTTAACTTTGGGTTGTCTTTAGCCTCTACCTAATCAGCTGAACCTTTTCCATATTATCAAACACCAAATCTGGTCCTGTCAAAAAAGCCTTACCTGCCTCAACCCAACCAATAGGATATATACATCTCCTCCTATAGAGAACCTCAAATAGAGCCATCTGAATACTGGAGTAATAATTGTTATTGTAGGTAAATTCGATTAAGGGTAAGTGATCATCCCCACTACCCTTAAAGTCAAGAACATACACCCTCAAAATATATTCTAGGGTCTGAATGGTCCTCTATGCCTGACAATCTGTCTGAGGATGAAAAGTTGTACTAAGATGAACTTGGGTTCCAAGACCCTTCTGAAAAGCCTTCCAAAAGTGAGAGGTAAACTGAGTACCTCTATCTGAAATGATAGACAATGAGAGTCTATTCAACCTAACCAACTCTCTAATATAGAGCTTGGGTAATCCTCAGCTGAATAAGAAGTATAAACTGGAAAGAAATGGGCTGATTTGGTCATTCTATCTACAATAACCCATATCAAATCATGCTGACGACGCATACGAGGCAAACCCATCACAAGATCTATGTTCATATCTTCCCACTTCCAAATAGGAATGTTGAACTCCTGTAATGTACCACTAGGCCTCTTTTGTTCAACTTTAACCTACTGACGGTTAGAACACTTATCTACAAACTCTGTAATACTCCTTTTCATACTAATCCACCAATAGATTTTCCGCAAATCACTGTATATCTTAGTGGCTCCTGGGTGAATAGAATAATTTGCTCCATGAACTTCTAACATGATTCACTATCTCAAATCATCTACTCATGGTACACACAGTCTACCCTGATATCACAATACACTATCTCCCCCTTAGGAGAAAACCTCTACCGTATGATCTCTAACTGATTCCTTCAACTTAACCAAACTGGAATCCCTATCTTGTTTCTCCTTAACTTTGACAACTAAACAAGATTCTGAACTATTCTAAACCCATACACTACTCTCAACTGAATCAACTAACCTAACACCTAATCCAGCAAGCTGATGAATCTCTTGATCTAACCTTTTCTTATCATTCTCAATATAAGAAACACTATCTATAGACACTCTACTAAGGGTTTCTATGACTACATTGGCTTTGCCCAGATGATACAATATACTCATATCATTATCCTTTAACAACTCCAACCACCTTCTTTGATGAAGATTTAAATATTTCTGCGAAAACACATACTGCAAACTTTTGTGATCCGTGAACACATCAATATAAACCCCATACAAATAATGCCTCTAAATTTTCATGGCAAAAACAACAACAGCTAACTCAAGATCATGGGTAGGATAATTATTTTCATGGTTTTTAAGTTGTACAGAGGCATAGGCTATGACCTACCTCTTTGCATTAACACGCAACCAAGGCCAACTCTATAAGCATCACAGTAAACATCAAATCCCTCTGAACTATCTGGTAAAGTCAAGACTGAGGCTGAGGTGAGTCGAGTCTTCAACTCTTGAAAACTCTTTTCACAAGAATTTGACCACTGAAACTTGACATTTTTTTGAGTCAATCGAGACCGGGGGATTCATTAGATGAAAATGCTTCAACAAATCATCTGTAATAGCTAGCCAAACCCAAGAAACTCCTAATATTTGATGGAGAGATGGGTCTAGGCCAGTTTCTCATGACTTTAGTATTTTGAGGATCAACTCTAATTCTATTACAGTATATAATATGGCCAAGAAAAGCTAATGATCATAGCCAAAACTCACACTTACTAAATTTGGCGAATAACTGATGGGCTCTAAGAGTCTATAATACAATTCTAAGATAGTCTGTATGATCATTTTCACTACGAGAGTAGACAAGAATATCATCAATAAAGACGATGATGAACATGTCTTAGTACTTCTTGAACACTCTGTTCGTCAAGTCCATGAAAGTTGCTGGGGCATTCATTAGTCCAAAAGACATAACTAAAAATTCAAAGTGACCATATCGAGTTCTGAAGGCTATTTTCAGAATGTCATATTCTCTGACTTTGAGATGATGATAGGTGGATTTGAGGTCTATCTTAGATAAATAACTGGCACCCTAAAGTTGGTCGAACAAGTCACCAATCCTGGGAGTGGGTATTTATTTTTGACTGTGACTTTGTTCAATTGACGGTAATTGATGCACAATTTGAGAGAATCATCTTTCTTATGCACGAAAAGGACTGGAGCACCCCATGGGGAAATACTGGTCCTGATGAATCCCTTATCTAAGAGATCTTTCAATTGTTCTTTTAACTCTTTTAGCTCAGCTGGAGCCATTTTGTAGGGCATAATAGAGATAGGCTGGGTATCTGGAAGGAGACTTATTCTGAAGTTAATTTTCCTTTTGAGAGGAACTCTGAGAAGGTCTTCAGGAAACACATCTAGAAATTCCCTCACTACTAAAACTGACTAGAGACTTGGAGTCTCAAAACTAGAGTCTTTGACTCGAACAAGATGGTAAACACACCCCTTAGATATCATTCTTCTTACCTTAAGAAACACACCCTTTCATTCAATAACTGGTTCATTAGGAAACTAAAATTGAACGACCCTATTTCTGTAATAAACTGAGGCATAACATGAGTGGAGCCAATCCATATCGAGAATGATATCAAAATCAGTGAAATCTATATCCACAAGGTCAACTGAGGTGACTTTCTAGGATATTATGACTTGAAAATTCATGTATACCTGCCTGGATACAATAAAGACACCTACTGGAGTATGCACTGAGAAGGATTCTGCTAAAAATTTGGGACTAACACCGAAATTAATAGCTATATATGGGGTTACAAAAGAAAGTGAAGCCCCGAGATCTAATAGCATACACATGAAGATGAAAGACCTATAACGTACTCATAACCACATCAGGAGAACTTCCCTGATCCTGTTAAGACTGAAGTACATACAGCCTGTTTTGGCGTTGTCTACTGGTGGCACTAGACGTAGCGCCCTGTGAGTCAAGTGACCTACTGGAGCTGATGACTGATTGGACTTGCCATACCTAAAACACACATCAATACAAGCCTTGCACACACCCTAATAAGTCCTACCGTATTTTTCGCAAAGCAAATTAGTATGGTCACCATTCACACTACCTTGGGACTTAGAGCCTGGCACTCTATCCCAACTGTCATTATTGAATTTTGGCATTGGCACTCTAGCTGAAGATGAAGATGGGGCTAAAAATTTCTGATGTAACTTAGAATAGTTACCACCATCTGACCTCGACTGAGAAAAATTAAAGCTACCTATTCTGGCCTTCATATTCTCTTTTGTTATCTCTTTAAGTTTCTATTCCTCAATCTATTAAGCATGAACCATAGGCCTAGATAGGTCCATATCCCTAATAAACATAACAACCCTACACTTCTTTACCACACTATCAGATATACCAAAAATATACTTACTCATTCTAGACCTATTATCTGCAACCACATTAGTAGCATACCTCACCAACTAAGTAAACTTAAGCGAATCCTCCTTCACACTCATATTATCATGCTTCAAATTAATAAACTCCAGCACCTTAGCTTCCCTCAACTCCAAAGGGAATAATCTATCTAAAAAGGTCATGGTAAACTCTTCCCACTCTACAGGCCCTACATCTACGCCCCTATTCTTTTTCCACTGCTTATACCGGGTGTGAGCAACATCCTACAACAGGTAAGCAGCCAACTCTACACTTTCACTCGAAGTGACACCCATGATATTCGTCACCTTCTGAACTATATCAAAAAACTTTTGTGGATCCTCCTCAGACTTGGATCCCAAAATAAAAGGGGTATTAATACGAGTTGTAATACCCCAAGAAATTTTTCATTAAAATTTTATGCATAAACGTGTTGGGTTCTATCTTATACAATGAATTATAAATTTTTTGTGTGGAATGTCTTAGATTATGACCCACCATTGCGTAGAGTATCGAATAATCTTTCAAACGATATGTAGATCATACAAAAAGGACACCTGAGCGATGAGTTATGAACATTCCGATCGAACTGTGAATAGTAGTGAACAGTAAAACGTGCAGGAAAAAAAGTACTGAGGCCTGGCGTATTTTTCCTTTAAATTTAAATGATTATAACTCCTTGTACATAAAGATCTAGGTGATCTACTATATATCAACAGAAATATCTGTGAGTCCTCTTTCCGATGAAATTGGTTTCATCCAATTTGTCTATCGGAGCAAAAAGTTATGGTCGATTTACTTCACCCTATCAAAAGTGAATTTTTGGGTCAACTTCAAATGATCATAACTCCTCATACACAATAATATGGGTGAGATACTATATATCAATGGAAATATATGAGAGTCCTCTTTCTAATGAAATTGGTTTCATCCAATTTGGATATCGCAGTAAAACGTTATGGTTGATCTACTTCAGACTATCAAAACAGTCCACCAAAGGACAGATTCGAGAATTATTTGATTTTTAGGGGCATTTTGGTCATTCTCCCTCACCCAAAATCCATCCAAACGCTATATTAAAGCCTATTAGAAGCATTATATGTTATATTTCATGAAATTCCCTCAAAAAGAAAACCCTAAGCTCCTACATCCAACTTCAAGAACCTCCAAAGTTCACCATTAATTCTGCAAATTTATTCAAGATTCCAAGTTCCTAGTTCAAGAACTCCAAGAACCATCATTCAAAGGCACGATTAACATCTCAAAAATGAGTATCGATCTAAAGTTCATCATTCAACGTATGTGGGGGTTTTCAACAAGAACTCTCTTTCGTTCTTGTGCCCAAAAGTAATTTTCTTTACAAAGGCATGATTTTTATTTGATTTTTATGAATTTGAAGCATGAACCCATATCTTATGATGATTATTATAAAATCTTGATATTTATGATTTTGAAAGATGAATTTACATGTGTGGTGATATAAAGCATGAATCTTGAATGATATTTATCATGATTTTGATATTTGGGTCGTGAATCCCCATTGAAAATTATGTTTTTTTGAGAAAGTGTGTGTTATAAGCACATTGATGTTGAATATTTGAGATATTTTGAATGATTTGACCTTTTGGTCTTAATATAGTTGTTTTGAACTCGAGTGTGAAAGAAATCCACAACGTGGTTGATTTTGATAGATGGGAAGCATGATGGATCCCGATGTATATTTATATATTACTGAAATTGTTTTGTTGTGGATTGTCTTTGAAATGATCTAAGCTAAGTCCGGGAGAAATCTTTATCACCGAGTGGGAGGTATAAAGCGACCTTACTTCCCTAGAACTACGTGCCCCTATAGGAGTGAGCCTGAGACTGATTTATATAGTGATCACTAGTTTGAGTGGATTTGATATTGATAGTCCTACTCCGATGGCAAGGATAGGACGGATCTCCCCAATGTGGGTTGTACGTTGGACTCCATGTAGCTCACATGATTTATGTCGATTATAGGATCTCCCAGTGTGTGTATGTTTCCTTGTGTCTATGGTGAACGATGAAGTGATTTGAAAGTGGAATTGTGAAAGTTATTCTTTCGAAAGATTTAAATGATATTTACATTATGAGAATTGGTATTCTTGATGAACTGAAAGTGATTAACAAATTATATGATGACTCACATGTGTTATTATACTTATTTCATCCTCTCATGATTATGATGATTTTCTTTGGGCTATGTGAGTCTTTCATACATCCTGCATATTTCTTATAAATATTTATGATGATGATGTTTATACAACTGCATACACCCCCATATACTCGGTTCCTTTCCATGGTACTGACCCACATCTTCGGATGTGGGCTGCATTTTCTCAGAATGTAGGTTTAGGTGCTCAGTTCCAGGTTCGACGGTGATTTTTTGGGCACGCCGTTCTACAACCTCTGTTGTGGTGAGTCCTCATGTTCTGAGGACGTGATGTTTGATGTTGGTTTCCCGGAATTATTTACATTTGATAACTGAGTATGAGTCAGTTGGGGCATGTCTCAATGGCTCGCTGGTTTTATTGATTTTCTTAGAGTATTGTCAGACTAGTATAGATGTTGGGAGTTGACTAATAAGTCGTATTTTGTTATCTTTCTGAAATTCTTTTATTCTAGGATGATGATTACTCTATTGATATTTGAGGGTTATTTATGGAAACCCCATTGATTTGTGTTGAACTGAATGAAAATGGATCAAAGGGTTAGCTTGGGACTACTCGTAGCCTCAAGCATCGTGTGACGCTATGGGACCCATTTTCGGGGCGTTACACGAGTGAAATCCCAAATCCTAGTTGCAGTTGTATTTGCCACTGGATTAGCTGGGGCAATAACCTGCTAATTATTCTGAGTAGCTACTGAATGAGTTAAGGTAGAGAATACATCTCTTAACTTAGCATAAGAGACATTCTCATTCAGGAGATCTTCCTGAACAGGCAGAGGTATAGGCTAATTTCTATTTCTTCTTCCGATATTTCTTTTGGGAGGCATTGTCTGTAAACGAAAGGAAGAATGAGTCATAAAGAGAGTTTTAAATAGAGTTTATGCTTATTTTCACTATATGAATATTAAAAGAAGAGAAACTTTTCTAAAAACATCTTGTAGCCTCTTGTCCATAAGTACGGCGCGCTTTACACCCATGTATAAAACTCTACTCAACACAGTTTTTCAGATACCCTAGGCCTCTCTGAAACCTTAGGCTCTGATACCAAGTTTTGTCATGACCCGAGGCTACCCCCTAGTCGCGACAATGGTGCTTACGGTCACAAGTGACCACAAGCTAACCCATAAAAAGGTACCTATTGTAAGAACTGAGTATATTGATAATAAAAGACATATGCAGAAAACAATTGATAATGCCATAAGGTTTAAATACTGAAAATACAACTGAATCTGCAAGTTTGAAAAAATCTGTGAAAATACTAAAATCTGACTAATAACACTAATAAACTAACTGACTATCTGAGTGTTCAAAAAGCCTCTAACTGACTTACTGTGGAGTTGATGGGATAAGTTCCCAACTAACTTTGACTGACTGAATAATACTGAACTACTAAATAACTGAAATAAACCATCATGTCCCAAAAAAATAAGGACTCACCACTACTACTTCTGAGTACGCTGGAATGTCTAACTTCAGTCAGGGAATAGAGCATTCGAACCTATGATATAAGACATTATAGCGCGAAGAAATTATGCGATCAGTTCTTTGAATGTACTAGTATATGAGATGAGGTTAGGCTAAATGCATGGGTTAACTATGTATAAAGTAATGACTGGCTGAACAATGTGAGATAACTGAGTAAGCACGCATGAAAACTAAAATACTGAGAATGCAAGACCAAGCATATATATATATTTATAAAATAATCTATAAAATAAACTACTAAAATCTGATAACTGAATAATTGGAAGTCTGTATGCTACGGTCAAGTAAACCTGAACTGAATTTTGTACTAAATACTGAACTGAGACTGTGGGAGGTTTCATCTAACTGACATGCCCCAATTTGAGATAATCAGGGTCCAACCAGTACCCCAGTTGGAAGGGTGTCAGTATAGTTCCATGGATACTAACACTGGCTATATGGATTAACTTAACTGGCATCCCGAAGGACTAGGGAGTCATTCCTAAACTGGTGGGTGACCCCTAAGAGAATGTCAGTCCTAAACTGATGGGTGACATCTCAGAGAATTTCAGTCCTAAACTGGCGGGTGACATCTCATAATCTTACGTTGGCTACATAGTTCTGGAACTTAGGGACTATTTCTAAAGACCAATTCCTAATTAATAGGTGTACCCCTATCCCTAGGTTCTCTCGGTGCTAAATCCTACTCCCAACTGAACTGACACTGATTACTAGATTGAACTAAGCTTAACTAAGCAAACAACTAATCATAATAACTGACTGAATGATAATGCTCATGGTATATCTGAAATCATTCTATAGATACTAAAATTATATAAAAAAACTAGGTATCGGGTGTCCATAACCCACCAGTAGGACATGTAAATCTTGAAAACCCATAATAAAGGATCATTGCTAAAACTCAACATTTAGGCATTTCATCAAATATATAGGAGTCATAAATTTAAGCATGTAATTAAAAACATAGTTACAATACAAAAACCATGAATTAAGGATTTAACATGAGGATTTCAATACTCAAATCATATAAGGTCTCATTCCATCGAAAAACACTTATAACGTAACTTGTAATCAAAATCAATAACAACTTCCAGGAGACAATTCATCATAAACATGCAAAAACTCATAATTTGATATAAAAGGGGGATTCTTAGACTCCATGGGTGAAAAGGTCCCATGGATGAACATCACACATACCTTAAATATTAAATCTTGAAAGATAAACACAAATCTTTAAGCTTCCTTGAAGGTTCTTGTAATACCCCAAACTTTCTTAAAGCCTATTTCTACCTCTATAAGATTAAGGGATGACTTCCAAAGTGAATAGTGCTTAAACCATATTAAATTTTCCTAATTTTGACATGTATCATGTCGGAAATTGAATTCTCTTTCCAATGATACCCATTTCATCAAAATACGATATCAGGATAGAAAGTTATGGCCAAATTACAGAAGGCAGTCAAAACCGCCCAGGTGTGACAGTAAGGTCAACAGACCACCGGGCTAGCAACGAACCGTCTCCCAAACCATCGCAGAGGAGGCAGTGAGACCTTTTTCTGGTTAAGCGTGATGGTAAGTTCGATGGACCGTCGGGCTAGCGACGGACCGTCGCCCAAGCTGTCGCAGATGAGACAGTGAACCCAGTTTTGGCCCAGGTGCAACGGTCAGGACCGATAAACTTTTGCACCCACTGTCGCATATCCCATTTAGTGAATTTTTAGTCATTTTAGAAAGGAATTTTTTATCTTTTCCACCCATTTTAGCACCTATTTATATCAGATCAAGGCTCCTAACTTTATTATTCATCTATAACATCAAATTAGGGTTTCTCTTAAAAATCAATTCCTAAGAAAAAGATCAAAACCCTTCTTCAAGAAAACTAAAGAAACCAAAAATCTCTCCAAGAACCTTCAAGAAAGAGTCTCCTAAGGTATGTTAGATGTTGATTCTTGGGTTCCTTCCACCCAAGAAGTCCAAGAATCCTTTTCAAAATTAAAAAGTTTATGTATTTATGAGATTTCATGATTTATGTGTATTGAAGTTCATGATTATGTTTTGTTGAAATTTAATTCATGATTTAGACTACAGGTATTAAGAATTGATTCTAGCATGTGATTAATTGTGTGATGTTCATGATGAACCCTCTTCAAGTAGCATATTGGTTGATGAAATCATGATACTTAGGTGTAGTATTTGTTGTATAACAAAATCATGCTCCCTATATGTTTGATAAAATGCTTGTGTGAAGGAAATAGGGCCATCATAGCATGTTGACAAGAAATCCCCAAATTGTGTATAAATTCATATATGCCAAGTGTTTGCTGAAATGCCTTAGTGAGTGAATTATGATATGTTGCATGCATTCTTATGCTTGTGCATTCCTTATTGAATGAATTATGAGAAATTAGTATGCATCCCTATACCTTTACACATTTTTAGACTCCCAAGTGCTTGAAGAGGTGCTTTAGTGATTGTAATGGTGAATGAAAGTCCATTGTCATGGTTATTCAAAAATAGTTATGTTTAACTTTTATGTTATCGAGTCCTGGGGGTATTTATACCCGAAAAATTAGCTGAAAGTATAGAGCCAGTGTCAGTTTCAAGATACTCTCAAGAAAGCCATGATCAGTAGAATTCAGACAGTTATAGAACGTAAGAAAATTCAGTAATCTCAGTATTAGTGCAATTCAGTCCCAGTATTAGTCTAATCCAACTCAGTATTCAGTTACGGTTCAATAGTATTCAGTAGTATTAAGTATTCGTTTCATGCTTCAGTGAAACTTAGTAAGCTAAAAAAAATTCATTAGCATTCAGTCAGATAGTAGAATCCAAGCAGCATTCAGTCAGATAGTAGAATCCAAGCAGCATTTCGTCAGATAACAGAACCAAGAAAACTCAGTTAGATCAGTCAAGTAATATAGTCAATAACAAATTCATCTCCGTCTAAATTTAGTTAAGAATCAGTTCAGAGTCTTTCAGTTGGGAGTAAGAACTAGCACTGAGTGAGTGCAGGGATAACGGCTTCCCCGTTAGAGAGGAAGAGTCGTTAGCAGCAATCTCTATACTCTAGAACTGCATAGCCAGTGTAGGATCAGGAGTCACCTACTAAATTAAGGCTTGACTACCTTCTAGGAGTCACTCATTGACTTAGGCTTGACTTCCTGTTTAGGGTCACCCATTAGAGAGGCTTGACCATAGTAGTGTCTATACCCGTGGAACGGTACTAACACCCTTCCAGTTGGGGTTATAGGTTGGACCCCACTAGTTCAGATTTGGGGCATGTCGATTAAGTGAGAACTCCCATAATTACAATTCAGTCTCAGTCATCACAGTAGCACTCAAAAATCAGGACTATCAGATACGGTCATTCAGCTCAGTGAGGAACATAGATAGTTTCCTAGATTCACAGACCACCCGCTAAAAAGGCCTAGTCTCACATAAATTTAACCAGTATCAGTATTAATCTATTCAGAGATCGCCAGCAAAATAGGTCGGATCTCAAACTCAGATTCAATCATTCCTTATCATTATTACTAGATTTGAAAATCATCCGCTAGATAGGTTTGATCTCAGTTTCAATCAATCGATATTAGTAAGCTCAGAGTTCAGTTATCAGTAGAATCAGTTATTCAGACTCTCTGTGTTAGTAAATGTAGATATCAGTATTAGAAAGCTCAGTTGTCAGAAGTTTAAGTATTCAAAAGGTAGTATTCAAACCATACAAATATCCTTATTCAGTACTATCACGTTATTCAGTTAAGTTATGTTCCTGCATAAACCCTTGCATTTAGCCTTACCTCATCTAGAATACCAGTATATTCAAAGTACTGATGCATAGTTTTCTCTTGCGCTATGGTGTATTATACCATAGGTTTAGAAGAGCGAGAGTCAGGACACTCTTAGCAGTCCAGACTTAGCCAGCAGCAGTTGACTTAGCAGTGAGTCCTTATCATTTGAGGATGATCCTTATTTTATTATGGCATTAGAATAAGTTTATTTTTAGTAGACGGAGTTAGTTGGGTACATATCCCATCAACTCTACAGTTCAGATAGTTTAGAGGCTTTTCGAACAGATGTATCAGTATTCAATTTTCAATTTTGAGTATTTTAGATGTTTTGAACCTTAGGGCAAGATTCCACCAGTTTTCCACATTTATTTCAGTATGTTATGTAGTGCTCAGGTACATATATAAAAAAAGGGTTAGCTTGTGGTCCTTCGTGATCATGAGCACCGTGTGGCATTCTAATTACAGAAAAATCGAGGCGTTACAAACTTGGTATCAAAACCTAAGGTTCAATAGTGTCCTAGGAAGTCTGAAAATCCACATCTACTAGAGTCATATACATGGGTGTGTTATGCACCATACTTATGTAAAGGAGGCTATAAGATGTGTTAGTTTCCCTTCTTCCAGTATTCACATCGTGCGAGTGAGCATAAGCTCGAATTGAACTCTCAGTCTAATCAATTTCCTTCTTTTATTCCAGAATATTCCTCCTCATAGATATAATGCCCGTAGGAATGACAACCAGTCACCTCAGCCCATAGATCCTCCGAATGAGAATATGTCACACGCAGAGTTCTGAGAAGATTTTTAGGTGCTAGCCCAAGCTGTGATGACTAATGTTTCAGGTAATCGTCAGGCTGCAGCCCCACCTTAGAAAGATGGGGATTCAGTTGTAGCCAGGATAAAAAATTTCATGAGAATTAACCTGCCAGAATTCTTTGGGTCAGTAGCAGGTGAGGACCCACAGCTTTATCTTGAGAGGATGAAGAAGATCACCCAGATTATACATGTGTCTGAGGAGGAGAGTATAGAATTAGCATCCTATAGGCTGAAGGATATTGCTCATTATTAGGTAGTGATGTGGAAGAAGAGTAGAGGGGAGGATACAACTCCCATGACTTGGCAAGTATTTCAGGATGCCTTCTTAGATAAGTTTTTTCCATTAGAGATGAGGGAAGCTAGGGTGGAAAAGTTCATGAAACTAAGGCAAGTCTCCATGATAGTAAAAGAGTATTGTCTTAAGTTTAATCAGTTAGCTAAGTATCCTCCTGACTTGATAGATGACCCTAGAGCTAGCATGAGTAAGTTTGTGACTGGTGTATCCGGGTTGGTGTTGAAGAAGTGTAGAACTGATATTTTCAATAGAGACATGGATCTTTTTATGTTAATGATGCATGCTCAGTAAATAGAGGTAGATAAATCTAAGGAGAGAGAGATCTAATAAGAGATCCAGAGCAGGTGGTTGCTGTTTTTTTCAGGCCGGATCATAGGGTGGTAGTCGTTCTCAGCATAGCCAGAAATTTTTAGTCCTAGCTCCATCCTTAGCTAGTGTACCCGCACCAAAGTTTGGGGATGTTAGTCAGGTGGGGTGTCAGGCTCCAAAACCCAGGGTAGTGCAAGGAGTATTCATACCTATCCACTTTGTAGAAAGTATGGAAAGAATCACCTAGGTGTGTGTAGAGAAAATAGTCAGGTATGTTTTGGATGTGGTAAGCCAGGCCACAGAATGTGGGAGTATAGAGTGCTAGATCAGAAGGGTAAAGATTTGCGTCAGTAGGGTGTCACTCCTAGTACCACTAGTGGTCAGCGTCAAAACCGACTCTATGCACTTCAGACTCGCCATGACCAGGAAATTTTCCTAGACATAGATTTAGGTACATTATGAGTCTTTTATCTTCATGATATGCATTGTTAGATCATTTTCTCCAATGTAAGCTTAAGTTTTCAGTATAAGTTAGTTTGAACAGTCGGTAATTCAGTATAGCAGTCAGATGCTTGTTTTCCTATCTCTTCATCCAATTGTACCATCAGAAATCTCAGACATATAACTATTCCAAGATAGGATGTTCTAGCAGTCACGAGTATATCTCAATTCATGAATCATGCATTAGTCTAGATCTCGGATGTCTAGTTATGATTTGGTACGTAGATACCTTGGGCATCACCTCAGTATATCAGTGAAGTAAGCATTCCTAGAGGGACATAGTGTCCCAAAGAGGAGATACCCTATAACTCTCTGAAGTTTTCAATTTCTTAAACCCATTTAGTTTCACGCTCAGATTCTTATTACGAGATTTGTATCAGTTATCATTACATCGTCAGTCATGCTTTCAAGAGTCAATTCAGTCAGATATTCATGCATTAGATATGCATGCTCAGTAGTAAAAGTTTAGCTTATCGGCGTATTTATTCATACATTCATGAGAACAACTCATTCATGTATCCATGCATCAGATATTCAAGTCCATTATGAGAATTTAGCCTATCAGTAACTTCAGTCATGTATTCCATGCATCAAATATGCATACCCAGTATAAGAACTCAGTCAGTCAGTAGTTTAAGTCACATAGTCATGATTCAGATGTTCAAGTCCCTTAAGTAAGTTCAGTCGAAAAGTACTCTTAGCATAGCAAGTGACATTCGAGGACGAATGTTCCCAAGGGGGAGATATTGTAATACCCCGAACTTCCTTAAAACCTATTTACATCTCTATAAGATTAAAGGATGAATTCTAAAGTGAGTAGTGCTTAAACCATATTGAATTTTCCTAATTTTGACTTTTATCATGTGAGAAATTGAATTCTCTTTCCAATGATACCCATTTCATCAAAATCCAATGAAAGGATAGAAAGATATGGCTGAATTATAGAAGGTAGTCAGAACCACCCAGGTGCGATGGTAAGGTTGATGGACCATGGGGCTAGCAATAGACCATCGCAGAGGAGGCAGTGAGACCTCGTTCTGGTTAAGCACAACGGTATGGTCGATGGACCATCGGGCTAGCGATGGACCGTCGTCCAAGCCATCGCAGATAAGAAAGTGAACCCAGTTCTGGCCTAGGTGCGATGGTCAGGACCGATGGACCGTTGCACCCACCGTCGCATATCCCGTATAGTGATTTTTTAGTCATTTTAGAAAGGACTTTTTGGTCATTTTATACCCTTTTTAGTACCTATTTATATCAGATCAAGGCTCCTAACTTCATTATTCATCTATAACATCAAAGTAGGATTTCTCTCAAAAATCGATTCCTAAGAACAAGATCAAAACCCTTCTTCAAGAAAACTCAAGAAACCAAGAATCTCTCTAAGAACCGTCAAGAAAGAGTCTCCTAAGGTATGTTAGATGTTGATTCTTGGGTTCCTTCCACCCAAAAAGTCCAAGAATCCTTTTTAAAATTACAAATTTTATGTATTTATGAGATTTCATGATTTATATGTATTGAAGTTCATGATTATGTGTTGTTGATATTTAATTCATGATTTAGACTACAAGTATTAAGAATTGATTCTAGCATGTGATTAATTGTGTGATGTTCATGATAACCCTCTTCAAGTTGCATGTTAGTTGATGAAATCATGATAATTAGGTGTAGTATTTGTTGTATAACCAAATCATGCTCCCCATATGTTTGATAAAATGCTTGTGTGAAGGAAATAGGGTCATTATAGCATGTTGACAAGAAATCCCCAAATTGTGTATAAATTCATGTATGCCAAGTATTTGTTGAAATGCCTTAGTGAGTGAATTATGATATGTTACATGCATTCTTATGCTTGTGCATTCCTTATTGAATGAATTATGAGAAATTAGTATGCATCCCTATACCTTTACACATTTTAAGATTCCCAAGTGCTTGAAGAGATGCTTTAGTGATTGTAATGGTGAATGAAAGTCCATTGTCATGGTTATTCAAGAATAGTTATGTTTAACTTTTATGTTATCAAGTCCTGGGGTATTTATACCTGAAAAATTACCTGCAAGTCTAGATCCAGTGTCAGTTTCAAGATGCTCTCAATCAAGCCATGATCAGTAGAATTCAGACAGTTATAGAATGTAAGAAAATTCAGCAATCTCAGTATTACTGCAATTCAGTCTCAGTATCAGTCTAATCCAACTCAGTGTTCAGTTTGGATTCAATAGTATTTAGTAGTATTCAGTATTCAGTTCAGGCTTCAGTGAAACTTAGTAAGCTAACAAGAATTCAGTAGCATTCAGTCAGATAGTAGAATACAAGCAGCATTCCGTCAGATGATGGAACTAAGCAAACTCAGTCAGATCAGTCAAGTAATATAGTCAATAATGGATTCAGCTCCATCTAAGTTTAGTTAAGAATCAGTTCAGATTCTTTCAGTTGGGAGTAGGAACTAGTACTGAGCGAGTGCAGGGATGACAGCCTCCCCATTAGAGAGGCAGAGTCATTAGAAGCAATCTCTGTACTCCAAAACTACGTAGCCAGTATAGGATCAGGAGTCACTCACTAGATTAAGGCTTGAATACCTTCTAGGAGTCACCCATTTCCTTAGGCTTCACTTCCTATTCAGGGTCACTCGTTAGAGATGCTTGACTATAGTAGTGTCTTTACCCATGGCACAGTGCTGGCACCCTTCTAGCTGGGGTTACAGGTTGGACCCCACAAGTTCAGATTTGGGGCATGTCGGTTAAGTGAGAACTTCCACAGTTATAGTTCAGTCTCTCATCATAGTGCCACTCTAAAATCAAAATTGTTAGATACAGATATTCAGCTCAGTGAGGAACTTAGATAGTTCCCTATATTCACAAACCACCCGCTAGAAAGGCCTGGTCTTACATGAAGTTAACCAGTATCAGTTTTAATCAATTCATAGATCGCCCGCTAGATATGCCTGATCTCAAACTCATATTAAATCATTCCTTATCATTATTACTAGATTTGAAGATCATCCACTAGATAGGTTTGATCTTATTTTCAATCAATCGATATTAGTTAGCTCAGAGTTCAGTTATCAGTAGACTCTATTATTCAGACTCTCAGTGTTAGTAAACGCAGATATCAGTATTAGAAAACTCAGTTGTCAGAAGTTCAAGTATTTAAAAGGTAGTATTAAGTCCATACATGTATCCTTATTTAGTACTCTCACGTTATTCAGTTAAGTTATGTTCCTGCATAATCCTTTGCATTTAGCCTTACCTCATCTAGCATACCATTATATTCAAAGTACTGAAGCATACTTTTCTCTTGCACTTTGGTGACTTATACCATAGGTTTAGAAGAGCGATATCCAGGGCACCCTTAGCAGCCCAGACTCAGCCAGCAGTAGTTGACTTAGCAGTGAGTCCTCATCATTCGAGGATGATCCTTATTTTATTATGGCATTAGACTCAGTTTATTTTAGTAAATGGAGTTAGTTAGGGACATGTCCCATCAACTCCACAGTTCAGACAGTTTAGAGGTTTTTCGAATAGATGTATCACTTTTCAATTTTTAGTTTTGAGTATTTTAGATGTTTTGAACCTTATGGAAAGATTCTGCTAGTTTTATGAACTTATTTCAATATGTTATGTAGTGCTCAGGTACAGATATTAGAAAAGGGTTATCTTGTGGTCCTTTGTGATGATGAGCATCGTGTGGCATTCTGGTTTCAAAAAAATTGAGGTGTTACAAATATGGTAACAAAGCCTAAGGTTTAATAGTGTCCTAGAAGTCTGAAAAACCGCATCTAGTAGAGTCTTGTGCATGGGTGTGATGCATGCCACACTTATGTACAGAAGGCTATAAGATTTTTTAGGAACAGTTTCACTTCTTCCAGTATTCACATCATGTGAGCGAGCAAGATCTCGAGTTGAACTCTCAGTCTAATCGATTTCTTTTTTCCATTCCAGAATATGCCTTCTCGCAGAGATAATGCCCGTAAGAATGACAACCACCACCTCAGCCCGTAGATCCTCCGAATGGGAATGTGTCACACACAGAGTTCCGAGTAACTTTTTAGGTGCTAGACCAAGCTGTGATGACTAATTTTCAGGGTAAGCATCAGGTTGTATCCCTACCTCAGTAAGATGGGGATTCAGCTACAACCAGGAATAGAAATTTCATGAGAATGAACCTGCTAGAATTCTTTGGGTCAGTAGTAGGTGAGGACCCACAGCTTTATCTTGAGGAGGTGAAGAAGATCACCCAAATTATCCATATGTCTGGGGATGATAGTGTAGAATTAGAATCCTATAGGCTGAAGTATATTACTCATGATTGGGTAGTGATGTGGAAGAAGAGTAGAGGGGGGATGCAGCTCCTATGACTTGGAAAGTATTTTAGGATGCCTTATTAGATAACTTTTTCCCATTAGAGATGAGGAAAGCTAAGGCGAAAGAGTTCATGAACATGAGGCAAGGCTCCATGATAGTAAAAAAGTATTGTCTTAAGTTCAATCAGTTAGCTAAGAATGCTCATTACTTGACAGCTGACCCTAGAGCTAGCATGAGTAAGTTTGTGACTGGTGTATCTGGGTCGGTGTTGAAAGAGTGAAGAACTGCTATGCTCAATAGAGACATAGATCTTGCTAAGTTAATGATGCATGCTCAACAGATAGAGGCAGATAAATCTAAGAAGAAAGAGAGATCTAATAAGATATCTAGATGAGGTGGTTATAGCTTTTCTCAGGCTGGATCACTGGGTGGTAGTCATTCTCAACGTAGCCAGAAATTTTCAGTCCCATCTCTATCCTTAGATAGTGTACCTGCACCAAAGTTTGGGGATGTCAGTCAGGATGGGGCGCCGGGCTTTAAAACCCAGGGTAGTATAAGCAGTGTTCGTACCTTTCCACTTTATGGAGAGTGTGGCAAGAATCACCTAGGTGTGTGTAGAGCAAACAGTCAGGTATGTTTTGGATATGGTAAGCCAGGCCATAGAATGTAGGAGTATAGAGTGCTATCTCAAAAGGGTAGAGATTTACATCAGCAAGGTGCCACTCCTAGTACCACTAGTGGTCAGCGTCAAAACCAACTCTATGCACTTCAGACTCGACATGACCAAGAAAGTTTCCCTAACATAGATTCGGGTACGTTATGAGTCTTTTATCTTTATGATATGCATTGTTAGATCCTTTTCTCCCATGTAAGCTTAATTTTTCAGTATGAGTTAGTTTGAATAGTTGGTAATTCAGTATAGCAGTCAAATGTTTGTTTTCCTATCTCTTTATCTAATCATACTATCAAAAATCCCAGACATGTAACTATTCCAAGATAGGATGTTCTAACAGTCGCGAGTATAGCTCAGTTCATGAATCATACATTAGTCTAGATCCCGGATACCTAGTTATGATTCGGTTTGTAGATACCTTGTGCATCACCTCAGTATATCAGTGAAGTAAGCATTCCTATAGGGACATAGTGTCCCAAGGGGGAGATACCCTATAACTCCCCGAAATTTTTAATTCCTTAAACTTACTTAGTTTCATGCTTAGATTCTCATTACGAGTTTTGCATCAGTTATCATTGTATCATCAGTCATGCTTTCAAGAGTCAGTTCAGTCAGATATTCATACATTAGATATGTATGCACAGTAGTAAAATATTAGCTTATCAGTGTATTCAGTCATATATTCATGAGAATAACTCAATCACGCATCCATGCATCAGATATGCATGTCTATTATGAGAATTTAGCCTATCAGTAACTTCAGTCGTGTATTCCATGCATCAGATATGCATGCCTAGTATAAGAACTAAGTCAGTCAGTAGTTTCAGTCACATAGTCATGATTCAGATGTTCACATCCCTTAAGTATGTTCAGTCAAAAAGTACTCTTATCCTAACAAGCGATATTCGAGGATGAATGTTCCCAAGAGGGAGATATTGTAATACCCCAAACTTCTTGAAAGCCTATTTCTATCTCTATAAGATTAAGGGATGACTTCCAAAGTGAGTAATGCTTAAACCATATTAAATTTTCCTAATTTTGTCTTTTATTATGTGGGAAATTGAATTCTCTTTCCAACAATACCCATTTCATCAAAATACGATGTCAGGATAGAAAGTTGTGGTTGAATTACAAAAGGCAGTCAGAACCGCCTAGGTGCGACGGTAAGGTCAATGAAATGTCGGGCTAGCAAAGAACCATCGCAGAGGAGGCAGTGAGACCTCATTCTGGTTAAGAGCTATGGTAAGGTTGACGGACCATTGGGCTAGTGAGGACCGTCGCCCAAGCCGTTGCAGACAAGACAGTGAACCTTGTTCTGTCCCAGGTGCGACGATTTGGACCGACGGACCGTCGGGCCCTCGACGGACCATCGGGCCCTCGACGGACCGTCACACCCACCGTCGCATATCCTGTTTAGTGATTTTTTAGTCATTTTAGAAAGGGCTTTTTGATCTTTTTCCACCCTTTTTAGCACCTATTTATATCATATCAAGGCTTCTAACTTCATTATTCATCTATAACATCAAATTCGAGTTTCTCTCAAAAATCAATTCCTAAGAACAAGACCAAAACCTTTCTTCAAAATAACTCAAGAAACCAAGAATCTCTCCAAGAACCTTCAAGAAAGTGTCTCCTAAGTTATGTTAGATGTTGATTCTTGGGTTCCTTCCACCCAAGAAATCCAAGAATCCTTTTCAAAATTACAAAGTTTATGTATTTATGACATTTCATGATTTATGTGTATTGAAGTTCATGATTATGTGTTGTTGATATTTAATTAATGATTTAGACTACAGGTATTAAGAATTGATTCTAGCATGTGATTAATTGTGTGATATTCATGATAAACCCTCTACAAGTTGCATGTTGGTTGATGAAATCATGATACTTAGGTATAGTATTTGTTGTATAACCAAAGCATGCTCCCCATATGTTTGATAAAATGCTTGTGTGAAGGAAATAGGATCATTATAGCATGTTGACAAGAAATCCCCAAATTGTGTATAAATTCATGTATGCCAAGAGTATGTTGAAATGCCTTATTGAGTGAATTATGATATGTTGCATGCATGCTTATGCTTGTGCATTCCTTATTGAATGAATTATGAGAAATTAGTATGCATCCCTATACGTTTACATGTTTTAAGATTCTTAAGTGCTTGAAGAGATGCTTTAGTGATTGTAATGGTGAATGAAAGTCCATTGTCATGGTTATTCAAGAATGGTTATATTTTACTTTTATGTTATCGAGTCCTGGGGGTATTTATACCCGACAAATTAGCTGCAAGTCTAGAGCCAGTGTCAATTTCAAGATACTCTCAATCAAGCCATTATCAGTAGAATTCAGACAGTTACAGAACGTAAAGAAATTTAGTAATCTCAGTATTAGTGCAATTCAGTCTCAGTATTAGTCTAATCCAACTCAATATTCAGTTCTGGTTCAATAGTATTCAGTAGTATTCTGTATTTAGTTTAGGCTTCAGTGAAACTTAGTAAGCTAACAAGAATTCAGTAGCATTCAGTCAGATAGTAGAATCCAAGCAGCATTCCGTCATATAACGGAACCAAGCAAACTCAGTCAGATCAGTCAAGTAATATAGTCAATAACAGTTAAGAATCAATTTAAAGTCTTTCAGTTGGGAGTAGGAACTAGCACCGAGCGAGTGCAGGGATGATGGTTTCCCTGCTAGAGAGGCAGAGTAGTTAGCAGTAATATCTATATTCCAGAACTATGTAGCTAGTGTAGGATCAAGAGTCACCCACTAGATTAAGGCTTGACTACCTTCTAGGAGTCACCCGTTGCCTCAGGCTTGATTTTTTATTCAGGGTCACCCGTTAGAGAGGCTTGACCATAGTAGTGTCTATACCCGTGGCACGGTACTGCCACCCTTCCATCGAGGGTTACGGGTTAGACCCTACTAATTCAGATTTGGGGCATGTCGGTTAAGTGAGAACTCCCACAGTTGTAGTTCAGTCTCAGTCATCACAGTAGCACTCAGAAATCAGGATTGTCAGATACGGTCATTCAGCTCAGTTAGGAACTTAGATAGTTCCCTAGATTTACAGACCACCCACTAGAAAGGCCTGGTCTCACATGAATTTAACCAGTATCAGTATTATCGATTCAGAGATCACCCGCTAGATAGTCCTGTTCTCAAACTCAAATTTTTAATTTTTACTTATCATTATTACTAGATTTGAAGATCATCGCTATATAGGTTTGATTTTAGTTTCAATCAGTCGATATTAGTAGGCTCAGAGTTTAGTTATCAGTAGACTCAGTTATTCAAACTCTTAATGTTAGTAAACGCAGATATCAGTATTAGTAAACTCAGTTGTTAGAAGTTCAAGTATTCAAAAAGTAGTATTCAGTCCATACATGTATCCTTATTTAGATCTCTCACGCTATTCAGTTAAGTTATCTTCATGCATAAGCCCTTGCATTTAGCCTTACCTCATCTAGCATACCAGTACTTTCAAAGTACTGACGCATACTTTTCTCTTGCGCTATGGTGTCTTATACCATTGGTTCAGAAGAGCGAGAGCCAGGGCACCCTTAGCAGTCTAGACTCATCCAGCAGCAGATGACTAAGCAGTGAGTCCTCATCATTCGAGGATGATCCTTCTTTTATTTTGGCATTAGACTCAGTTTATTTTTAGTATACGGAGTTAGTTGGGGACATGCCCTATGAACTCCACAGTTCAGACAGTTTAGAGGCTTTTCAAACAGATGTATCAGTATTCAATTTTCTGTTTTGAGTATTTTAGATGTTTTGAACCTTATGGCAAGATTGCGCCAGTTTTCTATATTTATTTCAGTATGTTATGTTGTGCTCAGGTACATATATCAAAAAAGGGTTAGCTTGTGGTCCTTCGAGATCATGACCACCGTGGCGTTCCGGTTTTAGAAAAATTAGGGCTTTATAGTTCTTGGATTTGGAAACTTAATTTCTTGGTTTTCTTGAAGAGAAGGGAATTGAATTTGATGAACTTGAGGAAATATTAGGGTTTATTTGAGAGGAGAATTGGGGAAAATGGGCATATAATTCCCTAACCGTTGTTTTAATTCATGTTTTTACGTATTGGATTGAGGGAAAAAATAAAATTTCCCCTCAAATATTTAAATTCGCAACTAGAATGTGAATTAAAGGCTCATCGAGATGTGGTGAAGGCTCCATCGCTATAACCACTGTGATGCGCCACTATCACGGTGAGCTTCTAGAATCAAAATCCAAACACGACCCAATCCTCATCCAAAAAAATCCAAAACTTTCCCGAGATATGCTTCTTACACCCCTAAACATGAATTAACTCAAAAACCTAAGTCTCAGGGTCGGGAAGACCAATTTAAAAATCCTCAAAGTTAAGAGGCCAAAAATATGACAGAAGTCCCCAACACTTAGTGAAATTTTTAGGTTTTAAGCCTCTTATATATGTAACTAAGAGCTGAACGGAGCTAAGAATAATACAGGGTATTACAGATTTGGGTCATCTTGGATAGGATGACAAAGTCTGCTTACTTCTTGCCAGTGAGGACTAACTTTTCAATGGAGGACTATGCGAAGTATCTTCATAAGATAGTAAAGATGTATGGGGTACCTGTTTTCATCATCTCTGATCGTGGTATGTAGTTTTCATCTCACTTCTGGTGGTGTTTACAGAATGGATTGGGTATTAAAGTGAGTTTGAGTACTACTTTTCATCTGCATATGGATGGGTAAGTGAAAAGGACTATTCAGATATTAGAGGATATGCTTCGAGCATATGTGATTGATTATGGTGGCAATTAGGTTTAGCATCTACCTTTGGTAGAGTTTTCGTACAATAATAGCTTTCATTCTAGTATTGGTATGGCCCCTTTTGAGGCACTATTTGGTAGGATGATTAGATTTCCTATTGGTTAGTTCGATCTTGGTGAGTTGGATATAGTCAATCTAGATTTAGTTTATCAGGCTATAGAAAAGAGAAAGGTGATTTAAGATAGGCTTAAGACTTCCAAAGTCGCCAAAAGTCCCATGCGGATGTGTGGCATAGAGACTTAGAGTTTGAGGTTGGGGATAAGGTGTTCCTAAAGGCATCTCCCATGAAGAGAGTAATGCAGTTTGGTAAGAAGGGAAGATCAGTCCCCAATTTATTAGACCTTATGCAATTTTGCGTAGGGATGGTAATATGGCTTATGAATTAGAGTTGCCTTATGGTTTGAGATCCATTTATCTGGTATTTCATGTATCTATGTTAAGGAAGTGTCTTGATGATCCTTCTTTGGTGGTTCCCTTAGAGGGCTTGGGTATCTTGGATTCTCTGTCTTATGAAGAGGTTCTGGTTAAGATCTTGGATAGGCATGTTCATCGGTTACAAACCAAGGATGTGTCCTCGATGAAGGTTTTATAGAGGAACCACAAGTTGGAAGAGGCTTCATAGGAAGCGGGGGAGGACATGAAGTCTAAGTATCAGCATCTGTTTTCTACTCCTGGGATTCGTGCAGAAGGTATATGTTCTTCAACATACTTTTATTTTCAAACTTTGTTAAAGGAGAGATTAATATCTTTGCATCTATGTTTTCTAATTCGTTTAAAGGTTAGATTGATATTTGATAATGCAAATGAATTATGTTTGTGGTTACCCTACCTTGTTCGTCATTAGGGGACGAATGTTCCTAGTGGGGGAGACTGAAACACCCTGGGTTTCTGTCGCTTAGAAAATTTCCTAGATTTTTGGTCTCTAGATAGGATAAGACTGGGGAAAATGATCGTACACTGGGATACGAGTAGTATAGGTTAGTCGTATGCTGACCAGTGTTGGTTGGTGGGTTGGATTTAGTTTTGGGAATAGATACGACTTGGGTGGTACGAGTGGTACCCGTGGACATGGGTTATTTAGTTTGGGTCTTTCCTTCACTTAATCTTAGACTTGGTAGACTAAGTCAGATATGAATACGAGTGGCTCACCATGAGCCGTAACACAGGGTACGATTCGTACCATGGACTCGTTTAGTGGGCAGTTTTCAATCTTCTTTAGATTCTATTATGCCAGGGGTATGGATTATAGGTACTAGTCATATACTTGGATACGACATGGTTTAGGGTAAGTCATACCTTGGACAGTGTTGGGTCCAAGGAAGATGGCCTTGGTACGAGTAGTGGGTACCACTCGAATTGAAGGGTACGGCTGATTTGGATAGTCGTATCCCTCTGAAAAGATTTTGGTACAGTTTAAGTGAGGGCAATCTGGATATTTCCCCACTTAACCTAATAAGTCCCCACGGCTTTTAACTCACTTGGGAGGTTATTTGCCCAATTATTCTATTCACTAACACATAGACAAACACTTTCTAATCTTCTCTTTAGTTCTTGGGCAAAGGAAGCTAGGGTTTCATCTTAAGGATTAATTTGGGTCTTGTGTTGGTAATTTCTCTCCATCATCTTTATGGTTTAAGGCATATTGTCTTCTCTCATTGTAAGTTCCAACTAACGGCATGATTTTATACAATGTTTTCATGGTTTAATTATTGTATAGCTTTGGGTTTTTAAATATAATTTGGTGGGGGGGTTGTTATAAATGTTTGGTTATGATTTTTCCATGTTTTAATTATGCTTTTATATTCTTTAATGGTGGTTTAGGAAAATTGGTTGCATGGGAATGGTTATTTGGTAATTGGCTTTAGTTTTGGAAATACTATGCCCCCAATATGTTTGATAAAATGCCTATGAGAATGTTTTCACTACATTGTTGGATTTTAATGGAACTTATGCATGGTTTAAACTTGGTAATAGAACCTTAAATGGTTAAATGGTTTGGAATGGTCAAAATGGAATGTTTTTGGGTTTATAATCATTCTTGTGGGGTACAATGGAATCTCCCAAGTAATCATAATAATGGAACACTTGTGGAGTACATGGGACTCCCCCGAGTTAATTGGATAATGTGATCTATTTTTTCATGGAATCCCTTGATCTCAAAAAAGTTTGGCTAAGCATAATACTTACAAGTTATAGTCGCTATAACGATACCACTATGTGTAGCCTAGGCTAATATCAATAGTTTGGTTAGTTGGAAAGAGTTTTAATTAGGCAATAATGGCAGGGTGTGATAGCTAACCGTGAAGGTAGGAGTTTAATGAATGAACACTGGAAACTCATATTTTTCGACATGAGGGGTAGGTCATGGATACCTTATATGATACTATGGGGTACATGGGAATCCTCTAAGTACACTGTACATACGTATCATAGAAGGTAAGGGTACTTGGGAATCCCCTACTCTAATGGTATCTCCGATTCATGTGGCTATACGCATCGGGCTCGTTCATAGGGTTACAATGGACCCATATAGCTCGTGGGTGGTTAAGGATGGTTATGCTACAGATACCCAGGTTAATGGTTTTAAATGCATGCTAAACCTAGTTCTCTTTCCTGACATGGTTATATATATAGTTTGTATGCATATGGTTGGTTTACTTGGTTTTACTGGTTGGCATTATTTTATCCTTATCCTGAGTTCATGATAGCTTTCACCCGCTAACCCATCTTCGGGCGGCTGTATACCCATGCGCTGCAGGAACCGACTGTTCTACTCCTCCTGCATAGTGATCGAATTTTGGGATCAGCTTTTGGATTGAAGTGGTGATCTTTCATCTTTCCAAAAGGCTCCATTTCATAGATGTTATTTCATACTTTAGTTTATTTATGGATAGTGGTTTTGGCTATGGTTGGGGGCATGTCCCAACCGGATTTTGGTATTCTTTTGGTTAGAGGGTTTTGTGGAACTACTATGGGTTGGTATGGGCGGGATTAGTATTGATGTCATCCTTGACATTGGCATTGGTATTGGGGCTGATACCGTAGGACTAAATTTCTCATTATTCTATCTTTTTTCATTTTGGGATTATATATAATTATTATGGAACTCATATGGTTATGGTTTGGATGGTTTTGGTTATTGGTTAGGTATCGAATGGTTGGACTCGTTTGGGTGGTCACGGATATAGACTTATCCCAGAGTCTTAGATTATGCAATAACGCTATCTTGTTATATGTTCAGAATTCATCCGACTCAAGATATGCGCTGGACGGTTAGGTTGGGTATTGAGGGTGGTCCCCTGTCCTGGTTGGACTTAGGATGCCAATTACGACAAGGCCCCCGATCGGGTCGGGTCAAAATTCAAAGGAATACTTCTACAAACCAACTCAGACTCTTAGCACGATATGAGAGAAAGAAGTGAAGAACTCCTAAAAATGTCCCACAGCCTCCCAAAGATAGGAAACGGACGTCAATGTTCTGATCCGCAGGACCCTAATAGACACTTGCTCTTGTACCAACAATACCGGGGAAGGCTCTAATACCAATTTGTCACGACTTGATTTATGAGTCATGATGGCACCTACAAAATTCTGCTAGTAGGTAAGTCAATATCATAACCCAGAGCTAATGCAATGGGTAATTCAAAAAGGAATGCCCATCATAGGCCAAATTTAATGAACACAAGTTATAAATAAACACAGTGTTCTAAATAGATAAACATTCATCATAAGATATCAATCCTCCGACCTGGTAGGGCCAGTACAAGAGCATCTAATGTCAATAATACAACTCAAGAGACTTATAATATAGTAAATACATCTGTCTCGATACAAAAGACTGAATAACAATAATATAGATGGAAATGGGTGACTCAGAATTCCAAGAGCTCACCCTATCTCTGAAAGATCAACTCTGCATGAACAATGGTCAGAGACAACAGCTAGTACTCATATCTACACCAAAAAAGTACAGAAGTGTAGTATGAGTACCAAAACAACGGGTACTCATTAGGCATTATTGGCCGACTGAGCTAAATTGTGATATAAAGATGATGTAATGCAAGATAATCATAACTAAGCCAAGGTGCAAAATCGAACCTGAATCGTCTCCATCATCATTGTACATACTTAGCAGATAACTCAAAATAATAGTAATGACATAACGTAAAGAGATCATACATGAGTAAATATAATTACAAAATTGGCTCCCATATGTCAATTAGTGCAAAAAATTAAAGAACTTATCTCAGCATCTCATACTACTGGAGAGTACATACAAAGATAGAATAATTTACGCATGCATCATTTACACTAACCATCACCAAAACTCAACCATCATCTCACAATTCATCATTATTCGACATTATACCATCACCTAGCAATTTACTAATAATATTCCACAATCCACTAGTTAGTCGTTTGTTTCCTGTAACTGTTAGCATTAATTACCAACTAGCCACCATTCATACATTATTCACCATTTTTATCAACTAGGCATCCTCTAGCATTAGCCAACATAACATTAACCAACATCATTTTTAATATTATATTTTAACATGGAATATTTATAATATCCAATCCTTAATTTAATCAAAAATAAATATAATCAATACTCCAAATCGAACCAGTCATAACTATCAACAAGACTCAGAATTAAACCGGTCATAAATATCATCAAGACTCGGAATCAAATCGGTCATAAATATCAATGAATATCAACAAGACTCAGAATTAAACCAGTCATAAATATCATTAAGACTCGAAATTGAACCAGCCATAAATCATTAAGACTCAAAAATGAACCGATCATAAATATCATCAAGATCCGAAATTAAATCGGACATAAATATCATCAAGACTCGAAATTGAACCAATCATAAATATCATATCGTCATCACAATAGTATCATTAATAGCATTAATAACAATGGAATTAATCCTCAAATTCACCTATATAATGATTAAGTATCAACATTTCTCATTATTTCCTCAACAGGCCTTTTCAAGGGCCAATAAGTATAAAGGTTCACCAAAACTAGCATGTCATATCCTAAGGTGGGTTAAGAGTCCATTCCAATCCTTAAATTCCAATTTATGTAAATTTCTATCCGAACTAGGCTTTTGGTATCTAATTCCACTCTTAGATGTATAACAAGTCACAACTAGCCCTAAGGTAGAAATTCTACTTAAGTACTATCATTAAGTCCATTGAAACTAAAGCAACTTCATTAGATTAAACAACTAAGGCCATTCTTTCCCTAAGTATGGGTGCCAAGGTCACTCCCATCTAACTAGAGTAATTCTAAGCATTCTCATGCAAAACATGAGACATTAAGTCTAATCTATTAAGGTTTAAGGCAACAAGCTAAGCATTTCACCATATGGGTCCAAATGACCTAAAAAATAAAACCAACACCTAAATCCCCTCCCAATCTAACAAGATATCACAATTATACTATGATATAGCTTATTCTATCAAGGAATAAACCTAACCTACCTCAATTTCAAAGAATGCTCAACAATCTGCTAAACCTTTGCTTTCCGCTTTGGAGAATTCTCTTCAAGATGCAAAGCTATCAAAAATACATTTCACACATCAATACGAGAATATCGATACCCATATTGCACCATTGTGCTTCGGTCCAAAAATTATGCCAAAACCTCATATGGCTCTTACTTACAGAAAAAACATATTTTTGAGACCAACCCAACATGATATCAAGCTCATGGAATCAACCTCCCCCCCCCAAAATGGGTGAAAACCAAGATAAGTTTGGGCTAAAATCAAGCCCTAAAGGATTTGGGGCTTTGGTAAAAAAATTCAAGAAACTCAAGCATGAATTTGAAGGATTCTTACCTTAAATACGAAGATATTTGCAAAAATATATGTTAATCAAGTTCTCAAGTCACCCCAAAGACTCAATTTTCAAGTTATCAAACTCTTTTAGGGTTCTAAGCTCTCAAAGATGAGTGGAAAATGACCAAAACGCGGCCTAAGGGGTCATTTTATACCTATGCCAGGTGCTCAGCTATTTCAATCGCACATGGCAGGTTGCAATCACATACTGGGATGCGGGAGGAGATATTGTGATCGCAACACTTCCTCTGTGCAATCTCACTACCTCTACATATGAGGTGTGATCACGGCCCCACACCAGATGATAGGAAAAACAGAGACTTGGAAAAACTCCAAGTTTCGGTAAGGCCACGAGATTCATTCAAAATCTAAATTATGCAAATGAACTATGTAACCGTACTAAATTTGATGTTTTGGACATAATGGTGAACTCAGATTTTCCATCCAAGGTATTTTTGACCAAATGTGGATCCCACACCCATATTTTTAATTTTTCAATATTTTGACCAATAGGTCAAAATGAGCTCGAGTTTATTGAGACACAAACCAAAGGTCTACCTAGCATAAAATTGATATTTTGAAGCTGTTGGTGTAGTTGGAATTTGCATTCGAGATTGTTTTACTGAAATTTTCACCCGGTGGCCATTTGGAACTAGCGAAGACTTCTAAATAGGGAATTCACTCTAAAACCAAATGAACTACTCTGTAATCGAACTATAAATTCCACCAAGTCATAAATGACTTGGGGCAGATATGGAAAAGATTTAACATTAAAAATAAGCAAAAATATGAAGAATGGCCTGAAGGGTCATTAAAGACAGTGTTTATTGCCCTTTGGCGCAATAATTCATACACCGACATAGTTAAAAGTGTAATGGAGAGTGGAGAATTAAGTTGTGATCCAAACATCATGGTCATTAGTTACTTGATGAATGGAAGGGGGAAAATTTATCCAACGTTCATAAAGAATAATAGACAGTGGAATTGTACATGCTTTACATTGATTTTGATAATTCCAGGCTAATTTTAAAGGTTAAAGTTGTTGAAAGGTCCTGTGACCAAGCTTTCACATCATGCCCACTCCCGGTAGTGGATGATAGCTCAATGGAATACAAGTGCATGGGTGATTATGCATGGGAAGATTATGAAGAATTTGAAGAAGAAGAGTGTGAAGAAAGTGTCGAGGGGCAGTCCAGACCACAAGTAATCCAATCTTTCTCGGATGACACTGATCTTTGTGTAGAGCAAATATTCAAGGGAAAGAAAATAGTGAATCTTTTCTTGAAGAAGGCGTTGGTGAAGAAATCTTTCAATTACACCACAGACAAGACTTGTAATAAGTATTACAAGGTGAGGTGTGTATATCCTACCTGTCGGTGGATGGTGCATGCAGGTGCAAATGAAGCATCGGGTAGGTTTTAAATCTGCAAGTACGTCAGTGAGCATAGTTGTTGCATTGAATATGTCAGCTCAATAATGTCATCGTGGACGTAATTGCCTCACTTTGTTTGAGCTTTTTCATCAACAACAAAGATACAAGCCCGAGAGAGATCGAGAGAATCGTCTTTAGAGAGCTATATTACAGGACGAGATATCGGAAGTGTTGGATGAGAGGTGTCATTGTGAAGAACATAGTTTAAGGAACACCCAATCATGGATATATAGTGCTACCAAATTTTTCATATGTTTCTAATAGCCTCAATCCCAAGTCTATAAATTCCCTCATGATCGAGGAAGACTCGGGTAAGTTTATGTACTACTTTATGGCATTTAGGGCTTCCATCTGTGGATATGCACATATAAGAAAAGTGATTGCTATTGATTACACGCATTTATCCAGCAAGTACCATGGTGTGATGTTGTTCACTGTCGCACAAGATACACAAAATCATATCTATCCCTTAGCGTATTGTGTCGTGGACAAGGAGAATGATGTGTCGCCGACCTTCTTCTTCAAGAAACTTAAGTCTATTGTCATCGATGAACCTGAATTATGCATCATCTCCGGTAGAAATGTAAGCATAGCCTACAACCTCATAAAGTATTATCCGTATGCGCATCATGGAGTGTGTATGAGGCATATTGGTGAAAATATTTGAAAGAATCATCATTAGGGAATTCATCTCAATGTGTACTACCATGTGGCCAAGGCGTACATGTTTGATGAGTTTAATGACTACTTCAACTTGCTTAAAGAAAAATGTCCCAATGCAATAGATTGCCTCGAGCATGCCGTTGGATTTAAAAAGTAGAGCAGGGCTCACTTTCCATGAAATAGATTCAACGTCATGACCACAAATATCATCGAGTCGCTCAACGCAATATTTCTCAATGAAATAGAGTATCCAATGGTCGCTATCTTTAATTCAATTGCTCTTAAGTTTGGCAAAATATTTGGGATGAGGTATGCAGAGGTGAGCAATTCAAAAAATACATTCATTCCCAAAGTTGAGAAGATATTGAGGAAAAACATGAATGAGGGCGACAAATTATATATGAACAACGCATCCGATGAATTCACCGTGATTGGTTTTGGTCCCTCCGACAAAGCCAATCTATCAAAAATGGCATGTTCTTGCTATTGAAGCATGGGGAGGATTACGATAATAGCATGTACGAATACTCTTTAGCCGTATATTTGAAAGAATCATACCGCCTTGAATACTTGAACCTATTTGTGCAGTACCTCTAGAGTCGGAATTGAGCGGGGCACGAGATTATCTAGCAATGCAGGCTCTTCCACCCGATTTTGATCCCAAATTAGGAAGGAGAAGGGTGAAATAAGTTAAGGGCGTGTTGGAGTATTTCAGGCCCAAGAAAAGGAACAATTGTGCCATGTGCAAAATAGTGGGTCATAAGAGAACAACATGTAGCATTAACAAAGGAATATAGGATTGGTATTGTATCTTCTTTTTGTTGTCAAAGTCACTGGACAAATTGTAATGCCACTGTCACTATTCTATTTTCAAATGTAATGAAGTAAAGTTAAAATCAACTTTTCTTGTTTTATATTATCGATCATAATTTATTTTTTATATATTATTTAGTAAATTGATTATACATTATAGTCATCGACTAGAGATTAAATATATGATATATATACATGGTTTACATAGTAAATTTCTATTATATAGAAGAGGTGGTTTCGACCACCTCTTCGTGGATTTACTTTTTTACCCCCATTATTTACTATATTACACCCTAATTGTTCCGTTATTTATTATATTATTCCTAATTAATTATTACAAGTCATTTATATATTAGAATTAATAATATTTTTTATTATATCACCCCTAATTAATTATTATAAGTCATTTACAGAAAATTAATAATATTTAATTAAAAAATAATTATTTATAATGTCTTTTTCAGCTTCATTAACCATGATTTTACTATATCATCTCTAATTAATTATTATAAGTCATTTATGTATTAAAAAATTAATAATATTTTATTCAAAAAAATAAATTACTATATTACCCCCTATCATTTACTATATTACCCCTAATTTCTTCGTGATTTATTATATTATCCCTAATTAATTATTATAAGTTATTTATATATTAGAATTAATAATATTTTTTATTATATTATCCCTAATTAATTATTATCAGTCATTTATATATTAGAATTAATAATATTTAATTAAAAAAATAGATATTTATGGCGTTTGTTTCAGCTGCTTTAACCGTGATTTTACTATATCATCCCTAATTAATGATTATAAGTCATTTATGTATTAAAAAATTAATAATATTTAATTAAAAAAATAGATGACATATCTACCTACACTGGTTTCGACCAGTGCTTCATCATTTACTATATTATCCCTAATTGATCCGTGATTTACTATATTACCCCTAATTAATTATTATAAGTAATTTATATATTAGAATTAATAATTTTTTATTATATTACCCTTAATAAAATAGATGACATATCTGCCTGCACTGGATTCAACCAGTGCTTCGTCATTTACTATATTATCCCTAATTGCTCCGTGATTTACTATATTACCCCTAATTAATTATTATAAGTCATTTATATATTAGAATTAATAATTTTTTTATTATATTACCCCTAATTAATTATTATAAGTCATTTATATATTAGAATTAATATATTTAATTAAACACTAGAAATTTATGATGTTTGTTTCAGCTGCTTTAATCGTGATTTTACTATATCATCCCTAATTAATTATTATAAGTCATTTATGTATTAAAAAATTAATAATATTTAATTAAAAATAGATGACGTGTCTGCCTATATTACCCCTAATTGCTCCATAATTTACTATATTACCCCTAATTAATTATTATAAATTATTTATATATTAGAATTAATAACATTTTTTTACTATATTACCCCTAATTAATTATTATAAGTCATTTGGTTTCGACCACTGCTTCGTCATTTACTATATTTCCCTTAATTGGTCCATGATTTATATATTACCCCTAATTAATTAATATAAGTCATTGATATATTAGAATTAATAATATTTTTTTATTATATTACCCCGAATTAATTATTATAAGTCATTTATATATTCGAATTAATAATATTTAATTAAAAAAATAGATATTTATGACGTTTGTTTCAACTATTTTAACCGTGATTTTAATATATCATCCCTAATTAATTATTATAAGTCATTTATATATTAAAAAATTAATAATATTTAATTAAAAAATAGATGGTATGTCTACCTATATTACCCTTAATTGCTCCGTGATTTACTATATTACCCCTAATTAATTATTATAAGTCATTTATATATTAAAATTAATAATATTCTTTTACTATATTACCCCTAATTAATTATTATAAGTCATTTATATATTAGAATTAATAATATTTAATTTAAAAAATAGATATTTATGACATTTGTTTCATCTTCTTTAACCGTGATTTTACTATATCATCCCTAATTAATTATTATAAGTCATTTATGTATTAAAAAATTAATAATATTTAATTAAAAAATAGATGACATGTCTGTCTATATTAACCCTAATTGCTCTGTGATTTATTATATTACTCCTAATTAATTATTATAAGTCATTTATGCATTAGAATTAATAATATTTTTTACTATATTACCCCTAATTAGTTATTATAAGTCATTTATATATTAGAATTAATAATATTTAATTAAATCAATGTACATTTATGTTTGTATCTCATCAATATCAAATTTTAGTGCTAAAAAATATTTATAGTGTTGGGCCCGTGCTGACACGGGCCATGCACCTCTAGTACTAAATACATAATAGATAATAAATCTTTCTAGTGGTCTATTAACGAAATCCTATTCTACATACACTAAATAATTCAATGTAATAATGACGCTTGGAAAAAGGTGTCGAATTGAAAAAACTCGACTGTCGCGACTTTTCTTTCCCATTCTCACACACCCCTTCATCTACCCATGACAAGTGTCTAGCAATGATTGATCCATTCATTTCTTCTCTGATCTATTTAAGTAAGCTACTGGTCTATTATAAACATGTTTTATCTTTCTCGATAAGCAAAAAAAATACAATAATATCCAGAAGAGTGTATAATCTCCGACTCCTTCAAAGAATGCGAACCACAAGAAACTAAGATTTCTCTGATTGAGGAGTAATCTAGACTTCCTGGTCCAAGGCCTTGTTGTTGATCAGCAGCGTCTTGACATGAAGCTCCATTGAATAGCCCGCTTCCTTCGGGCCATAGCAGATAGGCTCCATCCCAACTCCAACGACCTCATCACCCCCAACATCCCCCTAGTGTAGTGTAGTTTAGTATTTTTTTGTTGTTGGTTAAAGTTCATTGTGAAAGCTTTCATTGTGGTTTGATTTTGTAAATGAAAGCTTCTTCTTTTGCCTTTTTTTTCTGGTTGTTGTCCCAATATTGATGCATGTAATTGCAATGAACTTGTTTAATGTACAATTTTCCATTTCTCTACAAGATTGTGTTAAATTTATCTTTAACATTGTCTTAAATTTATTTTTTTGTCCCTTTATATATGTAATGGCAAGGTAATAGCAATTTCTAATTTTTGTCCCTATATTTCGGTAATAGCAATTTCTGATAATGTAATAGCAATTTTTGATAATGTAATAGCATTTTCTGATATATGTAATAGCAATGTAATTTTGGTGTAAAGAATATTTATGTCTTCTATAATCGATCAGTTAGGTTTACTATAGACCATATCATTGTATGGCCTAAAAGGCCTATAATTTTAAACAAGGCCTAAAGAATGTTTGTGTAATTTTAAGAAAAATTTGAAGAAATATTAAACTATGCAAATCTTTTATTATATACTAATGTCGTTGTTGATTTCGAAACATGTACAATAAATTATCAATTTATTGACTAGTCAATTTTTTAGCAACGCAAAGGTCTGTAATAGACCAATTGAATATATGGACAAGTTAAAATAATGGCAAAAAAGAGAAATTAAATTAAAAGGAATTAAAGTAGGTTAATTAACTCCATTCAAACATTGTAAAATAATTTAGATACATCAATTAAAACACCATATCACTTTTGAACATGATCAAATGATATTTAAGACATTCTGTAGTCGTAAATCATTGAGATGGAACTAAAAGGGGAGAAATAAAATAAAGTAAAATAAATAATAAAAATTACACGTGATCTAATGAGTATAAGGAGGAGTGATGGTTGTGACTTGTGGGTGTTCATAGGACAAGTAATGTTTGAGAACAAAAAGTCCTTCTCAATGCAGACATTTATTCTGACTAATTGATTATTACTACTATAGCTCTTCCTTCTACTTGTTGTTGATTTTCATCTAATTAAAAAAGATAAAAAGTTACAACTTATAGTATTTTTTCGTATAATTTTTGAAATTTAATTTTAATTATTAAATAAGTTAATCTAATTATTTTAGCTTGTTGTTAGATTGGGCTTATAGCTACTTTGACTTTTTATTATCTATAATAAATTAAAAGTGTGAAGGGTCTTAAAAATGTCGTTTGAACTTTTTGCCCTTCTTTAAAAATCTTTGTTTTAGACAAAATCATCATTTTACTATTTTTTCCTAATATTTAAGAGTTGAAAATTAGTTAAATATATTTATAGTAAAACTTTTTCTTATAAAAAGTTATCAAAATTAATGACAACTAATATTTTTTTCATTAGTTTAAGAATTATAAATTAACTAAATTTGATTCTAAGAAGATTGAAAAATTCTACAAACCTATATCTACATCTACAAATTTGGAGTATACTCCGTGTTATTACTATTTATGATGTATATTATTTTTTCTTTGTATAGAATTAGGACTGAATTTATTTATTTTACAAAACTGTTTGTTATGTCTTCTTAATTTTTGCACTTCATTAAAAACCTTCGTAATAGATGAAATCGTCTAAAATAATCAAAAGTTACACGTGCGAGGCCCGTGCGACTAAACTAGTTATTAATAAAAGGATAAATTACACAAAACCACAAACCTAAGAGACTTTATTTTCCAAAATCCCCTACCTTTTAAACAATTACTTAAAATCTCGGATTTGTATTTTACTCTTGATACATATGAATAAAATCCTCGCCCTACTTTTACTCGATAATTAATTCATGCAATCTGTATATCTTTGAAGATTTTTTTTTTTCAAATATTCATCCCATAAAATCTCAATTGATAAAATTTTAACATATGTTTATTTATAAATATTTGATACATTTAATATATGTTTGACATATGTAAATTATTTATTGTGGTGTGCTATTGAATTTTTAATGATTAGTCAGTAATTTTATGAAATGTATCATTATGATACATCTGAACTAGATGTATCATTATGATAATCTGAAATCAGATTTATCATTTCCATGATTTGCGCCTAATTTTACTCCCCGTAATAATTGAATTCGTTACTTCCTAAAATAAAAATCTTTTTTGTTTTAAATGTATCACTAATTATATGTATCACGTTATAACATGTGTATCACAAATTTAAAAATTCGGGATATGATGTAATTTAACAAATATTTAACTTTAAATTATTTATAAATATTTGATACATTTAACATATGTTTGACATATGTAAATTATTTCTTTGGGTGTGATATTGAATTTTTTATGATTAGTGAGTAAATTTATGAAATGTATCATTATGATACATCTGGAATCAGATTTATCATTTTCACGATTTATGCCTAATTTTACTCCCCGTAATAATTGAATCTGTTACTTCCTAAAATAAAAATTCTTTTTGTTTTAAATGTATCACTAATTATATGTATCACGTTATAACATATGTATCAAAAATTTAAAAATCCGAGATATGATGCAATTTAACAAATTATTGGGATAAAGTGTTATAACGCTTAAACATTTAGGGATTTATGTAAGTTACCCTTAATAAAAGCGGTCTTAGCAGACGCCATTTTGGATACAAACTCATAACATTGGTCTTTTGATATTTCAAGAGACCATTTAAATACTTAAAAGAAATAAAGAAATATTAAATTTACCAATTTCTGAAGATGATTTGGTATAATAGACACCCTAAAAACTTAATTGAGAAAAGAAACAATGTTTTCTTTTTGGATTTATTTTTTTAGGATTTAGGGAGATAAAATAAAAAAGGTGTCTGGTATGAGCCAATTTGTAAAGTCTCAAAATTTATTGTCACCCCTTAAGTCTTTTTAAGATATTTTTCATCCCTACTTTTCTTTAAAATACCTATGTTAATTTTCTCTCTCCTCACTCTCACTCACAAAACTCTTCGACTTTTCAGCTTCCCCAACCTTTATTTTTGATTTATATCTTCTTTAAAGCTCTAAGATATTTCATCTTGCAATTCAGGTAAGTTCTCTCCATTTCTCGAGTAATTTATGCTCTATATTGATGGATTTTTTTTGCATTTTTCCAGTTTCGATTTTGTTGATTGAGTTAATTTTGGATGAAAAAATTTGTTTCTTTTTTTAAATGAGTCTTGATATTACTGAAAATCTATGCTTTTAAGTTGATATTTGTTTGATTGTTGATGGATATTTGATGGATTATGATTGTCCTTGTTGATTGCATGATGATTTTTTTTTTTCGAATTTCATTGGCTAGTGTGCCTAGAATTCTGAGTTTTCTTCAAATTTTATTTAATGTAATGGTTATTTAGATGCATGTTCTTATGGGGATGATTTAATCATATACTATTGTTGTTCTGTTAATAGATTATTCGATTGATTAGGTGTTTATTTGATTTGGATGAAGGAATTTGAATTTTTTTTAAAAATGGGGCTTGATTTTACTAAAAATCTATGTTTCTAAGTTGATATTTATTTGATTGTTGATGGATATGTGATGGATTATGATTGTCCTTGCCGATTGCATGGTAATTTTTTTTCCAAATTTCATTAGTTGGTTCAAATTTTTCTTCAATGTAATGGTGTTTTAGATACATGTTCTTGTTGGGGATAGTTCGATCATACATTATTGTTGTTCTGTTAATAGACCATTTGATTGATTAGGTATTTGTTTGATTTCTGGATTTTATCTTCAATTGTACTTGACGGTAAGCATGTTTTAGGTAGGGTTTTCTTCTTTTCTTATTGCACATTCATCTGTTAGTGTTGTTGTCCTATTAATAGACTGTTAGGTTAATTAGGTATTGTTTTTGTATGATAGTTGAGAAATCATATTTTTGTACATAGATCATGAAATGGCTCCAGGTAATAAATGCAAAGTTGTAGAAGTTGAAAGGTCTGAGAAAACAAAAAAATGCATAGTCAATGACTCGGAGAATAAAACTTGTAGTGATGATATTGTTCAAGCTTCGGGTGGAGATAAGCAGGAGGAAATGAAAATTGAGTGTAGGATAGATGAGAAAGCATTGGTCATGCCCCACTATGCAAGGTTTATTTCACCCGAGAGATACGACCTCGCCATAGTCATGGATGATGTTGGATCCTTTCCGGCTAAGATATCAATTAGGTCTCATTTGAAATTGTTTTATGAATTCAAATAAGTTGTGGTTGATCAACATCTCAAGTCGAGGTTTAAGAATTCTTATTTTGGTAGTTTATGGGACTTGCTAGAACATTTGAAGTTCAATGGACAACTTTTCCACTATACACTTCTTCATCGAGTTCAACAAGACAACATGCTGCATGAACTGTGGTTCTGCATCAACCACCGGCCGACATGCTTTGGACTGAAGAAGTTTGCGCTAATCATGGGGTTAAATTATGGATGTTATCCCCGTGATGAAAAAAAATTGTGGGAAAGAAACGTGTAAATGCTAAGAGATTGTTGAAGCTTATTACAGGTGGGAGGCTGGACAAGAAGGATAAGTTCAAATGCTGTTTGGTTTGATTCGTGGACTGTATCTTGCTTGCACAAGATTTATCAAAAATCGCGGACATAGACATAATCAAGATGGTGGATAACCTGAGCTTCTTTGAGAGATACCCTTGGGGTAAAGAGTTATTTGTATTGACTCTAGACTATCTAAAAAAGAAGATAAACTTCACCAAGAAGAAGATACATATGTGATAAAGGAATATTCATCATACACACTCTATAGATTTTCCTGGGCATTTCTAGCATTGATTATCAACCATTAAAGTAGTTTATTTGATGCTATAATTTATTTATGGTATTTATAGTATACTAACTGATTTATATGTTTGTTTTTTCTTTCGATCATGAATTTGGATATACAAAGTCTTTTTCGAGCTCGGCAGGGAAAATGATAAATCAATAAAAGACCCGCTGCCCACTTCCTGATTGCTCAAATGACAAACATTAAAATCCGATAAACCGATCGAATGTGATCCATATTTGAACGGATGAAGAACAAAGATATAAATTTAATTTTTTAATAATATTGTGTTTCTTAATAATCACATTTGACTATTTGTCTGTAGAGATTGGAACCGTATATTATTCCCACAGTCCATGAAATGAAGCAACAATAAATGCAAAAGTTTGAAGCATTCACGAATGAGGTGAATGACTCATTCATCGATGACTTGAAGACCCATTTGTATGGTGTGACTGTCCTCATCTCATTAGGGATGGTGCGGAAGGATACGATGATGAGGATTTTAGATGTAAATTTTGTGTTAAGACATGTCACTCACAGTACGGGAACAAGCAAACTGAGAGAAGCAAAAAAAAGATTGACGATCGAAAATCTGGAAGAGCGCGTGTATAGGCTGGAGGAGGCAATGAATGATATTGTTGATTTTGTGAACAAGAGAGGCTAAGGGGAGCAGAAAAGAAGAAGAAGAAGAAGAAGAAGAAAAAAGAGTCCGGAACCAAAACATGCCATGAAACTAAAAAAAAGTACCAAAATATGCCATATTTTTAAAGTGGTACCAAAATACCAAACGGAGTTGAGTTTCAGAAAATATACATAACTTACTTATTAAGTAAGTTATGCATTTTTTTTAACATAGCTCTCATAAAAAGAGAGTTATGTAAGAAAAGTTACATAACTCTATTAAAAAGAGAGTTATGCATTTCTTTTTACATAACTCACTTTTAAGTGAGTTATGCAATAGAAGTCACACAACTCTCTTAAAAAGAGAGTTATGCATTTTTTTCTTTATGCATTTTTTCTACATGACTTACTCAAAAAGTGAGTTATATAATAAAAGTTACATAACTTGCTTTTATTCCGCTACGAAAATATAATAAAAATTATATAACTCACTTTATAAAAACTTACATATTATGTGAACAATTAATTTATCTTTTAAAGTTTTATTTTTTTAGAAAGAAGGCTAACTATTACGAAATGGAGAGAGTAAAACTCACTGATTATGTGAGTTATGTACATTTTCTGAAACTTAACTCCGTTTGCTCATTTTTGTTAAAAATAATGCATACAAGAGAGTTAAGCATATTATGGTATCACTTTAAAAACATGACATATTTTGGTAATTTTTTTTAGTTTAATAACATATTTTGGTTCCGGACTCAAGAAAAAAGAAGAAGATCAAGGTAATATCTCCTCGGTTTATTATAGAAATTGTATATTTTATATAATCAATTTTAGTTATAATAGAATCTATGTCATGCTTTATTGACCGATGACATAGTTTATTATAAACTCTAAATACTAAAAATACAGATGTGCAGATCCAAAGTCAGAATTCATCAGGCGGGCCTTCCACGATGACGATGACATTAAAAAAATGCTTCTCGAGGTAGCAGCTTTGGAACAAGCATCGATCAATGATGATGAGATGATGATCCCTGTTGAACCAGCTGTTGCAGAGAAGGATAATCCGGATGAAGACAATAAAAAGAAGAAGAAAAAATAAAAAAATTATTTGTGAAGAAGAAAACAAAGCTGATGAACCAACTATTGTAGAGAAGGATAATCAAGATGAAGGCAAACAAGATGAAGAAGAAAAAAATAATCAAAAAACCATTTGTGAAAAAAGAAAACAATGAAGAAGATGAAGAGAAAACAGGAGAGGCAGAAGAAGAATGAAAGAAAGCATTAAGGGAAGAAGTAAAAAAAGAAGAAAAAATAGAGAAGACACCACCAGTAGAGGAAGAAAAAAAAACCCAAGGCAGAAACAAAAGGAGAAGAAAAAGTAGGTATAAAATAGACCATTCTATCCTCTCCAGAGTGTTCAATTATTTTGTACTCTCGTATGATGATATTTTATAGTTTGAATGATGTCTATTTTATTTTATTTTATTTCTCTCTATTTTAGTCCCATCTTACTTGTCAATAGAGTTAGATGATTGATGCTAGACCTATGGAGATATCATGCATATATTACATCCAGGGTCTGGAATAAATGTAATGGTCTATTTTATACCTACAATTATTGATAAATGTATGCATCTATACCATACTAAATAAATAGTCATGAATCGACCAATTGAGTCTCGAGCAAGTAAGATTGACAAAAAAGCGAAGAAATAAAATAAAATAAAATAAATAAACATCATTCAAGCAATAAAAAATGACTAAATATCATCATATGAGAGTATAAAATAATTGGAGACTCGATAAAATAAGTATAAGGAAGAGCAATGGTTGTAACAATCAATTACTCAGAACAAATGTCTACATTGAGAAGGACTAGTTGTTCTCAAACATTACTTGTCCTATGAACACTCACAAGTCACAACCATCACTCTTCCTTATACTCATTCGATCACGTGTAATCTCATGTGATGATATTTAGTTGTTTTGCATTGCTTGGATGATGATTATTTATTTTATTTTATTTTATTTTATTTTTCTCCTTTTTAGTCTCATTTCAGTGATTTACAATTATAACATACCTTAAATATCACTTGATCATGTTCAAAAGTGATTTGGTGTCACAATGATGTATCTAAATTACTTTACAATACTTGAATGGTGTTAATTGGACTACTTTAGTTTTATTTAATTTAATTTCTCTTTTTAGGTCATTATTTTAACTTGTCCATATATTCAGTCGGTCTATTACAAACCTTTGCATTGGTCAGTAATTGACTAGTCAATAAATTGATAATTTATTTCACATGTATAGAAATCAACAACGACATCAGTATATAATAATATTTGTATTTTTTAGTATTTCTTCAATTGTTTCTTACTTCGTCATTTTTAAGAAACTTCAACTGCACCTTGTTTAAAATTACAATTCTTTTAGGTCATACAATGATAGGATCTATAGTAAACCTTACTAATCAATTATAGAATACATAAATATTCTTTAGACCCCCTTTGAAGTAAATTATAAATCATTTGTATGGTGTATGATCATTCCCCAACGGTCAGATCATTTCTCAACGATAACAAGGTACAATTCTCCAGCGGTTACATTTTTAATAGCCCTAATATATAGATGAAAGTGACCTCTTTGAACTCCTACATGTTCATTTATTCATTTTTTTTCTCATTTTGATTCAATAAAAATAATGTCTCAATCATCTAAAACATCCAAAAGTACATATATTTATTATTGTGGTAATTCTGCTATTTTGAAGATATCATGAACCGACGAGAATCCAGGTCGAAAAATCTACAACTGTGCAATTGAAAAGGTGTGTTTTTTTAATAAAAAATTATTTATGTGCATTACATAATAAAATTTTCTAATTTATCATCGTTATTTTAAGATAATGGTGGATGCTCTAATTTCAAGTGAATTCTTTCTGATTCTAATGAATCAAAATTTCAAGGCGTTGCAAAGTTTGAAATGTTGTAAACGCTTAGAGAATTTGAAGAAAATAGGATCTTCTTATAACATTATATAGATAAATGGAACACAAGATTGATTACTTAAAAGAATTGTTGAAAGACGTCGAAATTGAGAGGGATCAACTTAAGCATAGGTTGGTTGTGGTTGAAGAAAAGGAGAAGGGGCTAAAAATTATGATGTATGATTTACTATTAGTTTTAACTTTTTGGAAAGTTGTAATGAGGGTGTAGTGGGATTGAATGTATTATGTGTGACTTTTATTAATCGACTACTTTTGACTTATATTATATATGTTTTATCTTTTTCATTCATCGACTATTCAACACTGTATTATATATGTTTTACCTTTTAGTCAGAGTCTATAATCAACAATGACAATCATCTAAAATCAATGACACTGATTATATAAAGTGTAAAACATTTATAATAAACATACCACAAAATTTTCACATTATCATAAAGCAGTTTCAAAAATAAAATTGTTCAGCTCTACACATCCAGAGCTGAAAATTTTTTTTAGATTACTAGTCCCCACCATTTACTAAACTTCATTGTTTCAAACCCAACCTCATCATAAACAATGGGGTCTGGAGAGGATAGAATGTACGTAGTCCATACCACTACCCTCGAAGGAGTAGAGAGGTTGTTTCCGATAGACCTCCGGCTCAAGACAAAGGACCGTAGACCAAACGAATAGCAACATGATAAAGTAACAAAGAAGCCACATCCACAAAAATGAAGTATAATCAATAAACCAAGGATCCCCCTCTCCCAAAACTAGAACTACCCTCCAAGTTATTCTTAACCCTCCTATCTATAGGCTACCACTCGATCACACACCTTAGCCCTCAACTTAATATTTTTCCTCCAAACCTTCCTATCAAGGGTCATGTCCTCAGTAAGCTGTAATTTCTCCATGTCACGTCTAATGACTCCTCTCCAGTACATCTTCGGTCTACCCCTACCCCGCTTGAAACCCTCCAAGGCCAGCCTCTCGCACCTATGAACTGGGGCATCCGTTTCTCTCCTCATCACATGGCCAAACCATCTCAACCGTACTTTTCGCAACTTATCATCCACCGAAGCCACTCTCACCTTCTCCCAAATAGTCTCATTCCTAACCCTATCAACCCTCGTAAATCCACACATCCAACGCAACATTCTCATTTTCGCCGCCTTCAACTTTTGGACATAAGAATTCTTAACAGGAAAACACTCCGCCCCATATAACATGGCCGGCCAGACTACATCTCTATAGAATTTACCTTTAATCTTGAGAGGCATCTTCTTATAGCATAAAATTCCCGAGGCGAGCCTTCATTTCAACCACCCTACCCCAATACGGTGGGAGAGATCATCATCAATCTCTCTATTTCCCTGGATCATAGGCCCAAGATACTTAAAACTATCCATCTTACAAACCGCATGCGACTCCAACTTCACTACACCTCGTCCTCCTGCCTCGAGTCACTAAACTTTCAGTCCAAGTACTCCGTCTTAGTCCTACTCAACCTGAATCCTTTAGATTCCAGAGTCTGTCTCCAAACCTCCAGCTTATCATTAACACCTTGGTGAGACACATCAATCGAAACTACATCACCCTCAAAAAGCATACACCAAGGTACCCCCCTTGTATATTCCGAGTCAATACATCCATCACCAAGGTGAATCAAAATGCACTAAGCATCGATCCCTGGTGCAACCCTGTCAAGGCCGAAAAATGTTCTGAGTCCCCACCCACCGTTCTTACCCAAGTTTTCTCCCCCTCATACATATCTTTAATCAAATGAATATATGTCACTGGGATCTCTTTCACCTCTAAGCATTTCCAAAGAACCTCCTTAGGGACCTTGTCATACGCCTTTTCCAAATCAATAAACACCATGTGCAGGTCCCTCTTCCTCTTTCTATACTATTCTACCAACCTCCACACTAGGTGAATTACCTCAGTTGCTGAGCGACCAGGTATAAAACCAAATTGATTCTCTGAAATAGGCGTTATCTTCCTCAACCTCCGCTCCACCACCCTCTCCTAAATCTTCATCATATGACTCAACAATTTAATACCACGGTAGTTATTACAACTCTGAATGTCACCTTTGTTCTTATACAAAGGAATTATCGTGCTCCATCTCCACGTCTCGGGTATCTTAGCGGTCTTGTAAATGCTGTTAAACAAATGTGTTAGCCTCCTCAATTCTGCTCCGCTAGCAAACTTCCAAAAATCTACTGGAATCTTATCGGCCCCGTCGCCCTGTCCCTTCACATCTTGCGAATAGCCTCACAGATCTCCTCCACCTTAAAACGCCGACAATAGCTGAAATTGTGAGATTTCTCAGTATGCTCCAACTCTTCAAACATCATTCAAGAGCTTATGAAAATACGACTGCCATCTTTTCTTAATTAGAACGTCCTCCACCAGAATTTTTCCATCCTCCCCCTTAATGCACTTCACTTGGTCTAAATCCTGCCCTTACGCTCCCTAGTTTTGGCAATCCTATACAACATCTTTTCCCCGTCTCTTTCCTCTAATCCCGAATACAGTCTCTCAAAAGTTGTTGTCTTAGCAGTCATAACTGCTAACTTAGCCTTTTTCTTAGCTAATATGTACTCCTTCCCGTTCACCCATTTCTCTTCTTCATCCTTACTCTCAACCAACTTAACGTAAGCCGCCTTCTTTGTCTCCACCTTCTTCTTAACTTCTTCATTCCACCACTAATCCCCCCGATGCCGATCAGACCAGCCCTTCGAGACACCTAGAACCTCTCTAGCAGTTTCATTAATGCACCCCGCAGCCCTATCCCACATACTATCCACGTCTCACTGACACTTCCACGCCCCCATCCCTTCTAACTTCGCCTCTATCTCTAAAGCACTGATCGGAGTCACGCCACCCCACATAACTCTAGGTCGACCCTCCCCACCCTTTCTCTTCTTAACCATCTTTATAATCAAATTCATCACCAGGAGTCTATGTTGAGTCGCAAGATTCTCATTCAAAAAAAACTTACAATCCTTACACAGAGCTCTATCCCCCTTCTTAAGCAACAAAAATTCAATTTGAGTCTTGGCTATCCTACTACGAAAAGTAACCAGATGCTCATCTTTCTTTGAAAAGTTAGAATTCACTACCACCAACCCAAAGTCCCTCACAAAATCCAAAAGAGCAGATCCCTCGTCATTCCTATCCCCAAAACCAAAGCGTCCATGCATATCATCGTACCCTATTAGAAAATGTTTGATGTGCCCATTGAAGTCCCCTCTTATGAAAATCTTCTCCGAACTAGGCACGCCTCGAATCACCTCGTCCAAAACCTCCCAAAATCTCTTCTTCTACTCCTCGCCCAGGCCTACCTGAGACGCATAAGCACTACAGACGTGCACCTTAAATCCCCCAATGACCAACTTAATAGTCATCACCCTATCACAAACCCTATTAACCTCCACTATCTGCCTTCTAAGCTCTTCGTCCACTAAGATACCTACTTCATTCTTGCGTCTCTCACTACCTCAGTACCACAACTTATACCCATCCATATCCCTAGCCTTAGAACCTACCCATTTAGTCTCCTGGACACACGAAATATTGATTTTTCTCTTCCTAAGAATCTTAGCTAGCTCTATCGACTTACCCTGAAGGGTCCCTATGTTCTATGACCCTACCCTCAACTTATCATCTCTCAATTCTCCTGTCCTAAAACCCCGACCTCCGCGTCTCAACTTCAACCCAACACTAGGCCCCGACCCCACCCCCAGCCCTCCAGGACATGACCCTAGTTCACCATTTACCACCCCAGCCACTACTCACCAGATGTAACAGAAAGGTTCAAAAATAGCAAAATAGTAAAAACACCCTCAAAGCACACAGTTAATCCAAATTTTAAGAACGATAGCTACTAGAAACCCACTTAACAATTAGAAAATCCCACACAAATTACAGGCAACGCAAATACCAAAAAAAATTACACGAATACAATACAATATAATAAAATCAAGTTCAAGGGTTAGAAGTCACCGGGAGTACTCCTGTTATTGCTGGATACTACAATTTTGGTGTCGAAAATTATTGCCGGAATAGGTCTGTCGAAAAAGATACCATCGGAATGTCGCCAGAATTTTGCCGGCACGTCTCCTTGCAGTTGCCGAACATTGGTCACCAGTTGTCGTAGAACCAACTGTTTTCACCAATTCAGACTGGTGCTACCCTCAGTGCCGCTGTGAGAAAGGGGCTCGAAGGAGAGAGTGTCGGGGAGAGGGAGAACTGGGGACTGGGGAGGGAGAGATCGAAGGAGAGAGAGTGGACCTTACCTGTTCTGGGGTGTCAACACCGTCGCCGGCGACGGAGTTGGAGTTGTCGGCAGTCAAAAGTGACTGTTAGATTAGAACGTTAAAGGAGAAGGAGCGTTCAGAAAAGGAAAGAGAAAAGTGAAAAATGATAATAAATTTGAGATTGAGGGAGTAATAATATAAAATTATAAATCTCTTTAATACTAATTTTAAAACTTATATTTATAAATTATTTAAATATGTAGTTCAAACTAGTTTAAACAAAATAATTAATAATTATTTAATTGTGCATCATATCAATAACAAATATGATTAACGATCCACAAAGTATCGGTTGATGTACCATAGGGGTGCAAGACTACAACATTAATGCATCTCTCTTGGGGTGTTGTTAACTAAGGTCGCACTATAAACTATATGATTTTTATGGTTACTATAATACGTTGTTGTTTACTAAGTTTAAATTATTTTGAGGTGTTGTTTAATACGTTTAAACTATTTTGAATTTTGACTATCGTTATTGAAATATTTTAGATTATATCTAAAATATTATTTTAATATGTCATTAAAATTATTAAACATAAGAATTAATAAAATTAATTAATTATAGTTCATATTTAAAACAAATTCAAGTAATGATTCACCAGCTATAAAAATGACATAAAATAGAAGCGCCAGACTACAACATCAATGTATGACTCTATTGAGTTGTTATTATTATAAAATTTCAAACTAAAGAGTAAAAAAATAAAAATTATCTATCTTGTAAAACCACACGATTAAGTAAATATAATACATAGATATATTTTGTCAAATTTAAAATTCGAACAATACTACTTTGGCCACCCGATTTTGATCAAATGAAAATATAATTAATTAATTTTATATTTATATTTTTACACTAGACTATTTTTTCTAGCAATAAGTACTACACAAAAACCATTATTTATGAAAATCATGATAGTTTGTCTATTCCCATGTATTGGGATAGTTTTCAATATATTGAACAATAATTTCTTTGTTTCGTATTAGTTGACCTTCTTTCTAAAAATATTTATTTTAATTTAATTGTCCAAGTTCTAAAATCAACAATATTTCATACATATGTTTTCCATCTTACCCTTGATAGAAATACTAAATACATCCACGGTTTTCAAAAGAAGGAAGTATTAATAAATAAAGTAATAATAGAATTTTAAATTTAGGATGAAAGGGACAAAAAAATTCAAAATAAAATTAATTTATAGTGTGAATAATTTTTATTATTATTATGGTCAAATTTGAGTTAAATTTTTATGGCCAAAAGAATTTATTCCAATATTTATCTATATATATAATCTATAATCTATATCTATAATAATAATAATCTATACTATATTAAAAGTGTAAAGGGCCTTAGAAATATTGTTTGAACTTTTTGCCCTTCATTAAAAGTCTTGCTTTACACAAAATTATCTTTTTACTATTTTTCTAATATTTAATAATTAAAAATCAATTAAATATATTTATGGTAAAACCTTTCTCTATTAGAAGTCATCATAATTAGTGACAACAAAACTTTTTTCATTAGTTTGAAAATTCTAAATCAACTAAATTTGATTTTAAGAAAAATTCAAAAATCTACAAATAAATATAAAAATATTAGAATAAGAAAAATTTAAGAAGTATCAAATTTTTATGAGTTTTAAGTACGTTATAAGAATGTAATTAAGGATTTGACTTTAAAAATAAGAAAAGATTTTAAATATTAAAGAATAATTGTATCACAAATATGTTTCAAATTACTGCGTCTCTTTTAGCCCATGACAGCAAGGGGAAAAGGTATTGCATGACAAATGTAAAAATGATGATTCATCAACCATTTAAAATTTCTAGTGGTAAAATATATATGTGCGTACACTAAAATATATGTTTATGTTTACATTATTATATAAAAGTGTGAAGGATCTTTGAAAAGTGATTTGAACTTTTTGCACTTCATTAAAAATTTTGCAGTAGGCAAAATCATTTAATTTTAAGTAATTAAAAACTACACGTGCAAGGCACGTGCAGTTAAACTAGTAATATATTAAAATGTGAAATGTCTTAGAAATATTGTTTGAACTTTTTTTCCTTCAATAAAAGTCTTTACTATTTAGACAACATCGTCTTTTCACTATTTTTTTCTAATATTGAAGAGTAGAATAATTAAATATATTTTTGGTAAAACTTTCCTTATTAGAAGTCATCAAAAGTCATGACAACTAAGACTTTTTCCGTTAATTTAAGAATTCTAAATCAACTAAATTTGATTTTAAGAAGATTTGAAAATTTTAAAAATAAATATAAAAGCGTTAGAATAAGAAAACTTAAAGAAGTATTAGATTTTTAAAAGTTTTAAGTACAAAATAATAATGTAATCAATGATTTTGTAAATATTTGACTTTAAAATAACCGCACCATAAATATGGTTTAAATTGATGCATCTCTTTAGCCTCTAACAATCACAAAAGGTGATGATCCATCAATCACTTGAAACTTCTGGTGGTAAAATATATATGTTTATAGGAAAAGAAAAGAAAAAGAAAAGCATCGAGGGGATAAACAGGGAGGATTCCACTCATGTGAATCATTTTTTTAGATTATTTATGCTTACATTATATATTAAAGTGTGAAGAATCTTTAAAAAATAATTTAAATTTTTATATTTTATTAAAAATCTTCGTAATAAATAAAATTATTTTATTTTAAATAATCAAATATTATGCGTACAAAACAACTTCAGTTAAACTAGTATCATACAAAACTGAAAGGGCACAAGTCAAAGTAAAACGGAGGCGGTACCACTTAACACTTTGTTTGGATGGTGGTTTGTCATGGTTTCATAATGTACGGTACAGTATAGTACAGTACAATGTTTGAATAGACTGTATCGTTCACGACTGTTTAATAACAGTTTTATTGTTTGGTTTGATGTTATGGTATTGTATCGTAATGGATAAGTTTACTAAAATGACCCTAATTATTGTAAATTTAAATTTATCAATAATTATTAATAAAATAATTTTCTTTCTACAAATTTATTACAAATCATACCTAAATATTTGCAAACTAGTGGTACAAAATCATATTTGTGAAAGGTTAAATAACTTTTTTACAAGTTGCTTGTCCTTCTCGTTTCCCCTTGTCCTCTATCTCTCAGCTATGTCATGTATTGTATATATGAATGCATATAACTAGTTTCCTTTTTCGAGGGAATAAATGAAAGAAAACAGATTTTGTTGAAAATTAAAAAAACGCAAATCAAAATTAAGTAAACCCAGAAATAGATTTTCTGGCCAATTTGATTTCATCTTTTGTTTAGTGCTATAGGCAGAGGTTTAATTTTAAGAAATTAATTTATTTTTTAAAAGAGATTGAAAAAATAATTGGAGAAAATAAAGAGGAATTAAATTGAAATGAGTTTTGTGCTTGCCTTTTGAAATAGAAAGGAATTGATTTTGTGATTGCAAGTTTTAAGAATGGTAGAGAACAACGCAGGGGAAGGATTGAGCAGAAAAGCACAAGGGTTGACAGTAGTATAGGGAAAAGGATAAAATAGGATTAGATAATATTATTTAAGGACATAATTGAAAAAAAAAATAAGAAAAACACGAGATATCATCAAATTGGTGGTTCTAAAAATTGAGGTTACCATACCATATCTTTTAGAAAAGGTTTAAGTCATTGTCAGACACCTTTTAAGTCATTGCCAGACACCTAAAGTTGTCCCAAAAATTCACTTAGACCCCTCAACTAAGGCGACCCTTAACTCACCGAATTTTGATCCAACCAAGCCTTTTTTGCCTAATCAGCAACATTTATAGAGTGTGTGTAACGCACTCGCCTGATGTGGAAAAAATGACCTATTAATAGGTGATACGTGGCATTAAATCCAAAAATAATTAAAAAAATATTTCATAACTAATTAAATTATAATTAAAAATAAATTATAACTTATAAAAAAATATTAAAAAAATATTAAAAAAAAAAAAAAAACTAAACACCCCACCCCTGCCTAACATTAACCCAGTTTTGTTGCCTAAGAAATAATCTACTGCTTCTGAGAAGGCTTCGACACCATAGGCCAAAAAGTCACCAAAGGAGGCTCAAGGGATCGAATTTTAGGGGTTTTATGTTTGGGTTAAATGTGCAGTAAGCTTTTGTTTAGTTTTATTATGGGTAATTTTAGATTTTAGGGGTTTTGTTTGGGTTCTGTTATGATTTGGTAACTTTGGTGTAATGTGCTTTTGGAAATATAATAGAAAGTAACTCGTTTTCTATCTTATCGTCTCAACTCCAGTTTTTCTTTTTGTAGCCATTTTTGCTTTGATTTAGTATTGGACATGCTTGTCAAATAGAATTATAAGAGAGCGAGAGAGTCGATGAGGAAAGCCTGATGGATAATTAAAGATGGGGGTGAAGACGCAGTGTGTGTGTGAAGAAGAAGAAGAAGAAGAAGAAGACGATGAAGGGGTGGGGGTGGGGTGGGGGGGTTGTGTGAAGAAGACGATGAAGGAGGGAGGGGTGCTTTTTTTAAAAAAAAATTAAGAAATTAGGATAATTAAAAATTATATTAATAAAATAATTTAAATATAATTTTTTTGATTAAAAAAAGTAAAATATTAATTTTTCTTCATTCACGCACTCTAAGAGAGTGTGTTACACTCTCCTTGCCAAATCAGTATTTTGTGATAGGTATCAATTTTTGTAGTTGTGGTGCCTGACAGGTACAGGTCGTATGGCGATAACTTAAAACAATAAAAAACAAATATAGTCCTTCACCATCCAAACAGGCACTTAAACTAAAGACCTCCTATATTATTGATTTTTTGTTTTAATCGTTTTAACCGCACCTAATTAGTGATGAACAAAATAAGATGGGATTGGTGTCATCACTGAGTTGGAGTCCGATTTATCAAGTTCTTTTTTTCCTCTCTCTTGGCGTCTTTTATTTCCTATTCTTCTATATATCTTGCAATATCATCTTCAATCATATTCTTTCTATATACTCGTGCATGCTTTTTTACCTTATATAAAAACGTTGAGATAGAGAGAGTTGTAATTTCTTATATTTTCTTGGTATTAGATTGATTCTGTAGAAGGGTCATATCAATGGGTAAGATATCTCGTCTTCTTGGATCCACCATTAAAGCAGCTATCATAGCATAGGTTTTGTTTCTTTTCTTAATTCTGTTTGTTTTCTTGTTAAACACAATTAATTTTCTTCGTTGAATCTCCTTTTTTGTTTTTTTTTTAAATTCTCTCTTGTTTGTTTTCTATGTTTTTTAATGGATTTATTTATTTTGATTTTCTACTTATTTGATAGAATGTGAATAATATATCAAATGATACTTTTGTTTGGCGTTTGAGGCAAACAGGAAATATGAACATTGAGGAATGTAATCAGTATTATTGTAAGGGAGGTTTGTTCTCCACATTTGTAAATTGTAATAAAGCCATGACGGAATCAGTGATACACAATAGAAGACCGAGGGGGCAAAATGAGATAAAAGGAACGTATGAGAAATAAAAACAAATGGGTAAATTACTAACTCCAACTCCATGTACACTTATGCAAACATAGAGTACTACTTCCTGTAGGTCCATGTACACTTCTGCAAACATAGAGTACTACTTCCCGTAGCTATCCTATTCTTGAATCATAGGCCCGTTAACAACCCCTTGGTCCTCAAGGGCGATCAGGAGCTTCATCTGTCCATGATCAAATGGAAAACCAACTTACATCCTGTTTGGATTGGCTATGTGAGATGAAATCATGAGTTGAAATTGAAGTTTTGTTTGGATATGCAATTTAAACTTTTCATGTTGTATATGTTCTCATAAACATAAAAACTCCATAAGTTGTAAAAACTATCTAAATTGCCCCAATTCTTCATACAATTTTATCAAATAAGTAAAAATTTGTAACAAAACTATAGTACATTATCACAAAGCTATTCCATAAAATGCAATATTTATTGATCATACTTTAGCTCAATAAAAAAGTAAAATTGAACATGATCAGTTGTAGTGTACTACTCTTTAATATAATTCTCCCATATTGTACGAATCTAAGCTTGCATTTCTCAATCAAATGACTGGAAAAACGAACCAATATTATTACTTTGAGCTGTTTGTTGGTCAATGTCATTAGTAACTATATCTTCATGTTCATATACCGCGAGTATTTCATCACTCCTTTGGTATTCTCGCAAAAAATTATGTAACACTGCACAAGCTAGGACAATTGTCACTTCTGTGTCAATATCATAACCGTTCATGTCTTGTTTCAATAATGAATTTGGTGAATAATAAATGGTAAGGTAGGAGTTGGTTTGAAGTAATAATAAAATTTATGTTTGCGAGAGTAATGGTTATATGAGATATAAATAGTTTAAAGAGTAATAATATGAACTTTAAATTCTATTTATATATGAAATAAATGGTTGATAGATATAAATGGTGAGGTTTTATTTTTTTATAAAATATAAACTTGTGGGTCAATTTTTGTATTTGAAAAATCTCAAATCATGATATGAAATCCCAAATCAAGCTTTTTGGAGAATTTGGGATTTCATCTCATGATATGAAATCATGAGATGAAATCAGCGTTAAATCATATGTCCAATTGCTCATTTCATCTCATGATTTTACATCACGAGATGAAATCGCATGTCCAAACGACTACTGAGTTTTTTAATCGAAAAAACTTTTAAGCACTTTAAGGTGTTTGGGTAAAATTGAAAAACTACTTATAAGCACTTATTTTAAGCCAAAATAATAAAAATAAGCCAAATATCCTAAGATTTCTAACTTAACTTTTGGCTTATCCAGACCGGCTCTTACTCCTCTCATGTCAAACTTCATTAGCTCAATCAAACAATCAGGTTAAGTTGTGCGGACTCTTCACTTCCGATGCCGTACCCGTGTTGGATTCTCCAAAAATACATTATTTTTGAAGAATTCGACATGCACCCGCTGACAATTTTGAAGAGTCCGAGCGACATAGCAACCAGGTCCAGTTAAATAGGATCCCATATATTCTCAATACTTCGCACTGTGCAGACTTGGCATATTTACCATCCAAATTAAAATCCTTTTCCTCTTTAATAGAAGCTTTCTTTATCATAATGTCTATTTCTTTTATCTGGCATGCATGAAAAAAAAGCGTTGGCGGCAATAAACTTGGCACATATAAAACTAAAGACGTGGCCAAATGACCAGTGAATTGTTGATGAAAAAGCAAGGGCGACATATAATTAATTCATTGCAAATTGACTCATAGCAGCTTCGTTTGATATTATTAGTCACAATAAGAGACCGAATTTATTAACACCGACTTGTTGATATTACCGAAAGTTAGCTTTACATCCAAAAAACTGCAAAATTGTACGTGTTCCCTTCTCCAAATGCTTTTTGGTTCATTATGTGATTTCCTCACAACCCCAAAGATCAATAAACTCTTTTGATGGTGTTTGGTTGACTGTCTCTTGAACAATCTGTATTTTTGGTAATCAATCATTCAACTATTTATATACAGCTGAATAATGACTCCCAAATTGCATTTGGAGCATCACCATCTATTGGGTGCACATTTAGATATACTTTATCTGACCACGGACCTTGGCGTTACATATTCAAGAGAAACTTTGGAATAGAATATCTTATACAAAGGAGTATTTCATTCAGTCATTTTTATAAGAATTTACAGCCATGACTCTTATTTCAAAATGTAATATTGAGTAACACGGGAAGTGAAGTTTCTTGAGATGCTTATCTAGTGCTCTTAAGTTCATTTTGTGCTATCATATTACGTATTTTTGAAAAGGTAAGATTTTATTGACATATTGTGGAAATTCCTGGTAAGAGGGCCGCAGAAGGTAAAAACCTCACACAAAAAATCTATCTACAAAAATCTGGCACGGTCCGCTGGACCTAAATATATTTAGCACCATGCACCAGCTATCCTATTGATCTCTTAGACTTGTCCTTAGGTGTAAGATTTTGAAGTCTTGACAAATTAATTTCCATGAAGCAGCATTGTTCCATTAAGTTATTTCTGCTCTAATTAATCTGGTTTTGTAGGCTGGTTTCCATGCAAAGCATGTTCCAGCAGTTAGCAGTTTACAGGGGCATTTAGTTAAAACAACACCGGCAAGATATAATAGCTCCCAGGCATCTTTGGAAAACGATATTGCTGGAACTGATAAAGGGTAAATTCTGTTTCTGTTTCTTACCACTGAATCTCTTTCTTCATCTTCGTTGTTTATAGACAGTTGTTGCTGAATGACGTGGCATGTCTTCATGAGCACTTCTCCATTTTCAGTCATGTGTGTTTATCAGTATATTGTCGGAATACATTTCACTCTTTTGACATAAAAGGTGCACCGACAAGTATAAAAGAATTTTCTTAACCAATATATCTCCACTTTGCAGGTTCAAGGGTCATGATATGTTGGCACCCTTCATTGCTGGATGGCAAAGTACTGATGTGGATCCTTTGATCATAGAGAAGTCTGAGGTTGGATTTACCTCTACTTTTCTTGTTTAACTTGAGAAATCTTTATCTTTCCTGATCAACTTTTACAATTTGAAATAGGGCTCCTATGTCTATGACAATAAAGGGAGGAACTATCTTGATACTCTGGCTGGTTTGTGGTGCACAGCATTAGGTACTTACAATCCCTTTTATTCAGTCTTTGGTGTACTTCTAACTCCAAATATATTAACATGTATACACATGTCTTTCATGTATGTTTTTTCTGTTTGGTTAATATCTCTTGTCAGACATTGGCACACTTAAGCTCTCCGCCATGTAAGATGTTTTTCTCTTTCTATCTAACTGCATAATTTCTTTCAGTAATGACAATAAGTATTTGCTTTATGATCATAACATCCAAACGATTTACTTTTTGACCCCATTAATGAAAAAGCCGTGAATCTTCATTTTATTAATAGTCAGTGTCCGCTATGCTTTCTTCATTTGTTGCATTTGAAATGTGTTGGAGACTAACAGCTTGAACCATATATGTTGCATTTGAAATGAGTTGGAGACTAACAGCTTGAACCATATATGTTGCATTTGGTGTAGAAGTGGTTTTGCTAAAGCTGCAAATTAATTTTCAAAAGAAAGTGTTAAGATTTATTGTTGTTGTACAATTGCAACATGTATACCATTCTTACATCCCTACGCTGAATGTCTGCATGTTGAACTGTGATAGTCTAGTCTAGTGCATGATCGAAGGAGACAGGCCTTTAAAGAATCTTGGTTTTTTATGTGATTACTCAAATGTACTGCCCAGACAATGGCTAATTCCTGGCAGCTATGGAACTTTGCAATGATTTTTTATTTATGATGTATCTGGAGCATGTGTACACTGCTTTACCAACTTAAATATTCTTGTAGGGGGGGGACGAGCCCCGCCTTTTTGATGCTGCCACTAAACAATTGAACACATTGCCCTTTTATCATTCATTTTGGAACCGTACTACAAAACCTTCTTTGGTATGGCAAACCCTGAGCATTTACATGAAAAAGGAAAACTAAGTGATGTTCGAATTTTGGTTTTTAAGTTTTACTTGGATCTTTGGCTGATTGATTTTCAAATATACAGGATCTTGCAAAGGACCTCCTGGATATGTTTACTGCAAAGAAAATGGCAAAAGCTTTTTTCACAAATAGCGGATCGGAAGCCAATGATACCCAGGTTTTGCTTATTGCCTTCTAGCACATAATTGTATAATCTTGGACTAGCACTCAGTTCTTTCCTTAAAACACTTGATAACCATCAGAAGAACTCCATATGTTGGGGATAATGAAAGAGTTGGGACATTTTTCTCTTTTTTTATTTTTGCATGTGCCAGTTCTGTTAGGCATCAAATGAAATTTATACAGTAGTTGCTTGAATTTATTTTTTGGGTGTTTGATAACATATAGCAGGATATTATGTGAAGAAGTATATGAGGATAATATGTAGCTTTTTACCTTGTACTCCAAAATAGGTGAAGCTGGTTTGGTATTACAACAACGCTCTTGGAAGGACAAACAAGAAGAAATTTATAGCTCGAGCAAAAGCGTAATCTGTGAATCTCTATTTATTATTTTCTTTTGGTTGCTTTTTCCTTGAGCTTACATGACGTTTTTTATTCGTTCATTGTGACAGATATCATGGTTCAACTCTTATTTCTGCTAGTCTCACTGGGTAAGATAATAAACACCATCGGTAATCAAAATCAGTGAGATGCATTAGTTTGCTACAAGTATCTGTTTGCTAATACGTTCTTTTGCAGTCTTCCTGCATTACATCAAAAATTTGATCTTCCTGCTCCATTTGTTCTGCACACCGACTGTCCTCATTATTGGCGTTATCATCAGCCAGGTTGTTACTTATTCTTACTGACTCTTACTTTTCCTCTTCTTATGGTGTACTAAATCATTTTCTGTTGAAATGTATGTCAGGTGAGACAGAGGAGGAGCTCTCTACCAGGTTGGCCAAAAATTGGGAAGATCTTATCATCAAAGAGGGGCCTGAAACAGTAACTCCCGTCAACTTCAATTCCTGCTACTTGGTTTGTGCATTGAGAGTGATTTATTGCTTCTGATTAATTTGCTTTTTCACCTCAGATAGCTGCTTTCATTGCTGAACCAGTCATGGGAGCAGGAGGTGTCATACCTCCTCCAGCAACCTATTTTGATAAGGTAGTTTTCTTTGCCTTTTTTTCTGTTCCTTTTCATTTTAGTAGGAGGAAGCTATATCGCTTTTGCATTGCTAATTTTTTGCATTACTACTTAGAATATGCTCAATCTAGGATGTAAGAGCTCTTTCCGTAGTGTGGTGCCAAAGAATGAAGGCAATCCACTGTTCTTTGAGGGCATAATCTTGAAAACAAGCATGAATCTGGTAATCAAAACTTTGTGCTTACTATCATTGTCAAAGAAGGATGTAACTGATGGCCACTTTCCGTCTGCACACCCAAGCATATCTGCATTTGATTTTGCCATGAGGTAGAATTGAGGATTAGCAGCAATAGAGAATTTTGTGGTGGCTTGTTGAGAGAAATCATCCTTGCTGGTACATAATGCTATGACCTACGAGGCATCTTGCAGCTACAAATTCTTTTGTTTTTGTTAGAATATGAGTAGGAATATGAATAGTATACAAAATCCTACGTGGAAAAGGATTGTAATGTAGTGTCTATAAATAGGGTGTCAATGTAATTATGTAGACACACAATTCAATAATATTTTCCGCTATTATTTCTCACATGGTATCGGAGAATTCGTGAGAAAAATATCATTCCGGCGTCACTGTGTCTTTTTTCGGTGACAGAAGTTGCTGTCCAAATAAATATATTTTTTGTCGGTGTATTTCAAGACAAACCAATACCACCATCATGTTCGGAACTTCTCAGCGAGCAAACCCCAGTCAAACTTGTCGAGAATAGGCATTACACGCGCCCTCACGCGCCGCCGGAAGATATTCTCCGGCGAGCGTGCCAGTCCACGCGCCGGCGCATGCAGAAAATTCCGACAACTTTTCCGATAGTTTCTTTTTTTCAGTAACCTCGCCTCTTCATTTCGAGTCCGCTCATATGATTATTTTCTGATTCCGAGCAACTTCTGGACATCAGATCTTATATCCGTCGACTTTTCTCTTTCCCGGCCAAATTTCGGTAATATTTCTTTTTCCTGATTAAATCTGAATTTTAATGAGGAGATCAGAAACTCAGACGTCACAGTTTATGAAGAATCGACGAGGGGAAGGTCGATTTGGATGATCTCAACCTAAGTGTAGTTATTGTAAAAGGCTTGAACATACTCGTGGCGTATGCTATTCTTGACCAAAGTGTAGTCATTGTAATAGGCTTAGACATATTCGTGAAATATGTTATTCTTTACATTTTCGATCACCTAAAAATGCTCATATTGCTTAGTCTAACACCACAGGTGATCAATGGGTGTATTTATTTGACAAGGAATATATTGAGTATCTCCAGTATCGAGCAAGTAACATATATCTCTACCAATAACCTCAACTGCACAATCTCTTATCTTTGGATCATGGGTTGTGGACTCAAGTGCTTCTGATCATATTTGTTGTGACAAATCACTTCTGTCTGATATTGTTTATTCATAATCTCTTCCTTCTATTACTTTTGCTAATGTAATACGAACAGAACCAAAAGGAGTTGGACAAGCCAAACCCCTATCTTTTGTCACTCTAGACTGTTCTTTATGTCCCTGGTTGTCCTTTCAATCTTGAATCTGTTAGTCATTTAACACGTGCCCTTTATTGTATTTTAACTTTTTTTGATAATTCTTTTCTAATGCAGGACCGCAAATTCCTTCACAGCATGCTCCGTTACAGATCCTTCCGATCTTATTCACAAACATTTGGGACATCCGAGTCTATCCAAGCTACAAAAGATGGTGCCTAGTTTGTCTAGTCTATCCACATTAGATTGTGAGCCGTGTCAACTTAGAAAGCACACTCGTGCTACATTTTTATGCAGTATTGAGAGTCGTTCAGAGTCTATTTTTTCATTAGTTCATTATGATATTTGGGGTCCTAGTTCAGTTCACCCTTAGGATTTTGTTACTTTGTTACTTCCATTGATGATTTTTCAAGATGTACTTGGGTTTACTTGATGAAAGATCGTTCCGAGTTATTTTCTATATTCAAAAGTTTTTGTGCTGAAATACAAAATCAATTTGGTGTTACTATTCGTGCTTTTCGTAGTGATAATGCCTTAGAATACTTATCTTCCCAGTTTCAGGAGTTTATGACTCATTAAAGAATCATTCACCAGACATCATGTCCATACACTCCTCAACAGAACGGTATTGCAGAAAGAAAAAATAAGCCTCTCATTGAGAGTGCTCGCACTCTTCTCATTGAATCCCATGTTCCGCTGCGTTTTTAGGGTGATGCAGTCCTCGCATCTTGCTATCTCATTAACAGAATGCCATCATCTTCGATCCAAAATCAGGTTCCCCATTCCATACTATTTCCTCAGTCACATCTTTACTCTATCCCCTTTCGTGTTTTTGGGAGCATATGTTTTGTTCATAACTTAGCCCCAGGAAAAGATAAATTAGCCCCTCGTGCTCTCAAATGTGTCTTCCTTGGTTATCTCGAGTTCAAAAAGGGTATCGATGCTATTCACCTAATCTGGGTCGCTACCTTATGTCCGTCGATGTCTCATTCTTTGAATCTCAACCTTACTATACATCTTTTGATCATCTTGATATCTCTGAGGCTTACTCATACCTCCAGTCTTACCTACACCAATCTTTGAGGAATCTACGGTTACTTTTCCATCTCCAGCTGCAGTGCCGCCACTTTTGACTTATCACCACAGCTCATATTCAGCATTAGTCCCAGATAATTCATGTCATGCATTTTACGCTTCCCCTACTGCGGACCTGCCTCCTCCTAGTCAATCAGTTGCACTTCAAAAAGGTATAATATCCACTCATAATGCTAACTCACATTATACTTTCTTGAGATATCATCGTCTGTCATCACCCCATTATGTTTTTGTATCATCTTTGTCCTCTATTTCCATCCCTAAGACTGCAGTTGAAGCACTTTCCCATTTAAGGTGGAAATAGACTATGATTGATGAAATGTCTGCTTTACATACGAGTGGTACTTGAGAACTTTTTGCCCTTCCTGCAGGTAAATCTACTGTTGGTTGTCGTTGGGTTTGTGCAATCAAAGTTGGTCCAGATGGTCAGGTTGATCTGTTGAAGGCTCGTCTTGTTGCCAAAGGATATACAAAGATATTTGGGCTTGATTATAGTGACACTTTCTCTCCCGTGGCTAAAATAGCATCAGTCGTCTTTTTCTCTCTATGGTTGTCGTTCGTCATTGGCCTCTTTATCAGTTGGACATTAAGAATGCTTTTCTGCATGGTGATCTTAAGGAAGAAGTCTATATGAAGCAACCACCTAGTTTTGTTGCTCAAGGGGAGTCTAATAGCCTTGTATGTCGATTGCGCAAGTCACTCTATGGTTTGAAACAATCCCCTCGAGTCTGGTTTGGAAAGTTTAGTCTACTGTTGGTTGGCGTTGGGTTTGTGCAGTCAAAGTTGGAACAGATGGTCAGGTTGATCTGTTGAAGGCTCGTCTTGTTGCCAAAGGATATACAAAGATATTTGGGCTTGATTATAGTGACATTTTCTCTCCCGTGGCTAAAATAGCATCAGTCATTTTTTTCTCTCTATGGTTGCCGTTCGGCATTGCCCTCTTTATTAGTTGGACATTAAGAATGATTTTCTGCATGGTGATCTTGAGGAAGAAGTCTATATGAAGCAACCACCTAGTTTTGTTGCTCAGGAGGAGTCTAATAGCCTTGTATGTCGATTGCGCAAGTCACTCTATGGTTTGAAACAGTCCCCTCGAGCCTGGTTCAGAAAGTTTAGCACAGTGATTTAGGAGTTTGGCATGATTCGTAGTGGTTTTATCGCCATTTTGAATCAAATTTGTTTGTTTATTTGGTGGTTTATGTTGATGATATTGTTATCACTAGCAATGATCAAGATGGTATCACTAACTTGAAGCAACATCTCTTTCAGCATTTCCAGACTAAAGACCTTGACAGACTGAAATACTTTCTAGGTATTGAGGTTGCTCAGTCCAGATCAGGTATTGTTATTTCTCAACACAAATATGCTTTAAACATTCTTGAGGAGACAGGAATGATGGGATGTCGACCTATGGACACTCCTATGGATCCAAATGCTAAACTTCTGCCAGGACGGGGGAGCCACTCAGTGATCCTGGAAGGTATAGGCGGTTGGTTGGAAAGTTGAATTATCTCACAGTGGCTAGACCTAACATCTCTTTTTCCTGTAAATGTTGCAAGTCAGTTTATGACTTCCCCTGTGATAGTCATTGGGATGCAGCTATTCGTATTTTGCGATATATAAAGTCATCTCCAGATAAAGGACTACTCTTCGAGGATCAAGGCCATGAGCGTATCATTGGATATAAAGATGTTGATTGGGCAGGATCACTCTTTGATAGACGTTCTACATTCGGATATTGTATTTTAGTAGGAGGTAATTTGGTGTCCTGGACGAGTAAGAAACAAAGTGTGGTTGCTCGATCTAGTGCTGAAGTAGAATATCGAGCAATGGCTGCAGCAACTTGCGAGTTGGTTTGGATCAAACAATTGCTGAGAGAACTAAAATTTGGAGAAACTAATAAGATGGAACTTATATGTGATAATCAAGCAACCCTTCATATTGCATCTAATCCAGTGTTCCATGAGAGGACCAAACACAGAGATTGATTGTCAATTTGTTAGAGAAAAGATACTCTCGCGAGATATTATTACAAAATTTGTGAAATCAAGTGATCAACTTGCAAATATCTTCACCAAGTCCCTCACCAGTCTGCGTATTAATTATATTTGTAATAAGCTAGGTACATATGACTTGTATGCAGCAGCTTGAGAGAGAATGTTAGAATATGAGTAGGAATTGAAATAATATACAAAATCTTACGTGGAAAAGGATTGTAATGTAGTGTCTATAAATAGAGTCTCAATGTAACTATGTAGGCACACAATTCAATAATATTTTTCTCATAGTTTTATTTCTGGCAGTTTTTGCAATTATCTATCTTTATTCCTTCAAATTATGCTTATACATTACTGAAACAGCATTTTCTCCCTTTCATTTATAGATCCAAGCTGTAGTGAAGAAATATGACATTCTTTTCATTGCGGATGAGGTCATCTGTGCTTTTGGGAGGCTTGGAGCAATGTTTGGCTGTGACAAGTATAACATCAAACCTGATCTTTTCTCCTTAGCAAAGGTAGGTAAAAGAACATCCTATCTCAGCTATACCAACTTATATATGGATGTATAAATTGTCCTTCCTGAAATGCTTTTCAGGCTCTTTCTTCCTCATATATGTCAATTGGAGCTGTTCTTGTAAGCCCTGAAATTTCTGATGTAATATATTCTCAAAGCAATAAACTTGGTGAGCATTATATTTATTTGATAGGATATCAAATCATTTCCTTTGTCTGTTAGACGAAGCGCTGATTTTTTTTCTGTAACTAGGTTCCTTTTCACATGGATTCACTTATTCTGGGCATCCTGTTGCATGCGCGGTGGCATTGGAAGCTCTTAAGATCTACAAGTATGTATACTTGAATTTCCTTCCAACTTCCTTCCAGTTGTGAATTTGTATGAACTTGTACTTTTAGACTGTTTTCCCTCATTTGCAACTTGCATATAACTTATTACTAGTATGGTGTGCTTATTTTAATATTATGATTACGGATAACCCTGCACTTTAATTTATAGACATTGGGCTTGATAATCAAGAATTCTGTTAAAATTGTACGTCCATTAGCTATTGTACTTAGCTCGTGCTAAATATATGAAAATGTTCAAATTATTTCAGGGAAGACAATATGGTTGAGAAAGTAAAAACAATATCCCCAAAGTTTCAAGGAGGTCTGAAAGCGTTTTCTGACAGTCCCATAGTCGGAGAGGTAGATCTAATCACTTGTATATAAGTGTGATCGAAACATGCTAAGGTTTGGCTATTCATTTGCTTCTTTCTTATTTTTTTGTAGATTAGGGGAACTGGTTTGATCCTTGCCACAGAGTTTGTGGATAACAAATCTCCTAATGATCCTTTCCCTCCTGAATGGGGTATGCAATTTCTTCATTGGCTCTTCAATTGAAGGTTGCATTAAACTCTTAGCTCATTCAAACTTCTCATTGCTTCTCAGGTTTTGGTACATATTTTGGAGCGCAGTGTCAGAAGAATGGTATGTTGGTACATGTTGCTGGTGATACTATCATGATGTCTCCTCCATATATAGTGACTCCAGAAGAAGTTGACGAGGTATGTTTATGGCTTGCATTTATATACATATACATAAATATATATGCATAAATATGTATGTGTTTTCCTTGAAAATTGCTTTAAGGCCTCACTTTTATATCCTTTTTTGTGGTTTCTTGTGATAGCTTTGCTGTTTGATCTCTTATCTGATGATGCTGTGTAAATCTAAACTATATTTTCCTTTGTGCAGTTGATTAGCATCTATGGGAAAGCATTGAGGGAAACTGAAAAGAGGGTAGAAGAACTCAAGTCCCAGAAGTAAATACTAGTTGACCGTAATAGCTTAATGATGGCAAAAAAATAAATTCAAGCACAATAAAAAAATAATCAAATTATCATGGATATTATGCAGATGTCCAGAATGAAGTAAGAAGTATACTTTTAAGTCCCAAGTTGCTCCTCTTCTCTTTCTTTGGATTATAATTTTACTTGCAGTATAGTTCCAGCAGTTGACTCATTGATGAATATGTCTATCCCCTTTACCAATTGTCACCCAAGATTAATGCGTTACAAACTTTTGAAAGCCAATTGCATGGAATGCTTGTAATTATTTGGTATTTGAATATGTTCGGGTTTGTATTAACACATTTTTTCTGAAGCCTCTTTTTGCCAATAATATTTTTCTTAACAATTACAGATTAATCATATTGTATTTCGGAATTGTTATAAAACAATAAAGAACAAAAAGAAGAGTAGTAAGAATAGAGAGAGTGATTCTCTTGAGGGATGAGAGATCATAAGATTTCTCTTGAGGGATGAGAGATCATAAGATTGTAAATACAATGAACAAAATCCCTCTATTTATAGGGAAATTTACTCCTAGTCTGAGTAAAAGACAGATGTTTCAAATCCTAATAGATATCAAAGTAGATCTTGATAGACATTTACTATAATGTAAATACATTTATAACACTCCCCCTTGAATGTCTAATTGGTAAATAATGTGCTTCGTTAAAACCTTACTAGAAAAAAACCCAGTACAAAAAAAATCTAGTGATGGAAAAAGAGTATATATTTCTAACAATACGCATATCGGCTGCCTCATTAAAAACCTTACAAGGAAAACCCAGTGGAACAAAACCTCGTAAGGGATAAAGAGTACAATGCGTATTAACCCCCTAATGAGAACATCCTTGAACCTTTACATCCCGATCTTGTGAACCATCTTCTTAAAAGTTGTAATTGGAGAAGACTTAGTGAATAAATCAGCCACATTTTCACTTGAACGAATTTGTTGTACGTTGATATCGTCATTCTTTTGTAGCTCATGTATGTAGAAAAGCTTTGATGAAGTGTGCTTCGTTCTATCTCCTTTTATGAATCCTCCATTAAGATGTGCTATGCATGATGCATTATCTCCGTGTAAAATTGTGGGTAGATTGTCATATTTCACACCACATTTTTCTCGAATGAGATGTATCATGGATCTCAACCATACACATTCTCGGCTTGCTTCATGAATAGCTATTATCTCAGCATGATTCGATGAAGTGGCTACGATAGACTGCTTCGTATATCTCCAAGATATTGCAGTACCACCACATATGAACACATAGCCTATTTGAGACTGAGCTTTAGGTAGGTCAGATAAGTACCAAAAATCAGCATGACCAATAAGATCGGGACTGCAAACTTGCTAACAAATTAACTAAAAAAAATGCTATATCAGATATTGTAGTATTTGCAAGATACATTAGTGCATCAATTGCACTAAGATATGGTACTTCATAACCAAGGAGTTCCTCATTCTTTTCTTGAGGTCGGAATGAATCCTTATTCAATTTTTGCATGTTTCTCATTTAAGCAACTACTCTATTGCAGTCCCGATCTTATTGGTCATGCTGATTTTGGGTACTTATCTGACCTACATAAAGCTCGATCTCAAATAGGCTATGTGTTCATATGTGGTGGTACTGTAATATCTTGGAGATATATAAAGCAGTCTATCGTAGCCACTTCATCGAATCATGCTGAGATAATAGCTATTCATGAAGCAAGCCGATAATGTGTATGGTTGAGATCCATGATACATCTCATTCGAGAAAAATGTGGCGTGAAATATGACAATCTACCCACAATTTTATACGGAGATAATGCATCATGCATAGCGCATCTTAATGGAGGATTCATAAAAGGAGATAGAACGAAGCACACTTCATCAAAGCTTTTCTACATACATGAGCTACAAAAGAATGATGATATCAACGTGCAACAAATTCGTTCAAGTGAAAATGTGGCTGATTTATTCACCAAGTCTTCTCCAATTACAACTTTTAAGAAGATGATGCACAAGATCGGGATGCAAAGGTTCAAGGATGTTCTCATTAGGGAGGATTAATACGCATTGTACTTTTTTTCCCTTACGAGGTTTTGTCCCACTGGATTTTCCTTGTAAGGTTTTTAATGAGGCAGCCGATATGCGTATTATTAGAAATGTATACTCTTTTTCCTTCACTAGATTTTTCTAGACATTCAAGGGGGAGTGTTATAAATGTATTTCATTTTTCTCATTTCTTTTTCGCACATAGACCCATTTATAACCAACGGGCTTAACACCATCAGGTGTTTGAGTTATAGGTCCAAAAACTTCACGTTTGGCAAGTGAATTCAATTCAGATTGAATTGCTTCTTGCCATTTTGGCCAGTCATTTCTTTGTCGACATTCTGTGACAGATCGAGGTTCAATATCCTCACTGTCTTGCATGATTTTTGTTGCAACATTATATGCAAAGACATAATCCACTATTATTTCATATCGATTCAAATTAGTTTCAACATCACTTGAATTTATGGATAGTTCCTCATTTTCTTGAGTCTCAGGCTTATTGATTCCTTCAGGGATATCAACATTGCTCAAATCTTAAAATTCCATATGTGGATCTTTCGTAATGTCATCTTGACTATTTCTTTTTCTTTTTCTAGGATTTCGATCCTTAGAACCTAATGGTCTGTCACGCTTCAAGCGTGCTTTAGATTCATTAGCTATGACACTAGTGGATGGTCCTTTAGGGACATCAATTCAAATTGGGACATTCTCTGCAGGAATATGTGATTTTGTGATCCTTTTCAGATCAGTAAATGCGTCCGACATTTGATTTGCAACTTTCTGCAGATGAATAATCTTTTGTACTTCTTGTTCACAAATAGAAACGCGTGGATCAAGATGAGATAATGATGGATTTTTCCACAAAATTTCTTTTTTGATATCACTATCGTCTCCCCCTAATTTTGGAAAAAGTATCTCATCAAACCTATAATCTGCAAATCAGCAGTAAACATATCTCTTGTTAATGGTTCAAGATAGCGAATAATAGAGGGTGATTCAAACCCAACATAAATTCCTAACCTTCTTTGGGGGCCCATCTTGGTGCGGTTTGGTGGTGCTATAGGCACATATACACCGCACCCAAAAGTTCTTAAGTGAGCTATATTAGGCTCTTAACCTAAAACCAATTGCAACGGAGAAAATTTATGATAATTTGTCGGTCTAAGACGAACAAGTGTTGCAGCATGCAAAATTGTATGACCCCAAACAGAAGTGGGCAGCTTAGTTTTCATCAGCAATGGTCTTGCTATCAACTGCAAACATTTAATTAATGACTCAGCAAGGCCATTTTGAGTGTGAACATGGGGTACAAGAAGTTCCACTCTTATCCCAATCGATAAGCAATAGTCATTAAATGCTTGGGATGAAAATTCTGCAGTATTATCAAGGCGAATAGACTTAATTTGATTATCAGGAAATTGAGCCCGTAATCGTATTATTTGTGCCAACAATTTTGCAAATGCCAAGTTGTGAGATGACATAAGGCACACATGAGACCATCTAGAAGAAGAATCTATTAGGACCATGAAGTATCTAAACGACCCACTTGGTGGATGAATTGGTCCACAAATGTCTCCATGTATGCATTCCAAGAACGCGAGGGACTCAATCCCAACTTTTGTTGACGATGGTCTCACAATCAGCTTGCCTTGATAACAAGCATTACATGAAAATTCACCATTTGAAAGAACCTTCAAGTTCTTTAATGGATACCCATTTGAATTTTCTATTATTCGTCTCATCATTATTGATCCTGGATGTCCCAGATGATCATTCCAAAGTATGAAAGTATTGGAACCAGTAAACTTCCGATTTACTATAGAATGTGCCTCAATTGCACAAATCTTTGTCCAATACAAGAAAGAAGATAAAGAAGGAAATTTTTCAATATCACATGTCTACCCAGAGATATTCTGGGTGATAACAAGATATTCAGCATTCATCTCATCAATTGTCTTTATATGATAACCATTTTCACGAATATCTTTAAAACTCATCAAGTTTCTCCGAGATTTGGGAGAAAACATGGCATTATTTATGATGAGTTTAGTTCCCTTGGGCAAGATTATAATGGTTTTTTCGAAGCCTTCAATCAAAGTAGCACTACTAGAAATGAAGAATGAAGTATTTTTAATTTTATTTTATTTTTATTGATAAGAGTTAGTGAATAAAGAATCATGTAAAAGTAGTTGTTTGCATGATTATTAGTTTTTTATTATTATTGATTAGATCAATTACATTATTGTAATTTATTATTAAATTAAATTGAGTTTTAATTTTTCCATTTTTTTTTTGAAAGAAAAAAAAATAACAGTACTATTGTTTTTCCAGTACTACACGTTTCTAAAAAAAAAAAGGACTAATTGTTTGCATGTTAATATTGTTTGCATGTTAAAACGACGGGTACGATAGTACTATTGATTAACATATTGTTTGCCTGTTTTTTTATAATGTCCACATACATATTGTCATTAATTATCCATATTATATAATACAATAATATTATCATATTCTTTATCAAGTATAATATAGTAATATTATATTGTTATTGCATATTCACGTCCTGAACAAATATAATATAACAATATTATAATATTGTATGTTAATGTTCCATATTATTAATTATAATAATAATATATTACATTCTTTATCAAATATTATATTCAATAGTTTTTAATTTGGACATATTATTTGTTGTGATTAACAATTTCTTATAAGCTTCACTTTGTACAAAAACTTAATATATATTTTATTTGGTTGAAGATATGGATAATTTTCAAGAAGATATTTGTTTGATTGATTCTGACACTACACATACGATATTCAAAGATAAGAAATATTTCTCTCATCTAAACATGGGCAAGATTAATGTTACTGCAATTTTTGGTAGTGCTAATTTGATTGAAGGCTTCGGAAAAGCCATTATAATCTTGCCTAAGGGAACTAAACTCATCATAAATAATGTAATGTTTTCTCCTAAGTCTTGGAAAAACTTGATGAGTTTTAAAGATATCCGTGAAAATGGTTATCATATCAAGACATTTTAATGAGATGAATCTTGAATATCTTGGTATCACCAATAATGTCTCTGGGCAGACATGTGTTGTTAAAAAGTTCCCTGCTTTATCTTCTTGCTTGTATTGGATAAAGATTTGTGTAATTGAGGCACATTCTATAGTAAACCGAAAGTTTATTGATTCCAATACTTTTGTACTTTGGCATGATCATCTGGGACATCCAGGATCAATAATGATGAGACGAATAATAGAAAATTCAAATGGGCATCCATTAAAGAACTTGAAGGTTCTTTAGAATGGTGAATTTTCATGTAATGCTTGTTATCAAGGCAAGCTGATTGTGATACCATCGCCAACAAAAGTTGGGATTGAGTTCCCCGTGTTCTTGGAATGCATACATGGGGACATTTGTGGACCAATTCACCCACCAAGTGGGTCGTTTAGATACTTCATGGTCCTAATATATGATTCTTCTAGATGGACTCATGTGTGCCTTTTGTTATCTCACAACTTGGCATTTGTAAAATTATTGGCACAAATAATATGATTACGGGCTCAATTTCCTGATAATCAAATTAAGTCTATTCGCCTTGATAATGCTGCAGAATTTTCATCCCAAGCATTTAATGACTATTGTTTATCAATTGGGATAAGAGTGGAACATCTTGTACCCTATGTTCACACTCAAAATGGACTTGCTGAGTCATTAATTAAATGTTTGCAGTTGATAGCAAGACCATTACTGATGAAAACTAAGCTGCCCACTTCTGTTTGGGGTCATACAATTTTGCATGCTGCAACACTTGTTCGTCTTAGACTGATAAATTATCATAAATTTTCTCCATTACAATTGATTTTGAGTCAAGAGCCTAATATATCTCACTTGAGAACTTTTGGGTGCGGTGTATATGTGCCTATAACACCACCAAACCGCACCAATATAGGGCCACAAAGAAGGTTAGGAATTTATGTTGGGTTTGAATCACCCTCTATTATTCGCTATCTTGAACCATTAACGGGAGATATGTTCACTACTCGATTTGCAGATTATCGATTTGATGAGATACTTTTCCCAAAATTAGGGGGAGAAGATAGTGATATCAAAAAAGAAATTTTGTGGAAAAATCCATCACTATCTCATCTTGATCCACATGCTTCTATTTGTGAGAAAGAAGTACAAAAGATTATTCATCTGTAGAGAATTGCAAATCAAATGCCGGACGCATTTACAGATTTGAAAAGAACCACTAAATCACATATTCCTGCAAAGAATGTCCCAATTCGAATTGATGTCCCTAAAGGACCATCCACTAGTGTCATAGCTAATAAATCTAAAGCACGCTTGAAGCGTGGCAGACCATTAGGTTCTAAGGATCGAAATCCTAGAAAAAGAAAAACAAATAGTCAAGATAACACTACGAAAGATCCACATATGGAAGTTCAAGATTTGAGCAATGTTGATATCTCTGAAGGAATCAATAAGCTTGAGACTCAAGAAAATGGGGAACTATCCATAAATTCAAGTGATATTGAAACTAATTTGAATCGATCTAAAATAATAGTGGATTATGTCTTTGCATATAATGTTTCAACGAAAATCATGTAAGACAGTGAGGATCTTAAACCTCGATCTGTCACAGAATGTCGACAAAGAAATGACTGGCCAAAATGGCAAGAAGTAATTTAATCTGAATTGAATTCACTTGCCAAACGTGAAGTTTTAGGACCTATAACTTAAACACCTGGTGGTGTTAAGCCCGTTGGCTATAAATGGGTCTTTGTGCGAAAAAGAAATAAAAAAATGAAATACAAAGGTATAAAGCACGCCTTGTTGCACAAGGATTTTCACAATGGTCTGGTGTCGATTATGATGAGACATATTCACCAGTTATGGATGCAATAACATTGCGTTATCTTATTAGTTTCACTGTCCATGAGAGACTTGAAATGCATTTGATGGATGTGGTAACAACCTATCTATATGGATCACTTGATAATGAGATATACATAAAAATTCCCGAGGGATTTAAAATGTCGAAAGCATATAGTTCAAAGCCTTGGGAAATGTATTCCATTAGATTGAAAAGATCATTGTATGGTTTGAAGCAATCTGGACGCATGTGGTATAACCGTCTTAGTGAATATCTATCTAAAGAAGGTTATATGAATGATGAAATTTGCCCATGTGTTTTTATAAAGAAAACAACGTCGGAGTTTGTTATACTTGCTATCTATGTCGATGACATAAACCTTATTGGAACGCTAATAGAGATTCAAAAGGCAAAGATTTGAGATGAAAGATTTCGAAAGAAAGAAAAGACAAAGTTATGCCTTGGTTTGCAAATTGAGCAGTTGACAAACAGCATCTTTGTTCATCAATCTGCCTACACAGAAAAGGTGTTGAAACGATTCTATATGGATGGAGCACATCCATTAAGTACTCCGATGGTTGTTCGATCACTTGATGTGAATAAGGATCCATTCTGACCTCAAGAAAAGAATGAGGAACTCCTTGGTCCTGAAATACTATATCTTTGTGCAATTGGTGCACTAATGTATCTTGCAAATACTGTAAGGCCTGATATTGCCTTTTCAGTAAATTTTCTAACAAGGTATAGTTCTACTCCTACTAGGAGACATTGAAATTGGATCAAACACATATTACGGTATCTAAAGAAAACTACCGATATGGGCTTATTTTATTCTAAAGATTATAGTTTCGATCTTGTTGGTTATGCTAATGTTGGGTACTTATCCGACCCGCATAAAGCTCGGTCTCAAACAGTCTATGTATTCATATGTGTGGGTATTGTCATATCTTGGATATCAACAAAGCAGTCTATCGTAGCCACTTCATCGAATCACGCTGATATTATAGCTATTCATGAAGCAAGCCGAGAGTGTGTGTGGTTGAGGTCCATAATACATCTCATTCGAGAAAAATGTGGCTTGAAATGTGATAAAGTACCCACAATTTTATATGAAGATAATGCAACATGCATAGCACAACTGAAAGATGGATTCATAAAAGGAGATAGAACGAAGAACATTTCGCCAAAGCTCTTCTATACACATGAGATCCAAAAGATTGGTGATATTGACGTACAACAGATTCATTCAAGTGACAATGTTGGCTGATTTATTCACCAAGTCTCTTCCAACTGCAACTTTCAAGAAGATGCTGCACAAGATCGAGATGCAAAGGTCAAGGATGTTCTCATTAGGGGTAGTTAATACGCTCTGTACTCTTTTTCCCTTATGAGGTTTTGTCCCACTGGATTTTCCTTGTAAGGTTTTTAATGAGGCAGCCGAAATGCGTATTATTAGAGATGTGTACTCTTTTTTCTTCGCTAGATTTTTTTCCTACTGGGTTTTTTTCTAGTAAGGTTTTAACGAGGCAAATTATCTACCAATTAGACATTCAAGGGGGAGTGTTATAAATGTATTTACATTATAGTGAATGTCTATCAAGATCTACTTTGATATCTATTAGGATTTGAATCATCTTTCTTTTACTCAGACTAGGAGTAAATTTCTCCTATAAATAGAGGGGTTTTGTTCATTGTATTTACAATCTTATGATCTCTCATCCTCAAGAGAAGAAATAAGAATTACTCTCTTTTCTCCCTCTACTCTTCTTTTTTGTTCTTTATTGTTTTATAACACGTTATCAGCACAAGACTCTGCCAAAAATCATCCCTCAAGAGAAGAAATAAGAATCACTCTCTCTATTCTCTCTACTCTTCTTCTTGTTTTTTATTATTTTATAACAGAAATCAAATAAAATAGAAAACTCGCCTAGCACATCTAAATACATACATGTTTTATGTGATCCACCATTTCGTACTCTTTCCAACTTAAGAATATTTAGAGGGGTTTTTGTTGGGCTAAATAAATTTAGTATAAATAACACAAATTCCAACCTTATTAGACTTATTTACCTTCTCTCTCATCTTCTTAAGTAATTTTTTTTCTCTCCTGATTAATATACATAGCTCAGCTGCTATATACATAACGCGCTATGTATATGAAAATTTGTTGCCAATGTTTTAATAGGAAAATAACAGATTTTTCCTTATATTTAGGATACAATTAATGCTGCAACATTAATAATAGATTAATGCATTTCTTAATTTGTGTAACAACTATACTAATTCAAATTTTGAAAAATAACAATACATAAAAAGAAAATCAACCAAAAATAGAAATCACAAATAATCCAATCACTGATTTTTGATCTCTTGAAAAAAAAACTAATTTTATTTGTATTAAATAAGATGAATATTACAATTCTTTTGAGGCACTCTGTTGAGTGCAAAATCAAAATAAAATATATATTCATTGTATGTGCCGGAGTTTGAAGTTGAAAATTTGATCTGTGATAGCAATCGTATTGACGTGAAGGTGAAACAGATGTAGAAGGATAAATCGACGCTTGTTTTAGTGATGTCTAAATATGTAGTGCTGCGTGATTTTAATTGTAGAGCAAAACGCTCAGACAAAAGGAGGTATTTTTTTAGTTTTGTTACGATATATTTTTACTTAATTTTTGGTTGTTAATCGTTTAACTTTAACAAAAGTATAATGTTGCGTGAATTTTATCTTGATGTTAAAGTTGTTTTACAAAGATTGTTGTAGCGTTGAAGATATGAGATTGTCTGTTTCTTTGTGTTGAAATAATGTCAGGCATAATGTTGTGATTTTCTGTGTTAAATAATTTATGTATATGTAATAACTATATATGTATATCTCATAAAGTTTTTATGGCATTTTAGAATATTTTTATGTGATTTTGGTTCAAGCTATATCCATATAGTCAACCACCTGAACATTATTAGTATTGTGAGGTTATTTGATTTTTTATTTTTGTATATGATTGTTAGTTTGTGCAGCAATTTTGTGATTTTTTTTCAGGAATGTGATGGTTTAGTAGAAGTTGAAAGTTCATATACACAACATTAGTTATGTATATGATAAACATATACATAAATAATGTTATGTGTATGATCTAAACTGATATGCTTAGTTCATGTATATATCAGATGGAATATACATAAGTAATTTATGTATATGTGCCATACTGGTATGTATAGTCAACATACATCTTATAAAAAAATTTATGATTTTTTTTATATTTCTGTAGAATTTTATTTGATTTAGTTCAAGCTGTATATATATATATATATATATATATTGTCAACCACCTGGACATTATAATGTTTTTTAATTATTTTTTTACAGGGTTAGAATTTTGTATGTTTCTGTAGAATTTTATTTTTTATTTTGTATTTTCGAAAGTGAATCGTGCAATTTTGGGAGGCTTTAAATATATCATATGCCTTGTCCTCACACTATTTCCTTGAAGGTTAAACATGTAAAAGAATTTAGGTCATACTGCTTTGATTACTACAAGCCAAGCACTTTGTTGAAGACTTATGAACTTTCAATTATTTCAATGCCAGATATGAAGGACTAGAATGTTCCTAAAAGTGTAGAAGAGGAAGAAGTGTTGCCACCGATACGTAAAAGACAAACAGAAAGACCTAAGAAAGGGAGAAAAAAAAATCAAGCAAAACGTTGTCATCAAGCACAAATTATTGTGGACGATGCGGACATGAGAGTCATTCCTGTAAATTTTTTCGAAGAATAAATGACTTATAATTTCTTCTACTTATGATGATTAATCACTCGTTTATCATTTTTCTACTTTTATGTAATGTTTTTTGAACAATTTAAGTTGGTTGTTTCATTTACAAACTTAATTATCATGATGACATATAATTATGTGTATTTTGGTGATTAATATTTGCTTTTGATGTTATTAAATGTTTATGGAGTATTAAAATTATGTAACTGTACAACTATGCTAATCACAATAATTTATAAGTAAATATGTATTTGAAAAGAAAAATGACTATAACTAATACTTTATTGATTATTATGTGAAAATGTAAAGATTAGTTACGTATATGAAAATTTTATTATGTCATTGGATATATTGTGTTTGAAAGTAATATATTATATATATATATATATATATATATATATATATATATATATTATGTATTTGAACCAGTTATATATCTAGATATGTACATACTTGTTATGTGTATTACATGTCATATACAAAGCATTTTATAGATATATACTGCTATATGTTTTTCGTCGGATGTGTTTTTAATAGGGGAAAGGACATGGGCTGGCCACTTTAAAAAGAAATGGCCCACAATTTTAAAATGTGGACAATTGGAGTCAGTCGGTCTAATTTATTTTCCTTTTATAGCCATTTGGCCCAATTGGACACATGCAGTTTCTATACTCAATTGATACACTTTTATACCACATTGATACACTTTTATACTACATTGATACACTTTTTAAAGGAAATTTTATGCAAGCACATGCAGTCCCTATACCAAATTGATACTCTTTTATACCACACTCATACACTTTTATAACAAGAGAGAAGGGAAACTTATGCATGCATATGCAGTGTCCATATACCCAATTGATATTCTATTATACTAGATTGATACACTTTTATACCACTTTGATATAGTATATATACCACATAAATACACCTTTTATAGAGGAAATCTGTGCAAGTATATACAATAATTGCAACTAAAGATTGTATATAATGTATAGAAATTATGTAATTGTCATATAAAATGGGTATATAAACTGTAAAGTTATTGTACAAAATATATTTTTTATGGTATATACAAATTATATCGTTGTTATATAAAAACATAAAAATAAAATAAATAGCATTATCAACTAGCTAGAAAAGAATAACTACAAACTTATATTTGATTGTTTAAACAATAAAGAGCAAATTATTATTTTTTGTACTACTAAAAAAGGAAAAGAAAAGAAGTAAAATAACGACTATAAAAAACAAAAATAAAAAAGAAGAAGAAGAAGAAGAATCTTACCAAAGTTGGTCGCTATATGGTCAACAAATGCGGCTATAAGTTAAAAATTAAACATTTGGCTAACTTTTGAGATTACTTTCAGCCGAGTTAAGCGTGAATGGCTATTTATCGGGGTTTTAATTTCAAGGGCTATTTTTAGGATATTATTTTAATTTTAGGTGCTATTTTTGTCCTTTCCCCTTTTTAATATACATACATAAGTACTAATTTGTTATGTATATTACATGTTTTGTGATATACATAACAATGTTAGATACATAGCTATAAAATATGTTAGATATGTAGCTATATCATATGTTAGTTACGTAGGTAGGTTGCATTTATGTATATTGTATATATATACAAAGCTATGCTATGTATATGTTGGATACATAAAAATATTGAATATGCAAATCTACAATACAATACGTGTATTAACTGTCATATACAAAACTTTGTATACATTTATACTGTTATGTGCATTAGAACTGCTGTGTATTTAAAATACTTATGCAATATTTGTTATCTATATGCTGAATACATAAATTTTTTCTTATACAATCTAAATTACATTCGCAAGTATATGAAATAGGTATACATATGAAGCACATAAATTGGCCTTGGTCTTGGAGGATCATCGTTAGCGCTTTGTTATCGTAACTGAAGGAACAATAATTCCTTCACTTAGTTATTCTACATATCCAGCGACAAATACTTTATAGTCCCTGCAAGAAAATAATATACATACATATTTAATGTTATGTTGACGGACCATTAGCATAGCCACATTAATGAAAAAACACGCATAACGTTGCCCACACTAACAATCATATTCAAGAAAAAATACCTCACATTACTAAAAAACACTGATATGCATATTGCGTCAAAAAAAACCAGTCAAGCATAATCTAAAATAACTTAATCCCATAGACCTTTCTGTCACGTCCATATTGAATATGCATAACAGTAGCAAATATACATAACTTCTGATATGTATATTGCTATAACTAAATCAAACAATTTCTATAGAAACTACAAAAACACAATACACAAGTCTGTGATGTATATGAACTATACATATCATTATATTTCAAATACGTACCATCAGTTATGAATATGTCTATCATGTACATAAGTACTGATATGTATATATACTGACAACTACTAATGCACCATCAAATTCATGAAAAACCCAACATAATAATGCAAAACTAACAACCATATTCAAAAATAAAAAGTCAAAAAAACTCACATTGATGAAAAAAAATATACTATATCTCAATACAATAAACAATCATATCATTATATTTCAAATATGTAGCAACACTTATGTATATGTCTACTATATACATGAGTAATGATATGTATATACACTGGTAACTACTAATGCACCCTCAAAATCATGAAAAAAAATCCACATAATACTGCAAAATTAATAACCATATTCAAAAATTAAAAATTAAAAAAAAACTCTCATTGATGAAAAAATCAAATAATACCCGTTCGATTTGATTTTTTAAACTTCGATCAGCAGCTTTCCTGAGCTTCTTCATCTTAATAGGGTCGTTACGATATTTTGATTGATTTTTAATAAAATTAGGGTCCTCGTAATCAAATTCTCCGAAAACAAACCCAATAACCCGATTTATTGATTCACAATGGTCTAACTGAGTTAATCCTAAACTAAAAGACGGAGTATCATCCATTTACTAAGTAATAATGAGTGAATGGAGTACATGAAAGAACTTATTCTATAGAATTTTAAATTTTGGTAAAGTAGAAAAAGAAAATCTTACTTAAAGTCGAAAAAAAAGAATTTGAACTTATTCTAATGAATGAACAACGTGCAAGAAATTGTTCAATCATAATCTATGATTTTTTGATAAAGTCAAAAAAGATAACTAAGCTCAGATCTTAAAAATTATAGAATGTTGAAAAATAGTATTTTTTTAGAACTGAATACAATTGAGTAAGAGTTTGAATCAAACATGGTAATGAATTCAAAAATGGTAACATCGACATAATGTGATACGATCCCAATGACCAACATAGCTTTTGATGCCATCATTCGATGTCAACACATAAGGTATTATGCTTTGATTACATTGAAGGCACAAGAATATGCATGGGGAAACCATTTTGGATAATAAAGCAATTCTGTATGTGGAGGGTTGCTTGGAGGCTTGCCTTGATGACTATCTGAGAGCTCCAAAGGATTGCACATATTGAAGTGTGAAGAGGATTCCAAACACTCCAAGGCCTCCCCTCCTCATTAAGGGTATTTTGGCCATTTCATCATGAGAAGTCCAACACTCCAAGGCCGCCCCTTGTCATTAAGGGCATCTTAGTCATTTTATTATGTAGTAAGCTAGGCTATAAATACACTCTTATTAGGCTTATTTTCCTTAGTTGATTATAGATATTTGAAAGACATTGAAAGACTTCTTTTCTCTTTAAGAGTGTAGTGTAGAGCTTGGAAAAGTCGGTATTGAACATTGCTTAGAAATGATGGTTGTAAGGCGAATCGAATCCCAATAAGCGGCCACCGTAAGAATATTGGTGTTTGATTTTGCGAGTTTAAGGGTCTTACCGTTTGATACATGGTTTGGTTCTTAATTCATCGTAACTTCTTATGTCATCTTATCTATCTTTACCTTATTGCATTTGTTTGTTATCTTATTTCTCTTAGTCTTCATCTCTTTAGGCTGATTCTTGTATTATTTGGTATCAAAATCAAGGTTTGATTTCGTTCCAACGAAATCAATCTTGGAATCGTTATCTAGAAAATCAACAAGAGTGTCAAAAAATCCAAAAATCACACAAAAAAAAGAAATTTGTCCCGTTTTTACCCTTGGCTGAAATTTGAAGTCTTAAAGTTTTTGGTCTTTTTGTGTTTGTAGTGTTATATCCTTGTTCCCTAACACTAATAGAGTGTAGAAATCAAAAATCACAAAAAAAAGAAGTGTCAAAAGTCAAAAATCCCTAAAAAAGTACTATTCCCGTTTTTTATCCTAGGTCAAAATTTGAGCTTTTGATTTTGTGTGTTTCTTGTGTTTTTAGTGTTAGATTTGTGTTCTCTAATACTATAGGAGTCTAGATCTTTAATTTGAGTTATTTCCAGGGTTTTTTAGCCATCCACCATTGTTGAACTTGAAGTTGAAGAAACTTGAAGGTGAGATCTCATTTTTGAATGTTGTTGTTGATGTTTTTGGAGATGAAAATGTGATATTTGTGCTTGGATTATCAACCTGAGCTTGGATCTTCAAGAAAAATCAAATTTTGAGTTCATTTGTTTAAGGGTCAACTTTGGGTCAAACTTTGAATGTTCTTCATGTTCTTCATATATTGTTGAAGAAGAACATTCAAAAACTGTTGTTTGATACAAAAAGGAAGAGAACGAGAGTGTGTTCCTTGTTTGTACAGAGAATATTCTAAGAATATTCCAAGTCTTTCAAAGGAAGAAAGAATTCAAAAGGCATCAAAAAGAGAATATTCTCAAAGAAGAGGACAAGGAAAAGTACAAGGGGAGCACCACAACAAAATTCACAATTAAAGGGTCCATTCTTTGTATTTTTCCTCATCAAAACCGAATTGCCACACTCCCCAAATTGAAGATTGATTGAATTTCGAAATTGGAAACAAGTCAACTCCAAACGTTGACCAATATTGACCAAGTTGTCACATCATCAAAGTTGCCACATCATCAACGTTCCAAAATACCCAAAGTTCAAATTTAGGTTCTAAGTTTCTTTCTTTGATTCTTAGTTTCATTTCTTGATTCTAGTACTAATTAGCAACTAGTAATCACTTACTAGGTTGTGAATTAGTCTTTTGAATCCATTTTTTTCGTGTCTTCTTTCTTTGTGTGCTTTTCTCATTTTAATTCATTGAATTTCTTTGTTTCAAGTTCATAAGTATATTTCATTTTGAGTCTTGAGTCGATTAAACATGAATCTTTTCCAGCCGCAAAGTAGTGATTGACTACCAAAGTATAAGCAACTTTCAATATTCGTCGCTTCAATTGTAAGGATCACAAAGGTGAGTACATACGAGTATTGGTGAGGAGCTTTTACTACTAATATTATTTGTTTATTTTGTAAGTACAAGGTGATATAAGGGGAACATATCTTCGATAGCTGTGGATTATATGACTACGACATGGCAGACTATGATTGTAGTAAGGGATTTTATGGATATAATGATGAGGCAGATTATGGGGGCTATGAATATAGGCATAATCAAGATATGGACAGAAAAGAGATTTATGGGTTTGAAGGATAAAATAAGGTAAATAAAGTGCCTAGTGCTTATTGTGAATATGGAGATGATGAAGAGCCTCGTGATGGTTCTTATGATGAAGTTGGGGCATGTGAGGAGTCTTACACTTCCCACTCCGAACCTAGAATTAGTGTAAAGTATAACTCTTTATTTGTAAGGCTTATGATAGCTATGGTGAGAGTGCACATGTGGAGTATAAAGATTCGTATTCTTCACCTTGTAGTATTTTTTATCAAGGTCTAAGTGGTGTGAGTGCTTATACTAGTTATAGTGGAGGTTGTCCCATGAGAAAAAGAGGGCATGCATCTCCAAAGCCGGAGGGTACTCATGTGCCCATGAGGTATACAAAGCCTTACAATGTTGATCCAAGAAGGAACGTTCACTCCGGAAAGGTAATCATTTGTGGAGTTCCAGGCTGCCTCATTGTGCTAGATGACAGGTGTTATAGAAACTACATCACTCCACCCATGGTTGATTATGTAGGGCTGTTTCAAGAACCTCTACTTGTTCCATATTACTTGGACGGGTATAAGGTTACCGAGAGTGTGAAGGTTGTCTTCATCAATTTAAATACCATGAGGAGGTATGGTGTGATATCTTTCCCTTGAAATAAGGTCATTTATGCTTGGGTGCCGATTGGTTTGCACAACATAGAGTTCCAAATATGCAAAGTTGGCTTAAAGTTGTAAATGATCATTGGGGAATCATCTCTTTACCTCCATTCTTCCCTGATCTCAAAAAAAAGTGATCACTTACTCCAAGCCAAATGAAAAAAAGAGATAAAAGATTGAGAGGATTAAGGGTGGCAAGGTGGAAATTCGAGAGTAGAAAAAGAAGAGGTTGTGAGGAGCGAAGTGAGAGGGTTTCCACCAAGCCAAATTAACTTTGTTTGTCCTTCTATTTCTAAGGACATTTATATAGGTACCAACATGGCAAACGGAGGAGAACAAGTGCCAAAGAGAAGAGCCCTTTGAAGATTTGACGAGGGAAATCTTAGATGCTGCCAAAGCTTGTGGGGGACCTTCACACTAAGGTAAAGAAGAATATACTCAAGAACTTCAAGGTAAAATAGCTAACTCTTACACTTTTATTCTTGCGAATGATGATTGTGTGGCTAGTAGCCCATTGAGTGTGAGTAGTAGCTTACCTATTTGTGTCTCTATTGATTCTTTGCCTCTTATTGATGATGTACACTTTGTGAGTGTATATACAGTAATTGATCCTATTGATGACCGAATTGACTTTTTTTGTAAGAGAAATTTATGTTCACCTAGTGTTGAAGCCATTATATTGAATGATAGTACATCATCTATTGATTCTTTGTCCCTTGATGATGATGTACATGTTCTGAGTGTGGATACACTAGTTGATCCTATTAATGACCGAATTGAATCTTCTTGTAAGATCAATTTATGTCCACCTATTGTTGAAGCCATTGTGTTAAATGAAAGGACATCATCTTGTAAAAATTGTGTTGATCAACTTATGTGCAAAATTTGTCCACCACTTGAGGATGTGTGTGATGTGTTTAATAGATCTCAAGTGAGTGATGGTTTTGAAAATGTTGATCAAATGAATAGGAGTGACCCCTTTAGCATGACCTCTAGTGAATGTTCTACTCTCGGTTTTTCTCATAGGGATAATCATGTTCTTGAAACATCTTTGATACTTGATAATGGTCTTTTAGAGAATGGATTTACATGTTTTATATCCTCTTCATGGAGAGATCCTTCTCTCTTTAAGGACAATATCTTGTTCGAAGATGGTATAATCACTCCTAATGAACCTAATAGTGAGAATGATATTGAAGATATAGCTTGTCTTGAAGTCTATAACCTATATGCTAACCCACTATGGTGTGACAACATTCCTCCTAAAGATGGAAATCTCTTTTTGAAAGATGAGAGTACTCTTAAGGGAAAGGAGTATGAGGTCTTAGAAAGAAATAATCAATTGGGTGATGATAATTTTGACTTTCTTGAATTCTTAAGAAACCTAATAAGTGATTGTTCCTTGAAAATTGATTATGGTAGTGATCCTTTGTATGACACCCCACCCATGTTTGATGACTATGAGGATTAATTGCTTGCTCTTGTGAATACTTAAGTAATAATCCCTTTGATTTTGGTGGTGGTATGTGTCTACGTGAGGGTTCTTCCATAAAAGGAGAAAGTGTACATTGCTTGAAAATTACTTCTTCTTCTACTATATGTGACCTTATTGTTGAGAGTACTCATGGTAATGATGTTGAAACTAGTAGTGAGTACATACATGATGGCACCTTAGACGAGGTTGACTTGAGTGATACCTTTTTCTACTCTCTATTTGCTTTTGATGACGTGTATACTATTATAGAGAGTATGTCTGTAACGCCCCGAAATAGCATCCCAAGATGCCACACGGTGACCAAGGCTACACGTAGCCTCAAGCTAACCCTTTAAACCAAAACACTACCCTTGGGTTCCAACACAACAACATACACGCTACGCTAAAGATATCAATATTTCCCTCTCGGTGCTAAGTACTACTCCCCGACAAGCTCAGAACGCGTTAGGAAATCCACCACAACATCACGAGGGTCTATCATAAAGACCAAATCAAATCTCTTTCTCATTTATCAAATCATATCAATTTGTGGATTCCTAACTCAACACATTTAAGCTCAAAATATTTTAATCTTCCTCAACATCAACAAGGTATCAATGCATTGAACCATAACCGACTCGACATTTGGACAAGGATATGAAGACTCAATACATAATATTTTTAATAATTTAACTCATCAAAACCATCCGAAAAATACCAAGACTCGTTGCAACTTCAATATCAACATTTCTCAATTTGCCATCCAACTCTCATTTAAAGGTACTTGAGACATCAACCCATAGTAGGGATATAGAATTTCCAATATCAATTATAAATTCATAATAAGGAAATAGTGGAATGGTAGTATAAATCAAGGCTTAACAAATTAAATCATCATACTCTCATAATTAAATACTTTTTGGACATAATTCCATCTCAACATCATACACATATCGGATGACATAATCCCATAGCTCATGGACAATGATATAAGATATAAAACCATATTTCCAATTCATGGTTAAACATGTAAAATCTCATGTCAATGTAATTCAACAAAAATACCGGGCACAAGATCGAAAGGATAATCTTGTTCAAAGACCCACATACCTAAAAATGGAAGATGAATATGAACTTCCGACTCCGGAACTTTATTCACGAAAATAAAGGGTGCTTCTCGAAGCCCTTAACATGATCAACTCGAATCCCAAATCAATTTGAAATTTCTACGGCTCAATCAAGAGACATAGAAGGATGAAATTTAGAGTAGTAGGGTTGGGGTTTGAGCCTTAAGAAATTTTGGAGAAAAATGAGCTATTGAATGCTCTTAATGGACTTAAATCCATGGTTTACCCAGATGGATTGGAGTAGGAATGACCAAAATACCCTTAAAAATCAAATAATGTCAAATGTGTCCTTTGGTGGACTGTTTTGATAGGCTGAAGTAGATCGACCATAACTTTTTGCTCCGATGGCCAAATTGGATGAAACCAATTTCATTGGAAAGAGGACTTTCAGAGATTTCTGTTGATATATAGTAGCTCACCCAGATCATTATGTATAAGGAGTTATAATCGTTTGAAGTTGATCCTAAAATTCGCCTGGCCTCGGTATTTTTTCCTGCACATTTACTGTTCACTACTATTCACGGTTAGATCAGAATGATCATAACTCATCGGTCGAGTGTCCGTTTTGGATGATCCACATATCGTTGGAAAGTTTATTCGATGCTCTACGCGATGACGGGTTGCATATCCAGAAATTCCACACAAAAAATTATTAATCATGATAAAGAATAGAATTCAACACATTTTCGTCCGAGATCTTAACGGAATTTTTTTTTCGGGGCATCACATCATCTCCCCCTTGGAAACATTCATCCTCGAATGTTCATAGGTAGGTCAAGAATACTATGAAAATGAGTATATAGAGAAAAATCATCTTGCCCAAGCATATACTCCATTCTAGATTTTTTGGATATCGTAGAAAACACACAAGCCAAGATAAACATAGCAATAAGGATTAAATCAAAAGAGAACGATACCATTGACATGCTCTGGATTCGTAGGAAAGAGGTGGGGATATTTGGCGCGCATATCCGCTTCGGATTTCCAAGTAGCACTCTCCATGGATTGATTTCTCCAAAGCACTTTAACCAAAGAAACTTCCTTTTTTTTAGCCTACGAACTTGAAAGTCAAAAACCTCAACTGAAATCTCTTCATATGAAAGACTCTTGAATACCCGAGCTTTCGGAAGGATCAATCACAACAGAATCACCAATAGACTTCTTAAGCATAGAAACATGGAAAGTCGGATGGACGTTAGATAACTCTGCGGGCAATTCAACCTTATACGCTACCTTCCCAATACGATCCACAATCTTATAGGGACCAATGTAACGGGGACTTAGTTTCCCTTTTTTCCCAAATCTCTTCACCCCTTTCATGGGTGAAACTTTCAAGCACACTAAATCACCAACATCAAATTCAAGGACTTTCCTTCTTACATCTGCGTATGATTTTTGACGACTTTGGGCAGTTTTCAACCTTTCCCGAATTAACTTAACCTTCTCAATGGCCTCGAACACCGCATCCGGTTCAGTCGCGGCAGCCTCACCAACTTCAAACCAACCAATGGGTGATCTACACCTTCTACCATACAAATCTTCAAACGGGGCCATTCCAATAGTAGCATGAAAACTGTTATTGTAAGCAAACTCGATTAATGCTAAGTGCTCATCCCAACTACCTTTAAAATCAAGAACACAAGCCCTCAACATATCTTATAAAGTCTGAATGGTCCGCTTGGCCTGACCATCTGTTTGCGGATGGAAAGCAGAACATAAACGAATTTGGGTACCGAGACCTTTCTGGAAAGATTTCCAAAACTGAGAGGTAAACTGAGTACCTCTGTCAGAAATAATAGCCAAAGGGATTCCATGAAGTTTGACGAGTTCCCGAATATATATTCTAGCATAATCTTCAGTTGTATACGATGAATGCACAGGCAAGAAATGAGCTGATTTCGTCAGCCGATCTACGACAACCCAAATCAAATCATGATGGCGACGAGAAGGAGGAAAACCAACTATGAAGTCCATATTCACTTCTTCCCACTTCCAAGTAGGAATGCTAAACTCTTGCATCACGTCACTGGGCTTTTGATGCTCTATTTTAACCTGTTGACACGTGGAATACTTTGCCATAAATTCTGTTATGTTCCTCTTCATACCGTTCCACCAATAGATTTCCTGCAAATCATGGTACATCCTGGTAGCACCAGGATGGATGGAGTATCGCGTACCATGTGCTTCCGCCATAATCCTCTGCTTCAAGTTATCAACATCAGGAACACATAATCTTTCTCGGAGTCTCAAAACGCCATCTCCCCCTTGGGAGAAAACCTCTACCTTGTGGTCTTTAACTGACTCTTTTAACCTGACCAAGGTAGGATCCCTATTTTTCTTCTCCTTCACTTCCGAAACTAAAGAGGATTCAAAATCGCTTTGCACTCCTATACTACCCTCAGCATCACCAAACAACCTAACCCCTAATCTAGCCAAACGATGTACCTCATGGGCCAACTCCTTCTTACCAATCTCCACATGTGCTATGCTACCCATGGACTTTCGACTAATGGCATCTGCTACTATATTGGCCTTACCCAGATGATATAGCATGCTCATATCATAATCTTTCAACAGTTCTAACCATCGTCTCTACCTAAGATTCAACTCCTTTTGGGTGAATACATACTGCAAGCTCTTATGGTCCGTGAAGACGTCGACATAGACACCATACAAATAATGTCTCCAGATTTTCAAAGAAAAAACCATGGCAGCTAATTCAAGGTCATGGGTAGGATAATTCTTCTCGTGAGGCTTTAGCTGGCTGGAAGCATAAGCTATAACCTTGCCCTTTTGCACCAATACACCACCCAAACCGACTCTGGAAGCATCGCAATACACCACAAAACCATCAACACCGTCAGACAAAGTCAACACAGGGGCTGAAGTGAGTCGAGTCTTCAACTCCTGAAAACTCTTCTCGCAAGATTCTGACCACAGGAACTTCACTTTCTTTTGGGTCAAACGGGTCATAGGAGACGCAATAGCTGAAAACCCTTCAACAAAACGACGATAATAACCAGCTAGACCCAAGAAACTTCAGATATCAGAAGGAGAAATAGGTCTAGGCCAACTCTTTATAGCCTCTATCTTTTGAGGATCAACTCTAATACCTTCGGAAGAAACAACATGACCCAAGAAGGCTACAGAGTTCATCCAGAACTCACACTTACTGAACTTAGCATACAACCGATGAGTTTGAAGAGTTTCCTACACGATTCGGAGATGATTTGCATGATCACCCTTACTTCGAGAGTAAATAAGAATATCATCAAGGAACACTATTACAAATAAATCCAGATATGGACGGAATACACGGTTCATAAGATCCATGAAAGCCGCTGGGGCATTAGTTAACCAGAAAAACATCACTAGAAATTCAAAATGATCGTAACGGGTTTGGAAGGCTGTCTTGGGGATATCACATTCCCTAACTTTAAGTTGGTGATAGCCAGATCTGAGGTCTATCTTCGAAAAGTAGCTCACACCTTGCAATTGATCAAATAAATCATCAATTTGAGGAAGCAGATATTTATTCTTGATAGTAACCCTATTAAGCTATAGGTAATCAATACACATCTGCAAAGAACCATCTTTCTTACGCACAAACAGGACAGGTGCACCCCACGAGGACATACTAGGTCTGATAAAGCTTTTGTCTAAAAGATCTTTCAATTGCTCCTTCAACTCTTTAAGTTCCGCAGGAGCCATACGATACTGAGGAATGGAAATAGGCTGAGTATCGAGAAGAAGGTCAATCCCAAACTCTATCTCTCTATCAAGAGGTACTCCAGGGAGATCTTCCGGAAAGATATCAAGAAACTCATTAACAACATTAATTGACTGAATGGTCGGGGTTTCAGACTTAGTGTCTTTAACCTGAACCAAATGGTGGATGCAACCCTTGGAAATCAACTTCCTATCTTTGAGATAGGATATGAAATGACCCTTAGGAATCACAAAACTCCCGGACCATTCGAGGATAGGTTCATCAGGAAACTGAAACTTGACCACACGGGTACGAAAATTAATAGACGCATAGCATGAGTGAAGCCAATCCATACCCAGAATGATATCAAAGTCAACCATATCTATCTCAATCAAATCAGCATGCATAACCCAATGAAAGACAGTAATGGGACATTTCTTATACACCCGCTTAGCAATGATAGACTCTCCTACCGGAGTAGAAACCAAAATAGGCTCAAAAATTAGTTCAGGATCTGTTTCAAAATTTACAGCAACCAGAGGTGTCACATAAGAAAAACTCGAATCGGGGTCCATCAACACATAGACATCAAAATAGAAAACACGGAGCATACCAGTGACAACATCGAGAGAGTCCTCCTGCTCCTGACAAGGTGGTATAGTATAGAAACGATTCTGGCGTTGACCGCCAGCATACTAGATGAAGCACCCTGAGGAGGAACTGGATGGGCTGCGGGAGGCGGGGCATTGGTAGCCTGTCTCTGGGGATGGGCTTCACGACTCCGCTATCTGGTATACGGGTAGTCTCTAAGTATGTGGCCCAACTTTCCATAACCAAAATAGCCCCGCTGCCCCATATAACACTCCCCAAAATGGTCTTTACCACACTTAGTACATGAAGGAGGATGAGGCCGGTTGCTTACACTGTCCTGAGACCTGGAAGGTACCGACCTATTCCCGAGCTCCTACCTGCCCCGATATACAGGAGCACTAGCTGAGAAAGGCGCAGGTATAAATGGACGTCTCTGAAACTGAGGGAGACTCCCTCCGGAGAATCTAGTCTGACCAGATCCCTGTTGCTCCGATCTGACTCTCTTAATCCCTCTTACTCTTTCTCTTTCCTTTATCTTGTCTGACTCAATCTGTTGGGCGTGAATCATTAACCTAGGAAGATCAATCTCCCTGTGGATCATAGCAAATCTACATTCTTTCACCACATAACTCGACACCCTAGTTAGAAACTTTCTCATACTAGTCTTCGAGTCAGCCATCATATTGGGAGCGTACTTCGATAGTTGATGAAACTTAAGACAATACTCCTTAACCGACATGGAGCCTTGTCTCAAATTCATAAAATCCTCTATCTTAGCTTCCCGTAACTCAAGAAGAAAGAATCTATCCAAGAAAGCATCTAAGAATAATTGCTAAGTCACCGGAGCGGTATCTTTCTCTCTACCCTTATTCCACATCTGCCCCTAGTCATAGGCAACATTCTTCAACCGATAAGAAGCCAGCTCAACACTTTCTTCCTCGGCCATATGCATAATTTTAGAATTTTCTTTATTTCATCAACATACATCTGCGGGTCCTCACCTGCTCTCGACCCATGAAACTCTGGCAGATTTATCCGCATAAAGTCACGAATTCATGCTGTTGCCAAATTATTTTCCTGCGGAGGTAGAGCATTGGCCTGAGTATTGGCGGTAACTGCCTGGGCTAGTGTCTGAAAAGCTGCTCGAAATTCGACATAGGATACTGTCTCATGTAACAGATCAATGGGTTGAGGTTGGTTGTTATTATCGTGAGCTCGACGTGGAGGCATTTTATGTCGTATGAACGCATGAATTAACAACAGAAGAAAATAGTTGTTAGCACGATAGACTCTTGTAGAAAGAAAGAAACGACTTTTCCTAGAACGCCCCGCAGCCTCTTGATCATAGGTGGGGAGCACTACACACTGATGCTCAAGACTCAACGTAACGCGGCTTGTCAGACTCCCTAGGACTCTTCACAACCTTAGGCTCTGATACCAAGTTTGTAACGCCCCGAAATATCATCCCGAGATGCCACACGGTGCCCAAGGCTACACGTAGCCTCAAGCTAACCCTTTAAGCCAAAACACTACCCTTGGGTTCCAACACAACAACATACACGCTACGCTAAGGATATGTATATAAGTACATATTATATCACATCGCACATGGCACGGAATATCGTTAGATTGTACATATATGGAATGTCTATACAAAAACCAACCCAACAATACACTAGTCTGACATAGCCTCTATACAGAAAAATCAACGAGCTATTGGGACAAACCCCCAACTGACTCAACAGACCAAAGGGATTACAAAACAACAGCACCAAAACTAGCAACTTGGTCCTCGAACCATTTTGACTCACCACTGAAGGAACGTAGATGCGGCACTCGGATATCACTATCGCGGCTGCGGCTGAGTACCTGAACCTACATCATGGTAAGAATGTAGCCCATGGAGAAATATGTGGGTCAGCACAAGATACGTACTGAGTATGTGGAGGCGCATACAAAATATAAATAATATCATAAATTTCGTAAAAACGTACATACGGACCATAATGACACACCTAGCTTGAGTGACATTGAATCATACTACTCATAACATCTTAGATAGGAAATATAGGAGAAAAAACTCATCAATCATTATAGATCATCATAGGCAACTTGACTTACCACATCAAAACTCAGAGTGACTCGGTATTTCAATAAACATGACTCTTATGGACAGGGGAGTTTCCTATAACCGATAATCCTACGTGAGCTATGTGGAATACCAACATTTGAAACCCCCATTGGCGGGAGCGTCATACTCTTTGCCAGGGAGTACGACCTTAAAACTGCAATAATCACAATCGGGCTCTCTGGCCAATAATATCATCATCAAACAACCCTACGGTGGCACATAGGTTTGGGGAAATATCAAATTTCTCTCTCAGTGCTAAGTACTACTCCCCGACAAGCTCAAAACGCGTTAGGAAATCCACCACAACATCACAAGGGTCTATCATAAAGACCAAATCAAATCTCTTTCTCATTTATCAAATCATATCAATTTGTGGATTCCTAACTCAACACATTTAAGCTCAAAACATTTTAATCTTTCTCAACATCAACAAGGTATCAATGCATTGAACCATAACCGACTCAACATTTGGACAAGGATATGAAGACTCAATACATAATATTTTCAACAATTTAACTCATAAAACCATCCGAAAAATACCAAGACTCATTGCAACTTCAATATCAACATTTCTCAATTTGCCATCCAACTCTCATTTAAAGGTACTTGAGACATCAACCCATAGTAGGGATATAGAATTTCCAATATCAATTATAAATTCATAATAAGGAAATAGTGGAATGATAGTATAAATCAAGGCTGAACAAATTAAATCATCATACTCTCATAATTAAATACTTTTTTGACATAATTCCATCTCAACATCATACACATATCGGATGACATAATCCCATAGCTCATGGAAAATAATATAAGATATAAAACCATATTTCCAATTCATGGTAAAACATGTAAAATCTCATGTCAATGTAATTCAACAAAAATACTGGGCACTAGATCGAAAGGATAATCTTGCCCAAAGCCCCACATACCTGAAAATGGAAGATGAATATGAACTTCCGACTCCGGAACTTTATTCACGAAAATAAAGAGTGCTTCTCGAAGCCCTTAACATGATCAACTCGAATCCCAAATCAATTTGAAATTTCTACGGTTCAATGAAGAGACATAGAAGGATGAAATTTGGAGTAGTAGGGTTGGGGTTTGAGCCTTAGGAAATTTTTGAGAAAAATGAGCTATTGAATGCTCTTAATGGACTTAAATCCATGGTTTACCTAGATGGATTGGAGTAGTAATGACCAAAATACCCTTAAAAATTAAATAATGTCAAATCTGTCTTTTGGTGGACTATTTTGATAGGCTGAAGTAGATCGACCATAACTTTTTTCTCCGATGGCCAAATTGGATGAAACCAATTTCATTGGAAAGAGGAGTTTTAGAGATTTCTATTGATATATAGTATCTCACCCAGATCATTATGTACAAGGATTTATGATCATTTGAAGTTGACCCTAAAATTCGCCTGGCCTCAGTATTTTTTTCCTGCACATTTACTGTTCACCACTATTCATGGTTTGATCGGAATGATCATAACTTATCACTTGAGTGTCCGTTTTGGATGATCCACATATCGTTGGAAATATTATTCGATGCTCTACACGATGACGGGTCGCATATACAAAAATTCCACACAAAAAAATTATTAATCACGATAAAGAACAGAATTCAACACATTTTCGTCCGAGATCTTAACGGAAATTTTTTTTCGGGGCATCACAATGTCTTTTAGATTAGGTGAAGCCTATGGAGAAAAAGAGTGTTGTCTAGATCCATGTCTATGGCCACTCTTTCCATTTGACCCCGGTGCCAAATATGGATATGATTATGTTGGCACACCCAACTTGTTGCTTGGTCTACATGACAAGCAAAGTGACATTCTTGAAAACCCGAGGGCAAAGGTGTCATTGTCTCCTTGGGTTAATGCTACTAAATGTGCATCCTTGCTTGACACACTTGTGCTTAAGTTGCACGATTCCCAACTTGTGGATGCCAAGTTGATACTTTACTTGAAAGGAAAAGGCCATATGTGTTTAAGTGCCTTAATTTCATCCTAGTGTGCCTTATGTGCTATATCATTTTAGCCAAATAGCATTCTTATAGATGATTTCACCTTGGATGATACTTTTATACTTGATTCCTTTCTATACTACCTCTTTGCTTATGATGACATCCATGTTAGTCTCGGATTTGTTCTATATAGAGGTAGGGAACTTGTTGATTGGTCCACGTGTTTGAGTAATAATGTTATATGGGTCTTGTGGACTTTAGAACCAATTGAAGAACCACCCTTGGTGTGGTCTCTTGAAAAGGTAATGAAACAATTGTGTCTTATGGCTCATAAGATGGAGGTAATTCTACCTTTTGGATTATGTGATGCCATTAGGACCATTGTAGTTTCCTTATCTCTTGGTGGTTTCCATAACCAAATCCTTTGTGCACTTTTTGTTGAGTTTTTAATATTCAACCCAAAGGATCCTTGGTTATATTTCAAGTATATGCAACCTTGGCATGATGAAATAATTGGTTATGCTAATCCTAACCCTCATGCCATGAGAAATTTATGTTTGCTTGTCCTTCTTTTGATTTTGCAAGGTATGGATTCGAGGTCGAATCCTTTTAAAAAAAGGGAGTATGATACGATCCAAATGGCTAACATATCTTTTGATGCCATCATTCGAGGTTAACATATGAAGGATCAAGCTTTGGTCACATTGAAGGCACGAGAATATACACGAGGAAACCATTTTGGACACTTAATAGAGCAATTCTGCGTGTGGAGGGTTGCTTGGAGGCTTGCCTTGATGACTACCCGAGAGCTCCAAAGGATTGTATGTGTTGAAGTGTGAAGAGGATTCCAAACACTCCAAGGCCGCCCCTCCTCATTAAGGGTGTTTTGGCAATTTCATCATGTGAAATCCAACACTCTAAGTCTGCCCCTTATCATTAAGGGCGCCTTAGTCATTTTATTATGTAATAAGCTAGGCTATAAATATACTTTTATTAGGCTTATTTTCCTTAGTTGATTATGGATATTTGAAAGACATTGAAAGACTTTTTCTCTCTTTGAGAGTGTAGTGTAGGGCTTGGAAAATCCAATTAGTGTAGGACTTGGAAAAGCCGTGTAGTGTAGGGCTTGGAAAAGACGGTATTGAACATTGCTTAGAAAAGATGGTTGTAAGGCGAATCTAATTCTCCTTTGCGGTCACCGTAAGAAGATTGGTGTTTGATTTTGCGAGTTTAAGGATCTTAATGTTTGATACACGGTTTGGTTCTTAATTCTTCGTAACTTCTTATATCATCTTATCTATCTTTACCTTATTGCATTTGTTTGTTATCTTGTTTCTCTTGGTCTTCATCTCTTTAGGTCGATTCTTGTATCATAATGAATCCTTGATTTTAGGCTTCTTTCAAGGAGAACAAACCGGACAAAAATTGGAAAAGTTATGTATATGTACTTTTAGAGAGAGAAATTAAAAAAGTGGGATATATGTAATATGTTTTGAGAGTTGGGATTTAGTGTAATAAGTGATACTTAAGTTGTGGTTTTATGTAATTTTTAGATAAATTTATGGGAAAAATAAAATTTTAAAATATATACGTATAGGAATATGTCTGTTATAGGTTTAGAAAATGCAATAGTAAAGTTGAAAAAGAATGAAAGAGACTGAAAGAGACCACAACTGTTTAAATATTTGGCTATTCTGAGTGAAAAATACATTTTTAAAATTTTGAGATAATCCGTAGCTGCTAGCACTTTGTGCATACTGGATAACCCCCTCCCCCTCCCCTCCTCGTGTAATAACATGCAAATCACACAAGGGATGTAAACTGCACTAGGCAAGCCATGTGCGACAGACTCGACTTAGAAGACAGTGGGGAGGGATTGATCCCAATTCATCCATGTGGATACCACCCTCCAAACCAACTGAGTCATCCCGTAGGACACCGAGTGAAAAATATTATTAGGCTATATAAATGTAAATTGTTTGGTTAGTCCGTATATTTTGTACAAAATTCCTAATATCAAATGCAAGTAATTGCGTGAATTGAAGTGTAAAATGCAAAAGGAGAGGATTTGTATAATTTGCGTGAATTGAAGTGTAAAATGCAAAAAGGAAGGATTTGTATAATTGCGTGAATTGAAGTGCAAAATGCAAGAGGGAAGAATTTGTAAAGGGTCCAACATTTCATTGTGACGATTTGCTCACTTTAATGTCATGATATCTAAATAGTTTTCTACTCCCTTCGTTCCATTTTTCTTGTTCCAAATTAACTTGGCACATTGATTAAGAAAAATAATTAATAACATGACTAGTTTACCATAGTATCCTTATTAAATGATGTTTACATTTTAATTTGAAGAAAAAGTAATTAATGCAAAGGGTAAAACATAGAAAAAAAATTGTCTCTTCTTGATTTGTGAAAAATAACAAGTAAAATGAGAAATTAAATTAGGAAATTTAGGACAAGTAAAATGGGATGGAGGAAGTATTATATAGGGGATAGGGAAAGGGAAACAACAAGGGTAAAATTCATAAATAACATACTTAAGACCATAATTATGAGATTCATAGCAGCACTATCATAATTACTTAAACTAGAACTTGTATATTGTATTTGAACAAACTGTTGCTATAAAAATACATATACAAATCATTTTACTTCTCATATTTAACTCAATTCAGTTGAGTTGAATATGGTATAATTAGCCATGAATTAAATATGGAGATTTCTTTTTCATTAAAATCTCTTAATTAACATGATTTTCGTTATTTGTTACCAACTGAAATCAAAATTCAAAATTCAGTTTTATTATCATTTTCATCCCCCAAAAATCAAAATCAAATTCAATTAAAACTTCTTCTGTTCAATATCTTCGAAAATTTAAATTAAACCATTACTGTTGTTGAAGGTATTTAATCGCAATAATGTTTTCTTCTATGAATTTCATCAGTTGTTTGAAATCGATCAAATTTTTTTCATTCTAAATTTTTTTTGAACCATTACTGTTATTTCGTTTAATTTTTTTGAGCCATTAATGATGTTTCGCTCAAATATAGTGATGAAAATCGATTTTTTCTTAAATTGTTTTTGAATATTTTGAGCCATTAACGATTTTTCGTTAGAGAGATCAAAATCAATTTTCTGTTATGTTGTACAATTTAACAATTTATTTCGTGAAATTATTTTTGAATATTTTATAAACGAATTAAAAGAAAAAAAGTAATGCAACAGTAAATTGAACTGATCAAACAATATAATGATCAAAATCGATTTTCAAGATGCTCAAACTCAATTTTTTTTCTTGTTCACTTCCTTTTTTTTTTCTATTTTTTTTTTATTATTATTTTTTCACTCTTTTATCTCTAACTTTATTTTGAAAAGGCAAATATGTATATCACATACACATATTCAAAAAATATACAAAATAAATAGTCATACAGATATGGATATGTATTTACAGTACAAAACATACGTATGTATCTGCATATGTATTTACAAAAATACACATATATGTATATATATAAACATATAAGACACAAAATCTCTATAAAAAAGACAACTATATACATATACATATTGGCAATCAAAAAATACACGATACATATCCTATATATTTATATATACATGTGAGTCAGATATGTATTTCTGTAAATACATATGCAAATATATATATATATATATATATATATATATATATGCTTTTTTACCATAAATACATATACAGATCTGTATGTCTATTTATTTTGTATATTTTTTTGAATATGTATATGTGAAATTGATATTTGTCTTTTAAAAATAAAAGATAGAGAAAGAAGAGTAAGAAAATGGAAAAAAGAAGAAAAAAAAAAGACAAAAACGAAAAATAAAAATCTGAAAAAAAAAGTGAAAAAGAAAAAAAAAGAAAAAGAAAAATAGAAACTAGAAATAGAAGTGTAAAAAAAAGCGAAAAATATAAAAAAAAAAAAGAAGAAAAAGAAAAAAAATTTGAGAAAGGAAAAAGTAAGAAAAGGAAAAAAATAAAGAAAAAAATGAAAAATGGAAAAAAAAAAAGAAGTAGAAGAGAGAAAATAAAGTGGAAAGAAAAAATGAAAAAGGAAAAAAAATTAAAAAAGACAAAAAAAAAACTAGCAAGAAAAAAAAGTTAGAGATATAAGAGAGTGATATTTTAAAATTTTGAATATCATTAAGATAATAATCTTCATAATTGAGTTTGATTTGGAAAAAGAATTTACTAATTTAAATAAGAGTAATTTATGGAAAAGAAAAAAATTGAAAAAGGAATCTAAGAGATTTCAAATAATAAAAGGTAAATAAAAATCAATTAAAGGCAAGAGAAAGAGAAGTGACATGAAAAAGGGAACCTTATACATGGTAATTTCTCAAAGGCAGTAAGTGAGGGACCACACTTAAAATAATATTATGTTTACTACATAATGTAATTTCATTAAAGTGTTGCTATTTTCATAATTTAAGTCTTAAGTATGCTACTTCTTGTAGTTTTTTCAAACAAAAAAGTGATGATTGAATGGGCTTTTATTGTGTAAAAAGTTCCACTGGTACCACTAAGAGTCCGTTTGGATAGGATTAAAATATGATCAAGTCAGTTTTTAATAATTTTTTTTAGTTTTTTTAGGTGTTTGGTAAAATTAAAAATGCTTTAAAAAGGCGAAAAACTGATTAAAAAATGTAAAAAGTGAGAAGTTGTGTACCCCAGTTTTTCACTTTTTAGATTAAAATTCTTTTAGATTTGATCAAAATATTTATCTTTTTATCCCTTATATTTTTCTCCAATTCCAACAATACCTTGAACTTGCAGCCCTTAAATATATAAAAAAAATTCTTTTTCTCGTGGTTGCTTCACTTCATCTAAATAAGTATGGACTCATTCGCTCATAGAAAATGAGATCAACTCTTCCCTCTAATTTCCTCTTCATCTTTCTCCTTTGTTTTTAATGAATCCATTATTACGTCGGAAGTTTACATATTTTTTAACATAATCAAATTATTACAAGCTTGAAATATTACCATATAATACTATTGTTATAAAATAAAAATCCTAATTTTTTTAATATTTAAAAATAAAAAATAACTTATATTTATAAATTGACTTCACATAATCACTTTACGCTGAAAGTGCATTTAATAGAAATTATTTTTGAATTATTAAAATTAAAATTTTTAAATAATTCACCTTACTTATGGTGTTAACAACTTTAAGAACATTTAAGTCATTTTAATAACAAAAAAGTGTTTAACATCAGTTGTTAACCAAACGCATCAATAACTTTTTTTTAATTTCAGCACTTATATTCAAACACTTATCTACTTAATTTATAAGAACTTATTTTAAACTTTTAATCACTTAAGTTAAAAAATTATTTTTTAAATCCTATCAAAGCGGCCTCTAAATTGTAAGTTTTTGTTGATTATTTTTCAAGTAAATGGGGGATCATTTATCTTCTTTATTTAACTAGTTTTTCATTGTAATTCAGCAAGGGCAAAATTTAGAAATAGCATACTTATCCCCTTAATTATGAATTTTATAGCAACAGTTTCATAATTACATAATATAGCAAATTGTATTTTATATTTTTGCAAACTGTTGTTACAAAAATACAAATACATATGATTTTACTGTCCTTATGATCGATATGTATTTTGTATTTTTGTAAACTGTTGCTACAAAAATACAAATACATATGCTAAAAAATGTAATTTGATAAAAGTATTGTTATTTTTTGTAATTTAATACTTAAGTATGCTACTTTATGTATTTTTTTCATTCAGCAATTAACAAACCTGAATTTCTGAAATGGGTTGGGCCTTGCTAGCGTAACATACCCAAAAAGAGGTCTTACTATCATTTGTTGGCCATTAATTGGGAAATTTCCATTGATTTTAGGGAAAATATCATAAGCGGTATTTTTGCAAAATATTTGATATATTTCAAAATATAACAGTTTTTTTTATTTCAAAACATAGTGAATAAATTGTAGCCGTGTGGATATAATTTCCATTCTAACTAAAATTATTCTTATACCATATTAGCAGGGGCGGATCCAGGATTTCCAGTGAGGGAGTTCAATATTACATATACGGACTAGTCGAAGGGGGTTCCGCCTTTATTATTTATACATAAAAAAAAATTACCATGTAAAAATAGTATAATTTTACGACGAAGGGGGTTCGGATGAACCCTCTGGAATACATGTACATCCTCCACTGCGTATTAGATTGTGATTCTATATGTCTGTATGTGTGGCTTGTATGCATGTGTTTTCAAAGTAGAAGCTGGATATATGTGTGTGGATGTAATTTCAAAGCAGAAACTGAATGCATGCAAAGACATCAACTGTGTGTTCAACTGCATCCAATATATGGATTTTGGAAAAAGGCATCGTTTCCACCCCAAACTATACCCGAAAAGTCGAAGCAACACCTAAACTATACTAGTGACCTATTACACACCTAAACTATAAAAAAGTGAAACTATTTACACCCTGTCAGGCTACCACCACTTGCATGTGGTGTAGTGTTTTACACGCGCTGCAACGTCAGAACCACGTCAGTAAAAAGTATCACTTTTTTATAGTTAAGGTGTGTAATAGGTTACTTATATAGTTTAGGTGTGGATTCGACTTTTTGACTATAGTTTGGGGTGGAAACGATGCCTTTTTCCTTAATGTTTTTAGCCTTTTACTTTTGTTATTTAATAGGCTGGACGCGCCTAAAATAAGTGTAACACACGCATCTTAGAATGGGGGTCGCGGGGAGGTAATAATATCACTTTTATATAGTTAAGGTGTGTAATAGGTCACTTATATAATTTAGGTGTGGCTTAGATTTTTCTTATATAGTATGGGGTGGAAATGATGTCTGTTCCCTATTCATTTTTAAACTATATGTGCATAACAATAATTCTGGTAGAAATTCGGCAAAGTCCGGAGAAGCTGCATCCCATTTTTCAGTAGCCATGCCAACGAACTCTGTCCTAGGTGAACGAGTGATGTTGGGTTGGGCAATGACGGCTTGAATTTTTGGATACACACACTATATTATAAGTGTGAAGAACCTTAAAAATATTGTTTGTACTTTTTATCCTTCGTTAAAAGTCTCCATTTTAAATAAAATCGCCTTTATATCAGTTTTTTAATATATAAAAATTTTAAATTAATTAAATATTTAGAACCCCTAAAATATAGGTAAGAACTAAAATTTATGGTAAGAAATAATAATTAATCTCTATGTTTATGGTAATTTTTCTTTTACCGTATTAAATGTCCCCCAAAAATAGGCACATCCAAAAATTATAATAAATATCACTAATTTTATGTCTTTCTTTGTTTAGAGTTAGAGCCCGTTTGGATAAGATTAAAAATATAGTTTTTTAGCTTAAGTGATTAAAAACTTAAAATAAGTGCCTATAAATTAAGTAGATAAGTATTTGAATAGAAGTGTTAAACTTGACAAAAAAAAGTTGTTGATATGTTTGGTAAACAAATGATGTCAAACACCTTTTTGTTGTCATAATGACTTAACTGTCCTTAAAGTTGCTAATACCATAAATAAAGTGAATTATTTATAATTTTTAATTCTAATAATTCACAAATAATTTCTATTTAAACACATTTTCAACATAAAGTGATTATGTGAGGTTAGTTTATAATATAAGTTATTTTTTTATTTTTAAATGTTAAAAAATAAAATTTAAGGATATTGTTTATATAAAAATAGTATTATAAATTGCAAGTTTGTAACAATTTGGTTATGTTAAAGAATATGTAAACCTCTGATATAATGATGGATTCGCTGAAAACAAAGGAGAAAGATAAAGAGGAAATTGGAGGAAAGAGACGAAGAGAAGCAACAAAGAGAAAAAAGAAAGAAAAATTATATATTGAAGGGTACAAGTTTAGGGTAGTGTTGAATTGGAGAAAAACATAATGAATAAAAAGTAAATGTTTTGGTTAAATCTTTAAAAAATTAATCTAAAAAGAAAAAAAAATAGGAGTACCCAATTTCTCACTTTTTACTTTTTTAAATCAATTTTTAGCTTTTTTTAAGCAGTTTTTAATTTCACCAAATACCTAAAAAAAAGGTTTAAAAAAGAGATTAAAAGCTGATTTGATCATATTTTAATCCTATTCAAATAGTCTCTTAGAGTTAACTTAGGATTTAAGAATAGTAAATAGCAATTCGTTGTTTGGTTCTGTAGGTTTAGAATTCCTTAAACAAGGGTATTCAAGAATTCTACGATGAAAAACAAGTTCAAACATAAAATGGTAAGTACAATACCACCTATAAGATTTATGAGTTTTTTTACTAAGGCCTGTGAAAAATATCTGAAGTGATTTTTTTGGAAGCATAAATATTATAGTTTCTTGGTTAAGTTTCTAGAATAGTCTAGTGATTGAATATCATAGGTTCTTGTAGAATGTCCTAATGTTGTGTCTTGAATAAGTATCTTGAAGAATTATCTAAATATTCTAAAGTTGTGGTAGAAGATAAAGGTCATTAGATTTTTGGGAGAATACTCACAAAAATACCTGAAGTTTGATCGGATTACCAGTTGAGCATACTGAACTTTGCGGGGGTCCTATTATCCCCTAGACTTTTTTTTCATATTTTAATGGCATATGTCTGTCACTTGGCCCATTGCATGTTAGTCACGCACATTGAGCGCATGAAAAGTGTTAAAAACGTTATAAACTCTTTTTTTTGCCAAACAGACCCTTAATTTTATAATTATTTAGAGTTTTATATTTTTTATTTATTTTTCATTGTTTTTCTTTTCTCTTCTCTCTTCTCTCTTCTCTCTTCTTTCTTCTTTCTTCTTTCTTTCTTTTCTTCAACAATGGGTGCTCCATTGTTGAATTAAAATTAAATTCTTGAAGATTCCATTTCAGTTTCCATTCTGGAAGATTAATGGAACTCGTTAATTGAAACTCAATGAAAGATTCGGAAAAATCAAACTCGGAAACTCTCTAATTGAATCTTCCAAGTTCCATTAATGGAAATTGAATCTTCCGAGTTCCATTAATGGAAGATTGAATAGCTTCATACATGTACAGTCTGTATTTTTGTCTTCATACATGAAATTTAATTTTCCAAATCTTCCAAGTTCCATTAATGGAAATTGAATCTTCCATTGAGTTTTCAATTAGCGAGTTCCATTCAATTAGCGAGTTACATTGAATCTTCCATTAATGGAACTCGCTAATTGAATCTTTCGAGTTTCAATGAAAAATTGATGGAAGATTCCATTCAATTATTTAAAAAAACTTTCTTCATAAACTCAATGAAATTCAAAGTTTAAAACTGAAAATTGAATTTGAAAACTTTTGGAGTGATAAGAATGGACTTAGAATTTGAAATTGACTCAATGGAATCATTTGAAATATTTAATATGGTTGTAATGGTGAAAAAAAGTTGAAAAGTGATAAAATGGAGAAAAAACAGCGCGTGTACAACACTTCTCACCATAAAAACTGGGTATAACATTTTTGGGGGGGATTAATTCCACTTTTAAAAGTCCGGAGGGGGGGGAGGAATTAATTCCAACTAAAATGTATAGGGGGGTAATAGGACCCCCGCAAAATTCAATATGCTCCACTGGAAATTTGATTAAAGTTCAGGTATTTTCGTGGGTATTATCCCTAGATTTTTCTTGTACAATATCTAAAAGATTTTCTCGAACCATACCTACACAAGTATAAATAAGGAATGACATTAGGCATTTGTAACCAACAAAAAAAAATCCAATACAAATCATATTCAAGTAGTCTTCTTCCAAATCCCAGTTCTCCATTTTAATATTTTCTTTCACCTTTCTAGCTTCCTCTTCTTAGTGGAATCTTTCGATCTTAATTAACGATCTTGGGCTAGTAGAAGGTCTCTCCAATTACACATTTCTTCTACTATTCTTTACATGGTATTAGAGACAAATTCGTAGATTGACTTGTGTTTATTTCAAGATCGGATTTGTGGTCGATTCAATTAGTTTGTCCTAATGGATTTAAGCAGTTGCGTTAATGGACTTGGAATGAAGTTGTTGAATCAGTCTAATTACAAGGTATGAAAGACTTGTATGGAATAATACTTTGTGGGCAAGAATTTGTGGAATGGTGTTAACGGAAGTAACAAAAGTCCTCTGAACGACGGACCAAGGAATAGTAGTGCATACAAGAAGTGGAAACAGATTAATATGAAGCTGGAGTTCATTCTGAAAAGGTCCATCTCCTCCAATTTATTTGACCATATAATAAGGTATAAATTAGCTCATGAAATTTGGAGGACCCTCGACCAGTTGTTCAATAAGAAGAATGAAGTCTGACTATTAATATTGGAGAATGAATTGGAGAACACCACTCAAGATAATATTTCTATTACCGAGTACGTTTTAAAGACTAAGAGCTTATGTTATGAGATTTGTTTATTGAATACGGACGAGGCTATCTCTGAAGCACAAATGAGAAGAATTATCATTCGTGATTTGAAACCAGAATACATTTCTTTTGTCACATCAATTAAGGGATGGGCTAAACATCATCCTTGGAAGAATTTGAGAATTTGTTGTCATCACAAGAGTTACTAGCCAAACAATTGGCTGGTGAATTTGTCAAAGAAAGGGAAGGAAATGCTATTGTAGATGTAAAAAGGAACGTTAAAGAAAAATAATAGATATTTCTCACTCTCAATTCGCATATGCTTCAAGATCGCCTGGAAAGAAGGAAGAGTCTTTTAAGAATTATAAAAAGCCTCGCAGATGTTATTGGTGTGTCAAAGCAGGACATATAAGAAGATATTGTCGAACCAAGAAGAGCAACATGACTCATACTGAAAAAGTCGTTGAAGAAAAAAATAGATGAAAAATATGCTTAGAAGATGAGAGTCGAGAAATAAATGCCTTGGCTTCCATAAATTTGGAAAGAGATTAAATCAAATATAATACAATCCATCATGTGGAGAAGGAAGGCACTGATAAAAAATTAAGAAAATTTTATAAACATTCAAACAGGAGACACGATAGCTGCTATAAATGAAATCAAAGAACCAGATTCTAAAAATGGCAATAAAAGTCTGGACGTGGAAGATATTGAAGTTGATTTTGAGCAGATAATGTCTGAAATTTTGTATGCCAATATGACTTTATTAGAGAAAGTATTAAGAGAGATGTAGTTGAAGTTGAAGCCTCTGATCAATCATCTATCGTATCAAGGTCAATCACAAGCTCAGATCAAATATTGAAAGTTGATTAAGAAGCTAGAGATCAAAAGAATGATGAAGTTGAAAGTAAAGCCCCAATTTAAGAAGGATAGGCCTATAATATGATTAAAGAGTTGGAAACAAAATTTAGTGATGGATCATATTATGATGATGAGGCTTCACGAGAAATTAATGATCAGGTCGTCATCAAATCAAATGAGGATACTGATACAAATGAAATAGCCCTGTGTTATGGAGTTGCTTCAGAAAGAGTATGATCTTGAATCCTAGAGCTCTAAACTTTTCCATCACATGTGTGTTTCCAGCTAATGAAGTTGTGGAAGAGTTAAGAAAAAAAAGGAATAACAGCTTCCAAGCATACACGTAAGTGTACGTGGTCTTATCAAGTAGTAAAGTGGCTTCAAGAAAAGCCAAGTATAGATCTCTCAGGGACTTGCGTTCGCCGCCTATCCTATTCTAGTTTAACGATTGAGAAAAAGTAAACAATATAGTTTTAGAATTGTAAGCTAAAAAGAAACTAAACTAATGCAAAAAAGTAATGACTTGGGATAATTAATGGATAGAAGCCCAGGGTTAAGGCTTACGAATAATCCTACTATGTTATTGAACTTCATTCGTTAACTTGTTTATCTTGGTTGTTGATTCGTAGGGTTAATCGTATGATCATGGTCTCCTGACCTCTAACCGTTTACCTAATATGGACATTACAACTACATCGTTGAGCGGGGATGTAATAATCCAACTAAGTGATTTAAAGTTATCATCCTACATGTAAATCAAGTAAGGCTTCTAAGTACATTCTTGTCCTAGATGCTAATTTGGATTCCTTATTTATAAAAGAATACAGACCATACTTTGCTTATCCCTATGTTCTATCTTCCTATTCCCTCTCTCGAGATCAAAAGGTTGACAATATATGTATTCTAAGGGTAGTTAATCCTTAATATAGTTAAAACAAGGATAAACAAACAACCATGAAGACAAGCAATTCAACAAATTTAATTCAAAACGAAAGTATTCATGATCTTGGCCTTAACCACGGAAAGGGAGTTTTAGCCTTTAATGGAATCATTCATCATCCAATCCCTTGGATTGATGATACAAACCATGAAAGAAACTAAAGTAAAGAGATATAAACCCTAAAAGAAGTGTTGAGTAGTCCCACAACTAGTCCAAGACGTCCAAAAGTGAATAATAATGTTTAAAAAGATGTATTTATAGTATCCAAGTAGTCCCAAGCCGATTAGGATTCAAATCTGTAGTTTTGCCTTATTTGAAATAGGGTCGCGCCGCGAGGGCCATTTGACTTAAGTAGGGGTTGCAACGTGGGCCCATCGCAAGGGTACACTGTTTTGGGTGCCTTCTGAGTATTTTTGTATGTATCACGAACCCATAGAGATTCCCACGCACCCACACTCGCCCTGGACATTCCAGGTTTCCAAATTGAGTCCAATTAGTGTATTGTGCTTTCGTTAAGCCATTCCGAGCCTTTTGGAGTTGTTTCCACTTGATTTGAAGCTTGTATATCCTTAATATATCATCATAATCCACTAAATAAGCATACTATAGCATTAAACACAATAATTTAGAGCTCAAAACAACACAATATTCAAGACGGTGAACTAGAAACATGAATTAAGCATAGGCTAATTTCACTTTGATCTTTAAGTCATTGTTTTGACTCTTGTCTTGATACAATTGACCCTAAATCATTATCAATAAGTTGTTTCACATATAAATACACAATAAAAAACTTAGTAACTCATTAAAACACATTAGAATCTAACACAATAGACTAGACAAGCACCTAGCTCAAGCCAGTAACACTAGTTTTCTCGGTTGAACTCTAAATGATCAATTTGAATCAAAACTTTCTTGAAAACACCATAAAACATTGTACACACATACATGGACACTTAAATGCACATTGATATCATTATCAACATATTAATCACATGAATCATCCTCAAAATAAGGCTAAATGGGTTAGAATAGTAACGCTAGAATGCATAAATACACCCAACATCACCACCCCACACTTAAAGCCTTGTTTGTCCTCGAACAATTCTTCACTTTAAGCATCAAGAGCTGAAGAGACTCCACACTTCTACAATATGCAAGACACTCAAGTTAGCACTAAAATGACTACACGAATGCAAGTTACTACACTAAGCATATATACACAATTAAAAGCTCATGAACACTACCTTAAAACGTCCTAGCCTCAAGAATTGACTCACTTAATTGGCAAACTCATGATTATCATTCAATCAAGGACATCATACAAATCACCCATATTCATCAAACATGTGCCCCTCATAACAAGAGAGTTACCCATTATCACTCACAATAATGCAATTTATAATATGATGGGTACAAGAATCATATTACGCTCACTCTCACAAGGAATTCATAAGTCACACACAATGAACCATAGGCTTTCCCTTAGTGTAATGCTCCACTAATAGTTGAATGTAAAGTTTAGGGTCGATTAGGACTTTTTTGGGTTGTAATGTAGTCTAGGGGGCGGGTAGAAACTATTTGAGAATAGTGACTAACCTCTCTAATCATTATAATACACTACATTAAACAATTAAAACCACTCTCCAACAACCAAATTTAACATATTCATCTACCCATACCTTTTGTTTTTTTGAGCCATCTCTTTTAAGTATTTTCACAAACACCTGGTGGACGCATAGTTTACTACCACAAGAATAAAAAAAAATTCACAATCATGGAAATATTTTTAACTTAAATTATATCACAAACATCCACCACACATCAATTATACACAAATAACTATTACCTTGGGGCATCAATTTCACCTTTTTTTCTTCAATTTCTCAAACTCCTTTCTCAATTTTTTTTCAGTTAAAGCACTTAGGAGCTTTTGGATCAAATTATGGTCTATCAAAGAAGGAATTAAGCTTCTTATACGGCTACCAAAGAAAAGGCTAAAGGCTCAATGGGGTTTATCTAGGAAAATGCACAATGGTAGATAAAAAGAAGGTAAAAAATAAGGCTATCAAAGAAATGCCTATATCATCTCATAAACCCTTATTCTTTATTTCGCTTCACACACACACCGGTCAAGTTCTAGACATCACATGCAACAAGGAATATACAAAATAAAACCTTACACACACATGGCATATGCTCAACTTAATAAGATCATCATAGACTCCCAACCAATAATAACATGAATTCAAAATTAAGCCAATATGAAAAAAATCATAAACTTGAGCCTAGGAGTTTAAAAAATAGCAATTCACATCAATCAACATGCTTTTACAAACAAACCCAATTCATCATGCTATAAAAAATAGCACCAATAAGAATATCTCACTTATTCCTAACCTAAAAAATTTTAAATTGAGTCAAAATTTGGGAATTTTCCCCCACCCCACACTTAAAAATCTACTTTGTCCCCAAAGTGAATTTAAAGGTAAGAGATAGAAATACTCCTTGAGTCCTCTAGGCCTAGCTAGTAGCATTTTTTCAAATAAAGAAGATCCATGGGACCCCACACTCATCTTTGCCATGCTTCTTAGCTCAGGTTTATGGTACTCAGACTTCCCATTAACCTATGACTCAACCAAAAATAAAAACTATGTGAAATAAAAACTAAAAACTGAAAAGAAAACATACCTAATTAACTTGGTTTGCCTCCCAAGAAGAGCCTAATTTAGTATCGCGGCACGACCCATCTCAACTCAACTATATTCCTTCACCCTTTTACCCCCTTTTGGGAGCCATTTTTTCATTCATTTCAGACCTCTTTTACCTTTCAACATGTTGAAAAATGGTGGTTTCATCTTAGGACGCTTAATCAGGTAGTCGAAAGAGGTCTTTAGTGGCTTAGGCACCCCATACTTATCCCTTTCAAACACATTGATCATGCATAAATCTTTATATAAGGGATTTTCAATGGGAGCCTTGTAAACATCAAATACTACCTCTTCATCATCTACCCTCATCATGAGTGTGTCTTCCCTAACATCAATCAAAGCCCCTCCATTCGCTAAGAATGGATACCCCAAAATAATTGGTACATGTTCGTCTGCCACAAAATCAAGAACAAAAAAATCAGTAGGAATAATAAATTTACCAAACTTTATGAGTACATCCTCAATTATTCCTACTGGATATACCATGGAGCCGTCTGCTAGCTGTAAAACCACAGTGGTCGATATCGGCTTCTCTAAACCCAATTTTTCAAATAGAGGTGGGGGCATCAAGTTTATACTTTCCCCTAAATCACTCAATGCATGGACCTCTTTGCTCCCAATTTGAATAGGGATGGCAAACTTCTCTTGATCTTTTAATTTCTTGGGGATTTTTTGTTTTATCATAGCACTACACTCTTCAGTGAGTGTTATGGCTCCCACATCTTGCAATTTTACCTTCTTCGCCACTACATCTCTCAAGTACTTTGCGTACTTAGGCATACTCTGCAAAACATCTAGAAAAGGTAAATTTATATGCAACTCTTTGAATGTGTCAATGAACTTTTTGAACAATGCATCCTCTTTCGCTTTTATGTACTTTTGAGGGAAGGGCAATGGTAGTGTCTTCTTCTTCTCTGGTTTAACAACTTTTTCATTCAAGTACTCAAACTTTCTTGAATTTTTAGTAACTTTTTCATTTACCTGTTGGGTCACCACCTCAACATCTACCTCTTTTGTTGCCTTTGGAGGTTCTTCTGAAGCTCTTTACCACTCTTCAAGGTGATTGCCATGACTTATTTTGATTTTTCTATATCAGCTGGCAAACCACCTTATGGTTAGGTAGTTAACGCTTGTTGTATCTGCCCAACCTACAACTCTAAATTTCTATGGGCCACTTTTTGATTTTATAATTCCACCCTTTGACTATTTAGATCCGCAATCAATTGTGTTTGCCCTTCTACGAGTTGCTTCATCATCTCTTCCATGTTGCTCGTAGACTGATTCGATTAGGCTTGTGGGTGTTCCATGACTGATTTAGTGGCTGAGTTTGCCACTTCATGTTGTAGGCATTATAGTAATTTTTTATTTGAGCATTGCCTACATACATCACAGATTCTGGATTTAAAGCACACATGGTAGCCGCATGACCATTATTTCTGCATACTTCACACCAACATGAAGCTTGTTGAATGGCATTGACTGTGGTTGCAGGTTGTGCTACTCCCAACTTCATGGTGCTGAATATTGTGTTAATCAAATTTTGCAATGCAGAAACCTGTGCTGATAGGGCTGTGAATTGGTCCACCTCAAACATACCCGCAATTTTTTTGTGGCACTTCTAGAATCTGAATGCCACTCTGGATTTCCTTGTGCTATGAGGTTCAAAAATGTGTACAACTCATCATAAGTTAGCTCCTACGCTTGACCACTTACGGCTGAATCTAGCAAAATCTTCGTATTGTGATCAAGAGTTTCTACAAAAGTATGAGCAAGTACCTCATTAGACTGTTAGTAATATGGACAATCTCGAAGAAGAGCCTTGAAGTATTCCCAAGCATGATACAGGTTTTAATTAGGATTTTATTTAAAGATCACTATCTCACTACGAAGTCTCGCAGTCTTGCCTGATGGAAAGAATCTGATGAGGAACTTTCTAGCTAAGTTTTCCCATATTGTGATTGAACTGGCCAGCTCCGCATTCAACAATATTTTTGCTTACCCCAATAGAGAATAGGGAAACAATGTTAGTCTCACGTAATCTGTACTCATCCCAGTCGGAATGAATATGTCAGTAAGCTCAATGAAATTCTGCAAGTAAACTTGTGGATCCTCGTGTAAAAGCCTTGCAAATTATCCATTGCTAATAAGAAGCTGCAGCATATTGTGTTTCAACTTGAAATTCCCCCCAGTTGACGGTCTTTGAATTGGGGAAGTCAAGTTCATTGGAAATGGGATTGCCACTTTCCTAACCTTCCTACCAGTTGTTTGTTGTTCAGCCATAGGAACAGTATGCTCTTGATCTTCTCGAATTTGCGAAATTCTTGGGAGAAGGATTGTTTCTATCCTGCGTTGATTGTAAAGATGCTCAGGTTTTGAGTTTGGTTTAACCAACTCCCGATCCCTTACCAACTTATTATCTTTTTAACCTGTTTCCTGCAAATCACAAAAATAAGACCAAGCGTAAAAACACCAAATAAATCTAAAAGTAAAACTAAAATAAATAATTGCTAAAATACAAGTCCCCGGCAATGGCATCAAAAACTTGACAGCGCACACGCAAGTGTACGTGGTCTTATCAAGTAGTAAAGTGGCTTCAAGAAATCCCAAGTATCGATCTCTCAGGGACTTGCGTTCGCTGCCTATCCAATTCTAGTTTAACAATTGAGAAAAAGTAAACAATATAGTTTTAGAATTGTAAACTAAAAAGAAACTAAACTAATGCAGAAAAGCAATGACTTGGGACAATCAATGGATAGAAGCCCAGGGTTAAGGCTTACGAACAATCCTACTATTCTATTGAACTTCATTCGTTAACTTTCTTATCTTGTTTGTTGATTCGTAGGGTTAATCGCATGATCATGATCTCCCGACCTCTAACCGTTTACCTAATATGGACATTACAACTATATCGTTGAGCGGGGATGTAATAATCCAACTAAGTGATTTAAAGCTATCATCCTACGTGTGAATCAAATAAGGCTTCTAAGTACATCCTTGTCCTAGATGCTAATTTGGATTCCTTATTTTATAAAAGAATACAGACCATACTTTGCTTATCCCTATGTTCTATCTTCCTATTCCCTCTCTCAAGATCAAAAGGTCGATAATATATGTATTCTAAGGGTAGCTAATCCTTAAAATAGTTAAAACAAAGATAAACAAACGACCATGATGACAAGTAATTCAACAAATTTAATTCAAAATAAAAGTAGTCATGATCTTGGACTTAACCCCGGAAAGGGAGTTTTAGCCTTTAATGGAAATATTCATCATCCAATCCCTTGGATTGATGATTCGAATCATGAAAGAAACTAAAGTAAAGAGATATAAACCCTAAAAAAAGTGTTGAGCAGCTCCAAAACTAGTCCAAGACATCCAAAAGTGAATAATAATATTTACAAAGATGTATTTATAGTATCCAAGTAGTCCCAAGCTGATTAGGATTCAAATCTGCAGTTTTACCGTATTTGAAATAGGGTCGCGTCGCGAGGGCCATTTGACTTAAGTAGGGGTCGCAATGCGGTGCCATATCAAGGGTACACTGTTATGGGTGCCTTCTGAGTATTTTGGTATGTATCATGCACACAGATAGCTTCCCTCGCGCCCACACTCGCCCTGGATATTCCAGGTGTCCAAATTGAGTCCAATTAGTGTATTGTGCTTTCGTTAAGCTATTCTGAGTCTTTTTGAGTTGTTTTCACTTGATTTGAAACTTGTATATCCTTAATATATCATCATAATCCACTCACCAAGCATACTATAGCATTAAACACAATAATTTATAGCTCAAAACAACACAACATTCAAGAAGGTGAACTAAAAACACGAGCTAAGCATAGGCTAATTTCACTTTGATCTTTAACTCATTGTTTCGACTTGTCTTGATACAATTTACCCTAAAACATTATCAATAAGTTGTTTCACATATAAATACAAAATAACAACCTTAGTAACTCATTAAAACTCATTAGAACCCAACACAATAGACTAGACAAGCACCTAGCTTAAGCTAGTAACACTTTCTCGGTTGAACTATCATAAACATTTAACCATATTTAATTCACCAAGCATTCAAAAATATCACACATCACATATTAAAGATCAAAACAACAAAATATTCTCAACAACAAATCAAAACAAGAGCTAGGATAAGGCAAATTCGCAATGATCTTCCACTCATTATTTTGACTCTTGACTTAGTCAAATAAAATTTTGCACATTACAAACAAGTTATTCCACTCATAATTACAGATTTAAAATATTTGGAATAAATTAAACACATTAAAATCCCCCGAGATCAACTAGACACACACCTAGCTCAAGCTAGTAAAACTAGTTTTCTGGGTTGACTCTAAATGACTCAATTAATTACAAACTTATTTTAAAAAATACTTTGGACATTGTAATCACACACTTGGACACTCAAATTCTTATTTATATCAATAAGAATGCGTTAAGCACAGGAATTACTCTCAAAATAAGGCGAAATAAGCTAGAATAGTGATACCGAAGTGTATAAAACCACCTCAAATCATCACCCCACACTTAAATCCTTGTTCGTCCTCGAACAACGCTTTACTCTAAGCATTAATATTTGAGGTGATGCTACACTTCTACTAAATGCAAGACACTCAAGCTAGTACTATAATGACTATATGAAATACAAGTTTCTACACAAAACACGTTATTTACACAATTGAAAGATCATGAGCACTACTCCAATACATCCGAGCCTCAAGAATTGACTCACCTAGTGTCAAACTCATGCATATTTCTCAATCAAGAAGATCATACAAATCACCCACATTCATCAAACATGTGCCCTCACAACAAGAGAGTTACCCATAATTACTCATAACAATTCAATTTATAACGTAATGGGTACAAGAATCAAATTACTCTCACTCTCACATGGAATTCACAAGTCACACACAATGAACCATAGGCTTTCCCTTAGTGTAATGCTTCACTAATAGTCGAACATTAAGTTTAGAATTAATTAGGACATTTTTGGATTGTAATGTAGGCTAGGGGACAGGTAGGAACTATTTGGGAATAGTGACTAACCTCTCTAAACATTTTAATACACTCCATTAAACAATTAAAACCACTCTCCAACAACTAAATTTCATATTTTCATCTACCCATACCTTTTTTTTGTCCTATCTCTTTTAAGCATTTTCACAAATACTTGGTGGACGCATAATTTACTACCACAAGAATCAATTTTTTCCCAATCATGACAATATTTTTAACTTAAATTATATCACAAACATCCACCACACATCAATTATACACCAATAACTATTACTTTGGGGCATCAATTTCACCTTTTTTTCTTCAATTTCTCAAACTCCTTTCTCAATTCTTTTTTTTAACTAAAGCACTTAGGAGTTTTTGGATCAAATTATGGTCTATCAAAGAAGGAATTTGTAACGACCCAATTTTCTGGAACCAGAACATCACACGATGCCCATGATCCTGAAGGACCACAAGCTAACCCTCTACTGATATCTGTACCTGAGCACTGCATAATATAGATAATAAATGCAAAAATTGGCCATAAGGTTCAAAACATCTAAAAATACTCAAAACTGAAAACTGATACATCTGTTCGAAAAGCCTCTAACTATCTGAACTGTGGAGTTGATGGGACATGCCCCCAACTAACTTCGTCTACTGAAAATAAACTAAATCTGATGCAATAAAAAATAAGGATCATTCTCGAATAAAGAGGACTCACTACTATGTCTACCGCTGCTGATAGGAACTAAGCTGCTAGGGGTACTTTGGCTCTCGTGCCTCTGAACCTATGGTGTCAAATAAAACACCATAGAGCAAATGCGTCGGAAATATACCGAGTATGAAGATAAAGTAAGGCTAAATGCAAGGTTTTATGCATGAATAATTACTTAACTGAATAACCATGAGAGTACTGAATGAGAACACGTGCATGAATGCACAAATCATAACTGAAATCATCGTGACTCAAAATACTGCAACTCGGGTACTATTTTACTAGCATCTGAACTCACTACTAATACTGAGATACTAAATAACTGAATCTTCTGATATTGATAATTGAGTACTGAAGTTGAGATCAGTCTTATCTATAGAGTGATAGTAAAAACTGATGATACTAAAACTGATTAACTGAATCTACTCATATCAATGACTGAAAGTTGAGCTTACGACTCTCGACTAACTGAATCTGAGATCAAACCTCTCTAATGGATGATACTTGAATCTACTATCAATGATAAGAAATGATTATGTCCGAGATCAAACCTATCTAGTAGAAGATCTCTAAATCTGATAATGTGATTACTCAACTGAATCTGAGACTGAGATCAAGCCTATCTAACGGGTGATCTCTGGATCTGATAATGAGATTACTCAACTAAATCTGAGAATGAGATCAGGCCTATCTAACGGGTGATCTCTGGATCTGAAAATGAGATTACTCAACTAAATCTGAGACTGAGATCAAGCCTATCTAACGACTAATCTCTGGATCTGATAATGAGATTGCTCAACTGAATCTGAGATCGAGATAAGCCTATCTAATGGGTAATCTCTGGATCTGATAATGAGATTACTCAACTGAATCTGAGAATGAGATCAAGCCCATCTAGGGGGTGATCTCTGGATCTAAAAATGAGATTACTCAACTGAATCTGAGACTGAGATCAAGCCTATCTAACAGGTGATCGTTGGATCTGATAATACTGATACTGAATATCTTTATGTGAGACCATGCCTATCTAGTGAGTGGTTTATGAATCAATGGAACTATTTAAGTTCCTTACTGAGATAGGCGACTGTATCTAACAGTCCTGATTTTTGAGTTCTACTCTAAAGACTAATACTGAAACTGTAACTGTGGGAGTTCTCACTTAACCGACATGCCCCGAATATGAACTGTGGGGTCTAACCTGTAACCCCAGCTGGAAGGGTGTCAATACCGTGCCACGGGTAAAGACCTCTATTCTGGTTAACCCTCTCTAACGGGTGACCCTCACAGGAAGTCAAGCCTAAGGCAGTATAATAGTCAAACCTTATTATAATGAGTGACTCTTGCTCCTGCGCTGGCTATGGAGTTCAGGGATTGCTCCTAACGACTCCGTCTCTCTAATGGAGAGCTGCTATCCCTGCACTCGCTAGGTGCTAGCTCCTACTCCCAACTGGAAAACTCTAAACTGATTCTTAACTGAACATGAACTGAGCTAAATCTGATACTGATCATATTTCTCGAATGATCTGACTGGGTTAAGATGAATTCACTTGGTTCCGTCTCTGACGAAATATTACTAAATCTCGTTATCTGACTAAATGCTACTGAGCTCTAAAAAGATTACTCGAATACTATTGAGGTCTGAACTGAACACTCGAATACTACTAGATCTGAGCTGAGTACTGAATTAAGGCTAGAATACTAGCGATACTGAGATTACTTAGATTTCTTAAGTTTTGTATCTGTCTGAGAGTACAGAGTTCTATAACTCACTGAGTTCTGAGAATCGTGGCTTGACTTAGATTATCGTGAAAATTGACACTGGCTCTAGACTGCAGCTAAATTATCGGGTATAAATACCCCCAGGACTCGATAACATAAAAATAAAACATAACCATTCTTGAATAATCAAGACCATGGACACTCATTCACCATCACAATCACTAAAGCATCTCTTCAAGCATTTAGGAATCATAAACATGTGATAATATAGGGAGACATGCTATTGACTCATACTCCATTCAACAAGGTCTTGCATCAAACACTTAGCATGCATTAAAGAACACATAATTGGGGGATTTCATGCTATCATGCCATAATTCATTCACTAAGGCTTTTCAACAAACACTTGGCATGCATGGGCTTGCACACCTAGTCATCATGCTATAATGGCTCTAATTTCTTCACATAATCTTTTCATAGAACATATAGGGAGCATGCTTTGCTTATTCAATAATTTCTACACTTAATTAACATGAACACATCACTTAACAAGCAACTTGAAGAGGGTTTATCATGAATATTACATACTAAGGTCAAAGCTTGAAAACCTTGTAAACAAACATGAATTAAAACTTAATAATAGCACGAACTTCAATTTTAATTCACATGAATCATAAAAACTCATAAACATAAGAAGCTTTGAACTTTGAAAAGGATTCTTGAGCTTCTTGGGTGAAAGGGATCCAAGAATCAACATCTGCATACCTTAGGAAACTCTTTCTTGAAGGCTCTTGGAGGGATTCTTGATTTCTTAATTTCTCTTGATTTTTTCTTGAAGAAGAAAGAAGGGTTTTGATTTTATAGAAACCTTAGTTTTTAATGTTAAAGATGAGAAATAAAGTTGTGAGCCTTTATCGGATATAAATAGGGGATGAAAAGATTGAACAAAAGACCAAAAAGCCCTTTTAAAATCGAGTTAAAAATGATGAACGGGGGCTACGAGGGTCGAAGCGATGGTCCGTCGCTTAGTCTGACGGTCCGTCAGATCGTCCGTCGCAAGTCGATTAGAAAAAGAATACACTGCCTCGATGTGACGGTCTCAGCGATGGTCCATCACAAATCCGATGGTCCGTCGGATTGTCTATCGCATGTTGGCCAGAATGAGGCCACACTGCCTCAGCGGCGACGGTCCTAGCGATGGTCCATCATAGTCTTGACGGTTCGTCATCCTGGACATCACACTTGAGCCAGTCAATGCCTTGGTTGCGACGGTCTGGGCGACGATCCGTCAACCCGACTGTCACACTTGGGCGGTTTCGATAGCTCTTAGTAAAACGGTCATAACTTTCTCATCTGATGTCGGATTTTGACGAAATTGGTATCGATGAAAATCTTATTCAATGCTCTATATGACAAAAAGTTGATATTAGGGAAATTATATATGGTTCAAAATACTTCTCACTTGGGAAAACACTTCTCAACCTTTTAGGGCTGGATTAACACTTTACTGAACACGCTCTAAGGCTCAGACTATGAGAGAATTTTTACAGGGTCTTACAGAATTAGGCTACTTATGTGGCTACCAAAGAAAAGGCTAAAGGCTAATGGGGTTTAACTAGGATAATGCACAAGGGTAGGTAAAAAGAAGGTAAAAAATAAGGCTATCAAAGAAATGCCTATATCATCTCTTAAACCCACATTCTTTATTTTGCTTCACACACACACCGGATAAGTTCTAGACATCACATGCAACAAGAAATATACAAAAAAAAAAAACTTACACACATATGGCACATGCTCAACTCAATAGGATTATCATAGACTCCCAACCAATAATAGCATGAATTAAAAATTAAGCCAATACGAAAAAAATCATAAACTTGCGCCTAGGAGTTTAAAAAATAGCAATTCACATCAATCAACATGTTTTTACAAACAAATCCACTTGCATCATGTTATCAAAAATAGCACCTACAAAAATATCTCACTTATTCCCTGACAACGGCGCCAAAAACTTGACAGCGCACACGCAAGTGTACGTAGTCTACCAAGTAATATAGTGTCCTTCAAGAAAGTCGAATATCGATCCCACAGAGACTTGATTTGGCAATAATTTAATTTTAGTTCACCGTCTAGATTAATTTAGTGAAAAATTAAATAAAAATAGAATCTTAAATTATTTTGTAAATTAAAAATAAAATAAATAATGCAAAAAAATAAATTCTTAAAACAATCAATGGAGAAAAGCCCAGGGTTAAAGCACTCCGAATAATCATACTATGTTATTGAATTTCATCCGTTAATTTGTTTATCTTGGTTGTTGATTCATAGGGTTAATTGTATGATCATGGTTTTCCAACCTATAATCTTTTCCCTAATTTGGACTTTACAACTACATCATTTAGTGGGGATGTAATAATCTAATTAAGTTAATTAAAGCTATCATTCTACATATGAATCAAGTAAGCGTAACGCCCCGAGTCTGGTACCCCAAACGTTACACGGTGCTCATAATCCCGAAGGACCACAAGTTAACCCTTTTTTGGTATCTATAACAGAGCACTGCATAATACACTATTAAAATGCGGAAAACTGACGGAAAACTTACCATAAGGTTCAAATATCTGAAATACAACTGAAAACTGAATACTGATACTTCTGTTTGAAAAGCCTCTAAACTGTCTGAACTGTGGAGTTAATGGGACAGGTCTCCAACTAACTTCGTCTACTAAAATACTGAATCTAGTGCAGTAATAAAATAAAGATTATCCTCGAATGATGAGGACTCACTGCTACTTCTACTGCTGGTGACTGAATCTGAACTGCTAAGGGTGTTCTGGATCTCGTGCTTCTGAATCTATGGTATAAAACACCATAGCGCGGAAAAGTATGCGTCAGTACGATAGAATGTACTGGTATACTAGATGAGGTAAGGCTAAATACAGGGGTTCATATGCATGAACAATACTGACTAAATAATCTATGTATACTGAATGAGGATACATGCATGAATGCACAAACTATAACTGAAATCGTAGGAACACTAAATACCAAATTCTAATAACTGGATTTCTGATAACTGATTCTACTGATACTGATATCTGATTGACTGAGGTTGATATCAGTCCTATCTAGTGGGTGATCTATGAATATACTGATAATGAAGATGATTATCTGAATCTGAGATCAGTCCTATCAAGCGGGTGATCTCTGAATCTAATAGTACTTGATACTAATCGACTGTATTTGAGATCAGTCCTATCTAGAGGGTGATCTCTGAATCTGTTGGTACTGATACTAATACTGTTTGACTAAATCTAAGATCAACCCTATCTAGCGGGTGATCTCTAAATCCATTGATAATATTAATAAGTGACTGTATCTAACAGTCCTGAATCTGTGCTACTGAGCTGAGTTATTTTACTGAGACTGATTCTGAAGCTGAGACTGTGGGAGGTAGTCATCTAACCGACATGCCCCGAATTTGAACTAGTGGGGTCCAACCTGTAACACCAACTGAAAGAGTGTCAGTATCGTGACACGGATAAAGATAACTGATATGGGGTCAGTCCTAATCTAGCGAGTGACCCCTGAGACCAGTCCTGTACTAGCGGGTGATCCCGGAGTATGTCAGTCATATCTAACGGGTGATATCTCATACCTACACTGGCTAAATAGTTCTGGAACTTAGGAATTGTTTCTAGGGATCTCAGTCCTATCTAGCGGGTGAGACCCCATCCCTAGGTTCGCTCGGTGCTGAATCCTACTCCCAACTGAAGGACACTGAACTGATTACTAACTCATACTAGGCTTGACTGAACTGTTACTGATCGTACTTGTTTGACTGAGGTAAACTGAATTCACTGATTTTCATTGACTGACAGAATATTACTGAGTTCTGAATCGATTACTGAACTGAAGCTGGAATGCTACTGATACTGAGATTACTGAGATTTTCTAAGTTTTGTAATTGTCTGAGTTCTACTGGGTTCTATAACTGACTGGGAATACTACTAATCATGGAATGACTGAGATTATCATGAAACTGACACTGACTCTAGACAAACAACTAATTTATCGGGTATAAATACCCCCAGGACTAGATAACATAAATAATACACGACAGGACAACTCGTACACAACATGGCAATAGGCTATCATTCACAACACAATCAATGAGGCATCTCTTCAAGCACTTGGAAGTCTTAAACATGTAAATGTATAGGGAGTGCATACTATTATCTCATAATTCATTCAATAAGTAATATGCACATGAGTAGGAATGCATGCAACATATCATAATTCATTCACTAAGGCCTTTCAAAAAACACTTGGCATGCATTAACTTATACACAATTGGGGATTTCTTGTCAACATGTTATAATGACTCCATTTTCTTCACATAAGCATTTTATCAAACATATGGGGAGCATACTTTATTCTATACACCTAATTAACATGGTTACATCTATCAACATGCATCTTGAAGGGGTTTATCATGAACATCACATAAATATCACATACTAGGATCAAAGTTTGGAACTTTGTAAACAAAACATGAATTAAAACTCAGTAACAACATGAACTTCAATTTCAATTCACATGAATCATGAAAACTCATAAATATATAATCATTGAATTTTAAAAAAATTCTTGAACTTCTAGGGTGGAAGGAACCCAAGAATCAACATCTAAAATACCTTAGTTTTTTATTTTATGAAGATTTACGGTGGAATTTTCTTGAATTTGGATCTTCAATTGAAAACCCTAAACTTGTTCTTGAGAGGAATTGAGAGAAACCACTATAGTTTGGATGAAATATGGCTGAATCACGTGTTTTAGGGTTATATAAGAGTGGGAAAAAGACTGAAATAACTCTGGGGTCGCGACTATTTTAATGACTGGAAAACTGGGTGCCGATGTGCTGGTCGACGCGATGCGTAGATGGCATCGACGCAATACCCGATGCGTCACGTTATGATCGCGTCGAGCCTCAGTACTTTTGACTCTAGCAGCCTGCAACAATATTGACCAATGCGATAGGCGACGCGGCGCGTCAAAAATGTGTTGGTCTACTGTTTTGAGACCCCAAACGTGGTCTAAACTAGGTCCAAAAAATCTGAAACTTGTCCGGAAACCCCTATTGACATTCTAGATCATGAATTAGCTAAAATATCAACGACCGAAGGTCGGGAAGGTCATGAAATAAATCATCAAAGTTCGAAGGCTTATGAAATGAAAAAGTTCCAACACTTAGCCAAATTTTCTAAGTGTGAAGCTTCCCTTGACATGCTTTAAAGAGTTTTAACGACTAGAAAAATTTGCGGGGTTTTACAGTAAGGCATCTAAGTACACCCCTATCCTAGACACTAAGTTTAATTCTTTATTTTATAAAAGAATAAAAACCCAAACTTTGTTTATTCCCATATTCTATCTCCCTATTCCCTCTCCCGAGATCAAAAGGTCGACAATATATGTATTTTATTAATGATCAATCCATAAAATAATTAAAACAAAAATAAACAAATAACTAAATATGATAAGTAAAATTAACGAATTTAATCCAAAATAATAGTACTCATGTTCTTGGATTTAACCTCAAAGAGAGAGTTTTTAGCCACTAATATTCATAATTATGATCCAAATAATTGAATACATGATATAAAAAATTAAAGACTAAAAATAAAATTAAAATCTAATAAACTGTGTAGTCCCCTCTGCAATTTTCGTCCAAACAGTGTCCAGACGTCCCTTCACTGTACGTGTCTTCTAAATATAATATATACTCCCTCCGTTGCGGAATAAGTGAATTGTTGGGGTATTTATTGGTGTTTTAAAATAAGTGAATCATTGAATTTTTTTTCAAATTTATCTTTATGATTTGACAACCAATTAACTTTTGAAAAGGTATTACAAGATCAATTTTTTATGGCTGGCTGAGGTAATTCATCTGTATCTGTGTAACGATGTGGCGGTTCCTTGTCGCGGCTGGAAATTCCTGTAGATGGGAGACGAAGGGACGTCACCGACAGAGAGGTAGCATCGACGGGGCGGAGGCAACGGGGATGGAAGATGTTGTTGGAGAGATGAAGAAAAAGAAGGGAAATCAATTTTGAGAGGGTAGGGGAGAGAGATAGTGAGAAGTGGGGGAGGCTGAGTGTGTGTATGGCTTCGTCGGAATCCGATGGTGGTGGCTGTCGGAGAAGGCAGTGAAGATGGAGAGGATAGAGAGAAAGAGACGTTGGATTTTAGAGAGAGAGAGTGAAAAATATAATCTGATGGGTGTATGTGGTGTATTTGGGGTGAATATATTTGTTTTAAAATAAAATCAACTCGCCTTAGTTATTTATAATAAAAACTAGCTCATTTTTTTTCCCAAAAAACAAAACTTATCCCTTGTCTCCTTAAAACTCTTTTCAGCCCGAAAGTTATTAATCAAAGAATTTTTCATACTTTAAATCAATGTATTAAAGTTATATTCAAGGGATAGAAATATCAACTCGTCTATTCAAATGTCACCCTTTACAAAGTGATAGTGCTTGACTTGACTGATTCGCGGCTTTGTATATAAAAATAATTGAGCCAACAGTATTATTTGTAGACTATATTAAATAACGTATAAAAATATGAATATCGATGTATAATTACAAAAAAAAAAATATAAACAATAAATATAATATAATTATCTTTAAAAAATATATTACGTTATAAACAATTAAAATTATAATGTAAAGAATAATTATAGTGTTATGTTATGTACGTATGTAGATGACTGTGTAAAAATTATTAAAATGATAGTAAACTGATAAAAATCTTAAAATTTACGAAATTAAAGATAATTTAAAATATGACAATAAATTGGTAAAAAAAAATCTAAAAATGACGATGATAATAATTTATTAAAAATTATAAAAAAAAATTATATTTTCTGCCCTTTAACGATCAGAAAGCCTGAAAGAATTAATTTTAGGCACGAAGAATCAAAATTAGGTGTCAACAATTTTTTCCTTTTCATTTGAAGACTATGTAGAAGTCTTCAAACAAAAACGTTGACGTGTAGCCAATTTTGCTCGATAAAAAATTATTTTTGTTAAAAAATTCGTCCGAACTCTAATTTAGAGTTGCCTACATACCTCGAGTTGCATGAGAATCAGGTCGGGTGTAGTTCAAAAGATTGAGCAAATTACACTGTTATTAAGAGTGAAAGACCGAGTGAAATGATTATTGAGAAATGAACTATTTGGGAAGAGAAGTGTTCATCTATTCCCGATGCTCCTTTCAAAATTGTCCAATATTGAGCTGTGAGATGTTAGGAATGCAAGATTGTGTACTTGCTGAGGAGAAAGAATGATTATGGGGTTGTGACGATCGAACTCTGCGCAGAGCTTCCTACATATCTCGAGTGTCATGAGAATCAGGTCACTGTAGATCAAAATGAGGAAATAGGATAAATTTTGAGGAGGTTTTCAAAATTTCTCTCAGTGTATGATTCATGGCTAACACTGTCTTCTGAGAAAGAAAAAAATGCCTTGTTATTGTGGATTGTATTTTGATTGAAAAAATGTATGGCGTCTCCGATTGTTTACAAGGAATTGAGGATGAACAACATCTCCCATTGTCTACAGGGACTTGATGTATGACATCCTCAATTCTGTGGAGACTGATATTGATTGTTGTCTTCGATTGTCTACGAAGACTTGAGAATAAAGAATGTTTTCATTTGTCTACGGAGGTTTAAAGGATGATATCTCCAATTATCTATGGAGATTTAATAGATGATAACTCTAATTGTCTATGGAGATTGATATTGATTGTCGTCTTCGATTGTCTACGAAAACTGATATTGATGAATGGTGTCTTCGATTGTCTACGAAGACTAAAGTTGATTTTCGTCTTCAATTGTCTACGAAGACTATGCATGATATCTCCTGCTGTCTATGGAGATTGATGTTTAATATTGTCTTCGATTGTCTATGAAGAATGATATTGATTATCGTCTTCAATTGTCTATAAAGATTGACAGATTGTCATCTTCAATTGTCTATGAAGATTGACGGATGGCATCTTCAATTGTCTATGGAGACTGATGTTGATTGTTGTCTCCGATTTTCTATGAAGACTGATATTGATTTGTCATCTTCAATTGTCTATGAAGACTGAAGGATGACATTTCTACGTGTCTATTGAGACTGATGTTGATTGTCGTCTTCGATTGTCTACGTAGACTATGTATGATATCTCTGATTATCTACAAAGACTTAATGATAAATGATGTCTTCGATTGTCTACAGAGACTATGTCATGAATGATATCTCCGATTGTCAATGATGACTATGTAATGAATGATGTCTCATATTGTCTACGAAGACTATGCTGATTGTCTTCTTCGATTATTTACGAAGATTATGTGATAATTGATGTCTTCGATTGTCTATGAAGACTATGTCATGAATGATGTCACCGATTGTCTACGAAGACTATGTAATGAATAATGTCTCCGATTGTTTACGAAGACAATGTTCATTATCATCTTCGATTATTTATGAAGACTATGTGATGATTGATGTCTTCGATTGTCTACGAAGACTATGTTGATTGTTGCATGATATTTTCGATTGTCTATGGAGACGATGTTGGTGGTCATCTACAATTGTCCATGAAGACTAAGGCCCTCAATTAGTGAGGTGACTGAAATCTAATAGCCTCTTGATTGGCGGAGCTAATGAAATGTAAAAATCTTTCGACTAGCCGAACAAGTGTAAAAGCTACTCAACTCGCGGGGCTATAAAAAATGTAAAATACAGGTATTTAAAGGTTTGTACCTGAAAGAAAAAGTCACAACACCCGTATTTGAAAATTAGGAGCCTTAAATAAAAGTGAAAATGCATGTATGTGAAAGTAGGTGCCTTAAAAGAAAGGTAAAAAAATATTTGTATGTGAAAATGGGCTTTTTTATATTTTCTTAGTAAAAAGTGCTGAAAGATAAAGAATGCACGGTCATGTCTTGACTTCAGTTGGTACAAATAATTAGTAGTGTGCATCAAAATTCCCTCACCTCCTTTCTAGCTAAATGAGATCGACTCTAGGATAACTCCTAAGTTTCAGGTGGTACTTCAGACATACCTAAGTATCGACAAGATTTGTTCGTCTTGCTTCAAGAAAAGATTTCAAACTAAACCTATCCCCATGTTTCATATGCCCTTTCTTAGAATAAAAGTCCCATTTCACAAATATTTGAGAAATCTTTTTTAAAATTTGGGGATATCTAGAGAAATGCACTCACACTCGAAATGGAATTCAATACATGGAATTGTGATACCATAGGCTTGACCTTCATGTAAGTATCCACTAATGTAAGAACACTTGGAATAGGATCTCGTAGAACTTGCTATCGGTTTGTAATGTAGGTTTGGTGACAGGTAGAATAATATTTGGGATGAAAGTGACTAATTTTTCAATGAGCATTACACTACATTTGTGCTTCGTTGTCCCTTGTTTTGTGTTTATTTCGACTTCTTTTGAATCTTGTGTTGGAGTTTTTCCTTTTTTTTCTTCAAGAAACTATATATTTTTTTTATTTATTCTTTTTTTCTCTTTTTTATGGGGGTTTTGCTCCTTTTGAAGTCGTTTTTTAATTTTATTTTTGCTCATCTGGGATAATATATCCTTTATATTTTTCGTATTTGATCTTGAATCTTTGTCTGCAATTTACACAGATTTAGTGTGCTCAAGGAGGTGAGGCCAAGAGTGGAATAGTGCATGTAAGCACTCAAAAAGGTATATGTTCTGTTGTGGTTGTCCAAAGAAAAAGGTTTTAGGCTCAAAAGAGGGAATGCTAGGAATTAATGTCATTTAATGGGCTATGAAAGGCACAATCAAGTCAAAGAAGGCCTACGACCCTTTCTTAAATCAAGTATAACTCAGAATTTTGCCACAACAGACATTTAGCCAAGTTCTAGATCAATAATTCAATGCAATGAATTAAACTAAAGTTCACCAGACAATGCACATGAAACGCTGAGGTTGGCTTCGTTCTTGTCTTAGATGTATGCTAGAGAATTTTTCAAGTGTTACTCAGGTGTGATGAAAGGTACCAAAAGAATCTATGGTTTACCATGAAGTCGGACCTTTTCATCATATCAATTTGTTCTTTCACATGCACACTTCTAACTGTATTGGTACCAACCAAGTCAAAATTTATTTTATTTTATTTGAAAAGAATAGGACCGAACGTATCTTATGAAAATAAGAATCAGGTCTGCATAGTTCAGGAAAGTTTGTGAATTTGTATGTGCAATGTATGATTGTAAAAAAAATGATGGCCATGCTTGAAAATAATATAAAAGACTACTGGGAAAGAATTGCTTCTAACATCAAAATTGTTCTGATCAAATGATCGAGAGAATGGATGTCAAGCATGGGGAGAGCTTTGACACGACTTCAGTATGCTGACATGATTGAAAAAGTCAGATATTGAAGGAATTATGATATTATTTCGCCGTAGTTGGCAGAATTATTATAACTGAAAAAATATTAAACCCTTGCTTTTGAAAGAGATGATCGATACACCATAAATTTAATGATTTACGACGTTCGAAAGAAGAAACTAGATATTTTTGCACAAAAATCAGGTGTGGGTCTAGAAGTAGGCTGGTTAGGCATTAATGTCATTGAGATTTGGACTTTGAGGAGCTATTGATTTGCGCTCTTGAAGACCATTGGAGAGCGTCTTTGAACTATTTTTAAAAAACTGCTCAATTTGAATACCAGAGAAATTATTCCAAAACAGTGAAGAGACCGAACCCTAATATAGGGTTGCCTGCGTATCTTGTCAGGAAAAGAATCAGGTCAAAACGTAGTTCAAACTTATATACAGCTAGTGGCGATGTTGCTAAGGTGCATTTTTTAACTGATCCGCTATGCAAAACAAAGGTCAGGCTACACCTTCTCACTAAAGTATAACCAATTTAAAGGAAATAGCTTAAGCACAATATCTTCAAATATGTACAGAGACTATGATAATGCGTCACTAGGATCGTGGACTTTTAGACATTTGGATAAAGTAGACTAATATGCATATACCTAAAATGTGTTGTTTTTGCTATCTCCTATGTTGACTAAGAACGGGTAGAATCAGACTTGAATTTTCTATATGAGAAGACATGTGGTCCCACGACAATAAAACTGTCGCTCACCCCACGTATGCGCCAACTCTCTAAAGTAAGGTGATTTGAAAGAATTTTGAGAAAGTACAATGTACAAATGTGAGTGAATGTCAATTTTTTGAAGTGGAGAAAATATGAATGAAATGACAATTTAATAAAGCGGTAAATAAACAAACAGTCTATACAAAATAATACTCCCTCCGTTTCGGAATAAGTGAATTGTTGGGATATTTATTGGTGTTTCAGAATAAGTGAATCGTTGAATTTTTTTCAAAGTTACCCTTATGATTTGACAATTAATTAATTTTCGAAAAGGTATTAAAGGTCAACTTTTGCTTTTTGGAGGGTAAAAATGAAAAGTTGTGTTAAATTTATGTCTTTATTGCTTTTTCCTTAATCTATGTGTTAAAATTCAATAATTCATTTATTATGAAACGGAGGGAGTAACAAATAAATAATTTCTGTCATACAAACAAGATAAATCAAGATAATTAGAAAAAAATAAATAGCAGTGTATAAAAAACATAAATAGTTACCTAAGTCTGTAATGATTAGAACCTTGCCTCCCCAGCAGAATCGCCAAAATATTGTACCCTATTTTTACCCAGGGTTAAAACGAGCACGGCATGTGAACTCTAAAAGAATTTGTTTTATACAGAGCCGTCACCTAATTTTTAAGAAAAATGAGGAAACCTATTTATTTATTAACATGTATAACTTGTGTTTTAAATCAACGGACCAATTTAGATTCTACGTAAGAGTTCAAATGATTCCGAAGGAAAGAGGTTAGGCATCCTTCAGAATCCAAAAATATGATTTCCGATCAGACTTAGGTTTCTTAAAAGAAAGAAAAATCAATATTTATAAATACAAATATAAAATGTGTATTAAAATGATATAAATAATTTATATATAAAGAATGTGTAAATTGCATGTGTTATCATAAAAAATATGTGTATAAGTGTGTGAAGATAAACAAAAATACATAAAAATATGTATGAAAAAAATGGAAAGATTGAATAAAGAAAATTTTGTTTTAAAGAAAAGATTACGTAATATTTTTAGTGTAACAAAGTATGAATTATTTGATTAAATATCTAAATCGATTTAATATAAGTATTGACGGCCTAAATTGGCCTAAAAGTGTGATGAGAATTGCATAAATAAAAAATATCCCGCCCAACACTTCAAAAAATAAAGTTTTCACTATAATTAATATTTTGTACAAGTGTAAGAATATAAAAAATATAAACACACAATATAAAGTCTTCTTTGAATGTCGTTACCGAAAAGTATTTTCAATAGCTTGTATAAACAATTGTAATACAAATGTTAGAAACAAATAAAAGATATGTGTGCATATATGTATTTAAAAATATATTTTTTGTTAAAAAGTGGACTCAAATAAAATTTTGAAATATTATATTTATTTATTTGTTTTATTAGGCCTCAAAAATCAACGAAAAATTTCTTTATAGACAATTAAATTAATTATTAAGTGTAAAAGTTCTATAAAAATACTAAAACAATCATCACAAAGCAACAATAACTAATCACAACATATCAATAACAAGTATAATGAAAGTAGTAGTGTAAACAAAGTAAAAGTAATCAAACTAACATTGATAACAATATCAAACATAAAAAATAGAGAACAAAGTAATTAAGTAAAAATAATGACACCAACAACTTTGATAACAGTAACCAATCAAATAAAAAGTGGAGTAATAAAAATTAACAACTTCAACAACATGATAGTAGCACATCGCACAATAGCAAAACATGAATCCGAACTTCTCCAATCCAAACCAAAATGCATAGAATAAAGCAAGAATGTAAAAAAAATCACTGAAAAATATATTAATCAGAGAAAATGAAGGGTATACGAAGGAGTATTTTTGTGGTCGGATTTGGACGTGGCGTCCAGAGGTGGATGTGAAGGCGGCTAGAGAGAAGCAAAAAGAGAATGGAGAGAGGGGAGGAGCACTCGGACAACTGTTGCGTTGGTGGCTGGCCGAGGTAGTTCGTCGGTCGCTTGCAGCGACGTGGCGGTTGCTGGTCGCGGCTGGCGGGTCCTACAGATGGAGGACAAAGGGAGGTAGTCGGTGGAGAGATAGCAGTGACGGAGCGACGGCAATGGGGATGGAGGGATGTTGTTGGAGAGAAGAAGAGAGAGAAAGAAGATCATTTTCGAGAGGGTGAGAGAGAGAGATAATGAGAAGTAGGGGGCGGCTGCGTGTGTGTATGGCTTCGCCAGAATTCGATAGTGGTGGCTGCCAGAAGGCAGTGAAGATGGAGCGGATGGAGAAATAATCGATAGACACTCAAATTTGTGATCAAAATTCACTTAGGCACCTAAACTAAGGTCTGTTTCTATCAGACCTCTAAACCCCCGAATTTTGTTTCAATTAGACATTTTTTTGTCTATCAGCCAAAATCTGAAGTGTGTGCAACACACACGCGATGACGTGAAAAAAATAACGAATTAAAAGGTGACACGTGGCATTAGATCCAAAAATAATTTAAATTTTTTTATAACTAATTAAATTATAATTTAAAAAGAATTGTAGCAGTTTTAAAAAGAGAAAAAAAAAAACCACCCCCACGCCCTTCATCTTCTTCTCCAACCTCCTTATTCTTTAGAGAATACACAAATTTTCACACACACAGTAGGGGAGCTTCTTCACGATTATATACGCACACACACTGGGAGATCTCATGATACACATACTACTGATTCACACTGGAAAAAGCACACACACGCATACAGTAAAAAAAAAGATCGAGAGTGGGAGATCGGGAGAGGGAGAGCAGATCAGAGAAGGCCAAAAACAGGGAGAAGAAGATAAAAAATGGACTAAAAAATGGGAAGCGGACGATCGAAATAGTGAATTGGTGAAAGATTTGGTCCTTTTTCGAGCTGTTTTCGGCGAAATTTTTGCCGGAATTAATTTTCAGTTCGTCGTTTGATCGATCCAGTCCCAGAAATTTTGAAATTTCTTCGTTCCCCTTTGATTTCTTTGTTTCCCTTTGATTTCGAAATTTTAAAATTTGACAATTTTTGTAAAATAAAATTGCAGCCACCATTAATATCATGAGCATTTTCATGATTTTCATTTTTGCAGTAATATAATGGTTTGTGTTCTACTGTGATTATGTTATATTTGACGCGAGGAGGGTTGAAGACGACAATTGGGGTGGGGATGGAGAAGATGACGCGGAGTGGGGTGGGGTGGGGTTAAGACGATGATGTGGGGTGGGGTGAAGACGATGACCTAAGGGAGGGGTTAAGAAAAAAAAAAGATGAAGAAGGGTATCGCGTGGGTGCGGGTGGGGGGGGGGGAATGGTTGAGTCTTTTTTAAAAGAGAAATTTTGTTTCATTAATAAATTTTTGGGGCCCACATGCCACATGGCATCTTTTTATTTGAAATTCACTAAAAAGAAATACTATTCACGCGCCCCCTGCGTTTGCACTGCACGCGCAGTGCCACGTAGGCAAAAAATGCCTAATTGAACAAAATTTCGGGGGTTTAGGGGCCTGATAGGAACAAGCCTTAGTTTAGGTGTCTAAGTGAATTTTGACAATAAGTTTGAATGTCTATCGATGACTTTGGCCTAAAATAAAATCAACTCCCCTTAGTTATTTATTATAAAAATTGGTTCATTCTTTTGCCCAAAAAATAAAAGACTTAGCCCCCTTGTCTCCTTAAAACTCTTTTCAGCCCGAAAATTACTGACCAAAAAAATTTTCATCCTTTTAATCAATGTGTAAAAGTTATATTCAAGGGATAGAAATATCAACTCATCACTTTAAATGTCACCCTTTGAAAAGTGACAAGATTTTGATTTGACTGATTTGTTGTTCTATATATAAAAATAATCGAGACGGTCTTATCATTTGTAGACTATATTAAATAACGTTAAAAAATATGAATATCGATGTATAATTATAAAAAAAAATACAAAAAACAAATATAATATATCTTTTTAAAATATATTACGTTATAAATGATTAAAATTACAATGTAGAAAAGAATTGTAGTGTTATGTTATGTACATATGTAGATGACTGTGCAAAAATTATTAAAATGATAGTTAACTGATAAAAATTCTAAAATTTACGAAATTAAAGATAATTTAAAATATGGCAATAAATTGATCAAAAAAATCTAAAAATGACGATTATAAATAATTTATTAAAAATTATAAAAAATGTGTAAAGAATTATATTTTGTGCCCTTTAACGATCAGAAAATCTGAAAGCGTTAATTTTAAACACGGAGAGCCAGTCAACAATAAGGACAAATCGATGACGAAAAATCTTCATCATTGAGAGAAGAAAAAAGAGTCTGAAAAAAACTACTAAGAGGTTAATCAAGGCATGGTTCAAAGCTTCGTTTGAGTTTTTTTGCAACGCGTTTGGGATAGCTTCCAAAAAATGACTTCAATGGGGATTGTGAAGAATATCTAAAGTGAATTTTTTGGAAGAATGAATATCTAATTTTTTAGTTAAGTTTCTAGAATAGTCTAGTGATTGAATATCATAAGTTCTTGTAGAATGTTCTAGAGTTGTGTCTTAAATAGGTATCTTATAGAATTATCTAGAAATTCTAGAGGTTTTTTTTTGTTTCCCATCCGGTGTCCGGCGCTCGCATTGGAGCCCCGGCTAATTCGAATTGCGCGTTGCAGGGTCCATTAAGGTGGCAGCGCTCCCAACAAAATTTTCTCCATACTCAGGGTCGAACCCTCGACCTCTGATTAAGGATGGAGCAGCCCCATCCACTGCACCACAACCCATGTTGGTTAGAAATTCTAGAGTTGTGGTAGAAGATAAAGGTCATTAGATTTTTTTTGTAAAATTATCTAAAAGATAAAGGTCATTAGATTTTTCTTGTAGAATTATCTAGAAGATCTTCTAGAACCATCCCTACACAAGTATAAATAAGTAATGACATTAGACATTTGTAACAAACCAAAAAACAAAAATCCAAAAATAAATTCAATACAAAGCATATTTAACTAGTCTTCTTTCAAATCCAAGTTCTTCCTTTTTAATATTTTTCTTCACCTTTCTAGCTTCCTCTTCTTAGTTGAATCTTCTGATCTTAATTAACGATCTTGGACTAACAAAAGATCTCTCCAATTACGTTTTTCTTCTGCTATTCTCTACAAGGTCATGATTAGCTAAATAAGGACAAAAATTGTCAACAAAGGATATGGAGAACAATTTAATAAAAGATCAAGATTAAATTGAGGTAGTACATATCTTATATGGATCCATTTGTTTGCGAAATCAATTTCAAAATCAGAATCTTGGCAAGTAACAGACAAGGTAAAGTAGAAAAATATAAAAAAATTGTTTTAGACTTCAATATAGTTACTATCACTTTAGGTTTAGATTTCTTCTATCAATTATTAATGTTATATTTATTAATTTATATTTTATATTTTAAAATTAATCAGACTTTTATCTTATATAAAGAAGAATTTTTACAATTCTATTCAAGTAACATAAAATCCTCCTACACTAGGTATTCTTCTCATTAATTTTGATTTTAAGTTTGATTTAAGTTATCTTTTTGTATTTATTATGATAATTCTTTTTGCCTTTCTTTATTTTTCTTAGATGATTGCTTTAAAGATTATATATGAATTATACATAATTAACCATTGACAACTGATTCTCCCTATTGATAATTTCTCGTATTTTTTTTTCAGTTAAAATTTCTGATCGAAGAATTAGATGAAACATGCATGTTGTTGTCAAAAAACGTAGTCTATAAAAATCAAAGGTTTATCTCTTTTTTTGTTCTTTATTTCTATAAAAAAAAATCATAAGATGTAAGAACTCCTAATATTTAGTACTTTAAAATTAATTAAAATTGTACTTTTAAAATCTTTTCTAACTATTTGGATTATATCAAATGCCCTAATATTTAATATTTTAAAATTAAGGAAAAAATAAAATGACCGGCCAATTGTTATATATATCATCTGTCTAGCTTTAAGCTCTGGAAATATTTTTTGAATTCTGGTTTAAAAAAAGGGATAGATGAAACGTATATATTGAAAACATGATTTGTAATTCTGAAAAGTGAGATTTTTATTATACATTTGCAATAATTATATATTATAGTATATTCTTTTATATTGATGTATTTATACATTAGTTATAAGTTTGTATCATCCATTATAATGAAACAATTGATACTCTACATAATTGATGTATACTCAATATATAATTAGTTTATAAATATTATACATTAAGGATATACGAATATCCATGATTATGCATTCATTAAAAATATTAAAACTCGGTGTATACTCACATAATAAAATGATTTATTTAACAGACGCGTGAGAATAAATAGAAAATAATTTTTCGAAACTAAAAGTGTCTAATAGAAATGTTTTAGATAAATTCTTTCCATAGCATATTATAATACCTTATAATAGCAAAAATATTATTTTGTTGTCCTTAACACTTTCTAACAACATATGAATTGCTCCATATGTCATACAGAGAAAGTTTATTAAGCTTTTCTTCGTTGTTTTATAGCCTTCATTGTTTGTTTTTCTTAATTTAGTTTAAAATGATATTAATCAAGGTTTTAAAGCCAGGTATAGAGCCAAAACTAGTATATTATAAACTTACATATATAATTTTTAAAAGTACAATTACAAAGAGTAAGGAATCCAAAACTAACTCGACATTGATACTTCCCTAGTTCAGAATAGTCTTTGTATCTTTTGCACTCTTAGCTTTCTAATAATGCAGAATACTATACAAACTCTTGTAGAGAAACTCAAATTTGAGTCCCAAAGTCTTGTGTTTTCGTAAAACACTTTTTTGTTTCTTAAAAAATAAAAAAGGAAATACTTTTAAGTTACAAGATTCTTCTTAACAATATCATTCACTTGGACGTATCAATTTTTAGTTCTATTTGAAACCATATTTTGCTAGTAAGTGCCCATCTAAATCTAAACAATATTTCCTTGTTAGATTTATGATTTCTACTTCAAACAACTTGGCCACGTTCTGTAACCAACCTAACATTCTAGATAAAGGACATGCTCCTATTGGTATTCACTGAATATCACACGCATTGTCCTTCTTATTCATTTTCGTACCACAAGCTGATTAGCATCTAGTAATTAAACAGGTTCTTAAGCAAGATTAGCTTCCGATTTTACTTTCAAAATTATACTAGAATCAAAAGCTTTGCACAACTTCCTCTACGTTTCTACATCGCAATGAAGTACAACTAGACTTATTTTGACCGCCCTCTTTGTATAAGGCAAAATATATTAAAAAAAAATTGTTATCGCGTGATATGTTATTATTAAAAAATAATTTAAGAATATTATCATATTCTATATTTCTTAAATTTTGTGGTTCTTCGTATGAAAAAAAAAAAAACTTTAATTTTAAGCCAGAAAAACTTTATGATATAACCATAGGCTAATTTTCTTTGACCTTGGTCTTAGCTATATATAATAATAAGCAATAAATGCCAAAATTGAATCTAATTGGCAGCCATAGTTGGCGGTCAGTGGGATCAATTGACCTATATTTGAATAAATTTTCAACAAATCCAACTCTAATGTTGAACTGTTGGTCTAAGTTCAGCTTAGCCGGCCATGATTTAGTCAGAGATGAATTATGTCCTCCTTTCGTATTCTACTAGTAAATTTATTCGCGTTTTACGTGACCTAATAAAATAATAAAATATTAATAATTTAATAAATATAATTAAGTTTTCATTAAAAAAAATATTTAGTTAATAGTTATATATTAGATTTTTAATAAACTTATAAATTGCTATTTTAATGAATATAATAAGCATCAATAAATATACTCTAATAACTTAAATAACTAATGCGATTATTTGTACAAAGTCTTATGATATATTTAATTACATGACTATATTATGGAATACCAAATATTGTTATGAATGTGATTATTAATTGTTTTAGGACTTATGATGATAAAAAGTTGTGAAAGTAATGAAATTAAGATCATTAAAGTTTACATTAAAGAAATTTAAGGAAATGACATTTAGTTTCTTAACTTGCATATTTAATATACTATAACTAAAACTTAAAGAGTTAACTTTTTTAGCTTTATAATAAAGCATATAATAGAGAAAAAATTTCAAAAGAAATTGCGTATTTTTTTTATCAAAGAGATGTGTTATATCATTTTATCTACTCTTAGCTTTATAAGTATTATAGATTAATTGTTTAGTTAGATATAAATAAGATATACTGACATACAAATATTTATCTATTAACGATCATACTTGATGACAATTTGATTTCGTTAAATATTGCGCTCTGAATTTCAACACTCTTTTATAGGGGAAGTGAATTTTTAAAAGATGTGGTTATATTATTAAATTTAAATTGGTATATCTTTTTTTATATGAGAAGAAAAAACTCAAAAGATGTGGTAATATCATTGATTTTAAATCAGTACACATTTGAATATTTTAGATGTTCAATAAATATAATTTTACTTGAGATATTTAGGTTAATATTGCATGCAACTTTAAAAGACGATACGTGACTTAAGCCTAAAAATATAGATACATATGATCCTCCATGTCAATCTTCTTTTCTTTTTCAATTTAATATCCTAATTTTTATATTTTAATTTTTTTTCATGTCACGTGTTTGCCTTTAGGCTCTAACAATTTTTATACAAAATAATTCGTGAAACACCACAAAAAAATATATATCAATTTTAATATTGCAATAATAAAATATCTACATACTCTATCTATATAATGTAATAATTTAAGAAATATTTTTATTCATCTCTTTATAAAAGAAAATAAAATAATATAAAATATTATATTCACAAAGTGAAAAAAGGGCGGAAACAACTGTTAACTACATTTCAAGCAAGGAAAAAGCTGACAAAAAAATTGTATATGTAAAGAAAGAAATTATGACATTATTAAATAAATTAGTTCATCTTTAATTTTTAGTGATAGATACAAACACTCATCAACAATTAAAGAACTTTTTTAACACCATTATATACAAATAACATAAATTATTTAATTAAAATAATTTTAGAAACAAAAAGAAAATAAACTATTCACATAAAAAATAGAAAAATTCTGATTCATTTTCTTTCATCTTTTCTTGAATATTTAAATACTCACTTAAGTTCAACTAACATTTTTACACTATTTTTATTGAAATTATACTTACCAAAAAGTATTTAATGAGCAAGAAATGTTGTTTCGGGTACACAAATCTATATGTTAGTTCAAACACTTCAACACAAGTTCAAGATTAATTCAAGAACACTTATGAAGTTTTTAACACCTTCAACACAAGATCAAAAATGACCTTTCAATCGAAGTGTGTTAATCAGTATTTTAAAGAAAAGAGATGAAGCAGAATTAAGCCAAGTCCTTCAAATTTACGGAGTGTCCTTAAGGAAATAATTTCCCTCAAATACCCGAGGTTACGGAATTTTCCTCTTAGGATAAAATGGTTTCACAACCAGAATGTAGTGGTACCTCAAACGTTCTGATTTTCGTCGAACTCACTCAACGAAATATGATCACACGTAGTTTTTAGAAGCAAGAGAAATATTTTTTCTTATGCAGAAATTTTGTACTAATCCTGTGAAAAAATGCAGATTTATATAGACATGAAGTGCCCCTTCGGAAAGAAAGCAATGGTTCATTCGGAAAGGTGTATCCTTTAAAAAAGTCATGTTTGTCCATTCGAATTATTGTGTCTTTTTCTGAACAACCATTCCTTTTTCCGAAATAGTGTGTCATTTCCTCGAAGAGTTATGTCACTTCGAAGCAACTTTCTACGTTTCTGCATGCAGAAGCATGGACGCGTTAATGGAGAGGGAAAACTATTACATTTTTTCCTTTGGATTTTCAGACTGGATTACTTCCCAAGTTTCAAAAAAAAAATTTCCAAAAAGATTAATCATATAGATCATTATCCAAATCCGAATCTGAATCCGAATCCAAATTCGAATTCGAAGTCGGAGCTAAAGCTGAAGCCGAGCCGAGCGAGTGACGACGACGACGACGCAAGGAACCTTTTTATTCTTTCCTCACTTACCATATGGAGTTTGTGTTTCTTAATATAAACACATGAAAGTTTTATTCTCCCACCAATGTGGGAGAATTAGTAGACTTTTCTTAGTTTTAAGTACACTTTCCTTTTTTAGAGTTATCTCATTTTTTCCTCCACTTAATTTCCTCCATTTTCTATTCACAATTTTAACTTGAACCCAATAATCCCCCACATGAATGGGGAATGACTATTCTTTGTAAAACTTTACGGACAAGTATGTGATCATCAAGCAAAGACCAATTGCATCTGGATAAGTGGATTTTCCTTTGAACTTTTCGTAGTGAACATGCATCGGATACACTCAGTCAATCGGTAGATTTGATAGCTTTGAACCGTCAAGCTTTAATGTACATCTCGATAATACATGTCACATAACCAGCCTTTTACCGTTTATGGTTCTTACGGTATTGTTCATTTCAGCCATAAATACATCCTGATTTCATGAGAGCTTTGAGAATAGGCCTTTACTAACGTTCTCCTTGAAACAACTTTCACTTCGCCCTCACATAGGTAATTTCTAAATGTTCAATCCTATAGATTAAAATATTTGGTCAAATCTTCCAAATTTAGATAATCATTAAAAGACTTCACACTATAAGTCTTATCCTTCTTTACTAAATATTATCTACATCATGAGAATGGGTTGGGTATATTGACAATGTCGAACCTGTCAAACACAACTTTGTTTGATCTCTTTGAACCTAGCTCTTGGGATCTCCAGTCTTATAGGTAGAGTTATCATTATGCTGACTTGTCCTAGGCCGTAAACCCATTTCCTTGGATGTTCTCTCAACTCCCTCTCTAGATAGGCCTTTTGTAAGTGGATCCGACACATTATACTTTGACTTCATATAGTCAACAGTAATAATTCCACTAGAGAGAAATTCTCTAACGGTATTATGTCTCCTTCTGATGTGACGAGATTTACAGTCGTACATCGTTCTCCCTACCCTACCTATTGTTGCTTGACTATCACAGTGTATACATATTGGTGTCAATGGTTTGGGATAATAATGAATATTTTCTAAGAAATTCTGAAGCCATTCTGCTTCTTCACCGGCTTTATCTAATGTGATAAATTCTGATTCCATTATAGAGCGAGTAATATATGTGTGTTTGGACAATTTCCAAGAGACTGCTCCTCCACTTACAGTAAATACATATTTACTCGTGGATTTTACTTCATTCCATTTGATGATCTAATTTGTATCACTATATCCTTCAAGTACTGCGGGATATTTAATACAATGCAAAGCATAGTCTTAAGTGTATTTAAGATACCCCAAAACTCTTTTCATTGTCATCCAATGAGTTTTATTGGGATTACTCGTGCACCGACTCAACTTACTAATAGCACATGCTATATCTGATCGTGTACAATTCATTATATACATTAAACATTCCAACACTCTTGTGTACTTCAATTGTGAGTCACTTTCACCTTCATTATTTTTAAGTTCAAAGCTCACGTCCAATGAAATCTTAGCAAAAACAAAGTCCAAATACTTGAAGTTGTCTAGTACCTTTTCGATGTAATGAGACTGTGACAAGGCCAACCCTTGTGAAGTTCTATAGATTCTTATTCCTAAGATCATATCAACAACTCCAAGGTCTTTCATATCAAACTTACTCTCAAGCATTCGTTTCGTAGCATTTATGTCAGAAATGTCTCTACTGATGATCAACATATCATCCACATACAAACAAACAATGACCTTATGATTTGGAGTGTCTTTAATGTAAACACATTCATTTATCTTGAACCCGTTTTCCAATATGGTTTGGTCAAACTTCGCATGTCACTGTTTAGGTGCTTGTTTTAGTTCATAGAGTGACTTAACTAGTTTGCACACCTTCTTTTCTTTACCGGGAAATACAAACCCTCAGATAGTTCCATGTAAATTTCTTTCTCTAATTCTCCATTTAGAAATGTTATTTTCACATCCACTTGATGGATTTTAAGACCATATATCACTGCCAAGGCAATTAACATCTGAATTGACGTTATCCTTGTTACTGGCGAGTATGTATCAAAATAATCAAGGCCTTATTTCTGTTTGAAGCTTTTTACTACAAGTTTTGCCTTATACTTTTCAATAGTATCATCCGTTTTTATTTTTATTTTGAAGATCCATTTAGAATCTAGAGGTTTATTTTTTGGAGGAAGATCAACCAACTTCCACGTATGGTTGTTTAAGATTGAATCAATCTCACTATTGACTGCCTCTTTCCAAAAGGATGAATCTAAAGATGACATCGCTTCTTTAAATGTTTGAGGCTTATTTTCTAAGAGAAATGTTACCAAATCCGATTCAAACAAAATTGACATTCTTTGACGTGTACTATGTCTTGGATTCTCATCATTATATACATCCTCACTTGGTTCATATCGAAGTCGTTTAGACCCTCACTAGACTGTTCATGTCTAGTTTTATACGGATAAATGTATTCAAAGAATTCAACATTATCTTATTCAATTATTGTATTTTCATTGATATCTGAATGTTCGGATTTATGAACTAAAAATCAACATACTTTACTACTTTTAGCATATCATATGAACACGCAGTCCACTGTCTTAGGTCCTATCTTTACCTTTTTAGGCATAGGAACTTGAACTTTCGCTAGACACCCCCACACTTTGAAATATTTCAAGTTGGGTTTCCTTTTTTTCCTTTTTTTCAAATGGAATTAATTGTGTCTTACTATGGGGCACTCTATTGAGAATTCGATTAGCTGTAAGGATAGTTTTCCCCCACAAATTTTGCGGTAAACCTAAACTTATTAGTAAGACATTCATAATTTTCTTTAAGGTTTGGTTTTTTCTTTCCGCAATACCATTAGATTGAGGTAAATATGGGACCATAGTTTAATGGACAATTTCATTCTCTACACATATTTTCATAAAGGGAGATTCATATTCTCCACCCCTATCACTTCTCATCGTTTTGACTTTTTTCTTTAACTAATTTTCAACTTTTGTTTTATATTGCCTAAATGCATCTATGCTTCGTCCTTACTGTTTAGCAAATAGGCATAACAATATTTAGTGCAATTGTCAATAAAAGTTATAAAATACTTTTTTCCACCACGAGATGGTGTTGACTTCATATCACAAATGTCAGTGTGTATTAAGTCTAAAAGATTGGAATCCCTTTCAACGGACTTATACAGATGCTTAGCATACTTTGATTCCACACACATTTGACATTTTAATTTATTGCACTCAAAGTTTGACAAAACTTCTAAGTTAATCAGTTTTCGCAATGTTTTATAATTGACATGCCCTAATAGTTCATGCCATAAATCATTAAACTCTAGCAAGTAAGAAGAAATAAAACTTTTATTGATTTCAACAGTCATTACATTCATCATATATAGGCCCTCAGTAAGATAGCCTTTTCATACGTACACTTTCCCTTTGCTAATTACAACTTTTTCGAAAACACATACATATTTGAATCCATTTTTGTCAAGAAGTGATACAGAAATCAAGTTCTTTCTTAAATCTGGTACATACAAACATTGTTGAGAGTCTACACTTTTCCTGAAGTCATTTTCAAGCATACTTTTCCTGTTCCTTCAACTTTTGCAGTTGCGGAGTTTGCCATGTAAATCTTCTTTTCGCCTTGAGCCTGAGCGAACACAACAAATAACTCTTTATTTTCACAAACGTGATGGGTGGCACCAGAATACATCCACTATTCTCGAGGATTTCTCACTAAGTTATATTCCGAAAGCATGGCACATAGATCGTCCATTTCTTTCTTGGATTCATTCATATTTGCTCGAGCCTTCTTTTTGCCTTTCTTTAGGGAACGACAATTTGTAGACTTGTGGTCAATCTTTCCACAATTAAAGCATTTCCTTTTGAATTTCTTCTTAGGCTGATTGCTTTCTTTTCCAGCTTTCTTTCACTTCTTTGAGTTGTTGGGGTCATCTTCTACAATGTTAGCTTAATTCATTGCAGAATTTTCTTTAGACCTCCTCTCTGCGGCTTTATTGTCTTCTTCAATGCACAACCTCACAATAAGATCTTCGACTGTTATCTTCTTTCATTTATGTTTCAAGTAATTCTTAAAGTCCTTTCACAAAGATGACAACTTCTCAATAATCACAGCAACTTGAAATGCCTCGTTCACAACCAAACCTACAATAAAGTTCATGTAAACATTAAGAATATTTTTAGCATGTTCAAATAAGGCACTCATTAAATTCATACCTTCCGCAAGGAAATCGTGGATGATGACTTGCAACTCCTGTACTTGAGAAACAACAGTCTTGTTGTCGATCATTTTGTACTCTAGGAATTGCGCAACATAGAACTTCTTGGTTCCCGCATCCTCAGTCTTATATTTCTTTTCCAACGCATTTCATAATTCTTTAGATGTCTTCATTACGTTGTAGACGTTGTATAGGTCATCTTTGAGGACACTTAGGATGTAATTCCTACATAGGAAATCAGAGTGTTTCCACGCCTCTGTTACAGCGAATCACTCCTAATCCGAAGTTTCTTCGGATAATTCTGAGGCATCTTCTGAAATGAACCTTTGAAGATATAAGGTTGTTAAATAAAAGAACATATTTTGGTGTCACTTTTTGAAATCAATTCCAAAAAAAAAATCAGGTTTTTCCTCTAGTACCATAGCGGGTGGCGCATTTGTGAGACTGATTGTGGCAATATTAGTTGCTGCCACACTTGTCATACCATCAACATGGCCTTCTGTATTCATTTTTTCTATCACAAAAAGATAGTCAACTTTAGTATAAAAGTATATTACTTATTACAAGTTCATAGTAACTTATAAATACCACTTGTTACTAGATTAACGATGAAGTTTTTTATATCTTTCAATCGTTAACTAAATGACCTTTAACTTGTGATGAAGATTTTATTTCTTCAAATCACTAGCTAAGTTCAAACGGAGTAGAAAGCTTAAAGCTTTAATCTCCAGAAATCAAACAATACAGATTAAAACTTATTTTCTTAAGATTGTTGTTTCGGATACACAAATCTGTATGTTAGTTCAAACACGATAACGATGCGAGGTACCTCATCGATCGATCATTATCATTATCATTATCATTATCCGAATCCGATCCAAGCGAGCAACAACGACGACGGCGCGAGGCACCTCTTTGTTCTTTAACTCACTTACCATGTGGAGTTTGTGTTTCTTAATATAAACACATGAAAGTTTCATTCTCCCACCAATTTGGAAGAATTATTAGACTTTCCTTATTTTTTTAGTACACTTTCCTTTTTTAAGTGTTATCTCATGTTTTCCTCCACTTAATTTTCTCCATTTTCCATTCACACTTTTAACTTTAACCCAACAAGAAATACTTCAAACTATATATAATTCTATCAATTATTTTTTTGCTTTTATCTAACTATTAAAATTCATTCATTATCGAGTGTCAACAAAAATGTAATCACGCTACACTTTATGATCATAAAATTAGTCTCAATCGCTAAATAATTTTTTAAAAAATTAAACATATATTTAACGCATCAGAATAATGCTACTATCGAAAGTGTCTCAATACGGGTGGCCGAGAAGAACTTCTTGAACACTGTTTCTTGCCTTCTTGGGGTATCATAATACACCCATAAACTAATAGTGATCAAATATATAAAAGATGGAAAGAAAGATTTTGAGCAAGAAATTTTTCTTGCCTTTGCTTTATTTTTTCTTTCACAATTTAGTTAATTTAGAGGAAGCTGTGGTGCTGAAGAGGAAAAATGATAACTTTGAATGAGAATTTTCAAGATATAAAACATGAATTTATATAGGTAAAATGGAGGAATATCATAAAGTATTATAAATTTACAAATTAAATTTTGGGGGTTATGAAGATTGAAAAATGAGAGTTATGAATATCATTAAGAGTATAAATTAAAGAGGTTTGAGTTATGAATAGTTATTTTTATTAAAGACATTAAATATAAAAAAAGAAATTGATACTATTATTTTTGTACATTTAATAATTAGGATTAAAAAAAAAGATAAATTAGACTATAAGAGGGATGTATAAAACATTAAAAAAACACTAAGATGAAAAATTAGAAAAAAAAAGGGAACATATTCAAAATTACTTTTAAAAACGGATGTTTTCTTTTAGTGAATACAATTGATGGTTTCAGTTTTTCTTTTTCTCCTATGTCAATTTCTTTCCATCTTGTTTTTCTTCTATCCTTTTTTTTTTCTTTTTCAGTTCATTTTTTCTTATTGGATATTAATGTGGGCATAGTGAGCTGATAAATGTGATTAGCGAAAAGAGAAATAATTTAGTGCTTTTAATAATAAAAAAGAAATGCCGATGTAAAAAAATACTAAATGATATTCCTAATAAAAAATAATATGAACACAATGTACTAACTTTCATAGATTCTCTTTTCCAGATTTCAATGAGTGATTTTTAAGTTTTCTTTTACATAACATACAAATTTATAGAATAGTTCAACCATATGAATTAGATAAATTTGAGAGTTCAAGAGATTTGTAATTTAGTAGAGAATGTAAAATAGGTTGAGGTTTTCTTGTAACTCGTTAAATATGATTATTGCAATAAATATGATAGTCTTTTTATTTAATAAATAAATTGATTAATAAAAAGAAATAGAAGAAAAAGTTTTTAAAAAAAAGAGATTAAAAAAATAAATCAAATGGAGGTCATAGCGAGGTGCCACAGAGGCATATCTATAACCTTTCTTTATATATATATATATATATATATATATTCCAACGGCTTAAACGCATTATCCAAGACATCTAGGACTTGACACTGCCGTTCGAAACAGACTATTTAAGAGTTAAAACAGATGGAAGTTTTTGAGGATGGGGAACAATATTAAAAGCAAAACTTAATAAATATAATGATAAGAAAGATGAGAAAATAAGTGCTTATTCAAGAGAAAAATATAAAGAAAAAGACAATATGAGTAGTATAGATGCAGAAACACAAGTAGTAATCTACGGTTTAAATAGTTTTAAGCTTGCCACTAATAGTGACACAAAGTTTAAGTTAAAAATAGATGACGTAGTAAGTTTAATAGGAAATAAAGGAATAAGACTCTGACATATATTCATCTACATTTATTAGATTTTCATTTACATCGTCTATTAACTATACATTTCTAGATCTACTATTATTTCTTTTTTGACAAGTATTTGCTAAATGTTCTATACTTCCACAAGTAAAATATTCTAATCTATTTTTATAAGTTCTATTGGTGTTATATTTTCTTACATGTCTATGTTTATTTAGATATGGTTTTTTTGCTTCTGACTTTCTTAAATAATATTTTTTCTTAGGACGATAATCCCTTTTATATGATTTTTTATATCTTCTTTTCTTATAATCTTGTGTAGTATATATATTTTTACAAAAATCTGTATCACTTCTTTTTAATTGTTTTTGTATTTATATATTTGTACACTTTTCTTGTAATATTTCCATTACATGTTGTATTCTCTGTCCTATTGATCATTTAGTGTCTGGGTTTTGTACTACTCCTTCTCTTTTAGACCATTTTTCTTCTATTTCTCTTCCTAAGGCTCCAAGTAATTTATTAAATAATCTTTTTCCTAGAGTCTGGTCAAGCGAGTTTCCACTAATGGTACGATAATAGAAATACTCGTTTAGAAATTTCTTAACTTTTGACCCATTAATTATACTTAATTGCTCTAAATTTATTAAAGCTTTTTTCTGTAATACTATTAATCCAATATTGGGATCTTCACCTGTTAGTAAAGTATGTACTTTATTTACAAAATTATATGGTTTGGCTCCTAAATCTACCAATCCCTGAAAATCTTCGGAGAAGTTTGTCTTGTAGGCATCCCATAATGCCTTAGTAGTTTCTCCTAGGAACGTTTCTAGATATTTATACATATTTTCTGCATCTGATTCTTGATTAGATTGTATGTAATCTGCTAAAACTACATTTTTGCAAAGGTCTATTACAGCATTCCACGTCCGAGGGTCATGAACTGTCAGATTTAAAAAATTTCCCTTATTACCACCTTCTTGTAACTTAATGGGCTCATCTATTGACATTCTTATTCTTCTAGGTTTTATATTTTGTTCTGTCTGTCCTTCAGGTTTTATTCTAAATACTCTATGTCTTGGTAAATTTCCTGTAGTTATATCTACTCTTTGCATACCAGTTGTCCTTTGGAAATGGCTTGAAGTACTTGCCGAACTTTACATAAATTCTCTTATACTTTCTATCTCATCTATACTGTAAATTGTTTCTAAATCTTCTTCTTTTCTTTCCTTTTTGAGTGTATAACCATAATTATCTGTTCTTAATGCACATTTGACAAAATGTTCTTTTACTTCAGTAAGCTTTAGATTTTCTATTTTACAGCCTGTGCATTTAAACACTCTATTGTTATTTATTTCGTATAGGGATACTGCTTTCATTATGACTTATTTACTTCGAAATCGTCTTCTTCTATTATTTCTATATTCATGCAGTCATTATTTTCACTTGCTTCAGCTTCCTCATCTATTTCTCTTTCATTTGTATATCTATAGTTTGTGAATCTGACTAAGATTCTTCCTTTTTTATTCGTATATATTAAATGATCAGTTGATTTTCTAGTCATGCATATTCTTCTGAATTTATCTTTAATGGCTTCATTTGTCTTATTCCTTTATTTTCCACTAAGCTTACTACGTCATCTATTTTTAACTTAAATTTTGTATCACTATTAGTGACAAGTTTTCCTATAGTTTTGTAATTTCTTTTAAAGAGTCTGTGCTTATTAAATTTATGCTACTGCTATTTTCTCCAATAACACATAGTTGTTCTTCTCTATAATGCCTATATAATTGTGTTGTTGAAAACATTACTTCGTTGTATAAAGTTTTGGATTTTAAAAATTTTAATTTATTTTGTTAGAATAATGGTATATCTTTATCTACGTCAGCTATTTCTTCTAGCTGGTATCTTGAAGTCATTTTTGGTCTACTTGTTATTTTGGATATCACACTATTTGTTAATCTGTCTTTGGTAAAACTTGATCTTAGCTTGCTTGTGGATGTTGAAAAAAGGTCCATATTTTAAGTTTAGCCGTTTTAACTTTTCCGTTTTCTTTCTGGGGGGTTAATTCTATTTCATTAACTGACCTATTAATTCTTCTATATTTTTATGTTGAATAGCTTGTTGTTTTTGCCTTTTCTAGGTTTTTATTAAGTTCTGCTTTTCCTTGAGGTTGATAATCTGATAATCCTTCGGGGTTTGGCTGAATTTGTGTTGCCTTTTATAATATTGCTATGTAGAGTTGATCATTTATAGAAATATTATTCATGAGAGTGTTATTTCTTTTATTTGATTAATTTCTTTTCTTATTTCTTGTAGCACTAGTTTTATTTCAGGATGTTCTAGGCTATTTTTATTTGGTATTTGTAGTAAAATATTTTGAACTGTACTTCTGATAATCTATTATCTATTTGTCTTAGTTCTTGATAAATCTCCCTGCTTAGACCTGGCGAGACTTCGAGTAAACTATTATATAACTACCTTTGTTTTATTAAAACATTATATAAATTTGTATATTCTTTCTTTAGGCTTATAAGATACCAATAGTATTCTGAATCTAATATTATTTCTTTTTCGTAGGGTCTAGTATTTTTTTTTTTGAATTCTAGATATATTATTTGATACCATATAATAAAGTCTCCTAGAATCTTCAAGCTATGATACCAAAAATATAGATGATATATAAGCAGATATAATATAGTAAGCAGATATGAGAGATGATATATAAAATGATAAAATATAATAAACAGATATGAGCAAGCAGCAGGGTTGAAGCAGATATATTTTTCAAATATGGTGTAAAATCCTACTCAGTACTCCCTCCTTCGTTATCCTTAGTCATGTGTAGTAGAGAAATTATCTAAATCAAAGTATGTTTTTCTCCCAAAATACTCTTTTTATACCTTGTTCATCTCTTTCTCTTCAGTTTTAGGTATTTTAGCAATATCTCTTTTAATCACACCTCGGGAACAACACAACAGTCCTTTTAAATCCTCTTTGGATTTTTCAAATCACTAGGAATTTACAGATTAATCAATCGTTATTGCTAAAACACTGAGAGACTAACCACATACTGGGATTATAACAAGCATTTTACAGGAATTCAAAAGAGTTCATGAAATTTTATATTACAAACATAATTTACATAGCAGGGAGAAAAGATACAATGATCTTAAATAATAACTACTTGTATGTCTTAAGGTGAAGTGAGGTTTCCCTTTCGGGAGCCCCTAAATACTTCGCAACTACGGTTGAAAGAACATAAAACTATACACAACTTACTTACTCTCTTTATTTATTTTTTTAACTTGGAAATAGATTTAGAAAATAAAAAATTCTCACTCTTGTATCTACTCTTAAGTTCTTGAGTTCTAAATTCTCTTTCACTCTCTTCTTAAGTCTGAAGAAGTGGGTATTTAGAGGCGTCTGGTGGATTTTGATTTCGGACTTCAAATATGTTTAAGAAACTTTTGCATGCTTGGTACACTTTGTGGGCCCCATCATCACATGGTCATGTTTCCTGTTTAATTCATATCCGTCCATTTTTTTTCCACCTAGTATCAATTATTCATCCTTAACATCATTACCTACGTCTTGAATTTTCTCTGCTTATGAGTATCGTCATTGCTTATGTTTTCAAATTGTGTAATGCTTCTGGAGAGAAACTTATTCCAGAGTCATCGTCTGCATTTAGGTCTTGAGTGAATTGATCCATAGCTGAGTTATAGTCATCTTCCATTGTTGGATCACTTTCTTCACTTCTCTACTCGAAAATTCTAGTCTTGTTCTAGTTCTAGGTCTTGTTTCTTCTCCTAGTATTAAGAAAATCCTGGATCTTGGGTCAGGCTTTGGATTTTTCATTACTATTTCTTTAGGTTGTTATGCTAGTAATTTTTTGATAGAGTCTACTACTATTTGTTCTATATTTTTTTTTACCACTTTTCCTTCTTCACAGGTAGAAACCTTCCTTATTTTTTGCTTAGGTAGACGGAGACGTTCTTTCGTTTAGCGTCCGAGTACCTGTTGTTTTGAAACTAGTTGGGAGAATTCTTCCTACACTTTTTGGTAAAGTGTCAACCATTAACAGATTTGGTGAGTCTTTACCAGTTATCATTTGAACTGGACTAGCTGTATTATTACGTAATACAGTAGGTGTTTCCACATTCATTAGGGAATGCCCACCCTTCTAATCTATTTTTAAAGGAGATGGAGAACTCTTTTGAACCATTTGAGTTGCATAGGTCTGTTGAGTCTGCTGGGATAATTCATAATGAAGAACTTTAATACGATCTTGTAAAATTCCTATATGTTATCATTTGTCCTTTTTCATTTATAAGGTTCTCATTGTCTTGTCTTAGAGTCTCATTTGCGTGATTTAGTCTTCTAAAAGCTTCGGTCATCGAAGAACAATGATCGAAAAATATAATTTTATTTGTATCTTTAGTGATATTATATTGGGGAACTTCTTTCATAGTTGATCTTAAAGCTGGAGTAATATAATAGTTTGGTCCTAGATTTACTCGGGCATAGTCTAATGCCTCTGTGAGGTCATTGAAACCTTTATAAAGAGGTGTTATATAGACTTTTATAGAGTCCATCACCTCTATCCATGTCTAAAATACTCCTTGTGTCTGTCCCCTAAGAACAACATAAAATTTAAATTTGTTAGTGTTGTTCTTCTCAGTAAAATAAAAACTTAAAGCATTTAGGACTGAAATGAAATAGCTATTGTTTTGGGGTGTCCTATTATAGGATATCCATAAATTGTTGATCAGGCATATCTGTTGTTTGTCCACTCGCACGTCTGGTCTAAGTTTTAAAGTCAAGTTGGATGGCTCATAACTAATCAGGTTGTGTGGCCTGAAAATCATCCTTTCTAATTTTAGATGTTCCAACATTGTAAGTGGCCTGTAATGAGTATTGCTCATTAACTTCCTTAGATAGTCTTGGGAGGACGAAGACGAGGCCTTACTTTTTACGTTGCCTGTATACATACTGAAACAAAATTCGTTAGTTATCTTTTATTAGTCTACTAAGTTGATCTGCTAGGTTATTATCTTTTCCTTTAATATGTTCTAGCACAATGTTATAAATTGAAGTGGTGTCTAAAAAATTTAACGACCTCTTTTTACTGCTATTTTTTTATTTTATTTTCTGATAGAATTTAACTATAGCTTTGCAGTCAGTTCTTACTAATATTTCAGGTTTATTTAATATATAAAGCTTAAAATTATTTAAATTGTAGATTACTGCTAGTGTTTCTGCGTCTATACTACTCAGATTGTATTTTTCTTTATATTTTTCACTTGAATAAGCACATATTTTCTTATCTTTCTTCTCACTATATTTATTAGGATTTGCTTTTAATATTGCTCCCCATCCTCGAAGACTTTCATTTGTTTCAACTATTAAATAGTTTGTTTCTAACGACAGTGTCAAGTCCGGGATGTCTTGGATCATGCGTTTAAGCTGTTGGACTAATTTTATATTTTTAGCATTAAAAGCCTTCTGGGTGTTTAAGAAACTTTTGCATACCGGGTACACTTTGTGGGCCCCGTCATCACATGTTCATGTTTCCTCTTTAATTCATATCCGTCCATTTGTTTTCCACTTAGCATTAATTATTCATCCTTTACATCATCGCCTACGTCTTGAGTTTTGTCTTCTTATCAGTATGTCACTGCTTACATTTTCAAATTGTGTAATACTTCTGGAGAGAAACTCATTCCAGAGTCATTGTCTGCATTTGGGTCTTGAGCGAATTGATCCATAGCTGAGTTATAGTCATCTTTCATTGTTGTATCATTTTCTTCACTATCTCCACTAGAAACCATAGTGAAATATTATGAGGGAAAGATAGAATGGTAATAAATTAAAAAAGACTAAATGATAACACTACGATGGATGGATATAAGTTACCAGACAAAATAGAATTAGTAAATAGAATACAAGAAAGAAAAGTATTTAGTAAGTTCGGCTGTAAATCCGGATATTGGCAAATTAAGATGCAGGAGGAGTCCTAAAAACTTTTGTAAATCCTTGATTTTATTTAATCTATCTGGCATTTCTAAAACCTTCTTAGCTATATGTGGTTGTAGTTTTTTTCTACCAATCCCAATGACTACTCCTAGGAAATTAATATTGTTTTTACATAGTTCCATTTTCTTTCTACTTATTATTATTCCATTGTCTACAAATAATTTAAAGATTTATTGTAAATGTCCTAGATGTTTTCTCATGTTATTACTGAAAACTTAAATATCATCTACATATACTAATACAAAATTCTTATAATTTCCAAAAATACTATCTATTTTTCTTTGAAAACTTGGAGGAGTTGTCTTCAGTCCGAACGGCATGACTAGCCATTCAAAATTCCCTTCGTACATGTGAAAGTTGTCCATTTTATACTATCCTCGTGCATCTTAATTTGTCAATATCTGAATTTACAATCGAACTTACTAAATACTTTTCTTCCTTGTATTCTATTTATTAATTTTGTTTTGTCTGGTAACTTATATCCATCCATCGTAGTGTTATCATTTAGTCTTTTATAATTTATTATCATTCTATCTTTTCCTCATACTATTTCACTATGATTTCTTACTACGAAAGTTGTTGATCTCTGTTTTGACTTGGATCTTCTAATTATTCCTAATTCTAATAGTTCCTTTATTCGTACTTCAAAATCTTTAAGATCTTCATTTGTAGCTTCCATAGATTTTGTTTTTATAGTATATTCAGGATTGATTATTTCTAATTTACAGGTAATTTGATTGGAGTCCCAATACTGCAAGGTTTTTTCTCCAATTATTTCTAGTTTGTTTAGGATTTGTATTATTTTATCTAGGTCTTTTTGATCTTTTATTACTCCATATGTTGTATTCCTCTCTTAAAATTGTATAATTTTGTATCCATTTCTAGTAGAGTATAGTCTTTTTCTAATTCTTCTACTGTTAATAAATCTTGTAAGTCTTCATACATTGTTCTCTTTTTATTGTCACTACATGTACAATTTTCTCCCTTATCACATTCTAGTAATTTTTTTGGGTTTTATCTGATTATTTGATCTTTTTTTCTGATTTATCCTTAAGAAAATGATATTTAGTTAGTATAGGTTGTGTCTGTACTGTTGAGTGAGTAATATTACTCGCGAAGATTATCCAATCTCTAGTAACAAAACATCCTCCATTATTTTATCCCATAAAATCTAATCCTAACAGAATGTATGCCCGTATGTTTAAGTCTCTGACCAATATTCCATTGAGTTTAAATGATGGCTGATAGAATTTTTCGCAAGTGTTGATAAAACTTACTTTTGCTCTTGGTATATACTTTGTATAGGTGTTATAAGTTCCATCTATCTGCAAGGAGTCTTGTGGCTTTGGTAATTCTTTAATTAGTCTTGGTGGCAAAATTTTGTTATTTAATATACTTCTCGTACATCCTGAATGTACTATGGCTAATGTTTCAAACTCATAATCTTGAATACTTATTCTTGTTAAAACTTTGACTGTACTAATCTTTTTATCTTCATTACATATCATTCCTTCGAATGATATATTCATTGGTTTTTTCTGTTTATTTGATTATCAACTATTCCCTTCACGGATGTATTCAATAATTCTACTTCTAATAAGAAACTTGGAGACAAAAGAATGTTATTTATCTAGCTTAATGAGAAGACCTCGTAGAAATACTAGGTCCTACAAAGAGATTAAGGAAAAATTAAATGATCTATATTTAGACTGTAACAGACTTAATAATACAAAAGAAGATTCTATAAGACTAGATCAATTAATCACCATAATATCCCGACTAGAATATAAATTGATAGGACATCTCAAATCTAGGGATTTGAAAAGACCAAAGAAGATTTAAAAGGACTATTGTGTTGTTCCCGAGGTGTGATTGAGATTTGCAAAACAAACAAAAGAAACTGTTAGATAATATAGAACAAAATTTCGATTTCCTAAAGAATCAACAAGCAAAACTAGAAAAGAAAGTTAAAGATTTAATTAATAAAGATAAAGAGGGTAGCCTAGAACATCCTGAAATAAAACTAGTGTTACAAGAAATAAAAAAAGAAATTAATCAAATAAAATAAATAACACTCTCATGAATAATATTCCTATAAATGATCAACTCTACATAGCAATATTAAAAAAGGCAAAACAAATTCAACCAAATCCCGAAGGATTATCAAACTATCAACCTCAAGGAAAAACAGACTCTATAGTCATAAAATAAAACAAGATTATAATACTGTTATTATTAGAACTAAACAAAAACCTAGAAAAAACAAAACAAAAAGCTAGTCAAGATAAAAATATAGAAGAGTTAATGTAGCAATTAAAGAAAATAGAATTAACCCCCCGGGAAGAAAAAAAAAAGCTAAAACGACTAAACTTAAAACATGGATGTTTTTTCAACAACCACAAGCAAGCCAAGATCAAGTTTTACCAAAGACATATTAAAAAATAGTGTGATATCCAAAATAACAAGTAGACCAAAAATGACTTCAAGACAACAGCTAGAAAAAATAGTAGACGTAGATAAAGATATACAATTATTCCAACAAAATAAATTAAAACTTTTAAAAGCCAAAACTTTATACAATGAAGGAATATTTTCAACAACACAATTATATAGACATTATAGAGAAGAAAAACTATGTGTTATTGGAGAAAATAGCAGTAGCATAATTTACTAAGCACAGACACTTTAAAAGAAATTACAAAACTATAGAAAAACTTGTCACTAATAGTGACACAAAGTATAAGTTAAAAATAGATAACGTAGTAAGTTTAATGGAAAATAAAGAAATAAGACTAATGAAGCCATTAAAGATAAATTCAGAAGAATATGCAGGACTAGAATGGGATCTAGAAAAATTCAGTAAGAAAGAAATACTAAAACCAACTGACCATTTAATGTATACGAATAAAAAAGGAAGAACCTCAGTCAGAGTCAGATTCACAGACTATACATACGATAATGAAAGAGAAATAAATGAGAAAGCTGAAGTAAGTGAAAATAATGACTACGTGAATATAGAAATAATAGAAGAAGATGGTTTCGAAGTAAATAAGGCCATAATGAAAGCAGAAGCCCTACATGAAATAAATAACAATAGAGTGTTTAAATTCACAGGCTATAAAATATGAAATCTAAAGCTTACCAAAGTAAAAGAACATTTTGTCAAATGTGAATTAAGAACAGATAGTCCGAAATTAAAATTCGCGAGACGTCTATAAATATCCACTTCTTCAGACTTAAGAAGTGAGTGAAAGAGAATTTAGAATGCAAGAACTTAATAGTAGATACAATAGTGAGAATTTTTTATTTTCTAAATCTATTTCCAAGTTTTAAAAAAGAGTAAGTAAGTTGTGTATAGTTTTAAGTTCTTTCAACCGTAGCTGCAAAGTTTTTAGGGGCTCCCGAAAGGGAAACCTCTTTTCACCTTAAGACATGTAAGTAGTTGTTATTTAAGATCATTGTATCTTTTCTCCCTACTATGTAAATTATGTTTGTAATATAAAATTTCATGAACTCTTTTGAATTCTTGTAAATTGCTTGATATACCCTCAGTATGTGGTTAGTATCTCAGTGTTTTAGCAATAAAGATGGATTAATCAATAAATTTCTAGGGATTTGAAAAGTTCAAAGAAGATTTTAAAGGACTGTTGTGTTATTCACGAGGTGTGATTAAAGAAGATATTGCTAAAATACCTAAAATTGAAGAGAAAGTGATGAACAGGGTATAAAAAGAGTATTTTGGGATAAAAACATACTTTGATTCAGATAATATCGCTACTACACACGACTCAGAATAATGAAGGAGGGAGTACTGAGTAGGATTTTACACCATATTTGAAAAATATATCTGCTTCAACCCTGCTGCTTGCTCATATTTGTTTACTATATTATATCATTTTATATATCATCTCCCATATCTACTTACTATATTATATTTGTTTATATATCATCTATATTTTTTATATCATAGCCTGAAGATTCTAGGAGACTTTATTATATGGTATCAGATAATATATCTAGAATTCAGAAAAGAAAACCTAGACCCTACGAAAAAAAAATATTAGATTCAAAATACTATTGGTATCTTATAAACCTAAAGAAATAATATACAAATTTATATAACGTTTTAATAAAACAAAGACAGTTATGTAATAGTTTACTCGAAGTCTCGCCAGGTCTAAGCGGAGAGATTTATCAAGAAGTAAGACAAATAGATAATAGATTATCAGAAGTACAGTCAAAATATTTTACAACAAAGACCAAATAAAATCGAAGAAACTTGGAGACAAAAGAATGCTATTTATCTAGCTTAATGAGAAGACCTTACAAATAAAATTATATTTTACGATCATTGGTCTGATGACCGAAGCTTTTAGAAGGCTAAATCAAGCAAATGAGACTCGATCAGCTAATCACCATAGTATCCCGACTAGAATATATTTGTTCTTTAATATCTTTAAGATCTTCATTTTTAGCTTCTATAGATGTTGTTTTTATAGTATATTTTTGATTGATTATTTCTAATTTACAGGTAATTTGATTGGGGTCCCAATGCTGCAAGGGGTTTTCTCCAATTATCTCTAGTTTGTCTAGGATTTGTATTATTTTGTCTAGGTCTTTTTGATCTTTTATTACTCCTATCTGTTGTATTCCTCTCTTAAAATTGTATAATTTTGCATCTATTTCTATTAGAGTGTAGACTTTTTCTAATTCTTCTACTATAAATAAATCTTGTAATTCTTCATACATTGTTATCTTTTTATTGTTACTACAAGTACAATTTTCTCCCTTATCATATTCTAGTGATTTTTTGAGTTTTATCTGATTATTTGAACTTTCTTCTTCTGATTTATCTTTAATAAAATGATATTTAGTTAGTATAGGTTGTGTCTGTACTGGTGAGTGGGTAATATTACTCGCGAAGATTATCCAATCTTGTTTGTTTTGCATATCTTTTAATATCTCTAGAGTCTTCAATATTTTAGTATAACCTTGGTCAGGATAAAAAACATGCATAGAGGGGGTTCGAAACTTATATCCCCGCTATTATACACATTCCTGCTGTACACGTTCCCAGCAAAATCCTCCCAAAAAACTACTCATAAACTAGCTGGTGGAGTAACATAGACATGAGATTTGTCAAAAAAATCCAGTTCAGCTCCCTTCTTGGCCATCAAGTCTGCCATCATATTCTGTAGGTGTGCTGGACTGGTGGTCCTCTCAATCTCATTAGTAGTGACCTACATTCAACAATAGCCAGATCATATAATAAATTACCATTTCAAAGCATGTTAATAACTTCCTCGGAGTCGATGCAAATTTCCAGGGGTCGGAGATTATGGTCTAAGGCAAGCTTGAATCCTTCTTTCAGGGCAAAAAGCTCCATGAGGTTGTTGGTGGAATGGGTGAAACTTTTACTGAAGCCTATTACCCAGTCACCCCTGTTATTCCTGATGATGACACTAATCCCACCCCACTCAGGTTTGCCTAAACAAAAACCATCTATGTTAAACTTAAAGTGATTAGCACTAGGGGGCCACTTTAAAGAAATGGCATCTCTCAAAGTGATGGGCCTAGTGTTGCAGAGGTAATGGAACTCAACCGCCTCAGCATAGGCATTGCTAAAGATAGACTGGGTGTTAGAGTTGTTGAAGTTATTAGCGTTTCTGGTTTTCTAGATGTGCCAAAGACAGTAAGGGGAGAGGGTTTCCCAGGGGATGTTTCTATCAAATTATTCTTTCTTACAAATTTTTCAAGTATTAGAACCGTTTGTAGTGTTGAACATGGAAAGCTGGAGATGGTTGTTCCCCTCATATTTTTGGATTAAGTCTAACTAAAGAGGCTTTGAGGAGTTGTAGCCAAAGAAGATGTGATGTTGATCTTCCGGGCTCTGGTCACAAGTGTGACAAAGGGTGGAAATATTGATTCTTCTTTGTAAGTGGAAGACCTTAGTGGGGAGGCTATTGTGGTGCATTGGCCACAGAAAGGTTTTGATTTTATTAGGGACTCTAAAGTGCCAAATCAAATTAGAAGAAGTTGGGTTACTGGGGATAGAACTTGAGAGGTTCTTCAAGTGGTAGTAAGTACTTTTACAAGAGAAAATACCATATCCTTTTAGCCTCCAAATAGGAGTGTCATGTCTAAGAGATCTATTAGGCATGCAGGAGCTTTTGATGCTATGGGAGATGTTGGGAGGAATTTCATAGGGAATAACCTCAAAGTCCATGCCCTATTTTTTCAAATGTCCTTAACCATTATAGATGGTTGGGAGATTGGGTTGGGTCCATGAAGGATGTTGGCTAAGGGGAGCATTCCAAGTATCCATCTGTCCTTCCAAACTTCAGCCTTAGTCATATCCCTGATGTCCCAAAGAATGGAATCCTTGCAAAGGTTCCAGCAGATGTGAATGCCATTCCGGGTTCTGAAGCAAGTCTTTTTGGGGCTACCTTTATTAGACTTGTATTTAGAGGTGAGAATGGTAGCCCACGAAGAGGAGGGATTAGTGTGTAGTCTCCAAGCAAGACTACATAGAAGGGATTTATTCTTGATGGCTTCTTGTTGCATGCCTAGCTCCCCTTCACTTTTAGGCTTAGTGATGGTTTCCATTTACCATATAAATCTTTATTTTGGTGTCATTAGTACCCCAGATGATGTTTCTCTGGGTTTTGTCAATGTGGTGATGGATTTTACTAGGTAATTAGATATATTGTATGTCATGGTTAGGCATGCTCCCCAAGGAAGCTTTAGCTAAAGTAATCTTACTAGCCATGTTGAGGAATCTAGTTTTTTAACCATCCAGCTTACTGTTAAGGTTGTTAAGGATCAATTGGAAATCCCTTCTCTCAGGTTTTTTATGGAAAATAGGGAACCCTAGATACTTACCAAAAGAGTTGGATGGGTAGATCTCCAAGGTAAAGGAGATTTGGATTTAGGCCTCCCTACTACAATTCTTAGAGAACAAAACTTTAAATTTAGAGAAATTAATCTTTTGACCAGAGTGAGAGCAGAAACTTTGGAGGGTTTTGCTAATAGTTTGGCAATTCCTCAATTCAGCTTTGGCAAAGAGAGTTATGTCATTTGCAAAAAAGAGGTGAGAAATAGAATGTCCTTTCTTAGAAATGGATATTGGGTACCATTGAAGGGTGTCTACCTTATAGTTGATTCTTCTGGAAAGGAGCTCCATGCACAGTTTAAACAGGTAAGGTGATATGGGGTCTCCTTGCCTGATTCCTCTAGAAGGTAGGAAGGGGGTGCCCACATTAACCAGGATGGAGATACTGGAGGTGGAGATGCAAGATAGAATGAGGTTAGTGGGCATGGGGGAATTTGAAAAAGAAGAGGGCCTGCCTAATAAAAGATCATTCCAACCTGTCGAAGGCTTTCTCAAGGTTAATTTTGAGGATCATATTAGTCTTTGTCCATTTTATTTTGAAGAAGTAACTATTATATTCCTGGATAATAATAGCGTTGTCAGAGTCACTTGTCTTAGAAAGGAAACTAGCTTGGTTTTCCCCAATAATTTCAGCTAGGAAGGGTTTTAGCCTGCTAGTTATGATTTTGGTGATGATTTTATATTGGGTGTTGCTGAGACTAATAGGTCTAAAATTTATTAGGGAGGTGGCATTTTGGCATTTTGGAATGAAGCAAAGGTAGGTGCAGTTGACCTTCTGGTCCATAGATTGGAAGGAAAAGGTATCTTGGCAGAATTTAATTAAAGAAACCCCTAGAATGTCCTAGTATCTTTGGTACATGAAGGGATGCATTGCATCAGGGACAGGGTCCTTGCTGGGTTTGAATGGAAACACAAATATTTTCACCTCCTCTAGGATGGGTATTGACTACAGAAAAGTATAATTGGAGGGGACAATAGATCCAGAGGAAGAGAGGTTGAGCTAGGTCCTCACATGCCCCAAGAAATGCTCTGAGAAGTAGAGCTCTTTAAAAAATTGGTACTGGTATTGGTAATATCCCTTTGTTGATAATACCAATTACTATTTCTATCTGTGAGGGAGTTGATTATGTTCCTTCTCCTTCTTTGAGGGTAGAGGTATGAAAGAACTTAGTGTTAAGAGTCCCCCTCCACTAGCCAGCTGATTCTAGACTTCAGTTTCCAGAATTTATTTTTCATAGTGAGGATGTGGTTGAAGTCTTTTATAAGAGCTTATTCCAGACTATGGAGAAAAGAGCTAGTAGGATAATTAGGGGGAGCTTGGATGCCAGCTAACCTTACAAGAAAGTGTTTTTTCCTGCCAAAGGTGAACCTATTCCAATCTTTAGCCTTATCCTCAAAACCAGAGGTGGCACTTGTCAGATTGGTGCAGCTATGAAAGGAGGTTTTAACTAAGTTGGGAAAGTCAGTATGGCTCAGCCACATGGACTAAACCCTGTAGAATCTGTTATGGTTCTGAGGGGGAGCCTAGACTTAAGAATTGAAGGGAGTGGTCAGAGTGAGTTTAGGGGAGATGGGTAATAGAGGACTCAGGGAATAAATGGATCCAATAGTCATTGAGAAGGCACCTATCAAGTCTTTCAAAAATCAGACGTTGCTTGTTCCTGTGCCTCATATTAGACCAATTATACTTACTCTCCCTGAACCCAAGGTCAATTAACTTTCAATGGTTGGTATAGTTCCAAAAAAAGTTGGATCTATTGAGGTTGATCCTATTGCCACCAAATTTCTTAGCAACTCTAAGAATCTCATTAAAGTCTCCTCCTACAAGCCAACTTGCACCCCCAGGGGAAATAATATTTTCAAAGAATGAGGTCAACTAGTCTTAGAGGCCTAATCTAGAATGGAAATCAGTACTAGCATATACTATACTAATAAACTAAGAGAAAAGATGAGAACTAACCTTTACAGAGCATGAATAGCCTGGGAGGATATAGATACGGTGTCAATGGAGACAAAATCATTCTTCCACATAATAACCAACCCACCGGAGTACCCCGCAGTAGCAGATTAGATTTGACAATGGAAACCCAACTCTTCACACAAATTCTGGTGATCACTCATCCTAGTTTCTATCAAGGCAAGGATAATAGGTTGATGGATATGAACCATGAATTTACAGTTTTTTCTGCATTCTGCATTCTTTTCCCCTCTAGTATTCCTTATGATGCAATTCATCATCATGGGTTTGAGAGCCTAGGAGGGTTCTGTAGCAATCTCATTTCCCTTTTCCATGGGGTTGTAGGTCCCTTATATTTCTGAGGCTTTTCTCTTCTTAGTTAAGGGGGAGACTCTTACTAAGAAATTCTCTTCTATCATAGGGTTTGGAATATTTATCCTTAGACCTAGGTTGGTTATCCCCTGAGGCAGTAAGACAATCATCATTTTCTAGAATAGCTCTACAAATTCTAGATTTATGGGTCCATCTAGGGTTTGAGCTTCTGTTCTTGGGATCCTTAGTTGAGATAATATCTCCTCCATTCCCCTGTTGCTTGCTCTCAGATCTTCCAGAGTGTCCACTCTTTCTATTCTCTCCAGTGTCAGGTGGGGTGTGTTCGTTGTCAGGGAAATCATTTGGGTTGGGGTGGAGAGCCCCTGGTTCCCCTATTATGCCTCACAAAAGTTGGCCTTTGGAGCATTAGTGGTGGATTGGGGGTGGGAATAAGGTTAGGCTTAGGCTGGGTTGATTCATGATGTTAAACAGGGTCATGGGAGTCAGTTCCTCTTGGAAGGAGGAATTAATCACCTGAAACAGTGTTGCCATCCATATGTTGGACCCATAAGTCAGAAGTCCATGGTTCAGGCACTCCATTTCTACCTGAGACAAGTACTTTGGGTCTTGAATTAGAATAGTTAATTGCCTCCCCTCTCATTCCAGGTGGAGAGGAACTGTTTGGTTGGATAGACAAATATCTAGCCAAGAGGCAGGTTGATGGGTTGGTGGGAGTGGTTCCGTTGTTATGGATATCATGGTGGAGCTTGTTGAGGATTCCATGGGTTTTTTCTTTTTTAGAATAAACCATATCTTCCTCAAGGTATATAACCTCAGTGGTTTTGTTGGCGAAAAGCTGGGGAGTTCCACCATCGGGAACTCCAGTTGCATTTAATGCATTGTCCACGCTCAGGACATTTTCTATCACATCCTCCTAGGGAGTGGAAAGGTTACCCGTCGTTGGAATTATAGGCTCATGATTACCTATTTCTAGGTGGAAGGTGTGGGGTCCCACATCCAGGGGCTCTTTTATTTTTAAGTCGAGAGAGTTAAGAGGGGCTTTCCTATTAAATGTCTTTTGAATTAAAAGTTGGGAGTTATAAGCTTTTAAAGTGGATTGGGCTTCCAAGCTTCCTGGGTCATTAGTGAGTTTATGGGGCTTAGCTAAAGTTAGCCCTTTCCTGGGCTGGTGGGAGGCTCTCTTGTTCTTTTGCCCAATATTTTAGCATTTCAAACTTTGAGCCTCTAACACTGGCTTGATTTGTGGCCCAACAGCAACCTTTCGTGGACCTTAGCTCCAAGAGGCTTAGATTTCACGAGGTTGTCTAGCCTATCAAGATGCAATCCCACAGGGGAGGGAGAGTGGTTCATGCCGGAGAGAAATTCAGTGAGGTAGGGTGAAAGAACTTACCTGACACCACATTAAAGGTTTTTAGCTTAAAGATCAGTGATGTGGAGATATTCCTTAGACCGTCCTTAACTGGCATTTTCTTCTTTCTGGCAAACGAGACAGTCTGCCATTCTTGACCTGTTTCTCCTCCACAGTTATTGATGCCGATGTGTTTGCCTTATTGGAAGGATTTACTTGGCTCGATTTGTTGGTGTAGGGAAAATTTATGGCGACATGATCTAAGCGCCCGCATGATTTACACAAGAGGGCCTCTCTGTCGTATAGGAGGGATTGTGTCACGACAAAAAAAGAGGTCATAATGGCACTTGTCGCAGCAAACCCTGACAAGTAAGTCCCTCACCCAAACTGATATATACACAACGAAAAGACAGAAATTCCCTCAAGGTAAGTCTTCTAGAATGAAGTTGAACCATATAGATATAATAAAGGCAGAAAGAAAAAAATCAACACATGCAGACATAACTCCCAAAACCTGGTGTCAAAGGAGTAAGAACAACTAATACTATCCAACCGATACCTCCGAAAACTAATAAAGACATAACTAATATAGAAAGATAGAGGTGAATTCCAAAAGCATGAATATCCAACCGCTACCTTGGAAACACCAACAATCTCCCGAGTCAAGCAAGTTGAGGCGCACTCGGGCTAGGACCTACACCGAAAAGGCGCAGTAGGCATGAGTATGATCCACTTATACTCAGTAGGTATCATAGGTCAACCAAGCAAAGTAGTAAATAAAGCATACAAAATATACACTAAGGACACGTCACCTACAATCAGAAAATGTCCCACAACAGTAGCCCACACCGTTTGCACTAATAGTTCTATAATATCCATATATAATACAACAAAACACAAGATAGGGATACAGATATACACAATATCACATACAGGTAGAACAAAAGAGAGACATGTATAATCAAGATCATCAAGTATAATTAAACGAAGATAGAATAATTAGACACTAACAAGTCAAGATATAGAACAAACAGGTAGATGACAAGTCAATATGGAAATCCAAACACAACATAAACACAGGTGTAATGTATATGATGATGATGATAATGCATGATATAGTCACACAGCCTCAAGTTTGACACACCACATTAAGTTTGGCACATAGCCTCAAGTTTGGCACACAGCCTCAAGATCACCAATATCTGCAACTCTTCTCCAGCATGATCCTTCAGAGATGGTCCATAAAATCAAATATCAGGTACCAATATCCAGTATTCTGGTGTTTTCAGTATTATCAAAGCACATACATAACATAATAAATAAATCAAGTACACATACATGACAACAAGTATATATAAAGCAGTAAAACGAATAAGTGAAATGATGTGTATGATGACATGAGAATGACGATGCAATGTTTGCAACCATTTAAAATGAGTATTTCCACAACCAATCTACGTGATGTATTTTCACACCCAATCCACAAGATGTATTTCCACAACCAACCACAATGTTACAATTCCACAACCACGTGAGCCAATATCCACTCATTACTTCAGTTTCATCCATGAATTTCCACTGTCTCATATACCAATAAGTATGGATATATCACAATGTACCAATGAAACCATATTAGGTATTTCAACAACAAAATACAATTATTCACATATATTCAAGCTATCAACACCACACAGGACCCTACACGGTCACACATATCACATCATATCTCAATTTCAACAATTACATCACATATAAGCTCCTACACTAGCACAAAACATAGATAGCCATTTTTCATAATTAGTTCTCATCCTTACAATGCATTTTGTACCCTCATTTACTACCCAGCCCAGTCTGAAAGAGTAAAGTCATAACCTACCTCGAATGTCGAAACCTATCCGCTACACTTTAATCCCACGACCTTACTTTTGACGAACGATCCCAAACTACACTAAGAATATCAAATATGAAATCTACACGTCAAAACAAAACTAACGACACTCATATTGACTACTTTTGATTCGAGGTCAAAATAGACCCCCAAAATGAATTTTCGAAAAAAAGGGCAAAATAAAAACTTTACTTAAAAAATATGGTTCTCATATTTTAAAAAATCTACATCTGAAAACCCAAGTCAAGTCGAGTAAAAAATGAGGTTCAAATTGAAGAAGAACTATTTTTGAACTTTACCGGATAAAATCTTTGAAATCCGAGTTAAAATCAAGAATCGAAGTTGTTTTGAAGGTTAAATTGATGAAAAGGTAGTAATTATAAGATAAAAACATTATTCAAGTGAAATTGAGGTTTAAAATAAAGCCCTAAGATTTTTGGATTTTGAGAAATTTATCAAAAAATTACTAAGAAAATGTGAATTTTTACCTTAAATCCGTAATAAAATCAAGAAATATATGTTAAACAAGCATCACAAGCTCTCACACTATTTTAGGGTTTAACTCTCAAGAGACAAGATGAAAAATGAGTAAAATAGGCCAAAAAATGGTATAAATAATGCAGATTTTTTTGCATAACTTTTGCAAAAAGCTATTTTTTTTAGTCTAATCCGGACTTTGATGGATTTTTCGGAGTCCGATATATGCAAATGAACTATACAACCACACTAAATTAGAAGCTCTGGACGTGTTGGAAAAGTCATATTTTTGAAAAATTATCATTTTCAAAAAGTTGACCCCCGAAACTCGAGATTGTAATTTTTCGAACCGAGAGTCAAAATGAGATTTAAAATCCGTAAAATCACACCAAATATGATAACACACCAAAATCGACATTTCAAATCTGCTGGTGAAGTTGGATTTTCCGTCCGAGATTATTTTGACCAAATGTGAGTCCCACCCCAGTATTTCCAATTTTTCAACTTCCCGATCGATAGGTCAAAATGAGCTTGGGTGTACCGGGACCCAAAACAATGGACTATCTAGCCTAAAATCAATATTCCAGAGCTGCTAGACCAATCCGTTCAGCCATCCATGGCATGGATCAAAAGATATCCACATAAGTCTAAAATAAGGCTCTCGAAGCCATCAAAAATCACAATATCGCATAAATGATACCAAAATACATCGAAAATCATGCCAATCACTCTCACACCCCAGAAATACCATAGTGCAACTACGGGGAGGGTTAAAATAATCAAATCATACAAAATCACAAATTTCACATATTTCAACAAATTTTTAGATCGTTACATCACCCATTACTAAAAATCTAGCTTGTCCTCGAACTAAGGCAAAGAAATACTTGAATCTATGAAGAGCTAAGGATAAGAACTATGCATATCAGATTGACCTCCCAAATAGCCTCATTTATTGATTGATGTCGCCATTGGACCTTAACCGCATGGATCACTATAGAGTGCAACCGCCTAATGATGATAGGCGTATTTACACGCCTAAAGCACCTTAATGTACCCATATTTTAGCTAAGTTTTGAGGAAAAAATATATAATTCATGCACTTTTAGTCTTTTTTCCTATAAGTGAGCTAACAAACGTGATTAGCAAGTTTTCAGGTATAAATGATGAAGATTCCAGCACTTTATGGATAACTTAACGCCAAAGGAAGCTTCACGAAAGAAAAAAAGCAGCGTTTGGACGCCTATGGACTGAAAGTGATGCATGGATAACTTGTCCCGGGCAAAAACAACATTTCTAAAGACTTTGGGGATCAGCAGTAACTTAGTAGGATTAGGATAAGGATGCAGCAACCTAGTAGGATTAGGATAAGTACGCAGTAGCCTAGTAGGAATAGGATATGGGTGTTATAAATACCTTATTTTGATGAAGCTTTTTATCATTGATTCTATTTTCTTTTCATACGTCACTTTTAGTGGAATTCACGTTACAGAATCTGTACGTCCAAGACAGAGAAAGGCCGGCAAACACTTGATCAACGGAAGGAGCAAAAACGTCCAACCCTAATTGACGTTAACATCATCCATTGCGAAGATTATTCTAGGTTGTGGTATGATGATTATATCTATTGTGAGCTCCGTTGTAATCATGAGTAGCTAAACTTCTCTGTTAAGGTTATGGAAGCCTTATGATATACTATCTATTACTATGAGTTTGTGAATTCTTGATACGTATGCTGCTTATATCATTACTCTCTTCATCTTAATTAAATTCTTGTGGTTGCAAACATATAGAATTCGCCAGTATAGCATTAACTTGTTCGAAAGAAAAGTTACATGTCTGGAAAAGAGAGAATGACAAGGAAATAGGGCTACTAACCCCTGTTTAAAAGTTAGTGCCGTAACTGGATTAACCTCTTGGAGAATTCGTACCATTAGTATACGCTTTAAGCTCGAAAGAGTTAAAGTGATATAATCCTTGATGGTCGAAAGACGCTAGGATTTACCATAGAATACGAATCTTTATAAGCGCATGCATGTCTGAATTCCGCATACCTCATAGCCAATAGATACGTAGAACTCATAAGGTGGACATAACCCTAACTTGCAATTCTCATTGATTAAAACCTACCAAGCATTCCATTTTTATTTTGCTATTTTGATACTTTTACTTCACGCCTAAACCATCCCCCCTTTCCATAGAATTTTCGACCAACAGTCTAATAATCGTTGCAATACTTAGTGACAAAGTATTCCCTGTGGGATTCGACACCCAACCCAGTTGGGTTCTATATTTGACGACGACCGCTTACACTCTTACGAGAGCTGTAGTTTGAGCGTTATCAAATTTTGGCGCCGTTGCCGGGGAATACAGTTGTCAACTAAGTTTGTGATAGTTACTAGACCCTTTGGTCAAAGATTCTCAGATTTTACTTTTAGTTGTTGTTTTTGTTTTATTCAGGTTTGTTTGAGTGCATGCCAAACACTCGAAGTTCAGGTCAACCGTTATTACCCATAAATTCTGAACCTCAACTTATTGGCAGAATAGATGCACAACGTGACATTGAAAGAAGGGCTGCTCAACAGGAGCAGGCTAGATTAGCTGTGTTGGCAGCTGCTCAAGTGCATCAACAAAATATTGATAACCCAGGTCGGGCAATAAATCCTGATGATGAGGACCTGGGTGATGATGAGTTACTGAATCCTAGGCGTACTGATGAGGTGGCAGCGCCTGTGAATAGGAGAGATCGTCAAGCTAGAATGAGACCTGACCGCCAAGCTATGCAGGATCCTTTTGATGATGATGATGACGATCTGGATGGAGCTGGTGCCACAAGGGCTATTATTCCTCCACCCTTAGCACCCGGAGCCAAGTTCAATATCACTAGCACCATGATTCAATTATTGCAACTCAAGGGATTATTTGGTGGACTAGCAGGCGATGATCCGAATATGCATCTGATCAACATTATTTCTACATGCAAGTCATTCGACAATCCTGGCGTTGGACAGAATGCAATTCGACTACGCTTATTTCCATTGTCTCTGTCTGGGGAGGCAACTCTATGGTTGAATGGGCTGACTCCTGATTCTATTACTAATTGGAGGCAATTAAAAGATGCTTTCCTAGAAAGATTCTTTCCGCCATCCAAAAGAGCGCAGTTGAGAGATGAGATCAGCAATTTTCGATAGCTTCCAACTGAAGCTTTCCACGAAACATGGGAGAGATTCAAGAAGAAGCTTATGAGATGCCCAAATCATCAGATGACCAACATCCACTTGATGGAGATATTATACAGGTCTTTGAACTCAGTGACAAAGCCAGTGGTTGATAATACTGCAGGTGGGTCATTCATGGACCTTACTTTCATTGAGGCAAGTGATATGCTGGACCGTATGACAAAGCAGAGTAGAGCCTGGCATACCAGGGATGCTGAGGTAGCAAGATCTACTTTATCTGTTGGCATGACTGCAGAGCAGAGGCGTAGACAAGAGGAACGTGACCAAGATATGGCTCACATAAAAATGCAGATGGATCTTCTTACCAAGCATTTATTATCAGGGAAGACCGAAAAGGTTAAAGCCGTTGTATCACAGGGAAGATATGATTCCGATTCTGAGGGAAAAGCAAATTACTTGAATAATCAGGGGGGTTTCCGAGGCAATGCCCAAGGAAACCAAGGTCGGAACTATTATGATAAATCTGGATACAAGGACCGCGATCAAGGTGGTTGGAAGAATAAGACTGACAGGAGTGGTTTGTAGTTCCTCCTGGAAACCGTGAGGCTGTGGCGTCTGGCTCTGGAAAGATGTCCATGGATGATATGATGGCTAAGCTGTTGAAAGGGGTGGAGGCAACCAATATGGGCGTTACTGAGGTAAAGAATGATTTGTCGTCAATAAATCAATTGGTTGACTCGCATTCTACTGCAATAAAATAGCTGGAGCAAAAATTGAGTCAATTATCAGCGGCATTCAACCAAAGAAAGGCTGGCACGCTACCCAGTGACACTGTGCAAAACCTAAGGAATAACGGATCATGTATGGCTATTACTACCCGGAGTGGTAAAGTGTTGGAAAATCCATCCAAAGGCAAGCAAGTGGTTGATGATATAGCAGAGAATGTTGATGAAGCAGAGTTTGAAGATGCCGTAGAAGCTGAAATGAGGGCTCATGATGTTACACCTAGACGTCACCAGCCTGAAAAGAGTGATAATCAGAAGCAAGATAAAAAAGAAGTGGTGGAGAAAATGATTCCTCTTCCACCACCACCTTTTCCTCAGAGACTGAAGAAGAAGGCTGATGACACTCCTAAAAAGGTTGAAAATCGGAAGCAAGATAATGAGGAAGTGGTGGAGAAAACGATTCCATTTCCACCACCACCTTTTCCGCAGAGACTGAAGAAGAAAGCTGATGATACCAGGTTCAGTAAATTCATGACTATGTTGAAGCAGCAGACTATTAATGTTCCTTTGGTGGAAGCGTTAGAGCAGATGCCCGGATACGCTAAATTCATGAAGGACCTTTTAACAAAGAAGCGGGCAGTAAGCTATGAGCCGGCAGATAATATTCATCATTGCAGTGCAATTGCCACAAGGTCCTTAGTACAGAAAAAGGCAGACCCTGGTGCTTTCACTATTCCTTGAACGGTTGGATCTATGACTTTTGCTAAGGCATTGTGCGATTTGGGAGCTAGCATCAATTTGATGCCACTATCCGTCTACAAAAAGTTGGGGTTGGGAGACCCTACACCAACCAATATGCTGCTCGTGATGGCAGATAGGTCGGTAAAACGACCTGTGGGTATCTTGAATGATGTGTTGGTGAAGGTGTCTACCTTCATTTTTCCTGCAGACTTTGTGATTTTGGATTGCGAGGTGGATTCTGAAGTTCCCATAATCTTGGGACGTCCTTTTCTTGCAACAGGAAGTGTGTTTATTGACATGATAGCTAATGAGCTTTTATTTCGGTTGAATGACGAAGTGGTCCGCTTTGATATATGCAAAGCAATGAAGCAGCCCAGCGATATAAATGTGTTCTCCGTAGCTGATGTTCATTATGAGGATAAGAAAGCATTATCTGTAGAGAAACAGCTTACTATTGAGCCATTGTCTGCTGCGCTGCTGAATGTTGAGCATGAGGACGATGAAGATTATAAAGAAACTATGTGTGCTCTAACAGAAATAGGGTCCTATTCTCATACTCTTAAGCAGCCGGACCTTGATCTTAAGAATCAACTGTCACCAACAGCGAAGACTTCCAATGAAGAGCCCCCAGTGCTAGAATCGAAAGAGCTCCCCAATTATCTAAGGTATGCGTTCTTGGGAAGTGGAAATACACTTCCGGTGAGTGTGGCGGATGATTTAAGTGAACAGCACGTAGAGGCTCTCATCTCTGCTCTGAAGAGATACAAGAGAGCTATGGGTTGGACTATTGATGATATAATTGGTATCCCTCATGGGATATGTATGCACAAGAGTCATATCGAAGAAGATTGCATGCCTACAAGTAAGCATCAGCGTCCTCTAAATCCATTCAGAAAATGATGCCCCATCTATCTCGATGAAGTCTAAGTAATCGAGATAGCTATGTCGTGCCGCAACAATAAATCAAGCGCTTGGTGAGAGGCAACCCATCGTTTTTAATTGTTTTGTTTTCTTAAGATTTTGTCGAGCCACAACCAAAACTAAGGCGCTTGATGGGAGGCAACCCATCGTTCTAATCATTTTTGTTGTTTTTGAGTAAATGTAGGTGCAAGAGGTGTAAAGGAGGAGATTGGTTTCAAATTTTGATTTGGAAGTATTGCATGTTGAAGGTGGTAAGTTAGGAATGAAGAAGCAAAAGGCTATGGGTTAGGCATTGCCTATGAAAATATAGGCAAAGAACAAGGCAAGGCCTATGTAAATCTAGGCCACGAACAAGGCAAGGCCTATGCTATGGCCTAAGCTCTCGGATTATACAATGCCATGGCATAGGCGCCGCCTATGCTCAACAATGCCATAGCATAGGCGCCGCCTATGCAAAAGCCTTTTGTCTCTGAATCTAGTATGCCATGGCATAGGCGTCGCCTATGCCTAACAATGCCATAGCATAGGCGCCGCCTATGCTCAACAAGGCTTTGCAAAAGGCGCCGCCTATGCCAAGCATAGGCAAAGCATTAGGAGCCGCCTATGGTCACTTTTGGTCTCCAAATCCGATTCCAAATGGGTCAAAACCCGACCCAAGCTTGTCCTATAAATAGAACCTTAGTCTTAGAAAAAAAATGCATTGCAAATTCAACCTAGGCGCCGCCTATCTCTCCAAAATCTCTCAAAAATTTTCCTTTTGCTCTTTTACTTTGCAAGAACATCTTCCGAGGCCATCAACCAAGTAAGTACTTCTTTGTTCTTCTTTTATATTTCGTAAGTACTACACTACTACGCCTATAATAAATTGTCAAATCTTTAAGTAGTGTTGGTAATTTGAATGAAATTGGTTGGTCATGATACATCTAGTTGAGTGAATGAATACGTATGGGTGTTCTAGACTTTGTTCCAACTTGTAGTTGATTTTGATACACTGTCATACTTTTGTGAAATCGACATGGTGAAGTGATAGCATAAACGTCAAAAATTGAATGCTTGGAAGCTTGAACAACTCGTCCATCGAGATTGAATACAAGCACATAATGTTGTGATTATTTCTATGTCATAACTTGATACAATCTCTACGTAGTAGTCTTGTTCAAAAGGTACAGCAATCCACACATGAATGTATAGTCAAGATTACATAGAGTTGGAAAGGATAGTAAGATGACATGAAAGTATGACTGTGCTGAACATATTGTTGGAACATATCGCCTAGATGTATGTCAATGAAGTCTGAGTAATCGACATCATTCACTTAATTAGTTTGTGTCAACAAATTAAGTGTGGGGTGGTGCCACTATTGTCTGTTTGTCGATTAAATCTTCCGAGATGAGCTAGCATGAATTTATTTTAGTCTCAGGAAAAATGGCACCAAAAAGTCGACCAGGAAAGGAAAAGTATCCACCTCACAAAAAGGCCAGAAAAGGGGACGAAAAGAACAAGTTGAATCCTCCTCGCTACAAATACCTCAACGCACTTTTGGATCAAGTGGGGTACAATTTGAGGAAACTCTGAGGATGACGACTCTGATGATGATTCCGACACAGGGGGTATGACCCCAGACATAGAAGAGGAGTCCGACTAATCAGTTTTCCGTATTTATTTTCCACTGAGGGCAGTGTGTCCCGTCTAAGTGTGGGGTGCTGGTATTCGTATGTTGTACTTCTTTGCATGTTGTACTTCTTTGCCTACATTTATTGTCATATTTTTTTTTTGTTTTAATTAGTCGTAGATTTTTTTTTAGATTTTGATGCATGAAATTGTTCTGATAGGCGGCATGGTAGTATAACAAGAGTTTGTGCTAAATCATTACTATTGAGACACTTAGGCTCTACGTGTGACTCACTGTGTGATAATTGTGTGGTTTAATTCATTCATCTGTTGAGTCAAGGGTCTATACTGCTCCCAATAAAGTTGACCATGTGCCTTGTGCGTGTGAGGTTATAGTATATTCTGTGTTGAGACTGATGCTAGAACTTGACTGGTGTGTATGTAAAGTGAAATAAAGAGTGTGAGTTTAGGAGATGATTTAGGCATTTCTTTGGCAGCCTGTGATTGTTTACCTTCTTTCCTACCCGTGGACATTATCTTAGTTAACCCCCTTTGAGCCTTTAGCCATTTTCTTTGACAGTCTCATATGTAAGCCTATCCAATTTTTTTTTCAAGACCATAATTTGATCCAAATTCCCAAGTGCTTTAAATTGTAAAGTCATGTGACAAAATAAGAGAAAATTGGGTGAGAGTGATGCCTTAAAGTGTATTGGTGCTTGAATTTGTTATGAAAAAAAGTGGCTATCATAAGAGGTGTGCTATAGAGAAGAAAAAGAAACAGAAAAATAAAAAGATAAATTGTGTTTATAATTAAATAAAAAGATAGTTATGTATGAATGGAAAAATAGGTGAAAAGGGGTGAGAGATGAAAGAAAGGTAGCAAGGTTGATTAAAAGAGAGTGTTAATGACATAATGTGATGTATTAAAGCGCTTAGGAACATAGTCACTATTTCTGGCCAAAATAGTCCTACCCGTCTGAATTCCGCATACCTCATAGCCAATAGATACGTAGAACTCATAAGGTGGACATAACCCTAACTTACAATTCTCATTGATTAAAACCTACCAAGCATTCCGTTTTTATTTTGCTATTTTGATACTTTTACTTCACGCCTAAACCATCCCCCCTTTCCATAGAATTTTTGACCAACAGTCTAATAATCGTTGCAATACTTAGTGACCAAGTATTTCCTGTGGGATTCGACACCCAACCCAGTTGGGTTCTATATTTGACGACGACCGCTTACACTCTTACGAGAGCTGTAGTTTGAGCGTTATCACCTAACATCCTTAGCCAAAATAGAGATCGGCTCTTTAACCAACGACAACCGCTCATCTAACTGAACTGACTCCGAACGACTGACATGAGACTCATCATGAACATAGCGGCGAAGCATAAAAATATGAATAGATGGATGAAGAACTGATAGATCAGGGGAAAAGCCAACTCATAAGCCACATCACCAACTGTCCGAAGAATCTCAATTGGACCAATATACTTGGGCCTAAGCTTGCCCCTCTTCCCAAACCTAATCACACCCTTAATGGGTGAAATTCAAAGCAAAATATAATCACCAACACCACATCTCAAGGCACGAATTCTATGATCAGCATAGCACTTCTGTCTACTCTGAGCCATTTTAAGTCTATCTTGAATAACCCGGACTCTATCCAAAGACTCACGAAGAAAGTCCGTACCCCGAGGTCTCACCTCTAAAACATCAAACCAACCCACCGGGGAGCGACAACATCTCTCATACAACGCCTCTAAAGGATCCATATCGATACTGGAATGGTAGCTATTATTATATGCAAACTCTGCTAAAGCCAAATGCTGCTCCCACTAGCCACCAAAATTTATCACACAAGCATGGAGCATATCCTCTAAAACCTTAATAGTATGCTCTGACTGACCATCAGTCTGGGGTGAAACACCATGCTAAGATCAACCCGAGTAGCTAACTCATCCTAAAAGTCTTCCAAAAGTGAGGTATGAACACAAAACCTCGATCTGAAATAATGGACACTTGCACACCATGAAGACGCATAATCTTATGAATGCAGATACGGGCCAACCTCTCAGCACTGAATGAGACCTGAACTAGAATAAAATGAACTAACTTGGTCAATCGATCCACGATGACCCAAACACTGTCAGAACCATGAGATGTACGAGGCAAACCAGTCACAAAGTCCACGGCGATCCGTTTCTACTCTCGAGAATGAGTAACCTCTAAAGCAAACCACCAGGTCTCATATGATCGGCCTTTACCTGCTGACAACATAGGCATGATCCAAAAAATACACTATGTCTCACCTCATACCACCCTATCAATAGTGTTGTCTCAAATCATGATACAGCTTAGTCACATTTAGATGGATGAAATATCTGGAACAATGAGCCTCCTCCAAGATCAACCTAATCCAATTACCCATTCTCGACACGCAAACTCGACCCCCAATCCTCAAAACTCCATCTGAATCAAGTGAGGTTTCCTTATCCTCCCCACTCAACACCTTATCTCGAATCAACCTCAATCCAACATCATCAAGCTAATAAGATCGAATCTGCTCCATCAAATCAGATCTAGCCTCCACAAATGTCAAAACACGCCCACGGGTTGAAATATCAAATCTAACCATCTGATTAGCTAAAGATTGAACCTCTAAGGCTAAAGGTCTCTCCTGGGTCAAAAGATGTGCCAAGCTACTCATGATAGTCGACTTCCGACCCAAGGCATCCACAACCACATTAGCCTTGCCCGAATGGTAGAGAATAGTCAAGTCATAATCCTTTAACAACTCAAGGCGATAACACTGTCTCATATTAAGATCTTATTAGGTGAAGAAGTACAAAAAGCTACGATGATCTGAGAAGATCTCACAACGAACTTCATACAAGTAGTGACTTCACAACTTAAAGGTAAACACAACTGCACACAACTCTAAATCATGTGTAGGATAATTTCTCTCATGAAACTTTAATTAACGGGACGCATACGCAATTACCTTGCCCTCCTGCATCAACACAACACCTAACCCAACACCTGACGCATCATAAAAGATGGTAAAACCCATGTCCTCTTTGGGCAAAGTCAAGATAGGAGCTGAAGTGAACAAATTCTTGAGCTTTTGAAAGCTCTCCTCACAAGCATCGGACCGCTGAAAATAAATCTTCGTATGGGTCAACTTGGTCAATGGAGCTACAATAGCTGAAAAAACCTCAACAAAACACGGATAATAACCTTTCAAGCCAACAAAACTTCGAATCTCGATAGGTGAAGTAGGTCTAGCCTAATCACGAATTACAACAATCTCAGCTAAATCAATTATAATACTTTCCCTAGTCTCCACATGACCCAAGAAAGAAACAGAATCCAACAAAAACTCACACTTAGAGAACTTCACATACAACTTCTCATCCCTGAATCTTTGAAGTACAATCCACAAGTGCTCTTCATACTCAACCTCACTCTTAGAATAAACCAAAATATCATATATAAATACAATAATAAAAAAGTCGATATACGATCAAAACACCTGGTTCATCAACTCCATGAACGCGGCAGGGGCATTGGTAAACCCAAATGACATGAAGAAGAACTCATAATGACTATATCGAGTCCAAAAAATTATCTTCAGAATATCCGAAGCTCTAATCCTCAACTGGTGATAACCGAACCTCAAATTAATCTTCGAAAACACTGCAGGACCCTGAGCTGATCAAACAAATCATCAATGCGAGAAAGAGGATACTTATTCTTAATCGTCACCTTATTCAGGTGTAGATACTAAATACACATCCACATAGAATCATCATTTTTCATCACAAACAAGACAGGCACATCCCAAGATGAAATACTAGGTAGGATAAATCTTTTATCCAATAACTCTTGCAACTGATCCTTCAATTTCTTTAACTTTGTTGGGGCCATCCTATAAGGAAGAAAAGAAATGGGCTTGGTGTCCGACTCAGCATCAATAGCGAAATTAATATCTCAATTCGGAGGCATAGCAGGTAAGTCCGTAAGGAACACATCCATAAACTCACGGATAATAGGGACAGAATCTAAGGAAAGTAGCGAAACAACACTGGTGTCATGAATATGGGCCAAGTAAGATAAACATCCCCTCTCAATCAATTTATAAGCCAGAACATAAGATATAATCCTCTTAGGACCCGAATAAAGTGCACCTTTCAAAGCTATCCTTGGTATACACGGCGAAGCTAAAGTCACGGTCTTGGCATAATAATCTAGGATGGCATGAGAAGGAGCCAACTAATCCATACCCAAAATAACATCAAAATCGACCATGTCTAACACAAGCAAGTCTACCAAAGTTTCACGCCCAGCAAAAGTCACAACACAAGATTGGTACACCTGAACCACCATTAAAGAATCACCTACCGAGGTAGATACACGAATAGGCATGGCAAGAGGCTCACTAAAAGAATCAAAACACAAATCAAACTACACAGATGAAACCTCAGCCTCAGGCCTGGCTGGTATAGCATAACAGTGACTACAACCACTAACTATCAGAGTGACCCCACGACCACCCCCTCGAGTTTCACTACCTCTGCCCCTCAAACCTCTGGTAGCGCCCTACCCCTCACAACTAGAATAGGAGTAGCCTGAACTACCCGACGGGGACAGTCCTTGGCCACATAGCCAATCTCATCACTTACATAGCAACTTCTATGACCAATCTCAATAGAATAAGGTACAACTGAGCTCGAATGGCTACCCTAAACTGCTGAATTAGAAGATCCACCACCTGAACTCTATAAAGCTGCCACTGGCCTACCATGGTATCCACGAGAATCTCTAAAATCTCAGCCTCGAAAGGTCTAACTCCTGAGCTCACCAAAATATCGCGTCTTCCTGGTACCTCCCTAAGATACACTATGAATACCATCTATCATCTTAGCATAATCCACCATACTATGAAAAGAAACCCCAAACACAACCATCTGAGATGTAGCCAACTAAAGAGAAACATCCAAACCCTTTATGAACTTTTAAATCTTCATAGACAAAAGTGGAAATGCTATCATAGGATTATATGAATAGGGCATAGAAGTGTGCCTCATACTTAGAAACTGTCATGAAGCCCTGCTGCAAATGATTAAACTTATCCCGCATCCGATCCCTCAAACTGTAAGGCATGAATCTCTCCAGAAAGGCATCAACAAACTGATCCTATGATAACTCAAGAGCATCAACAGGCCTACAATCGACAAATAATCTCCACCAATCTCTCACAGCATCTCTCAACTAATAGTAGTATAACCCATACCATCCACGCAAAAAGAGTAAAACACGACGCAGAACACAAGTTATGAAAGAGCTTTGCATGATAAAGAATAAACTGGGGGAAATTTCCTAAAAACGTCTTATAGCCTCTCAAAGATAGATACGAACGTCTACATATCGATATGCGAGACTCTATTAGAAATCTCATTCTTACACTATTGAGACCAATGAAACCTGTCTACTCTGATACTAATTTGTCACGATCCAAAAATAAGGGTTATGATGGCACTTATCGTGGCAAACCTTGACAAATAAGCCTCTCACCCAAACTGATATACACAACGAAAACACAAAAAATTCCCCAAGGTAAGGCTTCTAGAATAAAGTTGAATCATATAGATATAATAAAAGCAAAAAAAATAAAATCAACACATCCAACCATAACTCCCAAAGCTTGGTGTCAAATGTGTAAAAACTACTAATACTATCCAGGAGTCAAATACATCCAAAAAATAACCACAAACAAATAATATTTACCTACAAATACTAATAAATACATAACTAATACAAAAAGATAGAAGTGAATTTCGGACACATGAATATCCAACCGCTACCTTGGAAGCTCCAATAATCGCCCGAGTCAAGCAAGTTGAGGCGCACTCAGGCTTGGACCTATACCGAAAGGGCACAATAGAAATGAGTACAGTCTACTTGTACTCACTAGGTATCGTAGGTTGATCAAGCAAAGTATTAAATAAAGCATACAAAATACACACTAAGGGCATGTCACCTGCAATCAAAAAATGTCCCACAACGGTAGCCCACGTCGCTTGCACTAATAGCTCTATAATATTCATATATAATACAACAACACACAAGATAGGGATAATAATATACACAATATCACATACAGGTAGAACAAAAGAGAGACATGTATAATCAAGATCATCAAGTACAATTAAATGAAGATAAAATAATTAGACGCTAAAAAGTCAAGATATAGAACAAATAGGTAGATTACAAGTCAATGTGGCAATTTAAACACAACATAAACACATTAAAATGGGTGCAATATATATATGATGATGATTATGATAATGTATGGTATTGGGACACAGCCTCAAGTTTGGCACACAGTCTTAAGTTTGACACACAGCCTCAAGTTTGACACACAACCTTAAGTTTGCACACAGCCTTAAGTTTGGCACACAACCTCAAGTTTGGCACACAGCCTCAAGTTTGGCACACGAACTCAAGATCACCAATATCCGCAACTCTTCTCCGACATGATCCTTCAAAGATGGTCCATAAAATTAAATATCTGATACCAATATCCAGTATTCCAGTATTTTCAAAGCAGATACATAACATAGGACATAAATCAAGTATACATACATAACAACAAGTATATATAAAATAGTAAAACGAACAAGTGAAATGATGTGTATGATGACATGAGAATGACGATGCAATCTTCGCAACCATTCAAAATGAATATTTTCACAACCAATCCACGTGATGTATCTTCATACTCAATCCACACGATGTATTTCCACAACCAACCACAATGTTACAATTCCACAACCACGTGAGCCAATATCCACTTATTACTTTTGTTTCATTCATGAATTTCCACATGTCTCATATACCAATAAGTAGGGATATATCACAATATAACAATAAAACCATATTAGGTATTTAAACAACACAATACAATTATTCACATGTATTCAAGCTATCAACACCACATAGGACCCCACACGGTCACACATATCACATCTTATCTCAATTTTAATAATTGTATCACATATAAGCTCCCACACGGGCACAAAACATAGATAGATATTTTTCATAATTAGTTCCCACCCTTACCATGCATTTTGTACCATGATTTACTACCCAACCCAGTCTGAATGAGTTAAGCCATAATCTACCTCGAATGCCGAAATCAGTCTGCTACACTTTGAACCCACGATCTTACTTTTAAAGAACGATCCCAAAATCCACTAAAAATATCAAATATGAAATCTACATGTCAAAATAAAACCAACGACACCCATATAGACTACTTTTGATTCGGGATCAAAATGGACCCCTGAAACGGGTTTCCAAAAAAAAGGGCAAAATCAAAACTTTACTTCAAAATTATGGTTCTCATATTTCTAGGAATCTACAGCTGAAAACTCAAGTAAAATCGAGTAAAATAATGAGGTTCAAATTGAAGAAAAACCATTTCTGAACTTTACCGGGTAAAATCTTTGAAATCTGGATTAAAATCAAGAATCGAGGTTTTTTTTAAGGTTAAATTGATGAAAAACTAGTAATTATAAGATAAAAATATTATTTAAGTGAAAAAGAGTGAAATTGAGATTTAAAATCAAGCCCTAAGATTTTTGAAGTTTTGAGAAATTTATCATGAAATTATTAAGAAAATGTGAATTCTTACCTTAAATCCATAATAAAATCAAGAAATATATGTTAATCTAGCATATCAAGCTCCCACAAGCTTCACTTTTAAGCTCCCACACTATTTGAATTTTGAGGGTTTAAATCTCAAGAGAAAAGATGAAAAATGAGCAAAATAGGCCCAAAAATTGGTATAAATAGTGTAGAATTTTCTGCACAACCTTTTCAAAAAGTTGTTTTTTTAGTCTAATTCGGGTTTCGATGGGGTGTTCGGAATTTATTCGGAGTACGATATATGCAAACGAACTATGAAACCATACTAAATTCGATGCTCCGGAAGGTTGGCAAAGTCAATTTTTTAAAAAAACATCATTTTCAAAAAGTTGCCTCCTGAAACTCAAAATTATAATTATTCGAACCGAGGGTTGAAATGAGATTTAAAAACCATAAAATCACACCAAATATGCTAACACTCTAAAATTGACATTCTAAATCTGTTGGTGAATTCGTATTTTCCATCCGAGGTCGTTTCGACCAAATGTGGGTCCCACATCCATATTTCCAATTTTTTAACTTTCTGACCAATAGATCGAAATAAGCTCGGGTGTACCGGGACCTGAACCAAAGGTCTATCTAGCCTATAATTGATATTCTGGAGCTATTGGGGTAGTCCGTTCGGCCATCCATCGCACGAATTAAAAGATATCCACATAAGTCCAACGTAAGGCTCTCAAAGCCATCAAAAACCACAATATCACATAAATAATACCAAAATGCATCGAAAATTATGTCAATCACTCCCACACCCCAAAAATACTATAATGTAACTATGGGAAGGGGTAAAATAGTCTGATCATATAAAATCACAAATTTTACATATTTCATCAAATTTTTAGATCGTTATAGATTGTGTGTGGCTCCCAATGGTGATTGAGGATGTTACTGGGGTATCCAAGGGGATATGGACACAAATCCTTGCGTATCTACCCCTTAGAGTGGTTGATGTACATGCATCCACCTTCGTTAAGATCCTATCTTTCTTCCGATTCGATGAAAGATCGCAGCATCATAAAATTCAGTAGGGAGATGTGGTAGCCTGACCCATATTGCCATTGAGTCTATCTTGGACTTGCTTGGTACTAAGTTAGGATCCTATTTCCTAACTGAGATGAAACTTCCGGCTATGAACCAAGGTCCGTTGTGGAGGGTTACTGACTGGTTTTTCGGTTGGGTGAATTTTATAGTGAAGAAACCCATTCCTGGATCTATAAGACATAGGGGTTCGGAAGGCTTCCAAAAGGCTTCTAGCTTTCTTTTTAAATACTGGCGATTGAATTTCATCTTTGTTGTTTTAATGACGACTGAGAGGCTTCAAGGGGCATAGAGATATTGTTTGTCTTTTATGGATAGGTTAATCAGGTTGCCGACGGTATTCTTTGTCTCGCCACCTGTTGAAGAATCTATCTCCAATGAGGTTTTTTAGGATTGAATTGTTCCTGTTATGATGTCTTTGTAGCATTGGGGAACTTCTTCCATTTGGATTTTATTTTGGTGAGTCTAATTTGGGGGATTCAGCAGGAAGGACGGGGTAAGTGTTTCATCTAGGGCTGGGGTCATTTTACGGTAATTAAAAGGGGATGGAATACTAGAGAGAGGACGGTCTTTCTCTTTCTAAATGAGAATATTAATAGAGTTAAATATAGTGACTTTTGAGTTTTCTTTAAATAAATAAATAATTCTTTTTCTTTTATTATATAATTGATAGAGTTAAATAAAGTGATTTTTGAGTTTTCTTTAAATATATAAATATTTGAAATGGGGAGAAAACTCGATTAATATTCAAAAACCTACAAAAAGATAAATAGCATTGGAGGCCTCTAAGGCATACCACATAGGATGAGCTAAGATTCTCCTTTATACATAAACTAGGAAACATAGCCGCGCAAATATATAATTTAATTTATTTTAATATATTAAAAATAATCAAAGAGCCTTAAATTGTGAAAACTCAATCGTGAAATATTTTTATTGTATCCAGTGATACCAAACACATATTGTATCATATCAATATACAAAAAAACAATTTTTCCATCCCTAGAGTATAAGGTGAACCTTTTTAGTGTTTAAATATTGTAAATTTGTAGGTAATTAAATTCACTTTGTTATTATCGTGTCCTAATATGTATTCGGTGTAACCAAAATATGTTTATTTCATGAAATCTAAAATAATTAAAAGAAAAGGATCAATGATTTGCACATAACTATTCTAATTAATTAATTGTCACATTATATATACATAAAAAAAAGAATGAAAGTGAGATATGCATCACTTTATTTTAAATATCCGAAAGTCATTAATATACCTAATTAACTTTTCCTCTTCCACAATAATAGTAATTATTTATTCCTATAGAAAATATTTGTCGTTAATAATTATAAATATCATTTACTACGAGAAATTGATATTTCTACTCCCTCCGTTTCATTTTAGTTGGACACATTTCATGTCACGATCCAAACTAACGGAGCGTGCGGACACCTACATTATCCTAAGTAGCTTGGAGAATCCTTATTACCCAAATAAAAATATGCGGAAGTCTTTTTGAGGGAGTACTAGATTAAATATAATAAATTAAATTAAATATCAATAAATAATTTTTTCAAAAACTACTTACAACTGTCCTTCACTACGCCAAGACCTGGTCAAATATGTACAAGAGCTACTTATTGCAGAATAAAGTAACAGTAAAATAAATAGCATAAAGACACTAACATCTGTCAGGAAGGAAGTGCAAAAGTTAGTGATGAATATCGCCATCCATCAAGTAACTGTAAACTAACTTGTATCCAGTATACACCCCAAGTAGAAACATAAAAGAGTAGGGTCAGTACAAACACACGTGTTGGTAGGCATCATTGTCCAACCAGTGTTAGTTCACATAATCATAAAATAGAATCAAATAAAAGAAATCATGACATCTTAAATAGTATATAATTCAACTAATTAAGGTGTAATATCATTATAACACGTTCATGTATAATTTACAATTCTCCAACTCTATTAACAAAATTATTCACCACTAGCATAGTCCAGCTTCATTAATTCACTCCATCCACCGCAATGAAACACTAAATCATCACTATCGCCCCTTTATTTACATTACCTTTTCTAGTACCCACGTCAATAGAATAATTCAGTAATTATAGACAACTCACACTAAACTTTTGGGATAACAATTAACACTCTTTTATAATATTAAAAAATAATAACTAGTCATTCGGATAAACTATATTTACAACAAGTATAAATAAAGAAGGTTTCACTTTTCCAAGCACATGTCACCTAATCAATCTCAAGGATACAACCAAGTAGGAAATACAAGTCAACTCATATCTCCATAAGACACACTAGAGAACTCAAGTCTCATTAACAAACCTTATACATACTATTGAAAAATGATTAATTCAATTATTGAAACTTTGAAATTGTTTATTTGGGATTATTCATTCGATTCATCACTTTGGATCCCTTTATTATTAATTTCTTTATTATTAATTTCATTATTATTATTATTATTATCATCATATCGACTCATGGCATTCAATCCAATTCCATCTCACAGTAATATTGAAATTTAATATCGGTCACATTGCTTGAGAAATTAATAAAGTAGCAATACTGAAATTTAATGTCAGTTACAATGCTACTAACAATCTTTTCATAAGTAACAATTATGTCCTTCTATACCTCGCAATTGGAACTCCATTACCTCGTTATCAGCTTGTTGAACCACACGACCTTTCAGAATCAATACTAATATGTACACACATGCTAAGGGACTTATTTTTGCCCAACTATTCATGACCTGTAGGGGAAAATCTAAGTCCATAGATCGTACCGTTGTGGTACCTGATCCTTCATAAATAAGTAATATCAATATTCATATTCATATTGGTGTGGTACCTGATCCTCCATAAATAAGTAATATCAATATTCATATCCTTACCGGTGTAGTACTCGATCCTCCATAACCATATTATATACATTTTATCAAATTTACACTGTCTCTTGAGAGGTGAATTACAATGAAGGAAAACCCTTTATTTATAAGGGAAAACTAACCTTAGGATTTCTAAAGTTTTCATAAATAGACATCCACTATATATATATATGGTAAAGTAGACATTCATTATATATGGTAAACTAGACATTTACTATATATGATAATATATTTATAACACTCCCCCTTGAATGTCTAATTAATAGATAATGTGCCTCTTTAAAACTTTACTAGAAAAGTTTTAGTGGGAAAAAAATCTAGTAAAGGAAAAAGAGTATACATCTGTAACAATACGCATATATGATACCTCATTAAGAACCTTACAAGGAAAAGTCAGTGGAACAAAACCTCGTAAGGAAAAAAACATGAAACGCGTATTAACTCCCCTTAATGAGAACATCCTTGAACTTTTTCATTCTGGTCTTATGCACCATCTTCTTGAAAGTTGCAGTTGGCAGAGACTTGGTGGATAAATCAGTCATATTATCACTTGAACGAATCTGTTGCACGTTAATAGCACCATTCTTTTGTAGCTCATGTGTATAGAAAAACTTTGGCAAAATATGCTTTGTTCTATCTCCTTAAGTCCTCCCTTAAGTTGTGTTGTGTATGCTGCATTATCCTCATAAAAAATCATGGGTACTTTGTCACATTTCAAACCACATTTTTTGTGAATGAGATGTATCATGGACCTCAACCACAAACACTCTCAGCTTGCTTCATGAATAGCTATTATCTAAGCATGGTTCGATGAAGTGGCTACGACAGACTACTTTGTATATCTCCAAGTTATGGCAGTACCCCCCACATTTGAAAACATAGCTTATTTGAGACCGAGTTTTATACAGGTCAGATAAGTACCCATCATCAGCATAACTAGCAAGATCGAGACTACAATTGTTAGAATAAAATACCCTCGTACGTTTGATCGCACTCTAATGTCTCCTAGTAGAAGCAGAACTATACCTTGCTAACAAATTAATCGAAAGGCTATATGGGATCTTGTAGTATTTACAAAATACATTAGTACACCAATTGCATTAAGATATATAACCAATCCAATTTGGTATATTTCTCGTTCCAACAAATAATCTATTACTTTTGAAAACTCTCCAAGAGTTTCAATAATTTTCAAGTTATAAATTTATTCAATATAAGGATTATAGATAAATTTCCCAGAAACTTTTATATGCTTCAAACATTTTGAATCCTTAAAAGTATTCATATAAATTTTGTCAAGTGACAATATTCAGTATTTCATGTGTGACATCTTCAAATGTCTGAACTGCAAATTAAATAAGTTTTATATTTACCAAGATGTATCCTTTCATGTCACTTGATAAATATTTCGACGTCAACATGCTTAAATAACATAGAATTTAGATCCTCATAATCTTTTACAATATTATGTTAATATTGTATCAACGATATTGTCGACGATATATTATTTTGTATCGATTCACAATGTAACATAATATTTTGAGATCTCATCACTTCATTATTTTTAGGTACTTGAACCTCTCATAAGGTTTCATGAAGTGTTATGTCGTAGACTCTTTAAGAGCACATTGCCTTCTTATTATGATTATTTTCTCTTTTTTTTCAAGGATTATTTTATTTGGAATCGATTGGTCTACCACGCTTTACGTATGCGTAGACTTTATCTTTTAGGAACACACAATAGCAGCACTAGAAGCTTAAATATAAGATTAAATTTGAGTTAAAAAATGCTTTCAATATTTGACTTGAATTATCTTTTGAATAAGGATCTGATGATAGTTGCTTATAATCTCTCCCTTATGATAGGAAAACTAACATACATCCTCCGTCTTTTTTGTAGAATCCATCTTTGTGCATCATGATATATCCATTAATCGTATACCGCACATCAAAACTATTAGATGGAAAATGTGGCATTCCTGATCCTGAACCAACTTTGAGGGGGAATTAATCATAATTTATTGATTTGTTGCATACAAGTACTTTTGTATAAAATATATCATATTTTAAACCAACATATGAAACTTTGTTCTCGTTAGCAATAATTTAACTATTTATCGAAGACATTCAATGTCAAACCAGCATTATCAAGATGAATTGTCTTGGTTACATAATCTAAAAATTATGCTCTTAACTCAATTTTATTGAGCAAACAACTTTTTGAATGTCAAACTGCACGTTGACGATTAATGTACATGTGATCATCTTATTAATGCATCTTTTCAACATATCACATGATAGGTGAATGGGCCCATATTCACCATTTATACTTTTCAGATTTAAGGGATTCAATCCCAACATTAGTTGGTCCAACCAATTTATCATGAGAAAAAACAACATGAATAATTTTTGAAGAATCCTCTAATTCTTCATTACATGTCTAATACTTAATATGTATACTTCGGGATGTCATAATCGTTCATGTCAACTTATTAACTTGTTTGCACTAGTAAACTCCAAGTTTACTATGATATGTGATTTTTGTTTTAGTAAATTTTAGATTTACTATTACATGAATATTTTTTTTGAATTTACTACTTCGGAAGTAAATTTCAGAATAACTCCTCTCAATTATTCTGCCTCTTCCGCATATGAGTTGTGATCAGTGTTTTTAAAGGCGAAGGCATAAGATGAAATGTTATACCTGGTAGAGGGTGAGGTGTAAGCCCCAAGCCGATGAAGCGTAAGCTCCACAGATCTTTTAATTTTTAATATTTTATAAATTAATATTATTAAAAATAAATATTTTTTAAAAGAGATAATCACCCAAAAAGGTAAAATTCTATCAAAATAAATAAAAAAATAAGTGAAAGATGCATCTAAAACTGTTTCAGCAAAAAAAATAATCAAAGTCACATAATACAACTAATATATAAAGTCACCTTCTCATATAATAACCTATTATGTCCTAAAAAAACACAAGCTGGTATAAAAAATAGTACATAATTAATCAACTCCCACCTTCTCGTTACTCGAACAGTATATTAACAAACTCATTTACCATATATTGGGAGCAAAAAAGTAAATAACTTGAAAACTAGTCACTATATGACTTGCAAAAATCTAAAAGAAAAAAAGAAACTAGGAAGATGAAAGTGTGCACCCAATACCTTCTTGAGTAGCGGTACCATCGATATCCTCCGAAAAATACATTTGAAAGTGTGATTTTTAAGCTTTCTTTTACTTTTGATTTGAGTATTAAGTATTTATCAATCATATATTTTAATTATAAGTTTAAATTAGATACTATTTAATAGGAAAGAATCATTTTATTTTGTAAAGTTTTCTGGACTTATGCCTAATTTACGTCTCACGCTTAGGCGAACGCCCCAACGCTTAGGCAAACGCCTCAAATTTTGGAGATTTTGTCTTTTGATACTTTCGCCTCCCCAAAATGCCTCGGTACATTTTTTTCTATGCCGCACCCCGGAGCTCGCCTCAGACTGCCTTTTAAAACACTGGTTGTTATACCAGCACAATCAAGTGTACGTTTGTATTAATAAACTTTACTAAATATTATCACATTCGCCTTATGGAATGGCTCTGTACTTATAACAATCGAAATTCAAATTTTCCGAAAATAAAATATAACTGTTCATTAAGCCTATCAAATTTTGATAGTTTATAACCTCTTTCAAGATTTTGCTACTTCAGGAGCAAATCGAGGCATACATATGATGTAGAGAAATTTTCTCTAACATATCTTTCAGAGTTACCTTTCTTCAAAGTAATTACTACTTCATGAACTTTTGAAGTACTATGAAGTTTAACTATTTATCTTCTTTCAGACATATAATGAACTGCTACCACATTCACTTGAGGGAATGAAGCATATTCAATTATACATGTTTCATGACCTTTTATCAAAACCATATTATTTTACCTTAACCATCATTATATCGTCAATATGGTGTATTGAGATTCAAACTCAACGTCTTATCCATATAAAGGCGTCTTAGGCAATAAATCGATAAGACTTAAACCCAATATCTTATCAATATGATGCATTAGGACTAACTCGATATCTTACTCTTTTGGTGTGATGATTATTCAGTCCACCATGTTACCCTCAATTAATAACATAATTGTCCAAAGTGTAATAGTGCTACAATTTAACTATAAATTGTTAGGTAGAAATCTCTCTCTCTCTCTCTCTCTCTCTCTCTCTATATATATATATATATATATATATATAAAAGCAAAATTAAAAAAAAATATAAGAAGCCAAGTGGCAACACAAGAATAAGCCAAGTGAAAATTTTAAGACAAAATTAAAAAACATGTAATAAAAATTTTGAATTGAAAGATTAAGTATTTGAATTTGAAATACATTATCTTTTTAAAAAAAAAAATTATCTTAATAAATAGCAGCCCATAATTGAAGAGTTCTAATAGACTCTTACTTTTTCAAACCTATATTTTATAAAATTTAAATATTATATATATACACACACACACATACATACATACATACATACATACATACATACACACATACATACATACATACATATATATATATATATATATATATATATATATATTATTTACATAATAATAATATAGAATAATAGGAGGAGGAGTGCGTATGGTGGATAAAAAAATTAAACGAAAGATTAAAAAAAACACGATTATAACCCAAGTAGTACTACTACTAATAATTATAAAAAAATTGTGATTATATCCCAAGTGATCAGGATTTTCAACAACTAAAAAGATCGTGATATTATTTAGTTGATGCTACTTTTTGACCCAATTGATCCTAACTTTCAGCAGCTGAAAAGACATTCTATAAATATATGAAGACTTTTTGTTTAAGGGATTAACATGTGTTGATTTTGAATGTATTTTATACAAAATGGATAGTGTGTTTCCACATAATGAGATACATTTGCATTTATGAATTTGAATTGATAAGATATCTCTCTACCGTATCAATCTCATTTTAATGAAAGATAAAAATATTTCAAACTCAAAAGTGTAAGCTATAAGATAATTATGATATTTTAAAATCCTATCTTTTCTAACAAGAAGTTTTGATCCAAAAAGGATAATATCAACCACTTTGAATTAATTTATTTTTTATTTTTTTATTTTTCACTATTCAACTTGTTCATTGGCTTATTGGACTTTGTCACTGAGGTGCTAGCCTAAAATAAAGTATTTAAATAAAAATTATGGATATTGTATTTGGCCTTAAAGAAAATGTGTGGCCTTTGGTTGGGACATTGTATTTTCAAACTCAATGTGTAAATCAATATATATATATATATATATATATATATATATATATATATATATATATATATATATATAAAGGAGATCAATAACCAATCCTATGTGGTATGATTTAGAGGCCTCCAAACCTATTTATCTTTTTTGTAAAAAAAATTTGGATATTTGTTGAGTTTTCTCCTTATTTTAAATATTTGTGTGTTTAAGAAAAAATCAAAAGTCACCACATTTAAACCCTATTTATTATGTAATAAAAGAAAAAAAATGCTTGAGGTAACTCATCTATTTAATTTCTACTGATAATATTTGTTACTCTCAAGATATTCATGATTTTATATTTATAACCCCTAAATATTTAATACAAAAGTTAATGATACCTTATGATATTTCTTTATTTTTATGTATATAAATTCATGTTTTTTGTTTCATGAGATGCTATCCAAGGTCACCCTTCATTTTCGCGATTATATTCATGCTTTTGTTTGTTTTGAAAAGAAAAAGAAGACTTTTGAATGGTCATAGGCTTGTGGAAGTAGATATCGAGACATTTATGTATTCATTCCGTTTTTACTTTCCATAGAATTTCATATGTTTTATTTCATGCGATTTTACCCAAAGTTATTCTTCATTTTCACTATGATGTTTATGTTTTTATTTCACTTAAAAAAGAAGAAGATTCTCTTAAATGGTGAAAGGCTTGTGGAAGTGGATATCGGCAAGAGCTCGAACATTTGATTTCAACTTTCTTTTTATTTTTCAACTAATGATTAAAAATATAATAATATGTGTATCGTTTTATTTCTATATCTATATATGATGCCTCTTAAGTTCTATTTTTAAGTCTATAATTTCTTTTGGTTAAATGAATAACTTTTTAGTTGGACATTTCCTAATTATTAATTAAGTTTCTTAATTTATAATTGATTTTTTTAGGCTTATAGAAGTACATATCAAGACATTAATGTATTCATTTCGTTTTTCTTTCTATAGAAGTTCATATATTTTATTTCATGCGATTTTATCGAAGGTTATCTTTCATTTTCACTATGATATTTATGTTTTTATTTCACTTGATAAAGAAGAAGATGCTATTAAATGGTTAAAAGTTTGTGGAAGTGGATATCGGCAAGAGCTTGGACAATTATGCATTGATTTTATCTTTCTTTTTATTTTTTAATTAATGATTAAAAATATAATAATATGTGTATTGTCTTATTTCTATACCTATATATGATGCCTCTTAAGTTCGATTTTGAAGTCTATAATTCCTTTTGGTTCAAATGAATAAATTGTAGTTGAAAATTTATGAATTATTAATTAAGTTTTTTAATTTATAATTATTTTTTTAGGTGTCTAGCTTATTTTCATTAATCACATGTAAAGCAATACAAAGCAACCAATATCCATCGATAGCTAAATAAATTTTAATAATTGAAATATATTCGTTATTTGGTCTTAGTTATGATTAAGTTTTAGAACTATCAATAAATATGCATGACATAAAATTTGAGAAATATGAAGAAACGTGGAGGCGATGGAGGAAAATGAGGTAATTAATTCTAAAATTTTTATAAATGTGCGGTAATTATGAAAAATTGTATATACACAAAAAAGAACCATTTATGTTTTGTTCATTTTTTTTATTTTATTTTTTTAAAAAAAAATAGTGTATTTATCTTATTTATTTTTTTAAAAAAATTATACACATAAAAAAAGAAACCTTTATGTTTTATTTATTTCTTCTTTTTCTTTCTTTTTAACTTTGAGAAATAATGTATTATGTGATTTATTTTTAATCATTATAATTACAAGAATAATTATTTTGCTCTTCACCTTCTAAAGTAGATGACTACATGTTGTTAACATATTAAATCTATGAATTGTACGTCTATTATTTTGAGAAGCGGTTGAGTCGGTGTAATTATTTTTTATGTATTTTTTAATTTTATATTCTTTTCATATAAATATCTATCTATATATTATTTAATAAATTATTTTTATCATTAAGACTGCGCGAAGCGTGGATAATTTAACTAGTTATAAGATAATTATGATATTTTAGAATCCTATCTTTTCTAACAAATTAATATTACATTCAATTTTGAATTTGAACAAAATTTTAGTTTTCATGAAACTTTTAATTTTCTAATCTCTTATATATATACCCTTCAGTGACACATATATGAGTGTAAGCTTTCTTCTTCTTTTTTTATTGTTAATTATTTAAAAAAAATTATTTATCTCAAATCTTTCAAGTTTTCTATTGTTTGTATACTTAACTATTTTTGTTTATACCTTCAGTGTAGCAATGATAAATATTTTATTCCCATGTTTAATCCTAACAAAGTCATATTTATGTCCTTCTTTATTCGTTTTATTCAAAAACCACCATGTTAGCAGTATATAAAAATAAAGAATGTTTACAAATTATATTTTAATATTTTTTTGTATCATAGAGAATTTCTACAATGAGTAAAAAGATTTCAGGTAATAATGCTCATCAAATTTCTTTGAGTAACTATCAAAATATGTTGATGCTTAACTGAGTTTTAAAATTATTTTATTGTTATTTATGAGTAACATTATAACTATTTTTTGTTACAGATATATCTATAATGGATAAAAAGATTATATGTAATTCTCATAAAAAAAATTTATTTAATTATAAATATATATTGTTCATGGTTAAGTTATTTTTGAATTATTTTATCTCTATTTATGATTAACATTATATTTATCTTTTGAAATAAATGTACTTACTATGGATGAAAAAATTATAGGTAATGCTCAGATCTCTCTGAATAATTACAAAGGTATGTTCTCATACTTGATTTAATTTTATAGTGATTTTATTATTTTCTGTGATTAATATTATATTTACATTTTGTCACAGATGTATCTAAGGAAGCTAAAGTTTCCACAATTCTTATGCACATAAATTTCTCCAAGATGCGAAATGAATATTTGAGAAATTAGCAAGTACTATTGGGAATCGAAAGATATCAGACCATTTGTATAAAGAATGAATCCAAATATATTTGCATGATCACAAATATTATTATATTATTTTTATTCGTCTTAATATATTTCTGTCACATTTACATATCTACTCTCTCCTAAAAAGGTTATAAAATAGATTTATAAGCATCTAATTATTGCAATTGATTTATTCTTCTCATAATTTTACTTGCAAATATACATTTATATATATAAAAATATTTATTTTTGTCATTTAAATTTTTTAAAATCACACAACTAAAATCTCAATAAACAACAAATCAAGTGAACATTAAAAGTCAATGTTAACAGTCGACTAATTTTAGATAGTGAACATGCATTAACGAAAAAAGATAATACATCAAAACCCCCCTGAACTTGTCCGACAACTTACTTTAACACTTGAACTTTACGGATAATTATTTACCCCCCTAAATCTTTTTGAACTAATTATATACTACCTTAAAAAAAACACCACTCTCACTGCGGAGAGTGTATTACACTTGCGCTTCGTCAGCGCTACATCAGCGCCACATCAAAATTTATTTTTAAAAAAGTGACCCCACTAATTTATTTATAATACAATATTAAAAAAAAAAAACTCCCCCACCTTCCGTCCACCCCGCCCCTATTCTTTCTTCTTCAAGCCCCACCACCTCCCTTTCTTCCTCCACCCCCACCCCCACCCTCGCTCCTGGTAGCCCGCACCCCCACCCCAAAATCCATAATGATGAATTACGAAACAAAGCTTATCAAATTCAAACCAAACATTCAAATTTAGGTACGAAATTAAAATTTATGGATTAAATCAAACATTCAAATTTATCTTTATGGATTATGAATTATAAACATCCAAACATCCAAATTTGTTTGTTTATTCAAATCAAAACTTGCATCAACAATCAAATTTTTTATAAATATTTTTTTCTTGTAAAATTGATGACATCTAATAAAAATGGAGATGGTGAATTTGAAGAAGGGAAAAGGAAATTGGGTGAGGGTGCGGGCTGCCAGGGGTAGGGTGGGGTAGATTAGAGGCGAAGGTGTAGGAAAAAAATAAAAGAAAGGGGTGTGGAGTGGGGGTAGCGGTGGAGGTGTAAGAAAAAAAATAAAAGAAAGGGGTGCAGGGGTGCGGGGGTGGGCGGCTTTGGAGAAGAAAGGGTGTGATTTGGATATATAGGATAAGAAAGGGTATAATTTGGATATATAGAAGAAGAAAGGGTGTGATTTGGATATATATATATTATATAAAAGTGGGACCATTTGTTTTTTTTTTAAATTAAATCACGCATTTTTTTCTTTTAAAAAAAAAAATGCCACGTCAGATTTAGGGTTTAAAATAATTCATTTTGAAGATATTAAGAGGGGTAAATAAACACGTGTTAAGTTTAAGTGCTAAAGTAAGTTGGAGTGACAAGTTTAGGGGGGGTTTGATACATTATCTCTAAAGAAAAATATAGATTAATCTTTTGATCATTATATGATTCGTTATTTTTTAGTCATATGATTAGATTATGGGATTGTGTGGCAGGAGAGGTTGAGAGGGTTGAAGAGAGGGAGGGTGGCGTGATGCGGCGAAGAAAGAGTACATAGTTCAATTAAATTAATTGAACTATGTAATTTTTTGAATTATTTATTACAAACTATATTTAATATTTCTTATGTTACAAAATAGAATAAAGAAGAAGAGTAAAGAGGGAAGAAAGAGTAATTCTTATTTCTCTTGAAGGATGAGAGATCATCAGATTGATAATACAATGAACAAAACCCCTCTATTTATGGGGGAAAATACTCCTAGTTTCTGACTAAAATACAGATACTTCAAATCCTGATAGATATCAACTAGATCTTGATAGATCTTATATATATTCTTGATAGACATTCACTATAATGCATTATAACACTCCCCCTTGAATGTCTAATTGATAGATAATGTGTCTCATTAAAATCTTACTAGAAAAAACTCAATGGAAAAAAATCAAGTGAGGAAAAAAGAGTACACATCTCTAACAATATGCATTTCGGTTGCCTCATTAAAAACCTTACAAGAAAAATCCAGTGGAACAAAACCTTGAAAGAAAAAAAAAGTACAACGCATATTTTCTCCTCTTGACGAGAACATCAATGAACTTTTGCATCCTGATCTTGTGCACCATCTTCTTGAAAGTTGCAGAAGAAAGAGACGTGTTGAATAAACCAGTCACATTATCACTTGAACGAATCTGTTGCACGTTAATAACACCATTCTTTTTGTAGCTCATGTATGTAGAAAAGATTTGGCGTAATGTGTTTCGTTCTATATCCTTTTATGAATCCTCTATTAAAATGTGCTATGCATGTTGCATTATCTTTGTATAAAACTGTGGATACATTGTTACATTTCAAACCACATTTTTCTCGAATGAGATGTATCATGAACCTCAACCATAGACATTCTCGGTTAGCTTCATGAATAGCTATTATCTCATCATGGTTCAATAAAGTGGCTAGATAGACTGCTTTGTATATCTCCAAGATAGACAGTGTCCCCACATGTGAACACATTGCATGTTTGAGATCGAGATTTATGCGGGTTAAATAAATACCCAGCATCAGCATAATTAACAAGGTCAGGATTGCAAACTTTAGAATAAAATAAACTCATATATTTTATCTTATTTTGATGTCTCCTAGTAGGAGCAGAAATATACCTTGCTAAAGAATTGAATGAAAAAACTATATCAGGCCTTGTAGCATTTGCAAGATACAGTAGTGCATCACTTGCACTAAGATATGGTACTTTATAACCAATTCAATTTGGTATGTTTCTCATTTCAGAAAATAATTTATTGCTTTTGAAAACTCTCCAAGAGTTCTAATAATTTTCAAGCTATAAGCTTATACAATATAAGCATTCTAAATAAGTTTCCTAGAAACTTTTATATGCTTCAAACATTTTGAATCCTTAGAAAGTTTCATATAAATTTTGTCAAGTGAAAATATTCAACATGTCATATATGACATCTTCAAGTGTCTGGACTGCAAATCAAATAAGTTTTACACTTACCAGGATGCATCCTTTCATGTCACTTGATAAATGTTTCTACGTCAGCATGCTTAAATAAACGTAAAATTCAGATCCTCGTAATATTTTACAATATTGCGCCAATATCGTATCAAAGATATCGTTAATGATATATTATTTTTTATCGGTTCACAATGCGACATAACATTTTGAGATCTTATCACTTCATTATTTTCAAGTATCTAAACCTCTCATAAGTTTCATGAAGTGTTGTGTCGTAGGCTCTTCAAGAGCACATTGCCTTCTTATTATGATTATTTGTTCTTTATCTTTTTCAAGGATTATTCCATTTGAAACCGATTGGTCTATCACGCTTCACGCATGCATAGACTTTGTCCTTTAGAGACACAAAATAAGAGCACCTGTAGCTTAAATATGAAATGCGTTCGGTATTTGACTTGAATTATCTTTTAAATAAGGATTTGATGATACTTCCTAATATACATCATAGCTTCTTATAATCCCCCCTTATGTTAGGAAAACTAACATACATCCTTCATCTTCTTTGAGGAATCCATTTTTGTGCATCATGGTATATTCATTAATCATATACCGCACATCAACTATTAGATGGACAACATGTGGTTCCTAACTTCGAACCAATTGAGAGGGAAGAAATAATCATAATTTATTGGTCTAATGCATACAAGTGCTATTGTATGCAATATATCATATTTCAGACCAACACATGAAGTTTTGTTCTCATTAGCAATGGTTTAGCTATTTATTGAAGACATTTAATGTCAAACAATCACCATCAAGATGAATTGTCTTGATTGCACAATCTGAAAATTATGCTTTTAACTCAATTTTATTGAGCAAACAACTTTATGAATGTCAAACTACAGGTTGACAATAAACGTATAAGTGATCATCTTATATCGATGCATCTTTTTAAGATATCACATGCTAGGTGAACGGGCTCTTATTCATCTTTTATACTTTTCAGATTTTAAGGGATCCAATTCTAATATTAGTTGGTCCAACCAACTTATCATGAGAACAAACAGCATTAAAAGTTCATCAAGAATTTCCTAGTTCTTCAATATATATTTAATACTCAGTATACACATCTTTGGGATATTGCACTCGTTCATGTCAACTTATGAACTTTTATTCTAGCAAACTCCAAGTTTACCATGACATGTACCTTTTGCTTTAGTAAATTTCAGATTTACTATTACATGAATAAATTTCAAATTTACTATTAGAAGTAGATTTCAAAATAACCCTTCTAAATTATTTTGCCTCTTTCGGAGGTGGATTGTGATTTTCTTACAACCACGAGCACGTTCAAATTTATATACAGTCATATTTACACCCAGGGTCTATATCTATATTTATAATAATCAAAATTCTCATTCTCGAATAATAGAATATAATCTTTCCTTAAGCATATCAAATTACGATAGCTTAGAACCTCTTTCAAGATACTGCTACTTCATGAGCAAATCGAGGCATACATATGACGTAGAGAATTTTTCTCTAACATATCTTAGGATCATAATATGCGTGTGAAAATATCATCACTTTTGATAATCATTATCATATTGTTTCTCAACACGAATATTCGTTCTTCAATCACTTGTCTTCTTTCAGACATATTATGCACTGCTACCACATTCACTTCAAGAATGGAGCAAATTGTCATCTTTCAGACCTATCACATGTTGCTACCACATTCACTTCATGGAATGAAGCATATTCAGTGGGACATGTCACATGACTTTTTACCAAAAAGTCATTATTTTGTCTTATCTATCATAATATCATCAATATAGTGCATTGAGATCCAATCCCAATGTCTTATCCATATAAAGGTGTCTTAGACATCTCGATGGGACTTGAACTAATTATATCATTAGTAGAAAAAGACAAATAGCATAAGGATTATCTCCATATATCTGACTTCATAAAAAACTGATTCTGAGAGCAAAGTTTTATTTTATGAATGAATGACTTTACTACTAAAATCAGAGAAATAACAAGCAGTTAACTCCAATATGCACTAAAAGACAAAGCATTTTATGCAATAACCTACTTTTGCTAAAAAAAAATTGTATCCGTGCATATAGTCTACTTTTACGAATTTTAAACTAATTTGAACTCCACTTTGGTTTAACAAATATATAAATTATCTACGTTATCTTGACCTTTATATTTATAATTTTACCTTGTTATTTATAATCTCACGTTATTTGGTAGAATCTCGTATTGATAACGTGTTATAAAATGATAAAGAATAAAAAAGAAGAGTAAAGAGGGAAGAAAGAGTAATTCTTATGTCTCTTGAAGGATGAGAGATCATCGGATTGATAATACAATGAACAAAACCCTTTTATTTATAGGAAAAAATACTCTTATCTATATTATTGATAGACATTCACTATAATGTAAATACATTTATAACATCTTAATTAATTTAAATTATATTAATGTGCTACAATAAAAGTTAATTTATTCTTTTAAATTAATAAATAATATTTTTAATAATTTATTTTTTAAAATATTTCGTGCATCTCGGGGTGCCTATACTAGTAACATAAAACATGATTAAAAAATTTGGACAGTACGTATGTACTTGTTTCCTATAACTTAGTGCTGAATAATTACCTTAGCGTACTGTATAATCATTTATTAAAAATCTATTTCATATCAAAACATACCAATCATATTCAAAACAAATTTCTCGCTATCATCTTCTTTTTCCAGTTTTCATGCAAACCCAAATACCTGATGCAAAAGCACTCTTTGTAGCACGCAGTGGACAGAAAGCGTTCGGCGGCTAGTGATCAATTTCTTAATTGATTAGAGACTCGTTCTGATAACGTGTTATGAAATATAAAATAAGAACAAAAATAATGGAGAGAAAAGAGAGAGTGATTATTATTTCTCGTGAGATGTGAATCACAATAAGGAAAACCTTTTATTTATAGGGAAAAACTAATCTTAGGATTTCTAACTTTTTCATAAATAAACATTCAATATAGAGAGAGAGAGATTCACTATATATGAAAATATATTTATAACATTAGACATATTTTATCTAAAATTATGATCAATAGATATTCAATTAACTTCTCCAAAGCTTAAAGGTGTGTTGAGGGACTTGTGATTCATGTCACTAAATTTAACCGTTTGAGGATTCGTACTCAAGTCACTAATTCAAACGCTACATCATCTAAAGTTTACTTGATAATTATGTGGGGAAGAATAAAACAATACACCCATCTTAGTTGTTGATTCTAGTTAAGAATTTATCCAGATGAATTTCTCTAAGGATATATAAAAAATAAAATAATATTGAATGAACTAAAATTTGCCCCATAAGCAAACAATTAGTTTCATTCCTAGGTAGAAGGAATGTAAAAGACATGAAAAGTGGAATCAAGGGGGGGGGGGGGGGGGGGGAGAATAAATGAATAATCAACAGAAATGTGGGTGCAAGAAACAAATTGGCAATCCAGAAAAGGAAAATGTCATCATCGTAGGGACAGAAGACTAGTTAGCAAGGCCGGTTTGGTCGGTCATCAAGTGGACCGTCACCACCTCACCTCCAAAAAGAGAACTTTGCCTAATATTTATTCTAATGACAACACTAACCTTATTACTATTTTATTTTTGAAAATCATTAAAGAAATAAAGGAAAGAATCTTAACCTCATTCTTTTCAACTTTTCTAAGGGGGGGATGGTTTATGGCTCTTCAAAATTTGAATAAGGAAAAAGAAAAGCATGAAGAGTGCAAGTTCTTTTTCTCCCCATAATTCAGACCATGTGTTGGTAAGCTATGAAATATGGTACTACAACTTAAAAATTAGCGCAAGGACAACTTGATGTAGACGTTAAACAAGTGTTTGGTTAAAACTTAAAACTATATATAACAACTATAGTTTGCATGCAAAACATATTCTTTTTGGTAACACCAAATTACCTTGATAAAGGTGGCATGGAGTTTGTTATGGTGTTTTATAAGTGTTTACTACAATAATACCAAATCTAAAGATATATTAGTGCCAATTTTGTTTATTCTAATTTATATTAAATAGAATGGGTGAACGTTTGACAAACAACATCACAAATACAAACTGAAATTTAGCTATCATAGCTGCAACTGTTGAATTTTGAGGTCGTCTTTCGAACACAGAATTAAGCAATATATCTTCATGTTAATTTATATAATAATGTTTCACTAAAAATGAAATTTAAAATATTTTATGGACTCATTTATTATATTACCATAGACACAAGGAATAGTAGTTCAAAAAGTTTGTTTCATAGAGCATTACATTATCAGAATTTGGTTATTACAAATTAAATGAGTTTAAATTTACGTAATTTGTAACCGTTGCATAAAAAAGAGAATTATGTACAACTACGATGAAAGAATTGTCAAAATTGAACACAGCTAGAAATCAAGTTAAATACTCCATTTCTACCTCCCAAAAAGGGTTAATACTCCAATTGGACCGGCTAGTTTTATTTGTCCATCATTATAAAACAAATGTTTATTTTAACTTGTCGACTTTAGAAACTGAAGAGATAATGTATCACCTAATTTCTAATTTACTTTTATTATTAATTATACTTATTTTTAAAATATTAATTTATTATATATGTACTTAAAGAGTGATATATAAAATTATCATTTTTTATTAGCACGAAATTAATATTAGACAAATAAAAATAAGCATAATAAATATTGTATATAAATCAGTATTTTAAAATGCAGTTTTGAGGTGGTTCAGAAATGGGATAGCGCAAAACGCCCAAGGCTCATGTATAGAACTTAGGAGTCATTTGGTGTAAGGTTAAGGTATAATATTATCGAAATAAAATATGGAATTATTTTATTCCGTATTTAGTTGAAAGTATAACTTAATCTTCAAATTATTTCTCCACTATTTATATTATAATGATGGAATAAGTTATTCCATATATCTGATAGAGTAACTAATTTTAAAATAACTAAATTACAGAATTAATTATCCCGGAATAACCCTTAGTTGTGCATAGGGGTGGCAAAATGAATAAATAATATGATTATCCACCCGTTTTATCCATGTCGAATGAGTTGGGTATTCAATCCATTTAATAGAGGGTCAAATATGGGTCAGCCCATATTATCCATTCTAAAATATGAATAATCCATGGGTATCCACTAATTAAACTCTCCTTAAAGTATGACATGTATGAAATATATCGAATGTCAACCTCAAAAGTATACTTATTAAGAGTGTGTTTGGAATGAAGAAAAATATTTTTAATTTTTTTTTAAATAGAAAATATTTAAAGTTTTTTTTGAAGTTTTATTTTCTTAATTTTTTGAACTTTTAAAAAGAAAAAAAAAAATCCAGTTAAATTATTTGACCCACCCTTTTTTCTCATTTTTTTCCTTTTTTGTCTTTTCATTTTTTCTATCTCTTCTATCTCTTACTTCTATTTCACTTCTTCTTTTTTTTCTTTCTCGTTTTTCTTTTTGTATTTTTTTCTTTTTCTTGTGCCCCCCTTTTTCTATTTTGTTTGATTTTTTCTATTTTTTTTATTTCGTTCTTTCTTTTTTTCTCTCTTTTTATGTCTAGCTTTTATTCCTCTTTTATTCTTTCTTTTTTGTATTTTTTTCTTTTTTTATTTTAACTTTTTGTACTTTTGAAAAATATTACTACATCGAGCACAAAAAATATCACAATTGCTTATTATATTTGTATGTGTATCATTATTTATATTTTTATATTCACTGATATAATTGTATTTGTATTTTATAATTTGTGTTGTTTGTATTTTAAAATAATTAAAAAATAATTATTTGAAGTATTCGTTGATACAAATGATAAATTATACATATTTACGTCTAAATTATTCAAATAAAAATATTAAATTTATTTGAAGTATATTGTATGATATAAATAAATATAAAATACAATAATAACGAAAAAAATGAGAGGTAAAAAATACAAAATAAAAGATGATAAAAAAGAATAAACGAAACAAAGAAAATACGAAAAAGCGGGAAAAAGACGAGCAAAAAGAAAAAATGAAACAAAATACGTCTAAATTATTCAATAAAAATATTAAATTTATTTGAAGTATATTGTATGATATAAATAAATATAAAACACAATAATAACGAAAAAAATGAGAGGTAAAAAATACAAAATAAAAGATGATAAAAAAGAATAAACGAAACAAAGAAAAAAGAAAAAGAAAATACGAAAAGGGGGAAAAAGACGAGCAAAAAGAAAAAATGAAACAAAATGAAAAAAAATAAAGGATTTTTTTTTAAAAAGAAGTTATCAAAGAATTGAAAAGAAAAAATGAGAAACGTTGAAACGGAAAAAAATGAAATTTGAGGAAAAAAACGAAAAGGAAAAAAGAAAGAAAAGAGAGAAGAAAAAAAGGTTGGAAAAGAAAAAAAAAATTAAGGGAGAAATAAATGAGAGAGACTATGAATTTTTTTTAATTATTAAGAGAGACTATGGATTGTAATTAATCGAAATTTAGGCTAAATTAAATAATTAAAAATTTATGTTTTCTAAGCCATGTAGTTTTCTTTGTAATATAGGAGTACTTTTGTCTTTACATTATAAGAAGTAATGGATAATATGAATATTCATATTATCCATTGAGTTTAGCCATTTTATTCATATCAAATAAGAAAAATTACAAAAAGTAACATACTGAAAAATACAATTACAATAAATAGCAATATTTTTATAAAATTACAGTTTATAACAAGAGTAACATTATTTTGCCCATAAATTTCAAACACACGTGTTTTACTCCTCTCTCCTATTTTCACTCCATTACTGTACCTCTCTCCTATTTTCACTTCATTACTTTACCTCTTTCCTATTTTCACTCTATTACTTTACCTCTCTTCTATTTTCACTCCATTACTTCACTCCCTCAAAAAAGACGTTTTACAATGTAGTTTTGAACAACTAAAATCAAAATCAAATCAACTGAAGATTTTTATCTTCACGAGTTTCGAAAATTCAAAATAAATCATCAATGGTATTACAGGTATTGAATCAAAAAATCATTTTCGCATATTAATTTCAGCAAGTTAAAATGATTTAATGTTGTTTGATATTATTTTTATGTCTTTAATCATTTTTTTGTTAATTTTTCCAGCAAATAATTTTTTGAATATTTGGTCTATGAATTTTAAAAAATAAAGGTGACTGTATTATTTCATCTAATTAGATGAAAATTGAACTGATCGAGGTATTGTTTGTTCAAACTCAATTTTAATATGTTAAATAGTAATAAGTTTTTTTTCGAATTTCATCGAATTGTATAGTTGATTAACCTATTTGTATATTCAGAATAGTGAAGTTGTAGTCTACTGATTTTTATTTGTATATATTATTTGCGTTTGTACATGTTGATTAGATTTGTATATTTATAATTTTGTTTGTATGTCTTAATGTGTAAATGTATATTACCAGTTTATTCGTTTATTGTAATTTATTTGTATATTTTTTATGAATTTGTGTATTTTAGAAATAAATTGTATATTATGTTAGCATTTGTATAGTTAGAATTATGTTGTATATTTTGATTGCAGTTTTGACTTAATGATTATATGTGTAATTAAAATTATTGTATTTTTTAATTTATAATTTTTATAACATTTTTTATGTGAAAGGATTGGCAATGGGAATTATTCATATTCTTGTGAAGTACTTTGAGAGATGAACATATGAACAACGTTATGGAGAATATATCACTGACGCTATGTTCTTTAGCACAAATGCATCCAGTAGAGCAGAGCAAATTCGTATACATAATGACATGAATTTTAAGGTGTATTCATATCTTTGTTTGAAAAATACATATACAGATACCTATCTGTATAACAATTTCAATTAACTACTTAATTTTATTTGTATTTGCTAAATATGTGATAAATACATGTGGTTACCTATATGTATATGTTAAATACATATAAAATTTTCTTATGTATTTGTAATTTCTGTTTGAAATAGTACTAAGTTTAGTATACATATTATACAATAATTGAAAACAAGATGAAATATGCAACATAAAACATAAGTTAAAACCTTCCATTCAATTCAATATAGTATGAATCTCCAAAATACAATAACACAACATAACTGTCAAATACTATGTCACTACATCACTATCAACGTAGAGATGAATTTTATCAAATTTAAAATACAAGAAAATCATCGATTTTTCCTGTAGCAAATTTAAAATGGTTCTTGTTATCCAAGACTGCACAAGCATGTACACATGGTATCTCGTCCAATTGAAATGCATGACAATTTTTTTTCTTGAGGCAAACAATAAAATGCTTCTCTTTGTCATGTACTGTATAAACATACTTTGTGACTGGTACAATCTAATTTTTTTAAAAAGAAAATTAGTTAAAAAACTCAAATTCAGTTTTTCGATTCTGCATATGTATTTTTCAGTTCTACATATGTATTTACAGGTCTTTATATGTATTTCTCAGCTCTTTTATGTTTGTATAAGTAGTTTATGCATAACTATACATATATCTTACATAATGCAAAATACATTTTTTACTGGAGTCAAATACATATATACATATAAGTAATAATATACAGTAATTACAAATGTATATAAGATAATTAAATGTATTTTTTTATACCATCATACATGTACACTCTGATTCGTTCTGTTGGAATATTTCTTGAAATACAAATACCAAAATAAAATACAATTACATTTATTAAATATATAAATGCAACTACAACACAACATACAATTACAAATCTAACTACAACATACCATTAAGATAAATACATATCAAGATAAATAGTATAGTTATTTTATACTGTTTTAAGATATGCATTTATATTTTTTATTTAATATGACTATGGTATGTATTTTGTAAATACATATGAGTTTATATATGTATGTTTTATATGATAATATACACTTTGGATCAGACATGTATTCTGAAAATATATATGCAGGGATATATGTATTTGTTGTAATGTAATATGTATGATGTAATATAAAATATATTCATATTATGTATTTTGTATTTTTTTGTGAGAAGTACATGTAATATAGATTTATGTCATTTTTTTTAATCTATAATTGTCACGTGATCAAATATTCATGTCAAGAGTACTTTCAAAATTTGCACCACATATAGGATGTCACATGATAAACGATATTGAAGAACATATTAAGACAATGTTATCAAAGGAGCAGTACAAGATTTTTTGTAATAAGAATATTTTTGATGTCTACATCATGAAGAAGAAATGTGTAGTTCAAGCGCTATTAGGCAAATGTATTATGTCACTTTTTGTTATAGAAATTTTGTGTTCTATATGTTTATATATACATACGAGTCAGTTATGTATGTTTGTAAATACATATGCACATATATATATGTATGGTTTGTACTGTAAATACCTACGCAGATCTGTATGTCTACGTATTTTATATTTTTTTGAATATACATATGTGATATAGATATTGTCTTTTAAAAATAAAATCAAGAGATAGAGGAGTAAAAAAAAGAGAAATAGAAAAAGAAAAAAGAAAAATCCAAAGAAAAAGAAGTGAAAAACGTAAAAAAATAAAAAAATAGGAATATAAGTGTAAAAATAAAAGTAAAAAGAAAATAAATAAAAATAGAAAAGAGAAGAAGAAAAAAACAAAAATAGAAAAAGAAAAAACATACGAGAAAAAAAAAACGAAAAAGAAAAAAAAAGGATAAAAAAGAAAAGAAATAGAAGAGTGAAAATAAAGTGGAAAGAAAAAAAAGAAAAAGAAATCCAAATAAAATATGAGTAAGAAAAAAAAAAGAAAAGGAAAAGACGAAAAAGGATAAAAAAAGAAAAGAAATAGAAAAGTCATATAAGGGAAAAAAATCTTTATAATTAAAAGTAGCATGAATTAAGGGACGATTACTTCTCTTATTTAACTCTAACCGATGAGAGTTAAAATAGAAAATACTATTCAATTTGTATATCTATTTATATAACAACATTTTACTTGAATACAAAAGAAATAAAAAAAGAAGAACATGAAAATAGAAAAAGAAAAAGAAAAATACGAGAAAGAAAAAAAATAAGAAAACGGAAAAGATAAAAATAAAGAAAATAAAACGAAAAAAGATTAAAAAAGAGAAATAAAAGCGTGAAAATAAAGTGGAAAGAAAAGAAAAAGAAAAAGAAAAAGAAATTAAAATAAAAAAATAAAACAATAAAAAAAGAAACAAAAATAGGAAAAGAAAAAGAAAAATACGAGAAAGAAAAAAAAGAAAACAAAAATAAAAAAAAAACGAAAAAGAATAAAAAAGAAGAAAAATAGTAGAGTCATATAAGAAAAAAGAATCTTTACAATTAAAATAATTAAAAGTAGAATGAGTTAAGGACGGTTACTTTCCTTATTTAACCTCAACTGCTAGGAGTTAAATAGGAATTACTATTCAATTTGTATATATATTTATATAATAATATTTTATTTAAATACAAAATATAATTTGCTATTTTTCATAATTATGAAATAATTTCTATAAAAATTATAATTATAGCTGTTAAGTTGTTACTTTTAAATTTTTTCCTAAATATGAATTGAATCAAAATATTTAATCCATTTTCTCATGATTCATTTTTTATCGGTCCATATCCGATTCGACCGTCCGTTTGCCACCCTGTGCGTCTCACACAAATAGAGATAAACTTGTAATAATAGAAGAAATGAGGGGCAAATGGTGGAAATAGGACAAGGGGCAACATTTGAACAAAACTATTCGCCAATGCGGATGGCCCGCCCACAGCACAGCCACCTCCTCATTGACCCCACTTCTCTTCTAGTAGCCCAAATAGCCAAAACAAGAAGAAGAAAAAGGCTTCTCTTCTCTTTCCCTTCTATTGCTACTAAATACCAACAATTGGTACCCAATCTTTACTCTTTCTCTCAACAACACTTTTTCCAAGTTCAAAACAAAAAAACAAAAAACAAAAGCTTCACTCCAAAAAGCAAAGCAACCAAAATCAATATCGTCCTCGTCTCAGGCAAGCTCTCATCATTTCCTATGTTTTTTTTCCCATGAATCTCTTTGTTATTACATATCTTTGTGTGTTATTAACTGTTTGTTTGATCTGTGGAGTTATATCGTTTATTTTTGCTCATTTCTGTGCTTCGAGATTTTGAAAGAAAAAAAAGAGAGATGAAATTAAGTATTTGATGAGTTGATGAGACTTTTAGTTTCTGTGATCGAGCATCGAATTTTACTACCGTCTAACTCGATTTATGTTTTCTGTCTTTTTCGTTAATGTTTGTGTTTCGATTTAGATCGCTGATTAGTAATCATTTAACAGTTTGAATTTGAAATGTTTAGCAGTCTGCTTTTGTGATGATCTCGACGAAGAAAATAATCAAGTAATCTATTAAGCGGACCTTTTTGTTCTTTGTATAATGATTTGAACTTCTTCTTCATAAACAATATATATAAAATTATTTTATTCTATATCAAAATAATAATTTTACATTTTTAATAATATAAATAATAAAATAATTTCAAAATTAATTAATACATCATTTAAATATGAGATAAAATTAATTTCAATCGACTAAAAAAGTCTCAGATCCTTCCAAATTAATTTCAATCGACTAAAACAGTCTCAGATCCTTAGGAAGGAGAACATGCTAGCAACTGTAGTTCAATTTTCGTCAGAGCGATCGGAATATAACCTACATTCTGTGGGATCCATCCCCACAAGCATTTCTTTTCCAAATGAAAATCTGTGTGATTTGAAATATGAAAAGGGTGAGTATATGACAACTTCTCAAGCCACTAAATTTTATTTTGAGATTTTAATCAGGGCTGTTTAATTAAATACTTGAAGACATGATAAAATACTTTTATCAAAACTTTTGGTTCAATTTTAATTTTTTTTTTCCGGGTGTATTCTGAAATGTCCGTTTCATAGATAATTAACAATTTCAAATTTGTTACCTCATTTAATTATATGAGTTACTTTCAGTAAGCCGTAAAATCTCAGATATATTTCCATTAATGATGTTGTGTATAATTAGATGAGATAACATATTTTAAATAAATAATTTATCTATGTAATGACTGATTGAGATTACATACACCAAAATATTTTCAAATTTAAGCTGAAAGTCTCAAATAAGAATATTTTATTACATGTATTTAGGTGGTTATAATTTAAGTGTCGAAATGAAATTTAAAGGGGCAATCTATTAATCCAAATATGAGAAAATCTTTGGCAGATTACATTTGATTCCATCTTAACCACTCCCGTTTCAATTTATGTACCATTTAACTTAACAGAAAATTTAAGAAAAAAGAAAGATTTCTGTAATTTATGATTTAAAATAAATCTTAAATATTTATATGCTATAATCATTTTATTAAATTTTAAATGAGAACCTTAAGGGTAAGTTATTTTGAATGATAAAAAATATTGTTCTTTAAAAAATATAGTAATTAAAAATGAAAATGCCTGAATTAGGACGGAATCCGTAATACTTCTGTGTGTGACTAGATACTGTAGTAGTTTTCACTTGTCTAAAAGATTTCATTGAATTGCTTCATCTAACACTGTGTTCCATATCTTTTGAAGTTCACGGAAGAATCAAATCTTCTGTTTTGTTTATTTTACGTTATAATCGGGCACTTCTCCTCGCCTTGTGCGTAAGAATATCGATACTCCATTTTCTTGCTTTATTGAAAGTTATCGTTTGTACCTCAGGACCCACTCTGCCGTGGAATAATTTGAGTTAATATGATTTAACTTTTCGCTCAGTATTTTGATTCTAAAGTTCTGACCCCTGACGCTTTAAACTTGATTAGTTTTAAATTTATTTGTTTAGTGAATAGGAATAATATAAAATATGGTGTATTAGGTATGCTTGTATTAGATATACTTGTATTTTTTATGCAGTGTTTGGTTAATGTAGTAAAAATAATAAGAATTCATAATTTCTAAAAAAATATGTTTTTTACAAAAATATCCTCTCTATATATATATTGAAAAGGATGAATCCTTTCATTACTAATGTCATGAATTTTGAGATATTTGTAATACACATCTCAATACAAAATAGAGTTTATGACTAATGTCTTGCATTAGTTATATATAGACAAAAAAATATACCAAATAAAATATTTCTAATTAATTATTATATGACATTTATATATTAAAAAATTAATAAAATTTAATGTTTTAAAAATTACTACTATATACAAGTGTGAATAGCAGCTGCTGAAAGTAGGCAGCTGACGGTTGTTATGTCTGCTTTCAGTTGTCTGCTTGCTCCATAATTTTATTATATCACCTCTAATTAATTATTATATGTCATTTAAGTATTAGAAAATTAGTAAAAAAAAAATTTTAAAAATAAAATAGATATTTATGACATGTCTGCTTCAATCGTAATTTTATTATATCACCTCTAAATAATTATTATAAGTCATCTAAGTATTAAAAAATTAATAATATTTAATAAAAAAATAAAATAAACATAAATGATAAAAACTTTTGATATTTTAAATTAATTTGACATCTTATTTAAGCTTTACTTTAAAAAATTTCATAAGTATTTTTATAGCAATTTTGCTATATCACTTTTAATTAGTTATTATGAGTCATTCAAGACGTGTCAGTTTCGCTACTTCAATCGTCATATTTGATTGACTTTCGAAATTATATCAGTGTCGCTTAAATTGAGATAAAAAAATATTATAAATCACAATAATTACAAAAATAAATTAGTTTTAAATATAAATTGACTATCAATATCACAAAAATTTGAACAAGAAGAGTATTATAAATTACAATAACAAACAACTTAAAATAATAATTACATTATCAAAAAATTATTATAAATTACAATAGCTAACAATTTAAAAGATCTTAAAACATATTAAAAATATAATTAATTATTTAATTTTATTTATCACATAAATTAAGATAAACAGATATCAGATCCGAGCTGGCTCGGGCGGACGGACCTACAATACCTAGTACGCTTTAGTCATGTGTACATTTTGGTATTAGACAAAAAAGGCTATCGTAGATTTAATTTATTACACTAGTTTCATTGTTTTAATTCTTTAATATATGTAGGCCCCGCATTTACATTTCGGCTGATCATCATTTTATTCACTTCCATACTTCATATATGATTTTATACTATATTAATTCAATTTTGTTGTCTTCGATTATTTTGATAAATCACAATAATTAAAAATTTAAATTACTTTTAAAATTTGAATTGGCTATTAATACTACAAAAATTTAAACAAGAGTATTATAAATTACAATAGCAAATAACTTAAGATAGTAAATTGTAATATCAAAAAAATAATATAGATCATAATATCTAATAGCTTAAAATTTTTTAAAAATATATTAAAAATATAATTAATTATCTGTCACATAAATTAAGACAAAAAGTAACATATATTTTTAAATATAATATGTATTTAAAAATTACATAAAAAGTACTATAAATTATAATAATTAATAATTTAAATTATCAAAAAAGGTTTAGTTAACTTTCGACATATCACAATAATTAAAAACTTAAATACTACAAAAGTTTGAACAGGAGTATTGTAAATTACAATAACAAACAACTTAAAATAATAAATTACAATGTCGAAAAAATACTATAGATTACAATAGCTAACAACTTAAAAACTCTAAAAGTATATTAAAAATATAATTAATTATTTAATTTTATTTATGTCACATAAATTAAGATAAAAAATAATATATATTAGGCCCTACTAGCACGAACCTTCGATATCTACTAACACAATAAGTAGTACTAATAAAGGAGGGAACCGAAGTCGTAAAACTATGGTATGTCTCTTAGAGTTCGTTTGGCATCAGGAATAAGAAATAACTAATTTCGATATTAATTTTAGAATAAATTTATTTAATATATAATTTGAATAAAATCATGAAATGACTTATTCAGACAATTATTTGAGATAATAATTAAGAGTATAACCCAAAGATAATTAATCTCCAAGTGAAATGAGCTCTAGTGGTAGGTCAAAGAACGGTAAAGCAATGGCCTATAACTTTGTTTTTTTAAAAAAAATGGACTATAGCCTTTTTAAAAAAAAATAAATATTGGACTATGACTTTGCATCTGGAGTTGGTAGAATTTTTTATTTGTTGGATCTGTGACGGTGATGTTTACGCTTATTGTTATTTACTAGCCAGCTTAAGCCGTGCTACATACGGCTCAATATTGATCCTTAAATTTTTTACGTTATATATAATTTTATCATTTAATTAAAATTTTTATTTATTTGGTTGATAAATTCTAAGTTAGACATATAAATATTATATTTAGATTGATGAAATTTGTATAACGATATTTTTAGTTGTTCAAACTTTTGTGACATTGATAGTCAATTATATTTTAAAAATAATTTAAGTTCTTAATTATTGCGATTTATAATATTTTTTTTTATTCTACTAATTAGAATTGACATAGTAAAATTATTATAAAAAATACTTATGAATTTTTTTTATAATTGGCTCCATATAAGACGTCATGTTAATTTAAAACATAAAAAATTAATTTATTATTTTACGTCTATTTTACTTTGTTTTATTAAATATTATTAATTTTTTAATACTTAAATGACTTATAATAATTAAGTATGGGTGATTTAGTAAAACTACGATTGAAGTAGTTGAAACAGTCATGTTATAAATATTTATTTTAGTTTTTTATTAAATATTATTAATTTTTAATACATAAATGACTTATAATAATTATTTAAGGGTAATATAGTAAAATCACGATTGAAACAGCTGAGGCAGGCATGTCGAACATGACTTCTTATATAGGATACTAATAATATAATTTTCTTTAATGCTTAAATAACCATAATAAATAATTAGGGATGATATAGTAAAATCACGATTGGAGCTGCGAAACTGACATGTATTAAAAGTGATATAGCATAATAACTATAAAAAATTTCTTGTGAAAATAATCTAAGTGAGCTTCATATAAGACGTCAAGCTAGTTTAAAGCATCAAGAGTTAATTTATTATTTTATGTCTATTTTATTTTTTTATTAAATATTATTAATTTTTTAATACTTAGATGACTTATAATAATTAATTAGGGGTGATATGATAAAATTATGGTTGAAGCAATTGAAACAGACATGTCAGAAATGTTTATTTTACTTATTTGTATTGAATATTATCAATTTTCTAATACGTAAATAACTTATAATAATTAATTAAGGGTGATACAGTAAAAACACGATTGTAGCAACTAAAGCAGACAACTGAAGCAGGTAGCAGGTATGCCGACCTGCTACCTGCTTAAGCATAAAACTCCCTCTTATATATAATTATTCAATTTAAGTGGCATAATGCTTAGATGACCATAATAATTAATAAGGGGTGATATAATAAAATCGTGATTGAAGCAGCGAAGTAGACATATATTGAATGAATTATAATAACTAATTAGAAGTGATATAACAAAATTAATATAAGAAAATACTTTTGAAAAAAATTTAGTGGATCTCATATAAGACGTCAAGTTAATTTAATATTAAATATTATTATTTTTTTAAAACTTAAATGACTTTATAATAATTTTTTAATATTAATTTTTAATACTTAGATGACTCATAATAATTAATTAGGGGTGATATAGTAAAATTATGTCGAACCAATCAAAGCAGACATGTAAAAAATGTTTTTTTTAATTAAATATTATTATTTTTTAATACGTAAATGACTTATAATAATTAATTAGAGGTGATACATTAAAATTACGATTAAAGCAGTTAATTTTTTTTTCCGAATAATAATAAATGAAACTTTGAGGAACTTAGTCGTCATTTTAAAAACTATCCTTTATTAAATATTATAATAATTAAATGAAATAATTTATAATAATTAATTAGGGGTGATATAATAAAATTACGTTTGAAGCAGCTGAAGCAGGTAGCTGGAGCAACCAGGACGACCTCAAGCTGCTCAACATTGCCGCTTCTATTACTCTATTTTTAATACGTAAATGGATTATAATAATTAATTAAAGGTGATACATTAAAATTACGATTGAAACAACTAAATTTTTTTTTTCAAATAATAATAAGTGAAACTTTGAGGAACTTAGTAGTCATTTTGAAAACTACCCTTTTATTAAATATTATTAATATTATAATACTTCAATGAAATAATTTATAATAATTAATTAAAGATGATATAATAAAATTACGTTTGAAACAGCTGAAGCAGTCAGAACGACTCCAAGCTGCTCAACATTGCCGCTTCTATTATAGAGTAATATTTAATACTTTGCCATACTCCTGAATTATTTATTTAATTTCATCCGACCTGGCGTGGCTTACTTGGCCTACCCAACTTTAGAATTAATTTTCCCCCCTTTGCTAAATTGACCGTGTAGCAAGATTTTTAGAATGCAGTGCATCACAAAAAGAAGGAAACATATATTGCATCATTTAAGCTTCTACAACATGAGCGTGAATATATAGTACTATATTAGTTTTAAAAAATATACATATATAATATGTAATTTTACGAAAAAATCATGAATTCATATACCTTATTTTTAAGCTATTAGTTTAATTGTATGCGTCTCGCGTGTGTATCTCACTTTATTGAGTTCAAATATTATACTAAATAGGATATTTTGTCTAAATAATAAAGATATATATAATAATTAAATCCAACATCTCTCACTTTATTAAGTTCAATTATTATACTAAATAGGATATTTTATCTAAATAATAAAGATATATATAATAATTAAATTTAAATTTTTTTGAAGAATTGATTTAATTAAACCTAACGTTTACCAAAAAAAATTATTAAAGCCGATCAACATTCATCTACCACCTGTAAACTGTAATAAAATAAAACGATGATAGAGACATCAAAACAATATAATTACACAAAAAAAATTTCAAAGTCGTTTGACAGTCACCTACCATCTGGAAACTATAACAAAATAATATGATAATAGAAATATCAAAATAATACAACTAAACTTAACATTTACGCAAAATAAATTCTCAAAACAGAGATATAAAAATAATATAATTAAACCTAACCTTTACCTAAAAAAATTCTCAAAGTTGTTCGACATTCATCTACCACCTGTAAATTCATCTACGACCTGTAAATCACAACAAAATAATACAATAGTGGTCAAAAAGCTTCAATTTGGGTGAAAATAATTCTCTTGTGAGTGAAAATTTTGATCCTAAAGAATGACTTGAATGAAAACAAAGAAGATATATATATATACGTTGAATTCTATTATGCTGACAAAAACAGTGAAGAAGTTGAAGGTTAAAAAATTAAACATTCATCAATCTAGACATGCAACTGAATTAAGTTAGATGAACATTAATCATATTTTCTCAATAAGTAAATTGATTTATTTGATAGTTTAACGTGCATTTCAATATTTATAGAAGTATTAAGAGTCTTATTTTAAGAGTATTTTTCTAATTGATCAGTATAATGATAAATATTAATTGATTCTCCTTCCATATATTTCATGAATCCCATATATTTTAGGAGTCTAGTTAATATAATAAAAATAATTAATTATTAATTAAAGAAAATAGTGAAAATACAATTTTGTCTAAAAAAAAAAAAAAAGATCTTTAATGAAGAATTTTTCGCACTTTTAATATATTTTTAAGCTATAAACTCGCCCTTGCATTAGAGGGGATAAATCTTCTTTGTGTGTACGTTGTCATCCTCTTTGACGTCGATGTTCGAAAGGGGTACAATTTTGGGAACGAAACCCCTATTGTTAATCTTTTGTTGTATGTACATAGTCCTATTTTTCTTTTTCTTGAATTGAGAATCGAAAATAACTTTTCTAATTTTTGATAAAAGAAAAATTTAAGTACACTTTATTTTTCAGACATCCATTATAGATAAGTTGAATACATTAATGTTGTTACAACGTAATCTTGTTTGGCTAAGGTAAAGAGGGGGTAAACTTTTTGGGAACAGAAACTCCATTATTAATTGTCATCCATCAGATGCCACGCGGTAAGCAACAAATGATGACAAGGAACTAAGAAAATGCCAATTGCCATGTTTAGGATGTTTTGGTCTCTGTCCCACTTAGAAATTCGTGCACGCCGTCATGATAGAGTAATGCTATCATGTGGTCGGGCCCTTGATGCAAACTTCAATTAAATAATGCTTTTAGCTTATAATATAATAATAATTCAAAAAGATAAGATGATGAGTTTCTAGCTATTTATTTTTTCTTTCCGTAGAGCCAGTAACACTTTTTTTTTCTTTTTCACTTTTTGATCTAACGACCATCTGATCCCTTTTTAGTTTTTACCCCAAAAGGAAAATAATGAAACCGAAAACCAAATATATTTTGTGTAGCCTTTTGGTTTAGTTACCACATGTTTACAACAACATACCCAATCTATTCTCATAAAATAGAATCTTGAAAGAATAAAGTGTATTAATGTAGCTCTTTATATCAGTAACTCAGATATAATAAAGAGTCTATTTTCGATAAACTTGAGCTCAAGACAAATAACCAATATAACAAGAAGAGCTGTTACCTCATGCCTATGCTACTTTTTTTTTCCTATTCTCTTTTGCAAATAAAAGAAATACAATGACCTCTCTTACAGAATACAATATTATATTATAATCATAATAAGAGTGCATAAGCAAACCAAATAAGTACACACATTTGTTTTTCCTTTTACTGACCTTTCTAGGATTTATAAAATTAAGAGAAGTCGATTTCAGCAACTATAATTCTATAATTGTGATGTGAGAGCTAACTCATCTGGAAATGTTGATGGCAGATCTTACGAAGGGTGAATCTAAAAAATAAATTTAAATTGGAGTGACTTTTAAAATTTAGCCTCAAATAATTTTTTTTTTTAAATAATCTTTACCTATTAATTAATATTTTTTTGTACAAAATTGTTCCTAATCAATGAAGTAAATTACATAAATGATCCTCATAATGGATAACAACTCCATATGTATATTTTTCAACAACAACAACAACAACAAACCCAGTATATTCCCACATAAGTGGGGTCTGGGGAGGGTAGATTGTACACAGTCCATATCACTACCTCTAAAGAAGTAGAGTCTGTTTCCGATAGATTCCCAGCTCATATTTATATTTTTCAACTTTTATTTTTTTTCTCTTTTTAATTTTACTTTGGCGCGGAGTGCTGGCCGGTTAAGAACTCTCACGTTCAGAAGTTGAAGGTGGCGGAAATGAGGATGTTGCGTTGGATGTGCGGTATCACGAGGGCTGACAGGGTTAAGAATGAGGCTATTCGGGACAAGGTGGGAGTGGCGTCGGTGGAGGATAAAATTTGGGAAGGTAGGTTGAGATGGTTTGGGCATGTGATGAGAAGGGGCACGGATGCTCCAGTTCGTAGGTGTGAGAGGTTGGCCTTGGATGGTTTCAAGCGGGGTAGGGGTAGACCGAAGAAATACTGAACAGAAGTAATTAGACGTGACATGGAGCAATTACGACTCACTGAGGATATGACCCTTGATAGGAAGGTTTGGAGGAAAAGTATTAGGGCAGAGGGCTAAGGGGGTGTGGTTAAGTCATAGGCTGGAGTTAGGAGAGTTTCGTGTAGCTTGGTTGGTAGGGCTAGGGTTGGGGGGAGGGGGTGCCTTTTGTTTGTTCATGTACTTATTTGAGGTTGTTGTATCGTTGTTATTTTATCATGTTGTATGCTTGCGATATTTGAACACGGTCTCGGTCCTTTTCTTGAGCCGGGGGTCTATCGGAAACAACCTCTCTACTTCTTCGGATGTAGTGGTATGGACTGCGTACATTCTACCCTCCCCAGACCCCACTATATGGGAATATACTGGGTTTGTTGTTGGTGTAATTTTACTTTGATTTTTCTTTTTTCTTTTCTCTTTTTGTTTTTATTTTTCTCAACCCTTACTTTTTTCCTTTTTTCCTCTCTAACTTCTTTCTTTTTTATTTTATATTTTTTCTTTCCTTTTTTTTTTTTTTTGTTCTTTTTAGTTTTTCTCAGCCCTTACTTTTTTCTATACCTTTCAACGTCTACTTTTATTAAAAAAAATTCTTCGATTTTTTTCTTTTCAAAATTTTCTCAACCTTTTTTTTTATCAACCTTTATTTTTTTCGTATTTTCTCTCAACTTCTACATTTTCTTTGATTTTTATTTTTTTAATATTTTTCTTTTTTTTTCGTAATTTTTATTATTTTTGTTCTTTTCTTCGATTTCTTCCATTCAAGTTACATCTCATGAGCAAGAGTTGACACTATCACATTATAAAGGCAAGACTTACGACTTTCGAACAATAAACTACGTTTCATGGGCAAGAGTTGACACTACTATATTGTAGAGGCAAGACTTATGACTTTGAAACAAGAAGTTATGTTTCATGGGCAAGAGTCGACACTACCACATTGTATTTTGATTTATGAGATGTTTTATAACTCTTACATTAGAGGAAAGACTTAGCTCAGGAACTTTCAAACAACAAATTATACCCTCTCAAAGACTTTCAAACAACAAATTATGCCCTACGGGCAAGAGTTGACTCTACCACATTATGTTTTCATTTATGAGATGTTCTACAACTCTTGCCTTAGAGGCAAGACTTGACTCAAGGACTTTCAAACTACAAATTATGCCCCATGGGCAAAAGTTAACTCTACCACGTTATATTTTCATTTATGAGATGTTCTACAACTATTACCTTAGAGACAAGACTTGGCTCAAGGACTTTCAAACAACAAATTATGCCCTACGGTTAAGAGTTGACTTTACCACGTTATGTTTTCATTTATGAGATGTCTTACAACTATTGCCCTTAGAGACAAAACTTAATTAGCTCAAGGACTTTCAAACTACAAATTATACTCTACCACGTTATATTTTCATTTATGAGATGTTTTACAACTACTGCCTTAGAGGCAAAACTTAGCTCAAGGACTTTCAAACTACAAATTATGCCCCACGGGCAAGAAACGGGCAAGAGTTGACACTACTACGTTATGTTTTCATTTATGAGATGTCCTACAACTCTTGCCTTAGAGGCAAGACTTAATTAGCTCAAGGACTTTCAAACTACAAATTATGCCTCATAGGCAAAAGTTGACTCTACCATTTATGTTTTTATTTGTGAGATGTTCTACAACTATTGCGTTAGAGGCAAGACTTAATTAGCTCAAAGACTTTCAAACTACAAATTATGCCCCACGGGCAAAAGTTGACACTACCACGTTATGTCTTTCAATTATGAGACGTTCTACAAATATTGCGTTAGAGGCAAGACTTAAATCAAAGACTTTCAAACTACAAATTATATCCCACGGGTAAGAGTTGACACTACCACGTTATGTCTTTATTTATGGGATGTTCTACAGCTCTTGCCTTAGAGGCAAGATTTAGCTCAAGGACTTTTAAATAATAAATTATGCCCCACGGGCAAGAGTTGACACTACTACATTATGCCTTTCTTTATGAGATATTCTACAACTCTCTCCTTAGAGACACGACTTATCTCAAGAATTTTTAAAGAACTTTGTAACAACAATTCATACCCTTAAATTTGCTTTGATAGCAAATAAAGAAGATACCTTTGCGGATTATCTAATTTTTTATTTATTAGCAAAATATAATAGAAGTTGAGAAAAAAGAAAAAACGATCAAACAAAATAGAGAAATAACAAAAAGATTAAGAAAAAAAGAAAAGAAAAAAAAAGATCAAGAAAAAAGTGAAGAATTAAAAAAATTGAGAAAAATAAAAATGAGAGGAAAAATAAAAATAAAGTTTGAGAAAAATGAAGGAAAAAAAGAGAACTGAAAAAAGAAAAAAAATGATCAAACAAAATAGAAAAATAAAAAAAAAAGAGTGAGAAAAAAAAAGGCAAGAAAAAAATAAAGATTAAGAAAAAAAATGAAGAATTAAAAAAATTGAGAAAATAAAAAAATGAGAGGAAAAAATAAAAATAAAGTTTGAGAAAAATGAGGAAAAAAATAGAGAACTGATTAAAAAATAAATAAAAGAAAAATAAAGGTTAAAGATAAATGAATTGAAAAAAAAGAAAAGAAATAAATAATGCTTGAGAAAAAAATAAAGGTTGAGACAGTTGAATTAAAACATGAAAATAAAATTAAAGAAAAAATAAAAAGTGAAAATAATAAAATAAAAAAAAAGTGAAAATAATAAAAAATAGAATAATTAAATTAAAGGAAAAATAAAAAGTAAAATAATAAAAATTAAAATTTGAGAGACAAATAAGTATGGAAAGTTAAAAAAATATATTTGAGCTGTAGAAGAATAAAGTGGTACTTGTACTATACTTAAAAAGTAAGGAAGACTATTCTTATACATTCTTATTGAGGTCAAATTTCTAAAGTCACCCATAATTGGGTGTCCAAAATGATACTAAATTAATTGATATTTTCATTATTCTAATGATTATTTTCAAACTAAAATTTGACTGACAAGTAGTTAGGTCTTCCATCTTTGTTTCATTATTATAAAGAGAAAAAAACATAAAACATAAATAATATAAATTTCAACGAAATAAATGATTTCTTTTACTACCTTTTTATTTTTTTAATTTTAGTTTGACAACTAACATATTGTATTAATCATGAAAGAGTTAATTGCAAAGTCTAAGATATAAAAAGTGAAAATAATAAAAAATAGAATAATAAATTTAAAGAAAAAAAATAAAAACAGAAAAAAAGGTAGAATGATAAAAGTAAAGGAAAAATAAAAAAGTGAAAATAATAAAAAATAAAATTTGAGAGATAAATGAATATGGAAAGTCTAAAAATATATTTGAGGTGTAGAGGGATAAAATGATATTTTTAGTATATTAAAAAATAAAGAAGACTATTCCTTAAAAGACATTCTTATTTAGAATCAAATATCTAAATCCACCTATAATTGGATTTATAGCATGCAATTTCCAGGCTTACGAAACCATTGAAATTAACTTTACGATGGGATAAACTATAAGTTAAGTTATGTCCAGATCATTTTATTTCTTTTTTTCTTTTTTTGCCTTAAAGTATAGAAGTCAATTCTTACATTACTTCTATAACATGGGCACGAAATTATGTGCCAGTATTTTATTCTCGCCCGTTATATTTTACTTGGCCTTACAACAGATTGATAATAGGTGTTACAAACTTATTTTTCCCTTTTAACAAATCAAGAGGGTGTAGTGCTTATTTTTCATACTATTCGTAATACTTATTAAATAACAGGATAAAGTTATTAATAAAATTAATTTAATAAATATATCTCTAGTCAGAGTAAGGACGTGTCAGGTCAATCGGGACAAAGCACCGTAAAACGGAAGGACTAAGGAGCGAAATCCAATCTATCAGCTACATTTTCTTCTTTTTTCCTTTTTCTTTTCCAGTTCCTCTTATAGTCTGTTTGGATGGTGTTTTTTCATGGTATGGTTACCATGGGAATCATATTTGTTGTTTGCTAAAAGGAATGATATGGTATGGTATTTTTTCATGGTTTGATAACCATAATCCACCAATTTCTTGAACCACTAATTTGGTGGTATGCATGTTTTTTTTTTTTTTTTTTTTTTTTTTTCAACTATGCCCATATATAATTTTTTTTAATCCTATTTTACCCTTATCAACAAAATACATGCTAACTCTTAGTAGCTGATTTAAAAAACAAACTTTTGTCAACAAAATTTAAAAAAACCTCAATTCAAATAAAAAACAACTGATTAAAAAAAAAAAAAACTTTATTAAAAAAGAATCAGGAAAAAAAATTCAATCTTTACCTGTAAAACAACATTCAAGAAACAATAATTCCCAAAATTTTGCAATCCGGGAATTACTAAATGATTTGTTGAACTACTATTAATTTAGTCCAAACTATTACAGTTTCGCTAGCAAACCTGCCATCTTGCTTGCAAGTTAACGTGGAGTCTTAGACCAGCTTGCAGATGTAACAAGAATGAAAGTGAGGAAAAGGTTTGGGTTATTCTTCAAGTCGTTTCTATGAATATATCATCCTTTGGCATAGTTTTTCACTGTACTTGTTTTATAAAATCTGCATTGTTCACAGATTCTTCCAAGTGAAACTGCATGGATACCCAATTTATTAATAATTAGGGGCATTTTGGTAAATTTACCTGTTATCATACAGTACCATACTATCAAATCAAACAAAAAAACTATTATTAAACCATAATGAACGATACAGTCCATCCAAACATGGTATTGTATCATACTGTACTGTATCATATCATACTATACCATACATTATGAAACCATGGCAAACCACCATCCAAACAAAGTCTTAAAGAAAGTTTAGAACTGACGTAATATGGGTGAAAATCATTCTCCCCCCTCAAGTTTACTTTAAAAATCAAACTACCCCTTCTACTTTGAATAATAAGCATTCTCCCTCATTTTACCTTGACAATGTCTATTTTAACCTTGACATTAGCAATATCTTCTTATAATATACATTATTTATTTTAGTCAAGTATTTATATATTTTTATTTAAATTTTTTAGTTTAACCTTTTTAATGAACTTGTCACAAAAGCTAATATTATTTTTTATGATTGTTATTTTATTGAGATAACAACAACAACAACAACAAACCCAGTGTATTCCCACAAAGTGGGGTCTGGGGAGGGTAAGATGTACGCAGTCCATACCGCTACCTCCGAAGAAGTAGAGAAACTGTTTCCGATAGACTCCCGACTCAAGATAAAGAACAGTAAACAATCGGATTGATGACATAAAAGAATATCAGGAATACGAAATAATAAAATAGACATCAAAGAAATACGAAAATACGAGACATAAGGGCGACACGAAAAAAAAATAGGTACTAAGCCACGACATAGGACACCTACCTAGTAGAACCCTACACTAACATAACAAGGACACCTATGTACACAGACCTAGGATTACTAACCCGACTACAAAGAAAACTCTCCTGACTACATGCTACAACCCACATACTAACATTAACTTTTTACCCTTATCCGCGACCTCCACACCTTCCTATCTAGGGTCATGTCCTCCGTCAGTTGAAGCTGCTCCATGTCATGTCTAATCATCTCCCTCCAGTATTTCTTTGGCCTTCCTCTACTCTTCCTGAAGCCATCCAAAACAAGCCTCTCACACCTCCGAACAGGGGCATCCGCACCCCTCCTCATCACATGCCTAAACCATCTCAGTCTTCTTTCCCGCATTTTGTCCTCCACTGAGGCCACTCCCACTTTCTCCCGGATAATCTCATTCCCAAATTTGTCTCCTCTAGTAAGCCCACACATCCAACGCAACATTCTCATTTTCGCTACTTTTAATTTTTGAATGTGGGAGTGCTTGACTGGTCAACACTCCACTCTATACAACATGGCCGGACGGACTGCCACTCTATAGAATTTACCTTTATGCTTAAGGGGCACCTTCTTATCACAAAACACTCCTGAGGCGAGCCTCTACTTCATCCAACCTGCTCCAATACGATTAGAGACATCCTCATCAATCTCACCGTTCCCATGAATCGTAGACCCAAGATATTTGAAGTTGTTCGTCTTACCAATATCCTGTGAGTCCAACCTTACCTCCCCCTCGTCCTCTTGTCTCAAGTCACTAAACTTGCATTCCAAATACTCTGTTTTGGACCTACTCAACCTAAACCCCTTAGACTCAAGGGTTTGCCTCCAAACCTCCAGCTTGCCATTCACCCCTCCTCGCGACTCATCAATCAACACTACATCATCCGCAAATAACATACACCAAGGCACCTCGCCTTGAATGCTCCGCGTCAACACGTCCATCACTAAAGCAAAAAGGAACGGGCTCAGAATCGATCCCTGATGCAACCCGGTCTCGACCGGAAAATGCTCCGAGTCTCCTCCCGCCGTTCTCACCCGGGTCTTCCCTCCATCATACATGTCCTTAATAGCCCTAATGTACGCCACCGGGACCCCTCTCACCTCCAAGCATCTCCAAAGAACCATCCTCGGGACTTTATAATAAGCCTTTTCTAGGTTGATGAACACCATGTGTAAATCCCTCTTCCTTTGTCTATACTGCTCCACTAATCTCCTCACCAGATGGATTGCCTCTGTCATCGAGCGACCAGGCATAAATCCAAACTGATTCTCCGAAATGGACATGACCCTCCTCAACCTCCCCTCGACCACTTTCTCCCAAATCTTCATAGTGTGACTCAACAACTTAATACCCCTATAGTTGTTGCAACTCTGAATGTCACCCTTGTTTTTATATAGCGGGATCATCGTACTCCATTTCCAGGCCTCAGACATTCTCGCAGTCTTGAAAATGACGTTACACAAATCAGTCAGCCACCTTAAACCGGCCTCCCCAGCATACTTCCGAAAATCTACCGGAATCTCGTCAGGCCCCGTCGCCCTACCCCTCCGCATCCTACGAATAGCGTCTTTGACCTCCTCCACCTTAAAACGCCTACAGTAACTGAAATCACGTCTCTCCTCCGAGTGCTCTAGCTCCCCTAACTCAAAACCTCTGTCCCCATCCTCGTTCAAAAGTCTCTAAAAGTACTCCTGCCATGTCTTCTTAATGGGAACATCCTCCACCAAAATAGTACCATCTTCTCCCTTAATGCACTTCACTTGATCAAGGTCACGGCCCTTTCGCTCCCTAGCCTTAGCAAGCCTATACAACCTCTTTTCCCCTCCTTTCTCCTCTAACCCTGCATACAGGCTCTCGAATGCTGCCGACTTAGCAGCCGTAACTGCTAATTTAGCCTCCTTCCTAGCTACTTTGTAAGCCTCCCTATTCATCCCCTTTTCCTTCTCATCTTTACTCTCAATCAACTTAACATACGCCTCTTTCTTAATCTTCACTTTCTTCGTCACTTCTTCATTCCACCACCAGTCCCCCTTGTGACGCCCTGTGCTAGGTCGAAAGATGCTCACTCGGAATGACTTTATAATCCTTACAAAGTCCCTTATCCCCCTTCATAAGCAATAAAAAGTCAATCTGGGTCCTGGCTATCGCGCTTCGGAAGGTAATCATGTGATCCTCCTTATCCTCTTCCTGAGCAATAGAAAGTCAATCTGGGTCCTGTGCTGGATTGAAAGATGCTCACTCGGAATGACTTTACAATTTTATTGAGATAACGCACAAGTATTTTTCGTCTCTCCCAAAAGAAGTACAAAAATATTCTGATACTTGACGGCCAGATCAACAAAAAATAAGTTTAGATAGTAATAGGTCCCCCTTAAAGTTTAAGTGTGTCATAACAACTTCAAATATAGTTTTGGGGTACCTTGTATCTTATCTCTTATTTTACATGCATTAAGTGTGTGCGTGTGTAGTATATATATATGTGTGTGTGTGTGTGTGTATGGACATGAGTTTCGATATACTCCCTAGGTTCTTTTTTACTTGTCACTTTTCGTTTTTTCAGGTCAACCCACATAAATTTTGACAAATATTTTAAGATATATTTTTTCATTTTATTAATATGAAGAAGGATTGCAACTTATAGCATTTTTCATATATTTTCTGATCATCTAAATTTTAAATTTAAATATTAAATTATACATCTTAAAATATTAGTCAAAGTTCATGCAGGTTGACCTCAAAAAGCAAAATAGTAACAAGTAAAAGTGAACGAGGGAGTATATATTTATAACATAAGTAAACTTTTGAATTAATTTAGTATAAAATATATCTCCATTTTTGTTATATGTTATTATATTACATGCATTGGAATATGTTTTCTTGAGCCGGCGGTCTATCGGAAACAACCTCTCTACTTCTTCGGAGGTAGCGGTATGGACTGCGTACATTTTACCCTCCCCAGACCCCACTGTGTGGGAATACACTGGGCTTGTTGTTGTTGCATTGGAATATGTTTATAAAATTATTTTTATTTATTATTTTCACTAGTATAAATAGATATTACAGTTTTAATTATTATTAAAAAATAAATTTCCATATCATGGTCATTTATTTCATTTAGAACATCACTAACTTATATACTTAATCTATGTTTCTCACTTTTTTTTGTCTAGAAAATAATTTTTTTTTTATTTACAAAAATTTACTCTATATATTAAAAATAAAAAATATAATAATTTTAAAGAGGTAAAGATTAATAGTGTAAGGGTAAAATAAGTATTTAAAAAAGACAAGTAGGAAAGAGGGGGGAGAATGCTTATTGTTTAAAGTTGAGGGGGACTTTGATTTTTAAAGTAAAGTTGAGGGGGAAAAAAGATTTTCACCGGACGTAATATAGTCATATTAGTTGAATTTGAATAAGTTGCAAGAAAATAAAATAATGTTATTGTGAAGTGGAGACTTTTCAGCATGTATAAACCTTTTGAAAAGCATAATTTGTTAGTTCTTTACGTTACAAACTTTGCTGTTTTCATCAATCCAGATACATTAAGAACTTCAAAAGGTGGATATTATTTTGACATGGAAGCAGACACAGCAACCACAGATGTACCAGTTGTACAGGCTTCAGAAAAGATAGAGGGCAAAGATGATCTTATCAAGGTAATGCCTTTCGTTTTACTGTCAAGAATATCATTTTCTTAAATATTGGCTTGTGGTTAATATTGATATTCATATCGATGGACGGTAGTAAATTGTATCAACGTACGATTCAAATGGTCGAAACAAACTGTTGGCTGTTTGTTTCTGCCAATGCTTATTTTTTAGAATTTGAACCCATTGCAGTAGCAAAAACCTCTAAATTTGCACACTTATCACTACAAAAAAATCACTATTTTTCTATTGAAATTCCCCACTGAAAAATGTTAAAATGTTTACAGTGGCTATTCTACAAATATTATGATTGAATCCGTGAGAAAAGAATCAGGAAGCTTCTTATTTCAGTGAGAATCTGCTTCGGCCCTGCTTTTTCCTAGTGAGGTGATTTGGTGGGAAATGTGTGGAAAAATCATGTTCTATAATACAAATTTGCCACTGATCCGCAGTGAGAAAAACCTCTATTTCTAGTAGTATAGTCAAACTACGCATCTTGCCAATTCTTGATCTGTTGGCAGTCCTTTTTCAACAGTAATAGTTAACTTTTTCTTTTACTGGGTGATGGCATCTTTTTTTGGGTGATCATAGCATTTGGATCACCGTTAGAACACATAAGTGCTGCCCAAGTTTGTCTATTGTTGAACTTTTTCCTTCAGGATGATTATTGATCAGTTCGTCAGAGCATTAGCATTGCATAAGTTTGGTGCTTTCGAGATTGAGGTTGCTTTTATGTGCAAATTTCTCGCCCTAAATTTTCTTATTCTTAAAACCAAGTTTCTCTTTCCATGTACATGCAAGGGATTTAACTCAGGCTTATGTTACTGGAGCTGTACTTTACCAGTTTTCCTTTTGACTACTACTTGTGCTGGTTTAAATTTGTTAGAATAAGAATAAGAATACCATATTGAATTCTACTTGAAAATGGATTGTAATGTAGTGTCCTATTAGGAATAGGATTGGAATGTAGTGTTTATAAATAGGGTCTCAATGTAATAAATTTAGAGACAACAATTCAATAATATTTTTTCTCCTATATTTCTCACATGGTATCAGAGCAGGTTAGAAATATCAGACAAGATAACTAAGTCACCGTGCGTCAATTTTGGTGACTGATTTGGGTCAATTTTTATTTTGTGGGTTGTGTGAAAAATACAACACCACCAAAAGGATCGGAAAGATTAGGTGACAAAAAACTCAACGAAAACTGTCGGAAAATTACCCTCCACGCGCCAGCCGGAATCCAGAAATTCCGGCGAGATCTGCGTCACGCGCCGGCGCGTGAGCCCATCTCCAATCGATTTTTGAGTTGTTTCTTTTTTTGTTGGGGTCGCCGGTCTATTCTGACTCCGACCACTTGCTCCTTTTCAGATTTCGACAATTATTTTGAGATTCCGAGCGCCGGAACCCTAATTCCGGCGACATTAGTTTTTTTTTCGGGAATTTTTTTTTCCAGAAATTCAGATTTGGTTCTTGGAATTTTCAAGTCAAATTCCCAAGATATCTTTTGGGCATGATATTTTTTTTTTTGGGCTCCAAAAATATTGAAATTGGAAGTTCAAGTCCTATGATTAAATCTGAGCCCTTAATGAGAAGATCAGAAAATCAAACGTCACAGTCCATGAAGAATCGACGAGGGAAAGGTCGATTTGGAAGATCTCGTCCTAGGTGTAGTTATTATAAAAGGCTTGGACATACTCGTGGCGTATGTTATTCTAGACCTAAGTGTAGTTATTGTAATAGGCTTGGACATACTTGTGGAATATGCTATGCTTTGCATGGGCGACCTACTAAAAATGCTCATATAGCTCAATCTAACACCACAGGTGATCAACGGGTGTATTCATCTGACAAGGAGTATAATGAGTATCTTCAGTATCAAGCAAGTAAGAATATATTTCTACCAATAGCCTCAACTGCACAATCTCCTACCTTTGGATCATGGGTTGTGGACTCAAGTGCTTCTGATTATATTTCTGGTGATAAATCACTATTGTTTGATATTGTTTATTCGCAATCTCTTCCAGCTATTACTTTAGCTAATGGAATTCGAACAAAGCCAAAAGGAGTTGGACAAGCCAAACCCCTATCTTTTGTCACTCTAGACTCTGTTCTTTATGTCCTTGGTTGTCCTTTTAATCTTGTATCTGTTAGTCATTTGACACGTGCCCTTGATTATAGTATAACTTTTTTTAATGATTCTTTTCTAATGCAGGACCGCAAAACGGGATAGACAATTGGCATAGGACATGAATCACAAGGCCTTTACCATCTTACCGCTTCAAATTTCTTAACAGCAGGCTCCGCTACAGATTCTCCCAACCTTATTCACAAACGTTTGGTATATCCTAGTCTATCCAAGCTACAAAAGATGGTGCCTAGTTTGTCTAGCCTATCCATATTAGATTGTGAGTCGTGTCAACTTGGGAAACACACCCGTGCTACATTTTCACGTAGTATTGAAAGTCGCTCAGAGTCTATTTTCTCATTTGTTCATTCTGATGTTTGGGGTCCTAGTAGAGTCAGTTCACCGTTAGGATTTCGTTACTTTATTACTTTCATCGATGATTTTTCAAGATGTACTTGGGTTTACTTAATGAAAGATCGTTCCGAGTTATTCTCTATATTCAAAAGTTTTTGTGCTGAAATACAAAATCAATTTGGTGTTTCTATTCGTGCTTTTCGTAGTGATAATGCCTTAGAATACTTATCCTCCCATTTTTAGGAGTTTATGACTCATCAAAGAATCATTCACCAAACATCATGTTCATACACCCCTCAGCAGAACGGTATAGCAGAAAGAAAAAATAGGCATCTCATTGAGACTGCTCGCACTTTTCTCATTGAATCCCATGTTCCATGCATTTTTTGGGCGATGCGGTCCTCACATCTTGCTAACTCATTAACAAAATGCCATCATCTTCGATCCAGAATAAGGTTCCCATTCCACACTATTTCCTTAGTCACATCTCTACTCTATCCCCCCTCGTGTTTTTAGGAGCACATGTTTTGTTCATAACTTAGCCCAGGAAAAGATAAATTAGCCCCTCGTGCTCTCAAATGTGTCTTCCTTGGTTACTCTCGAGTTCAAAAAAGGTATCGATGCTATTCACCTGATCTGGGTCGCTACCTTATGTCCGCTGATGTCACATTCTTTGAATCTCAACCTTATTATACATCTTCTGATCATCTTAATATCTCTGAGGTTTTTGAGGTTTTACCCATACCTCCAGTCTTACCCACACCAATCTTTGAGGAATCTATGGTTGCTTCTCCATCTCCAGCCACAGTGCCACCACTTTTGACTTATCACCGACGCCCACGTCTAGTATCAGTCCCAGATGATTCATGTCCTGCGCCTGACGCTTCCTCTACTGCGGACCTGCCTCTTCCTAGTTAATCAATTGCACTTCAAAAAGGTATAAGATCCACTCGTAATGCTAACCCACATTATACTTTCTTGAGTTACCATTGTTTGTCATCACCCCATTATGCTTTTGTATCATGTTTGTCCTCTATTTCCATTCCTAAGACTACAGGTGAAGCACTTTCTCATTCAGGATGGAAACAGGCTATAATTGATGAGATGTCTGCTTTACATACGAGTGGTACTTGGGAGCTTGTTTCCCTTCCTGCAGGTAAATCTACTGTTGGTTGTCGTTGGGTTTATACAGTCAAAGTTGGTCCAGATGGTCAGGTTGATCGGTTGAAGGCTCGCCTTGTTGCCAAAGGATACACACAGATATTTGGGCTTGATTATAGTGACACGTTCTCTCCCGTGGCTAAAATAGTATCAGTCCGTCTTTCTCTCTATGGCTGTCGTTCGTCATTGGCCTCTTTATCAGTTGGATATTAAGAATGCTTTTCTGCATTCTGCACGGTGATCTTGAGGAAGAAGTTTATATGGAGCAACCACCTGGTTTTGTTGCTTAGGGGGAGTCTAGTAGCCTTGTATGTCGATTGCGCAAGTCACTCTATGGTTTGAAACAATCCCCTCGAGCCCGGTTCGAAAAGTTTAGCACAGTTATTCAGAAGTTTGGCATGATTCGTAGTGGAGCTGATCATTCAGTGTTTTATCGCCATTCTGAACCAAATCTGTGTATTTATTTGGTGGTTTATGTTGACGATATTAACGGCAATGATCAAGATGGTATCACTAACTTGAAGCAACATCTCCTTCAGCATTTTCAGACTAAAGACCTTGGCAGATTGAAATACTTTCTAGGGATTGAGGTTGCTCAGTCCAGCTCAGGTATTATTATTTCTCAACGCAAGTATGCTTTAGACATTCTTGAGGAAACAGGAATGATGGGATGTCGACCCATTGACACTCCTATGGATCCAAATGCAAAACTTCTGCCAGGACAAGGGGAGCCACTCAGTGATCCTGGAAGGTATAGACGGTTGGTTGGAAAGTTGAATTATCTCACAGTGACTAGACCTGACATCTCTTTTCCGGTGAATGTTGTAAGTCAGTTTATGACTTCCCCTGTGATAGTCATTGGGATGCACTTGTTCGGATTTTGCGATATATAAAGTCATCTCCAGGTAAAGTACTCCTCTTCGAGGATCTAGGTCATGAGCATATCATTGGATATACAGATGCTGATTGGGCAGGATCGCCCTCTGATAGACGTTCTACATCTGGATATTGTGTTTTAGTAGGAGGTAATTTGGTATCCTAGAAGAGTAAGAAACAGTGTGTGGTTGCTCGATCTAGTGCCGAAGCAGAGTATCGAGCAATGGCTGCAGCAACTTGCGAGCTGGTTTGGATCAAACAATTGCTGAGAGAATTAAAATTTGGAGAAACTGGTAAGATGAAACTTGTATGTGATAATAAGGCAGCCCTTCATATTGCATCTAATTCAGTGTTCCATGAGAGGACCAGGCACGTAGAGATTGATTGTCACTTTGTCAGAGAAAAGATACTCTCGGGAGATATTGTTACAAAATTTGTGAAGTTAAGTGATCAACTTGCAGATATCTTCACCAAGTCCCTCACCAGTCCTCGTATTAATTACATTTGTGACAAGCTTGGTACATATGACTTGTATGCACCAGCTTGAGGGGGAGTGTTAGAATAAGAATATGAATAGCATATTGAATTCTACTTAGAAAGGGATTGTAATGTAGTGTTCTATTAGGAATAGGATTGGAATGTAGTGCCTATTCTCAATGTAATAATTTAGAGACAATAATTCAATAATATTTTTTCTCCTATATTTCTCACAAAATTGATTATGGATTCAAAGTTTTAGAGTTAAGAGGTGTTGGCACTGGAAAAAGACAAAACATGAATTTACTGCATTGTTGTCAAATATGATGCGATAAATAGTCCAATGACAATCTTATGTTTTTTCTGTTCATTGGATATTTAATACATCAACTATGGCGGGCAATTTGCTTAATTTCGAGTAAATCATTTTTGTAATTCAACCGGTTTAAAGCTCATATAACTAATGATTGACTATACTGGTTAAGAAATTCTTTTTTCTTCTTCCTCATCTTCTGTTTGGGTAAATATTGTTATAGGTGTCCAATGGTGAGAAGGAGCACGAAGAGTCTGCTTTTGATGGAGAGTTTATTAAAGTAGAGAAGGAAGCTTTGGAATCGAAGGATGGTTCACATGCTGCAGCTGAAGCTTCTCCTGCAGAAGGCAAAGTATCTGCTGTGAACCGGAGCTCAAATATTTCATCTGCTAGCAGAGAATATCTTGAAGCACAAGAAAAGGCTAATGAACTTGAGCTTGAATTGGAAAGAGTTGCTGGAGCATTAAAAGACACCGAATCTCAAAATGTGAAGTTAAAGGATGAATTGTTGCTCACAACAGAGAAACTGGAGGAAACTGCAAAGAAATTTGAAGAGCTTGAACTTGATCACAAGAAATTACAAGAGCAGATTGCAGAAGCAGAAACTAGATATAATACTGAGCTTAACGCGTTGCAAGAGGCACTACAAGCTCATGAATTGAATAACAAGGAGCATGTTAATGTTAAGGAGGCATTTGACAGACTTGGCCTCGAGTTTGAAAGCTCAAAGAAGAAGATGGAAGAGCTTGAGCAGGCGCTGCTGGCTTCTGCAGGTGAGGCTCAAAAGTTTGAGGAGTTGCACAAACAAAGTGGCTCACTTGCAGAATCAGAGGCAAAGCGGGCCTTGGATTTTGAGAGATTGCTGGAGTTGTCGAAACAGAGTGCAAAAGAAGTTGAAGACCAGATGGCTTCCTTACAAGAAGAACTCAAGGGCCTAAACGAGAAGATTGCCGAAAATCAGAAGGTTGAAGAAGCACTCACGACTACAGCTTCAGAGCTTTCTAAAGTTCAAGGAGAGTTAGAGATCTCAAAATCACAAGTGCAAGATATTGAGAATAAACTTGCATCAAAAGAAGCTCTGATAGATGAATTAAGCCCAGAGCTAGACGCGAGAAAAGCTTCTGAATCTCAGGTAAAGGAGGATATTTCGTCTCTTGAGCTTTTACTATCATCCACTAAAGAAGATCTTCGGGCTAAGGCGTCTGAGTTGGAAGACATAGAGTTGAAGCTTCAGGAGGAAGTAGGTTTAAAGAAACATATTGAAGCTAAACTGAAAAGCCAGGAAACACAACTCTCAGTGTCGCAGGAGGAGCTGGCCAAACTATCTATAGAGAAAGGAGCTCTTGAAGCTTCTGTAGCCGAGCTAAACAATGATGTGGTTCAGATGAAGGAATTGTGTAGTAATCTAGAGGTGCAATTGCAGCTCTCAGATGAGAAATTCTGCAATGCAGATTCTCTTCTTTCTCAAGCTTTAGCAAACAGTGCGGAGCTGGAACAGAAGCTGAAATCATTGGAAGAGCTTCACCATGAATCTGCACATGCCATAACTACTGCCAACCAGAAAATTTTTGAGCTTGAGGACATTCTACACATTTCCAACGCTGCTATAGAAGAAGCAAAATCGCAACTTAAAGAAATGGAGAATCGTTGTGTTGCAGCTGAAGAAAGGAATGTGGAACTAGAACAGCAACTAAATCAAGCGGAACTGAAAAGCAATGATATGAAGAAGGAACTAGAGGAGTTCTCTGGGAAAGTTTTTGAACTAAATACCACCCTTGAGAAGACCCTGGAAGAAAGGGAACAGCTGGATACCAGATTGCAGGAGTACGGGAAGAATATAGCTCATTTGGATTCTGAGTTGGTCGAATCAACTACTCGTAATTCAGAACTTGAAGCTGAGCTTAAAAATGTTGCTGACAAATGTGCTGAGCATGAAGGTCGGGCCAACACTACTGATCAACGCAGCCGTGAATTAGAGGACTTGATGCTGGTATCACACTCGAAAGTAGAGGAATCCAGCAAAAAGCTTAGTAACTTGGAGCTATTGCTCGAAACAGAGAAATATAAGACTCAGAAGCTTGAAGAACAAATAAGCACATTAGAAAAGAAAGGTGTTGCGGTGGAAGCAGAATCCAAGAAGCATTCTGACAGGGCATCTGAGCTTGAAGCAGAAGTAGAGGCATTTCACACAAAATTGTCAAGCCTTGAGGCTGCTGTGGCAGAGACCAAGGAGAAGGAGAGGGAATTGAGTCAATTCCTGAAGAGTGTGACAGAGGAGAAGATAAACTTAGAGGATGTCTACAAGAGGGAGCTGGAGGAGTTCTCTGGGAAAGAGTCTGAACTAAATGCTACACTTGAGAAGACCATGGAAGAAAAGGAACAGCTGGATACCAGATTGCAGGAGTACGAGGAGAAAATAGCGCATTTGGATTCTGAGTTGGTCAAATCAAGTGCTCATAATTTGGAACTTGAAGCGGAGCTTAGAAGTGCTGCTGACAAGTGCGTTGAGCATGAAGGTCGGGCCAATACCACAGATCAACGCAGCCGTGAATTAGAGGACTTGATGCTGGCATCACACTCGAAAGTAGAAGAAGCTGGAAAAAAGGTGAGGAACCTGGAGCTACTGCTCGAAACGGAGAAATATAGGATTCAGGAACTTGAAGAACAAATATGCACACTAGACAAGAAATGTGTGGCAGCAGAAGCAGAATCTAAGAAGCACTCTGACAGGGCATCTGAGCTCGAAACAGAAGTAGAGGCATTCCAAACTAAATCGTCAAGCCTTGAGGTTGCTCTGGTGGAGACCACGGAGAAGGAGAAGGACTTGAGTCGATGCTTGAACAGTTTGACAGAGGAGAAGAAAAACTTAGAGGATGTGTATAGGATTTCAATTGAAAAACTTGCTGAAACAGAAAACTTGCTTGAGGTCCTGCGTAATGAATTGAATGCCACACAACAGAGACTGGAAAGTATTGAAAATGATCTTAATGCTACTGTGTTGAGAGAGAGTGAGGTGATGGAGAAGCTCAAGTCAGCAGAAAAGCAGCTAGAGCAACAAGGAAGAGTTTTGGAGAAAGCAACAGCTCGAAGCATAGAGCTTGAGTCATTGCATGATACTCTGAAAATGGATGCTGAGCTCAAACTCCAAGAGGCAACTGGCAAATTTGTTACGAGAGATTCAGAGGCACAAACATTGAATGAGAAACTGAAGGCTCTTGAAGATCAGCTAAAGAGTTACGAGGAGCAGATTGGTAAATCTGCTGAAAGCTTTTCAGCTGTGAAGGAACAACTGGATCAGGTGTTGGTGAAGCTGGCTTCATCTGAAACTGACAATGAGGACCTGAAAAATAAAATATTGGAGGTAGAAGAAAAAGCTGCAGATATTTTATCTGAAAACCAACAATTAATGGAGACAAATGTGCTTCTTAAGAGCAGGGTGAGTGATCTTGAAACCATTGTTGAAGAGCTAAAAGGGAAGTGTACCGAACTTGAAAAGGAGAAAGAAGGACTTACTATGGAGAACTCAGAGCTAAAGGGAGAAGTGGCCTCAAATGGCTCTATACTCAATGTTTTAGAAGCCAAAGTGTCAGCTGCATTTGCTGAGAAGAATGAATCAGTTGAAGAGCTTAAATCTTCAAACCAGGTTATAGACGACTTGAAAGAGCAGCTTAGTTCTGAAGGGCAGAAACTACAATTTCAGGTTAGTGCCTAGTTACACTTTGAATCGGTATCATTCACACTACTAGCCAATTACTGCAGGTGCATGTACTTGCATCTGACAACTTACCATTCTAACATGATCTTTACAGTTATCATCCATTTTGGAGGAAAACAACTTGCTCAATGAAACACATCAAACGTCTAAGAAGGAGCTGCAAAATGTCATAGCACATCTTGAAGAACAGTTGGAAGACATTAAGTCAAGTGAAGATTCTCTGAAAAGCCGCATCAAGGAGCTTGAAGATCACTTGGGCAGTGCGGAGGCGCAAGGCAAAGAAGAGGTAATGTAATTTTTAGACAGTTAAATATACAACCAAGTTGACATTCTAGTGCAAAAATTATTAGCCAGATGCATGCTAGTAGCAATTTTCAAATATTATATTGCCATCCCAGTAAAATGTTTCTGATTTTTCCTCTTCTACTATGGTATGAAAATTAAACATTTACTTTTCAAGCTTGGTTGCTAATTCATATTTGAATGTCAACAACACAGAAAGAGGCTATGTCCAGTAAGGGGTCGGAGGAGCTACAAGTTAAAAGCAAGGAAGTAGTAGTTCTACAAAACAAAGTCAAGGAACTTGAAGAGAAATTGCAGCAGGCTGATGCTATATTGAAGCAGAAGGTTAGTTTCTTTTCTGAACTGTATTTGCTGACTATGCAATTTTTTAATTCTACCACTTTCCTATCTTTTCACTCAGCCTCCTGTTTTCAGCTGAGTCTACTATTACCATCAGAATACTTCCACGTGCGCTTAGATGTTAGAAAAAATAAGGGATGTTGAACAAGGACATCTCATCCTCTTATATCTTTAGTGTTTTAGAAGAATGCCTGCGTAAAATTATCATCGACTAGAGCAATGTAAATTATTTAACAAATATGACCATTATGATCGTGAAATAGCTCGAAAGATAAATGATTTTCAATTGCTTTTAATTCAAATTGCAGGATATTGGTGGCAGTAGTAGTGATCGAAAGGATGACCTAGAGGTGAAATCTAGGGATATTGGAGAAATGCTTTCTACTCCAACGAAACGAAAGACCAAGAAGAAGTTGGAAGTCTCTTCAACTCAACCATCCTCCAGTGTGTCACAAGTTCAACACATTGAAGGATCTTCTGCCATTCCCCTGAAATTTATTTTGGGGGTGGCTCTAGTTTCTGTTATCCTGGGAATAATTCTTGGAAAAAGATACTAGTTTCAAGGTTTTCGAGGTTTTGTCTTGGGTTAGAATGTTTTTTTTTTTTTCCTTTGTGATTTTTGAAAAACACTTTGATCATTATTGTTGGTATCTTAATCGATAGTTTGGGCTGGAAGTTATTGGGGAACTGGTTTTCATATTTCCTTCAACTTAACTAAGTAACCAAGGTTGTATTTTGTTTTGCTCATGAATTTATTTTAGAAGGCTTCGATTGTGGAAGATTCTTGGGAACGCTACCAGTTTGTTTCTTAATGAAGTCATTTTGCTTGTCTAGGAGGGTGTTTGGATGGGCTTATATTTTGGTCAAAATAGCTTTTAAGCTACTTTTTACCTTTTTAAGTGTGAGAAATTTCAAAATTGCTTAAAAAAGTCAAAATTTGCTTTTCATAAGTCAAACACTAAAAGCTATAATTACCAACTTTTTTTTTTTGTTTGGCTTATAAGCCATTGTATTTTGATCAGTTAAAAGACATTTTTATCCCTCAAAATTCTCCATTATTCCAAAATTACCTTTGTGTAGCTATCTTAGTATTTTTTTTTTTTTATAAAACTTTTAATTTATGAAATATGAATTTTTATATATTATTCTCCTTCTTTAATATATTCTTTTAAATTGAACAATTATTATTGTACAACATAAATTTCTCTAATAAAAAAATAACTCACCAACCAAAATATATGGAGAATATTCATTGAAGATATACAATTTCATGGACGATTAGCGAATGATCCATTTATATTTCACGACGCAACATTCATATTCACCAATGTTTAATAGTGATAGTCATTACTCAATCAACGAGTAATATATTTTCTAATTAAGAGTTTTTTTATCAAATACATAGTATCATTTGTGACCAACTATTAATCTATTAATGTAATTATAATGATTAGTAACATATATTTTGACTAATGATTTAAACTCTTTTAACAAAAAAAAGTTTTTTAGCACACAAATTAATAGTCATTCATGAAAATATTAAATATATATATATATATGTATATATATAAATTCTAATTTGAATCATTTTAGAAATAAAAATTAATTCTATATATTGTTAATAATATTAAGGATATTTCAAGCATTTTGACAAAAGGAGTGCTTAAAGTATCGTAAAAAATGTGCTTTTAGTTTCATTTATTGTATGACTTGTTTTTTGTGAGATTAACCATCGACAAGTGAAATACACTTCTCCGCTCTCATTTCAATTTTTACCGAGAGGGCTTACTTCTAACTAAAATTTTGAGAATGTGTAGAAATTCTTGAGGTACGGCGTTTATATTCATACAAGATATCGAGGGGCTCGTGCTACCCCAATATATGTTACGTTTTGTCTCAATTTATGTGATACAAATGTAATTAAAAAAATAAATTATATTTTTTAATATATTTTTAGGTATTTTAAGTTATTAACTATTGTAGTTTATAAGACTTTTTATGTAATTTTCAATAATATATTTTATCCTTCTTGTCCAAACTTTTGTGGTATAAATAGTCAATTATATTTTTTTAAAAATAATTTAAGTCTTTAATTATTGTGATTTATAATACCTTTTCTTCTATTTCAATTTAAAAAATACTGATATAATTTTGAGATTCAGCCAAATATTTTATATTTTTAAAAGTTTTTTAAGTTGTTAATTATTTTGATTTATAGCATTTTTATGTATTTTTTAAAAAATGTATAGCAGATTAAAAAAAAACATGACGAACAAATTAAAGCGAAGAAAAAAATGGACGCAAGGAAAAGGACCAATAAAGTTATGTCAAAGCAAACATGTTGATCTGCTGCCTCTTTAGCACAATTTCTGTCACGACCCAAAAACGAGGGTCATGATGGCACTTGTTGCGGCCTACCTTGACAAGTAAGCCTATCACCCAAACTGATAAGAAAAGAGGAAAAAACAAAAAATTATCCCAAGGTAAGGCTTCTAGAACGAAGCCGAACCATATAAGTAATCATAACAATGCGGAAAGAACTTATTCAAAATACCAATCATGCCCAAAATCAGGTGTCAATAGTGTAAGAACTACTAATACAATCCAAGAGTCAAATACATCGAAAAAATAACCACAAAAAGAATAATATCTGTCTCCGAATACTAATAAAGGCATAACTACTTTAGAAAGATAAAGGTGAACTTCGGACGCATGAATATCCAACCGCTACCTTGGAAGCTCAAACAATCGCCCGAGTCAAGAAATCTGAGGCGCACTCGAGCTAGGACCTGCATCGAAAGGGTGCAGTAGGCATGAGTACGGTCCACTTGTACTCAGTAGGTATCATAGGCCGACCAAGCAAAGTAGTAAAAAAGCATACAAAATATACACTAAGGGCACGTCACCTGCAATGAGAAAATGTCCCACAACGGTAGCCCACACCGCTTGCATTGATAGTTCTAATATATCTCACATATATTACAACGACACACCAAGATATAGAACACAAGTATACATTATGTTACATATAAATAGAACAATAGAGAACATGTAGATACAAGGTCATCAAATACAATTAAAGGAAGATAAGACAAATACATTGATGATAAGTCAATAAGGCAAAATACAACACAACATAAACACAATAAAGTAAGTGCAATGTATGTGATGATGATAATGATGAGGAGGATGATGATGCACGAGGTCGTCATACAACCTCTGGGATCATCGCACAATCCTCGTATACACTTACGGAGCTAAAGTTTCCCGATGCAGAACCCATGGGGGGTTCGTCAACCCATATATAATCCACATATCTCATATCTCCTTTCCGGTACATCCTTTGGAAAGGATTTTATAAGGTGTTACCATATCTTTTAAAACGGTGTTGCCAGTGTTTCTCAGATGTTGCCACGGTGATACCGATGTTTCATGAATGAGTATGATATGAAGATGTAATGCTCACAACTAATCACAATGACTATTTCCACAACCAACCACATGATATATTTCCACAACCAACTACAATGATACATTTTCACAATCACATGAGCCAATAATCACTCATTATTTTTATTTCATCCATAAGTTTCCACATGTCTCATATGCCAATAAAGTATGAATATAATCACAATACACCAATGGTACCACATTAAACATTTTAACAACACAATATAATTATTCACATGTATTCAAGACTATTAATATCACATAGGAGCCCACACGGTCACACATATCACATAATAACTCAATTTCGACAATTACATCACATATAGCCCCTCCACACAGGCACAAGACATAAATTGCCATTTTCATGATTAGTTTCCACCCTTAACATGCATTTTGTATCATCATTTACTACCCAACCCAGTCTGAAAGAGTTAAGCTATAACCTACCTCGAAAGTCAAAACCGGTCCGCTACACTTGAACCCGCGACCTTACTTTTCACGAACAATCCCGAACTCTTAAATTCGTAATAAAACCAAGAAATAGATGTTAATCTATCTTCCCAAGTTCCCACAAGCTTCACTTTTAAGCTCCCAAACTATTTAGGGTTTAACTCTCAAGAGGTAAGATGAAAAATGAGCAAAATGGGTCAAAAAGAGTGAAAATTTCTGCAATAGCTGTGCAGATTTTTTGTTCCTTGAAGTCGAAATGGACTTCGATGGGGTGCCCGAGATTCATTCGGAGTCCGATTTATGCAAACAAACTATGCAACCGCACTAAATTCGACGTTTCAAATGCGATGGCGATATCAGATTTTCAAGAAAACGTCATTTTCATAAAGTTGACCCCCGAAACCCGAAATTATAATTTTCCAAACCGAGGGTCGAAATGAGATTTAAAAGCCGTAAAATCATACCAAACATGCTAGCACCCTAAAATTGACATTATGGATCTGCTGGCGAAGTCGAATTTTCCATCCGAGGTCGTTTAGATCAAATGTGGGTCCCACACCCATATTTCCAATTTTCCAACTTTCCAACCAATAGGTTGAAATGAGCTCGGGTGCACCGGGACCCGAATCAAAGGTCTATCTAGCCTAAAATCGATATTTCAGAGCTGCTGGCACTGTCCGTTTGGCCATCCGTCATACGGATCAAAAGATATCCACATAAATCCAAAAAAATGCTCTCGAAGCCATCAAAAACCACAATATTGCATAAATGATACCAAAATGCATCGAAAATCATATCAATCACTCCCACACTCCAAAAATATCATAAAGTAACTACGGAGAGGGGTAAAACAGTCAAATCACACAAAATCACAAATTTCACATATTTCATCAAACTTTTAGGTCGTTACATCATCCACCACTAAAAATCTAGTTCGTCCTCGAACTAAGACAAAGAAATACCTGAATCAATGAAAAGCCGGGGATAAGAACTACACATATCAGACTCAACCTCCTAAGTAGCCTCATCTACAGGTCGATGTTGCCACAGGACCTGAACCACAAGGATTACTCTAGAGCGCAACTACCTAACATCCCTAGCCAAAATGGAAACCGTCTCCTCAACAAAGGACAACAACTCATCTAACTGAATCGACTCCCAATGAATGACATGGGACTCTTCTGAAATATAATGACGAAACATAGAAACATGAAAAACTGGAGAAAAACTGATAGATCAAGGGGCAAAGCCAACTCATAATCCACATCACCAACAGTCTGAAAAATCTCAAATGGACCAATATACCTGGGGCTAAGCTTGCCCCTCTTCCCAAACCTCATCACACCCTTCATGGGTAAAACTAGAAGAAAAATATGATCACCAACACCAAATCTCAAAGCATGAAGTCTACGATCAACATAACACTTCTGCCTACTTTGAGCCGCTCTAAGTCTATCCTGAATGATCCGGACCCTATCCAAAGGCTCACGAAGCAAGTTCGTACCTCGAGGTCTCACCTCTGAAACATCGAACTAACCTACTAGAGAGCGACAACGCCTACCATACAACGCCTCAAAAGGAGCCATATCAATACTGGAATGGTAGCTATTATTAGATGCAAACTCTGCTAAAGCCAAATGCTGCTCCCACTGGCCACCAAAATCCATCACGCATGCGCGAAGCATATCCTCCAAAACCTGGATAGCCCGCTCTGACTGGCATCAATCTAGGCGTGAAACGCTGTGCTACGATCCACTCGAGTACCCAACTCATCTTGAAAAGTCTTCCAAAAGTGAGATGTGAACATAGGACCTCGATCTGAAATAATGGACACCGGCACACCATGCAGACGTACAATTTCACGAATGTAGATACGGGCCAACCTCTCAGCACTGAATGAGACCTGAACCAGAATAAAATGAGTTGACTTGGTCAATCGATCCACGATGACCCAAACACTGTAGAACCATGAGATGTACGAGGCAAACCAGTCACAAAGTCCATAGTGATGCGTTCCCACTTCCACTCAGGAATGGGTAACCTCTGAAGAAAACCACCAGGTCTCATATGCTCGGCCTTCACCTGCTGACAACATATGCAACGAGCCACAAAATCTGCTATATCTCGCCTCATACCTCCCCACCAGTAGTGTTGCCTCAAATCATGATACCTCTTAGTCACATCTAGATGGATAGAATACCTGGAACAATGGGCCTCCTCCAAGATCAATCTAATTCGATCACCACTCTCGACATATAAACTCAGCCCCCAATCCTCAAAACTTCATCTGAATCAAGTGAGGCTTCATTAACCTCCCCACTCAACATCTTATCTCGAATCAACCTCAATCCAACATCGTCAAGTTGATAAGCTCGAATCTGCTCTATCAAAGAAGATTTAATCTCCACAAATGACAAAACACGCCCAGGTGTCGAAATATCAAGACTAACCATCTGGTTAGCTAAAAATTGAATCTCTAAGGACAAAAGCCTCTCCTGGATCAAAAGATGTGCCAAGTTACCCATGCTAGTCGACTTCCGGCTCAAGTCATCCGCAACCATATTAGCCCTGCCCTGATGGTAGAGAATAGTCAAGTCATAATCCTTAAGAAATTCAAGCCAATGGTGCTGCCTCATATAAAGATCTCACTAGTAAAAAAGTACTAAAGTCTACGATGATCTGAGTAGACCTCACAACGAACTCCAAAAAAGTAGTGCCTCTACAACTTCAAGGCAAACACAACTGCGCACAACTCCAAATCATAGGTAGGATAATTCTCTCATAAGGCTCCAATCTTGACAAGACGCATACACAATTACCTTGCCCTCCTGCATCAATACAACACCTAACCCAACACTTGAAGCATCACAAAAGACAATAAAGCCCACGTCCTCTTAGGAAAAGCCAATATAGGAGCTGAAGTCAACAAATCCTTGAGCTTTTAAAAGCTTGCCTCACAACATCATACCACTGGAAGGTATTTTTCTTCTGAGTCAACTTGGTCGACGAAGCGGCAATGGAAGAGAAACCCTCAACAAAACACTAATAATACCCGGCCAAGCCAATAAAACTCCAAATCTCGGTGGGCGGAGTAGGTCTAGCCCAATCACGAGCCACTGCAACCTTAGCTGGATTAACCATAATACCTTCCTTAGTCATCACATGATCCAAGAAAGAAACTGACTCCAACCAAAACTCGCACTTAGAGAACTTAGCATACAACTTCTCATCTCTCAATCTCTAAAGCACAATCTAAAAATGCTCCTTATGCTCAACCTAACTCTTGGAATAAACCAATATATCATATATAAATACCATAACAAAGGAGTCAAGATATGGTTGAAACACCCGGTTCATCAACTCTATGAACGCGGCAGGGAAATTGGTCAACCCAAAAGACATGACCAAGAACTCATAATGTCCATATAGAGTCTGAAAAGCTATTTTTGGAATATCCGAAGCTCTAATCCTCAACTGGTGATAACCGAACCTCAAATCAATATTTGAAAACACCGCCGCACCCTGAAGCTGATCAAACAAATCATTGATATGAGGTAGAGGATACTTATTCTTAACCATCACCTTATTCAACTGCCTATAATCAATACACATCCGCATAGACCCATTCTTTCTCTTCACAAACAAGACAGGCGCACCCCAAGGTGAAATACTAGGTCGAATAAATCCCTTATCCAACAACTCCTGCAACTGATCCTTCAGTTCTTTTAACTCTGTTGGGGACATCCTATAAGGAGGAATAGAAATGGGCTTGGTGCCCGACTCAACATCAATAATAAAATCAATATCTCGATCGAAGGCATACTAGGCAAGTTCGTAGGGAACACATCCATAAACTCACGGACGACACAGATAGAATTCAAGAAAGAGGGCGAAATAATACTGGTGTCACGAATGTGGAAGTAATATAAACATCCCCTCTCAACCAATCACGAGCCTGAACATAAGATATAATCCTCTTGGGACCTGAATGAAGTGTACCCTTCTAAGCTATCCTTGGCACACCCGACGAAGCTAAGGTCATAGTCTTGTCATAACAACTTAGGACGGTATGAGAAGGAGCCAACCAATCCATACCTAAAATAATCATCAAAATCAACCATATCTAACACAAACAAGTCTACTAAAGTCTCATGCCAGTAAAAGTCATAACACAATATCGGTACACTCGATCCACCACTAAAGAATCACCTGCTGGGGTAGATACACGAATAGGCATAGTAAGAGGCTCATTAACAGAATCAAAATCCAAAGAAAAATACACAGACACACAAGAGAAAATTAATCTAGGATCAAATAATACAGATGCAGGTCTGAAACAAACAGAATGGTACTTGAGATCATAACATCTGAAGCCTCTGCCTCAAATATGACTGGTACAGCATAACACTGCCCATGACTACAAACTGGCTGAGTAGCCCCACAACCACCACCACGGGCTCTACTATTTCTACCTCTCACAACTTTGGTAGAACCCCTACCTCTCATAGTTGAAATAGGAGTAACTCTAAACACACGACAAGAACAGTTATTGGCCACGTGGCCAATCTCATCACGCACATAGCAACCTTTACAACCAGTCTCAATAAGAGAAAGTACAACTAAGCCTGAACGACCACCCTGAACTGCTGAACTAGAAAATCTACCAGCTGAACTCAATAAAATCACCTGAACTGGCCTACCATGATATCCACGAGAACCTCTAAAACTCTGCCTTGATAAATCAAACTCCTGAACTAACCAAAACGATGCACCCTCTTGGCACCTCCCTGAGATGCACAAATAATACCCTCTATCATCTTAGCGTGATCCATAATACTCTAAAGATTAGCTCCAAGCACAACCATTTGAGACGTAGCCAACTGAAGGGAGACAATCAAACCCTTCACAAACTTTCAAATCTTCTCAAACTCGGTGGAAATGCTATCATAGAAATATCTGGAGAGGGCATGAAAGCATGCCTTATACTCAAAAACTGTCATGAAGCCCTGCTCCAAATGATCAAACTCGTCCCACATACGATCTCTCAAACTAAAAGACACAAATCTCTCCAAAAAGGCATCAACAAACTGATTTTGTGACAACTCAGGAGCATCAACAAGCCTACAACCGACAAATGATATCCACTAATTTTTCACAGCATCTCTCAACTGATAGTAGCATACGCTACTCCATTTGCTTAGAAAGAGTGAAACACAACTCAGAACACAAGGTATGAAAGAACTTCGCACGATAAAGAATGAAATGAGAAAAGTTTCCTAAAGACGTCCTATAGCCTCTCGAAGATAGATACAGACGTCTACGTACCGATCCGCGAGATTCTATTAGACATTCCATTCTTACACCATTGAGACCAATAAAATTTGGCTGCTCTGATACCAATTTTTCACGACCCAAAAACGAGGGTCACCATGACACTTTTTGTGGCCTACCTTGACAGGTAAGCCTATCACCCAAACTGATAAGAAAAGGGGAAAAGATAAAAAAAAAATCCCAAGGTAAGGCTTCTAGAACGAAGTCGAACCATATAAGTAATCATAACAATGCAGAAAGAACTTATCCAAAATACCAATCATGCCTAAAATCAGGTATCAATAGTGTAAGAACTACTAATACAATCCAAAAGTCAAATACACTGGAAAAATAACCACAAAAGGAATAATATTTATCTCCGAATACTAATAAATATATAACTACTTTAGAAAGATAGAGGTGAACTTCGGACGCATGAATATCCAACCGCTACCTTGGAAGCTCCAACAATCGCTCGAGTCAAGAAATTTGAGGCACACTCAAGCTAGGACCTGCACCGAAAGGGCGCAGTAGGCATGAGTACGGTCCACTTGTACTCAGTAGATATCATAGGCCGACCAAGCAAAGTAGTAAAAAAAGCATACAAAATATACACTAAGAACACGTCACCTGTAATTAGAAAATATCCCACAACGGTAGCCCACACCGCTTGCACTAACAGTTCTAATATATCTCACATATATTACAATGATACACCAAGATATAGAACACAAGTATACATTATGTCACATATAAATAGAACAATAGAGAACATGTAGATACAAGGTCATCAAATACAATTAAAGGAAGATAAGATAAATACATTGATGACAAGTCAATAAGGCAATACGACACAACATAAACACAATAAAGTAAGTGCAATGTATGTGATGATAATGATGATGATGATGATGCACGAGGTCTTCACAAAACCTCCGGGATCGTCGTACAATCCTCGTATACACCTACGGAGCTAAAGCTTCCCGACGTAGGACCCATGGGGGTTCGTCAACCCATATACAATCCACATATCTTATATCTCCATTTCGGCACATCCCTCGGAAAGGATTTTATAAGGTTTTACCATATCTTTTAAAAAGGTGTTGCCAGTGTTTCTAAGATGTTGCCACGGTGGTACCAATATTTCATAAATGAGTATGATATGAAGATGTAATGCTCACAACCAATCACAATGACTATTTCCACAACCAACCACATGATATATTTTCACAACCAACTACAATGATACATTTTCACAATCACATGAGCCAATATTCACTCATTATTTTTGTTTCATCCATTAGTTTTCACATGTCCCATATGCCAATAAAGTATGAATATAATCACAATACACCAATGGTACCACATTAAGCATTTTAACAACATAATATAATTATTCACATGTATTTAAGGCTATCAATATCACATAGGAGCCCACACGGTCACACATATCACATAATAACTCAATTTCGATAATTACATCACATATAGGCCTCTACACGAGCACAACACATAAATTGCCATTTTCATGATTAGTTTCCACCCTTAACATGCATTTTGTATTATCATTTACTACCCAGCCCAGTCTGAAAGAGTTAAGTCATAACCTACCTCGAAAGCCGAAATCGGTCCGCTACACTTGAACCCGCGATCTTACTTTTCATGAACAATTCCGAACTCTTAAATCCACAATAAAACCAAGAAATAGATGTTAATCTATCTTCCCAAGCTCCCATAAGCTTCACTTTTAAGCTCCCAAACTATTTAGGGTTTAACTCTCAAGAGGTAAGATGAAAAATGAGCAAAACGGGCCAAAAAGGGTGAAAAATCTGCTATTTATTGTAGATTTTCTGCAATAGCTGTGCAGATTTTTTTTCCTTCAAGTCGAAATGGACTTCGATGGGGTGCACGGGATTCGTTCGGAGTTCGATTTATGCAAACAAACTATGCAACCACACTAAATTCGACGTTCTGAACGCGATGGTGATATCAAATTTTCAAGAAAATGTCATTTTCACAAAGTTGACCCTTAAAAGCCGTAAAATCATACCAAATATGCTAACACCCTAAAATCGATATTTTGGATCTGCTGGCGAAGTCAGATTTTCCATACGAGGTTGTTTTGATCAAATATGGGTCCCACACCCATATTTTTAATTTTCCAACTTTCCAACCAATAGGTCGAAATAAGCTCGGGTGCACCGGGACCCGAACCAAAGGTCTATCTAGCCTAAAATTGATATTCTAGAGCTGTTGGCGCAGTCCGTTTGGTCGTCCGTCGTATAGATCAAAAGATATTCACATAAATTCAAAATAAGACTCTCGAAGTCATAAAAAACCACAATATTGCATAAATGATACCAAAATGCATCGAAAATTATGTCAATCACTCCCATACCCCAAAAATTTTATAATGAAACTACGGAGAGGGGTAAAACAGTCAAATCATACAACATCACAAATTTCGGTAAATTTTTAGGTCGTTACAATTTCATTGGTCCCTTTCCCTTTTATAAGTAAGTACAAAAGTCAAAGGTTGGGCGAAAAGAAAATGGAAAAGTACATAAAATGGACAAAAAAAAATTAAAGTATTTACATCCAAATATTTATTCCCTTAATGTATATCTATAATCTATAATCTTTAATTTATATCTATATCTATAATCTATCTATAATCTATATCTATAACTTATATTTATATTTATAATCTATTAAAAGTGTGAAGGGCCTTAAAAAAGTTGTTTGAACATTTTGCCCTTTATTAAAAGTTTTTACTTTAGACAAAATCGTCTTTTCACTAATTTTGCTCAAATTATTAATTACTTATTAAAAAATTAAAGAGTCCTAAAATATATGGTAAGAAAAAAATATATGAAAAATTAATATTGGTAGATTTTTTTCCTTTTGTAAGTGAAAAATGAATCCTTAAATATATACGATAAGAAAAAAGTCCTAAAATATATGATAAAAAATAAAAGTATGACGAATATAAAAAAGGAGTATTTTCTCCGATGCACTATAAACTTTAGCCACATTCAATAAGAGTCTTTCTATTAAGTGGATTTTAAGAATTATTAACATATATAATTAAAAACAAACTATAAGAAAGAAAAAATAGTAAAAAGAAAAACAATCAAGGACAATGAGACAAAAAGAGTATTCTTCCATAACGAACACTTAAACTTGAATTGCATTAAAAGATTTACCTTATATATAAATTTATCCGGAATTACTTTATATATGAAATATATTTTATCTTATTTATTTAATAGTATATGTAATAATAAACAATTATTAATATATAAAAACTTTAAAAGTGTTATGAAACAAGAAAGAATAAAGAAGAAGAATAGAGAGAATAGATAGTAATTGTTTTTTCTCTTGACGGATTTTTTGAGGTGTGTAGGAAAAATTTACTACTAGTCTGAGTAAAAGACAGATTCTTCAAATCCTAATAGATATCAAAGTAGTTCTTGATAGATCTTGATAGACATTCACTATAATGTAAATACATTTATAACACTCCCCCTTGAATGTCTAATTAGTAGATAGTGTGCCTCGTTAAAACCTTACTAGAAAAACTCAGTGGAAAAAAAAATCTAGTTAAGGAAAAAAAGTACACATCTCTAATAATACACATTTCGCTTGCCTCATTAAAAACTCTACAAGGAAAACTCATTAGGACAAAACCTCGTAAGGAAAGAAGAGTACAACGCGTATTAACTCCCCCTGATGAGAACATCCTTGAACCTTTGCATCCCAATCTTCTTGAAGTTGCAGTTGAAGAAGACTTGGTGAATAAATCAGCTACCTTGTCACTTGAACGAATATGTTGCATGTTAATATCACCATTCTTATGGAGATCATGTGTATAGAAAAACTTTGACGAAATATGCTTCATTCTATCTCCTTTTATGAACCTTCCATTAAGTTATGCTATGCATGATGCATTTTCTTTATAAAAATCATGGGTCGTGGACCTCAACCACACACACTGTTGAGGTCCTTTTATGAATCTTCCATATTTTTTAGGAATGAGATGTATCATGGACCTCAACCACACACACTATCGGTTTACTTCATGAATAGCTATAATCTCGCATGGTTCGATGATGTGGCTATGATAAACTGCTTTGTATATCTCCAAGACATGGTAATATCCTCATGTGTGAACACATTGCATGTTTGAGACTGAGATTTATGCGGGTTAGATGAGTACCCAACATCAGCATGACTAGGGGTGTACAGACCAAATCGTCAAGTCAAACCGAACCGACGAACCAAACTAAACTGAGAAAAAAACCCGACTTATGGTTTGGTTTGGCGTTAGGAAAAAAAATGATCATTCTTGGTTTGGTTTGGTGTTGACAAAAAAAAAGTCAAACCGAACCAGAATCAAACCGACATAATATATATATATATATATATATATATATATATTAGTTTAACCGCATGTGTATCGCACGTATAACCTTTGATTATTTAAAATTAGACGATTTTGTCTATTGCGAAAGCTTATATAGATATTTATATATAACTTTATTATAAAAAGTTAAATAGTAATATACTCAAATAGAGTGGATTATAAATTTTTACAAAGATATCTAATTATAATAACATTGCTTGCTTACAAATCTTATGTCCAAAAAAAAACTAAAATTGAACACAACAGTAAAATTAAAACCTTATCAATTACATGCACAAAAGATGATAAAAGAAATATTTCTAGAGAAAAAAATACAATATTGTCGAAGAAAAAAATAATTGAGAGAATAATACCTTAAAAATTTGTGATGAAGAATGTTGAATAAAGGTCTTTTATATATAAGCGTTCGGATCCTCCTCCTTACATAAATATTAGTCGAATTTTCATGTTCATATCTCAAATCTATATAGTTATATTTTTAAAGTAGATATTTGAATTATATTTAGTTGAATTCCTACATCTACATTTGTATGTGACTCCATATCATCAAATCTTTAAATTTAGATTATGAAGATCAAATATCCACATGTGATTACAAGCAACCAAGACATTCACATATAAACAAAAGCCAACTCATTCAAACCCAACCTTCGATAGAGGAGGGTACTATACATAATGTGATGTTGGTGAAAATGACTAAACTACAAACAACTTTTTTGCTTCGATTTTGTTTTGTTCTTTGAAATTTCATAACCGTCTTTTTTATGTTATTCTTATAAATTAGTATTACGGTTTTATTTAACATAAATAACAATTAATATGTCTCACTTACAAATAATATGGATTTCTATAGTGGTTGAATTGTACATAAAGTTACGATATTACAAATAACATGACTCATAAATAAAAAAGAATTTAACCTCCTATCTTAATTCGTGACCTTGATATATTTAAAAAAAAAAAATGGGATTGGAGCCCTTTTTATGTCACGATAATCAAAATTATGTAACAATTACGCAAAGAAAGTAAAAGAAAAAAAGAGCAATAAACCTTTGATTTTTGACAACTTCATTCGGCGGCAACATACTTATCCAATTTTTCGATCAGAAACTTTCAACTAAAAGAGAAACACAAGAAATTATCAAAGAGAGAATCAATGTCAATTGTTGATTATTATTCTTCATATATAATCTTTAAAGATATGATTTAAAAGAAATAAATAAAGGCAAAAGGGATGATGACAATGATAGTAAGAAAACACGTGAATCAAAACTAAAATAAAAAGCAAAAGTACAATATAAGAATTTATTTTGTATAAATTTTGATCCAAAATATTACTTAAATAAAATTATAAAGAATATTTTTTATATAAGGCAAAATTCTATTTTTGGAAGTACTAAATATTACCTAAATTAAATAATCAAAATCAACAAATATATGTTATTAAATCCTAAAACTCATGAGTAGGAACAATAAATTAAATTTATTCTATTTATTAAGTTTTCTTTTTATAAATCATATAATTAAATATAAATTTTTCCGCCTCCTTTTTTTATGTGCACAATAATTTCTTCCTTTTTTAACTTTGACTTGTCCTATAATTTTATTCATAATATTCTACTTATTCTTCTTTATGATTTTAAATTATGAAGTACTAGAAGTTTTTAGTTTATCAGGATTCTTTCTATATATTTTAGGAGTTATTAAATTCTTTTCATATATTTTAGGAGTCTTTAATCTAATTAAACAATAAATTGAGAAAAATAGTAAAAAGACATTTTTATCTATTGCAGAGGTTTCTAAGGAAGGGCAAAAAGTTCAAACGTCATTTTTAAGGCCCTTCACACTTTTAATATAGTATAGATATAATATTCAAACTTTTTTATACATAAAATATTAATTATAATCTACTTTTAAATACTTTTTCAACTAGTTTTAGTAATTTTCAATAATTTGAAAGTAGACGTAGATATATATTTATATTTTGGCCTTTAAGTTGTAATATTTGTCCATTAATTGCTAATTAAATGATCCAAAATCCAATATAAACTTAAAACCTAAACTTTTCACTCTTCATCTCACTTTTTAGTTTCAAGAGAGTTTACTGCTCCTCATTTTTTCATAATTATGATTTTTCATTAGCATATGAGTGAAAACATATTTGATCTAGTCTTCGATCATAATATAATTGTAAAAACTAAATATTATGTAAAAAAAACTGAAAAAAAAACTGAAAAAACCGAAAAATCCAAAAAACCCGACTAAAACCTAAACCGAAAAAACCAATTTTATGTTGGTTTGATTTGATTTATAGTTTTAATAAACCGACATGATTGATTTTTTTTTTTTAATAAAAACCGAACCAACCCGACCTATGTACACCCCTAAGCATGACCAATAAGATCGGGACTGTAATCTTTAGAATAAAATAAGTTCAAGTATCTTATCTCATTTCGATGTCTCCTAGTAGGAGTAGAAATATACCTTGCTAACATATTAACCGAAAAGGCTATAGGCCTTGTAGTATTTGCAAGGTACATGAGTGCATCAATTGTACTAAGATATGGTACTTCATAACCAATCCAATTTGATATATTTCGAATTTCAGCAAATAATCTATTGCTTTGAAAACTCTCCAAGAGTTCCAATGATTTTCAAACTATAAGCTTATACAATATAAGGATTATAAATAAGTTTCCCAGAAACTTTTATATGCTTCAAGCATTTTGAATCCTTAAAAGTTTTTCACATAAGTTTTGTCAAGTGACAATATTCAATATTTCATGAGTGACATCTTCAAGTGTCCGGACTGCAAATTAAATAAGTTTTATACTTATCAAGATGCATCCTTTCATATCACTTGATAAATGTTTCTATGTCTGCATGCTTAAATTAACGTAAAATTTGGATCCTCCTAATCTTTCATAATATTGCGTCAATATTATATCAAAGATATCATTGATGATATATCATTTTGTATCAGTTCACAATGCGACATAACATTTTGAGATCTCATCCCTTCATTATTTTCAGGTACCTGAACCTTTCATAAGGTTTCATGAAGTGTTATGTCATAGGCTCTTCAAGAGAACATTGCCTTCTTATTATGATTATTTGCTCCTTATCACATTGCCTTCTTATTATGATTATTTGCTCCTTATCCTTTTCAAGGATCATTTCATTTGGAACCGATTGGTCTATCATGCTTCACGCATGCATAGACTTTGTCCTTTAGGAATACAAAATAGGAGCACTTGCAGCTTAATTATGAGATTCTTTTAGCATATAACTTGAATTATCTTATGAATGAGGATCTTATGATAATTCCTAACATATTTCATAGTTGTTTATAATCTCCCCCTTATGTTAGAAAAAATAACATACACCCTCCATCTTCTTTGAGGAATCCATCTTTGTGCATCATGGTATATTTATTAATCGTATACCACACATCAAAACTATTAGATGGAATAGTTGGTTCCTGACCTTGAACCAATTGAGAGGGAAGAAATAATCATAATATATTGGTCTAATGCATACAAGTGTTATTGTATGCAACATATCATATTTCATACCAATACATGAAACTTTGTTCTCATTAGTAATAGTTCAGCTATTTATGAAAGGCATTCAATGCTAAACCATCATCATCAAGATGAATTATCTTGATTACACAATCTGAAAATTATGCTCAATTTATATTGAACAAGTAACTTTATGAATATCAAATATAGGTTGACCATGAATGTACATGTGATCATCTTATTCATACATCTTTTCAACATATCACATTATAGGTGAACGGACCCTTATTCACCTTTTATTCTTTTCAGATTTTGAGGGATTCAATCCTAAAATTAGTTGGTCCAACCAACTTATCATGAGAACAAGCAACATTAAAGTTCATGAAGAATTTTCTAATTCTTCAATATATGTTCAATACTCAGTATGCACATTTTTGAGATATCACAATTGTTCATGTCAACTTATGAACTTTTAATCTAGTAAACTCCAAGTTTACCATGATATGTGTTTTTGCTTTAGTAAATTTCAGATTTACTATTATATGAATAAATTTTAGATTTACTACTTCAGAAGTAGATTTCAAAATAACTCATCTTAGTTATTCTGCCTCTTTCGAAGGTGAGTTGTCATACTATCACAATCAAGTACATGTTTATATTAATAAGCTTCACTAAATATTATCACATTCACCCTAGGGTATGGATCTATGCTTATAATAATCAAAATTCTCATTCCCCAAGAATGGAATATAATTGTTTCTTAAGCCTATCAAATTATGATAGCTTATATATCTTATAACCTCTTTCATCATATTGCTACTTCAGGAGCAAATTGAGGCATACATATGATGTAGAGAATTTTTCTCTAGCATATCTTATAATCATAATAAGCGTGTGAAAATATTATCACTTTTGATGATTATTATCATATTATTTCTCCACGCTTATATTCGTGCATTCAATCACTTATCTTCTTTCAACAATGAAGCAAGTTGTCAACTTTCAGATTTATGCTACCATATTCACTTCATGGAATAGAGCATATTAATGGGATATGTTTCATGACCTTTTATTAAACACCCATTATTTTGTCTTAGCCATCATAATATCATCAATATGGTATTGAGATTCAAACTCAACATCTTATCCATATAAAGGCCTCTTAGGCATGAATCGATGGGACTTAAACCCAACATATTATCATCTTTTTTGATAATATTGTTCTTGTGGAATAAAGTTAAAATATAAATGGTTTCAAACCAATTATTTTTCCTCAAATCCAATAATAATTATATTAATAGTAGCAAAAGACAGATAACATAAGGAATTACTAACCTTGAAATTGTCTTTAGAATTTTGTAAACCTTTTCTTCCTTCTGTTATTGGTTGAGTGGCATGTTTGACCTTTTGAGGCCAAATTAGATTCATTTCGTACAGATCTCAATTGGTAAGAGACTTCGTGCTGATAACGTGTTATGAAACAAGAAAGAATAAAGAAGAAGAGTAGAGAAAATAGATAGTAATTGTTATTTCTCTTGACGAATTTCTTGAGGTGTGTATTACAATGAAGAAACCTTCTATTTATAGGTGAAATTTACTCCTAGTCTGAGTAAAAGACAGATTCTTCAAATCCTAATAGATATGAAAGTAGATCTTGATAGACATTCACTATAATGTAAATACATTTATAACAAAAAGTAATAAGTCACTAAACATTATTTTCAGATTTGATGATAAATAGAATTCTCTTAAGGTTAAAAAAGTACATCTACATGTCTTTAAAATAATTTTATTAATGGGTGGAAAAAGAAGAAGAAATCTCCTTAAGATTTTTGTGCTCCCTTTTAATATTTCATAGTTTACATATACGAAAATCACAGATGATTAATAAATATGTGATTAATGATATGATTTTTTTTATTTTTTTTTTATAGACTGATTGATTCGTGTCATAAATTTTATGAGCAGCACAAAATAATTACGTTTGATGCTTCCTTTCCTTACATTGAGGCTAGGAATTGCAGCATTGTTGCTTTGCCTTTTTCAATTCACTTAGCTTTCTCATTTAATATAATATAATATAATATAATTAAATAATATAATTAATTAGTAAAAGTTAGTCAATTTATCAAGGAAATGATGATGCATATTTTAGGAACTATTTGTTGTCCGTTCCTAAGTCCACGTGAAGGAGGAGAGATCCACCTTACACCTATTATGTATTTAATCGGGTATTTTATAGATTCGTGATGAAATATATATAATTCTTTTTAATATATCAAAATTAACAGAAAATTATTTCGAATAGCGTTTGCTTCATATAATAATATTTTTTAATATAACTAGACTTGCTATCTCACTTCAAATATCAATAAGTTATAAAATCTTATAAAATAAATGCATATGCAATCATAGCAGACATTTTAACAAAAGAATAAAAAAATATTTTTTATCAAATATTATATATATATATATATATGTACGGATTTGATATCATGCATAAGTGAGTGATTCCTCAATAAATTACTTAATTTTTCTCCAGTGATATCATATCAGTATATATATATATTAAGGAATACTACACATTAAATTACATAACACAATTTGATATTAAAAAATAAATAAAAAATCATATATTTCGTATATATTGATATTCACATAAATATATATATATATAAATTATTTCGAATATATATATATGAACTATTTGTTGTTCGTTCCATATAAGTCCACGTGAAGGAGGAGAGATCCACCTTACACCACATCAATATGTTAATCCTATATTCCTATTATGTATTTATTCAGGTATTTTATAGATTCGTGATGAAATATATATAATTCTTTTTAATATATCAAAATCAACAGAAAATTATTTCGAATATATATGTATAATATATATATATATATATATATATATATATATATATATATATATACATACATATATGACGAGCCAACACCTGGGTGGAAGGATTTCTCAATTTGTATGATTCTCCGCTGAAGGTCAGATAGCGGTGGAAAAGATTTTGAATTATGTATTTGGAGTTTCCTAGTGAAAGTTATATATATATATATATATATATATATATATATATATGAGTGTGAAGACCCTTAGAAAAGTGATTCAAACTTTTGTCCCTCATTAAAAGTCTCTGTTATAGATAATATCGTCTTTTCACTATTTTTTTTCTTCAAATTATTATAATATTAAATATTTACTATAATTAATATATGGAGAGTTTCGGTCTTTCTAAATATATGGGAAGTACAACTCCTAATTATTATACCACTAGTGAATTCAATCACACTTCGCGTGATCATAAATTCAATTTTTTAAAGATTTTTTTTACCTCGGTGAAACTATTCTCTTTACTTTTGTTAAGAATGTAAAGTTTGACTTTAATAGATTGAATTTTTATGTGAATATCAATATATACGAAATATATGATTTTTCATTTATTTTTTAATATCAAATTGTGTTATGTAATTTAATGTGTAGTATTCCTTAATATTTGAACCTATTTTAGACATAACGTAAGGAGAAAAGAATTGTATTACCCTCTCATAATGAAACGACCCTCCCGATAGTTTGTGAAATTTTCTCATCCTCTTTATTTTAGCTCTCTCCGTAGTTTGTATACGTGAATTATGACTTATGGGAGCAGATAGTACCAACCCTCAAGGTGTTTAGAAGTAATTTAATAAGTCATTGAATTATTGAGGTTTAATAAAGTAAGTCCAATCGCGGTCAATATTTGGTCAAGACGACCTCAATACGGTATTTTAATATTTTTAATAGGTTTAGGACGTATTTTTAGTTAACTCACATATTTAATTTATTTATATAGGATTCCCAATTAATTTTGGAGGATTTATTAAAAGTTTTGGATATTTTTGATAATTAGTAATTTAGTAAGTCAAAATCCAAAATCTATTATTTTTCCCTATATTAGGTAATCTGATTACAGTTGATTAAACTAATAGGGTTAGTAGCTCTTAATATTTCAATTTGCAGTCGAATAGGTGGCACAGTACCTTAGAGCGTAGCATCAGGTAATGTCACGTTTAACTGGCACATAACTGAATATGCATATGTTTGTTGGCAGTGAATTAAGATAGTGGATAGAATTGTTAGCCAATCACATTACTATAACTAATTTTATGGTCTAGTTGGCAGTGAAAAATTGATAATGTTGTTGGCTTAAGTATTGACTGTGATTAGTTAATGTTATAGTTTTCTATGTTACTTTGAAGTTTGAATATGAGAGTTGCAGTGTATTAATTTTGTTATTTCGTAATTTGCTTCATGTTGCGGGATTAGATAAGTTGCGGTTTAGGTCTATAATTTTTAGAGTAAAAATTTATAATGTGGGTATCATTAAATGCGTATTTTTATGGAGATTATATATTGGAACAGATTTTGAACATTTTGAAAGTTTGAGGAAAGGCAAGGCGCTTGCGGACTAGTTGCATTTGAAATTCGACGGTTGAGGTAGGTTATGATTTAATTGGAGTTTAGACTCGGCTTAATTTTGTGTCTGCTCCTAAATTGGATACCTGTTGATTGGTATTCATACATGCTATTAAATTGAGTTGGCCGATGATACCTACCAGTACATAGTGGTTTGTACAGATACTACCCTGTACTCTTCTTTTGTTGAGTGCAGAAAGTGTTCTAGAGGATCAGACATGACCTCACTTCTAGAGTTTGATATCAGATCTTGATTCAAGGGTGAGCACTTCATCTCCAGGCTGCCATGGGTCATCTTATTTGTTCTTGTCCATATTTCGGGCAATGAAATATTTTTTTTATTCACTTTATTTTTTTATATCACTTTATATATGATCTTTATTAGCAGTTCTTGTACGATGACTTTCGGGTCTTGGAGATTTTAGTAAGTAGTTTGCTTGACGTCCGCATTAAAATTGATTAGTCCTGGATTATTGTTATTATGTTGATTTTATAATAATATCATCTTAATATTGACTAAGTGATTGGGTAATGATTTGGTTTAGATGGTTCTCCCACAGGAAGATTAGTGTGGGTGCCACTTATGGCCATTTGGGTCGTGACAAAGTTGGTATCAGAGCCTTAGGTTCATCGATCTCGTCGTACAAGAACATGTTTAGTAGAGTCTTGCGGAACGGTACAGAGACGTCTGTACTTTTCTTCGAGAGGCTATAGGGCAGTAGGAAAATTCAAATTCTTCTTTCTTACGTGCTATTACTTGATTTCAATTGATATCTGGAGATTCCAATTGGTATATGGCGATTTCAATGGGTATCTGACTTCTTTCATTTTTATTCTCAAAGATGGGTATGGTTAAGAGGTATGGTGTAGAACTTGTTACCTTCTAGTTCTAAGGGGATGCCAAGATGTGGTGAGGGCGTAAAGCAAGAGGGTTATGCCAAGGCAGTATAAAAGAATGCCCGCAGAGGAGGTAGTTTTAGTGGTTCTTATTCTAGGGGTCTGAGTATGTTATGCGTGTGGTGGAGTGACTCACATTAGGAGGTTTTGTCCTAATTTGAGGCATTATGGTTAGTTTGGCCAGCAATAGACTCCTCGAGCTCTAGTTCTACTAGGTAGGGGTGGTAATCAAGCTCATAGACATGGTTCTCAACGTGATAAAAATGATGCTCAGATTGGTGTAGGGCCCATATCTATGCTTTCTAGGTAGGCCCAAGGCAGAGATATCAGACGTTGTCATTAGAGGTACTATTCTTGTCTGTGATCGGATGGCCATTGTATTATTTGATCTTGGTTCTTCTTTCTTATATGTGTCTGCCAATTTTGTTGTGGGTTGGACATGGTGTGTGATTTACTTGACTTTTTAATTCACGTTTCTACTCCTATTAGTGATTTTATTGTTGTTGATAGGATTTATCGTTCTTGTTCTGTTATGTCTATGGGGTATCAAACTTGGACAAATTTTGTGATTCTAGATATAGTAGATTTAGATATAATTTTGGGTATGAGTTGGTTATCTCAGTATCTTTCAATACTGGACCGTCATACTAAGATAGTGAATGTGGCTATGCTAGGAATGAATAGACTTGAGTGAGAGGGTGATTATAGTCCTGCTCCAATGAAACTTATTCCTTTTCTGCGTGCAAGGAAGTTAATTGGAAGAGGTTGTTTGGCCTTCCTAGCACATCTTCGGGACAGTTCTGTAGAGGTCCCATCTATTGAGTCAATTCTGTGGTGTTTGAATTCCAAGAGGTCTTTCCTGAAGATTTGCCTGGTATGTCACTAGGCTGTGACATTTATTTCTATATTGATCTAGAGCCAAGTACTCATCCTATTCCTATTTCTCCCTATAGGATGGTTCCAGTTGAGTCGAGAGAGCTAAAAGCTTAGTTGCAGGATTTGTTGAGTAAGGGTTTTATCTGTTCGACTGCCTCTTCATGGGGTGCTCTTGTCTTGTTTGTGAAGAAGAAAGATGGTAGTGTTGGACAATAAAATTTTGTGATTGAAAAATAAATAATTCGAGACAAGAAAAATATTGCAACAATCAATTTATTGATTTTAATGCGAATGTTACAATCTCTATGAATCCTCTGATTCACCATTTCAAATATAAATTCAAGGGCTTGAAGCTTGATCTTGAATTTGAACTTGATTTGCGGGTTTGAGGGACTTGATCTTGACTTGTGCTTGAATTCAAGAGCTTTTGAACTTGTTCTTGAATATTGCGGTCTTGATCTTGAATCTTGATGAACTTGATTTGAGTGCTTGAGCTTTTTAGAGAAATTGCGACGTTTGATCCACGAGCTTTCTGTTGCTACTTGTTAGAATTCTTGAGGATTCTTTTTCTGAATTATGAGGCCCCTATTTATAGTTATAGGAAAGGAAGAGTCATGATGAATATGAACTTCCTTTGACCAATCAGATTTAAGTGATGTGGTGCCTTTTATGGGCTTTTATTTCATGGGCCTGCTGCATCAGTTTGACATGTGGCACGGTCCTATTGGCTCATTCACTTGACTTGGCATGCCACATCATTTGACACGCGACGCTTATTTGGGCCTCTAGAATATGACAATATTTTGGGCTTAGTAAAGTTGACTCATCATTTGTATCCCAAATTAGTGGATTAACCCAATAAATGTTGGGCCTTATTTAAATCCATACCTATTTGGACTTAAATAATTAATTTAATTATATTAATCCGTAATATTTATTCGGGACTAATATATTTTGAATTTAATATAATCTAAATTTTGTACGAATTTAAATTTAATAAAATTGTATCGCCCACAAATGCCCCCTACTTCAAGACTTGCCGAGATATTTTAACCTTTTAAAGGCTAGTCTTGAAGTATGATAACATTCTAGAAACATCTTGACTTATAGCACGCCATAAAATGCTAATAGATGCATTTATTTTTGGATGCATGTTACCATTTAATCCCACACATCTCAAATATCATGAGATTAAAACAAAAATACGACAACAATAATTATTTGAGTGTTGCTTCATATATATATATATATATATATATTTTATTGGACATGAGACATCACAGACACAGGCATATGGTGACTTCAAAATAATTACCTCAATGGTTGGTGGGTCCCAAAATTGGCCACTATTTTCCATTATTGTAAAAACAATACTTTTGTAGTAATAATGTTCTCATGCTTCTTAAAATTTGTTTCTTTTAAAAGAAACAAAGACAAACAATTCATTTGCATGACGTGGCCGATTAATACAAGTTTGCATTAGAATGGGAATTTGTAATTCCACCGCCAAGTCTTTAACGGTTGACCCACTTTGTATAGGAAATTAATTGCGCCTTTCGCTAATAGCCCCCGCCGCCAATAGTCAGTCTTTTACCAAAATTGGCATGATCTTCTCTAAATTTATCAAGGATTAGGAGTATAAACCGCCCTACAATTATTATAAATACCCATAAGCGTACTATTTTTTTATTCCTGCAAAGCTTGCACTATATCAATAGCAGTCGTGGCCGATTGAAATCAAGAGCAAGGTAATTTCTTTTCCTTTCCTTTGTGATTTCTTTTCTTTTCTTTTTTCTTTTGTAGGGTTGAAATAAATAACAATATGCAACCATTGGCCGGCTTAAGGTGGTAAGAGTTTAACTTCGTCTCAGTCACCTTAAGACCGAAAGACTTACACATAATTGGATGACTTAAGGTGGTAAGAGTTTAACTTCATCTCTGTCACCTTAACACTGAAAGACTTACGCATAATTGGCCAGCTTAAGGTGGTAAGATTTTAACTTCGCCTCTGTCACCTTAAGGCCGAAAGACTGCTTGAAGACGGTATGGTTTTCTTTAAGTATGTGCCCTTTCACCGATGTATTTATGCGATGATCTTCTCTAAGTATGGGCCCTTTACTGATGCATTTATGCGATGGTCTTCTCTAAGTATGGGCCCTTTACTGATGCATTTATGCGATGGTCTTCTTTAAGCATGGGCCCTGTCCGCCTTAAGGCATGAAAATTTTAAGATCCTTTTAAGGATAAAATCGTGAGAGGCCAGCTTTAGGTGCAAAGGGACAAATTTTGTCCACCTTAAGACATGTAAATTTTGAGATCCTTTTAAGGATAAACTCGTGAGAAGTCAGCTTAAGGTGCAAAGGGACAAATTTTGTCCACCTTAAGGCATGAAAATTTTGAGATCCTTTTAAGGATAAACCCGTGAGAGGCAATCTTAAGGTGCAAAGGGACAAATTTTGTCCAGCTTAAGGCATGAAAATTTTGAGATCCTTTTAAGGATAAACCCTTGAGGGTCCAGCTTAAGGTGCAAAGGGACAAATTTTGTCCACCTTAAGGCATGGAAATTTCGATATTCTTTTAAGGATAAACTCGTTAGAGGCTAGCTTAAGGTGTAAAGGGACAAATCTTGTCCACCTTAAGGCATGGAAATTTCAATATCCTTTTAAGGATAAACTCGTTAGAGGCCAGCTTAAGGTGCAAAGAGACAAATCTTGTCCACCTTAAGGCATGAAAATTTTGAGATCCTTTTAGTTGTAGGCTTGGAAAACTTTAGCATTCCAAAGCCCATTGAAGGAACTCTTTTTCTTTTCGACGGGTTGCCCCCATTGAGTCACAAATATTTGGAGTAAATCCAAAATTTAATTAGAATAGTTTCATACTTGGCATTCGTATGGCGGATACTGTAGGAACGTATTTTTTTACACTCATGCAACTGAACTCAGAATGAGATTCCAAGCGCCTACGTACCTCAGTGAAGAGGATCAAGTCACAACGTAGTTCTGGAGTGAGTGTTTTTTTTATGTCCCAACTTTTGCCTAGGCTGCCTCTTTTGAGGTTTTCAACCTAGCGAACATTTTTTTTTACTCCGTACACAGTTTATACTCTTGCGGGCCAGGAGTAGGCATGCAGTTTATACTAGTGCCTTAAGGAGTGTCATCTTTCTTCAAGGATAGTACTTCTTCAAGAACTTGGCGTTGATGGGGTCAATCCTCACGTCATCTGCATCGACAAGCTTGTAAGCACCATTTGAATATACTTTTTGTACGACATATAGTCCATCCCACTTTGGGGTATATTTCCCCCCAGACTTATGAGAAGTAATAATGGGCCTTCTTACTGCTAGGACTTGATCTCCAACTTGGAAACACCTCAAACGAACCATTCCATTGAAAGAACAAGATAGCCGGGCTTAATAACATTCAAGATTTTTTTGAGCCTCCAGCCTCTTCTCATAAAGCGGTAGATGATATTCACTCGGATGAAGTTTGCAACATTTTCTTTCTTTACTTCCTTAAGAGCAACAACTTCGGCCCACTTTGAGAAGTAATCCGTTGCGGCCAAGATGTATAAGTGTCCACCAGAAGATTTTAGTAGTGGACCAACAACATTCATTCCCCAAGTATTGAACAGCCAAGATGCGACAGCTGGATGTAGTACCTCTGGAGGTTGATGTATGAAATTTGCATAGAATTGACAAACTTTGCATCTTCTAGCATAGTCCAAGCAATTTTTTACCATTATTGTCCAATAATATCCCATCCTTTTAATGTGAAAATGGAGTTTTGGTCCAGACTGATGTGATCCATAAACTCCCGAGTGCGCTACTTGCAAAGCTTGAATTGTTTCTTCCTCTCCCAAACACTGTAAGAGTACTCCTTCAAATGATCTTTTGCACAATGTGTCTTTGTAGTAAAGAAAGCGAAGTGCACGGCGATGAATGTCAGTCTTTCTCCTTGGATCTTCTGGAAGTATCCCATAACATAAGTAATCAATGATAGGTTGTCGCCAATCTTCTTTTACAACTTCAGAATCGACAACGGGGTATTCAACCTTGTTTTCTATATCCTCATCTGACGGTGGTGCTACCCATTCTTGGCGGATAGTAACTCGCGCCTGATTGTTGAGGCCAAAGTAGCTAAGGCATCAACTTGCTTATTTTCTCTCCTTGGCACATGTTGGAGGGTTACCTCTCCAAGCCCCATCAATTTCTGTGCATAATCATGATATGGTCGTAGATCGGGATGCCTGACTTTATAGCTTCCCAAAAGTTGTTTGATCACCAGTTGGGAGTCACCAAAAACTTGTAATTGCAGTTGTTTCATGTCAACTGCCATCTCAAGTCCAAGTATTAAAGCTTGATATTCAACAACATTATTAGAGCAATGATTTGTTAGGGTAAAAGAGTATGGGATGGACTCTTCTTGTGGAGTGACGAACACCACACCGGCACCAGATCCATCTCGATGTGCGAAACCATCAAAGTACATCTTCCATGGGGGTATAGCTTCAATAACCATTGCATCTTCATCAGGAAGTTCATCGCTTAGTTCCCAATCATCAGGTATCGGGTGGTCTACCAAGAAGTCAGCCAATGTTTGTCCCTTTACAGCCTTTTGGGGAACGTATATAATCTCAAACTTCTGAAATTGAAGGTACCATCTTGCAAGTCGATCACTATGGACTGATTTTGACATTACAAACTTGATGAGATTTGCCCTAGACACAAGACGAACAATATGAGCTTGAAAGTAGTGTTTCATATTTTTAATTGAGAAGGCCAATGCCAAACATAACTTTTCGATTGGAGAATACTTTAGCTCATTCGGCGTCATCATTCTGCTCAAATAGTAAAAAGAGTTTTCTTTGCCTTCACTCTTTTATTGAGCCAATAGTGCTCCAACTGACCTCTCTTGTTCCGTGATGTAGAGTATCAATGGTTTCCTAGGTATGGGTGCCGCAAGAACTAGTGGCTTCATTAAGTATGATTTGATACTCTTAAAGGCATTACTACAAGCTTGGTCCCATTCGATGGGAGTGCCCTTCTTCATGAGACGACTAAATGGTTGACATTTTCCAGCCAGGTTTGAGATGAATCTCCTTAAATATGCTAGCCTTCCTTGAAGGCTTTTTAACTCATGAATATTTCGAGGCTCGGACATCTTCAAAATTGCATCGACCTTGGCTTGATCAATTTTAATTCCTCGGTGTCGCACAATAAAGCCAAGAAACTTTCCAAAAGTAACTCCAAAGGAACACTTCAACGGATTCATCCTAAGTTGATATCTTCGAAGTAACTCAAATATCATTCTTACGGTTTTTAAGTGGTCGTCTCTCTTTCTTGACTTCACCACTAGATCATCCACGTAGCATTCAATATTTTTATGGAGCAGGCCGTCAAAGATGTTCTGCATAGACCTTTGATAAGTGACGCCAGCGTTCTTCAAACCAAAAGGCATTACCTTGTAGCAATAAATATCTTTGGGCGTACAAAATGTAGTGAGTTCTTCATCCTTTGGCGCCATACAGATTTAATTGTAGCCGGATGAATCATCCATGAAGGATATTGCCTCATAACCAGTGGTGTCATCAATCATCAATTCTGGTATGGGAATTGGAAAGTCATCCTTAGGGCAGGCGTTGTTGCGATCCCGAAAGTCGATACAAACTCGAATTTGGCAATTATTATTCCGTACTGGAACTATACTTGAAATCCACGTGGGATATTTGACTTCACAAATTAAGCCAACTTTAATGAGTTTGTTAACTTCATTTTCGATCAATGGAACCAATTCTGGCCTAAAGCGCCTTTGGGCTTTCTTAACAGGACGAGCACCATTCTTGACCGCCAACTGATGGACTGCTACTTTTGGATCTAAGCCAGACATTTCCTTATAGCTCCAAGCGAAGACATCCATATACTTTTTGAGTATATCCATATACGCGATTTCTTCCTCAATCTCTAGAAAAACACTCAGGTAAGTTGGTCTTGGGTCTTCATCGGTTCCAAGATTAACTACTTTCAAGGGATCTATTGTGGCCTTTACTCCTTCTTCAAGTTGCAACGGAGTATCTCCAACATCTCCTTTCTCTTGAGAATCATCGTCGTTGATGGATATATGATAACACCAGAAAGTATTTTCTATCTCTTCGTTAAGCTTCATTTGAGATGAGACATCTTTCTCATTCTGGGTCGTAACATGATATGAGGAGCCAACACTCTCTTTATCTTCCTCACGTTGCTTGGTATAAACCACAACATGATCCTTTGATTTTAGCACCTCGTTGCATGAAACCACCAATTCCGTCTACCGCCTCATTCTAGAAGGAATCAGACTTTGGAAATCCTTCTGGATCTTAGGCGAAGAGTGCATTATTGTACTTTGATGACTTCTCCGATGCTTGTTATTTTTTTTCTTAGTTAGAGGGCCCAACCTTTCGAACATAGAAGTTCTTGCGGTTGATTCTCCAAGTCGATCAAATACAGAGGGTTTTTTATTAGTAACAGTGGATTATTCTTTCACAGTGATGTAATTACTGACTGCCCTTCTTATAGAGATGCGAATTGGAGGTGGCTGCATGTATCCTAGGCCTTCACGTGCCTGCTTGGTTGTACCCTCCGATGGAAGTTTGCCCAACCTTGATGGCTCATTAGGATTGTATCCAACCTTTACAAATAGCTTGTATACACTTGGGTCGAAGCCTTCTTTCGTACGCTTAGTAGGGAGTGTCATATCTTGTGGCGAATTTTGAGCCACAGACTCTTCAAGTAGTCTTGAGGATGGATTTATTGCATCAATATTCCTGATAGATAAAGTTATCCCCTTTAGCACATTATCTTGGGAATCCGATGGGTGAGCCAAAAGTGATAGTGATTTGATGAGAATTGGTCGTCTCATCGTCGAATAAGATCTTATTCTCTTTTGCCAGTTGCATGACTTTATCTTTAAAGACAAAACACTTTTCCAGAGGATGACTTACGAGCCTATGATATTTGCAGTAATTAGGGTCATTGATCCTTCTAGCCTCGTTGGAACGCTTCATCTTTGGGATTTCAATGAGCTTACGCTCAAGGAGTTCATCGAAAATCTCATCAACATCATAATCAAGGTAGGGATATTCCTTTTCTTGCATCTCCTTTAAAGTTTTGATTCGGACGTGCTCCAAAATTCGTCTTCATACTTTGCTTCTTGCTCACCTTTGTGGTGACCTTCACAGAAGACACATCAACATTCGTGGACTTCTTGTTGTCATTTTTGGGGATAAACTTGCCATATCTTTTGGGTTCCTGCTTATCCTTTCCCCTTCGAGAGTCATGGATAGGCGTTGATCCCTTTCTAGCAGAAGACATGCTCAACTCCATAATATGAGCATAGGTAGCTAGCTCTTCAAAGTATTTAGGCTTAATTCCTTGCAAGATGTAGAGAAGATCCCAGTGCATTCCTTGGATGCACATCTCTATTGCGGAAGCTTCGGTGAGCCTATCTTTACAGTTTAGGCTTGCATTTATCCAACGATTGATGAGGTCGATGACTGGCTCGTCCCTTTTTTGACAAGTATTTGTAAGCTCTACCATTCTCACCATACGCCTTGTGCTATAAAACGATTTAAAAACTCTTGCTCCAATTGCTCCCAGCTATCGATAGAATTAGGCTCAAGATCCGTATACCAGTCAAAGGCATTTCCCTTTAGGGAATGAACAAAATGTTTGACAAGATAGTCACCGTAAGTTCCAGAATTTTTACATGTCTCAACAAAATATGCGACATGCTGTTTTGGGTTCCCTTTGCCCCCAAATTGTTGAAATTTGGGGTGTTTATAATCGACAGACATTTTGAGGCTATCTATCCTTGCAGTGTAGGGCTTGGCATACGCAAGGAAAGATTTGGTGACAACATCATATTTGTCTTTGAGGGTCCCTTCAATGAATTTCCTCAATTTTCCAATCGGGATCATTCCCTCAGAAGAAACTCGCACCTCTTTAGTTGGTGGTGTTTGTTTCATAGGATTTTCTGTCTCATGAACCTCTGGAGATTTTCCAGGTGCATGGCTAGACTCTTCGTCTATCAGAATTTTCACCCTATCCACTATCTTATCAATTCAAGCATCTTGATTCTAAACATATTTGGTCAGGCCCTCAATTGTCTTTGCCAAATTCGTAAGTTGCTCCTCCATAGACGAGGCATCAATCACTATTACTTTCATAATCACTGAAGATGTCGGAGAGTAGCAAGGATTATCGTACAAGTTGATCTTTGATGTGCTCAACTTATGCGGTGTATTCGAAAATAATGAGTTGCTCGAACGATCATCGCTCTTTGCGCCAGAGTGTTAAGATCCGAAATGCTCAAGTAGAGATAGAGTCTTCTTAAGCGATTCCATCACACTACTTCCTCCTTTCGAAACACTTGCATTGGACTTCATTCCTTTTGGGGTTGAAGATCCAAAAACTGGAGTTGGCGTGGACGACACTGGATGTGTTTGTTGTCCTAGCAAGCCTACCTTGCTTCTTGTGACAGCTCCTAAGCTTTTGAAAGTAACACCAAGAATGCTTTCTACTTCAGCAGAGAACTTTGAATCAACAGCCTTGGAAGAAGTTGATTGAGAACTGACCTTCTTGGAAGTCATTTCAGTGTTGTTGAACTTTACAGTTGGAAAAGTTGAGATGAGAGGTAGAGATTGTTCCACTGGGCATGCCAGAATTTGTTGGACAATAAAATTTAGTGATCGAAAAATAAATAATTCGAGACAAGAAAAATATTACAACAATCAATTTATTGATTTCAATGCGAGTGTTACAATCTCTATGAATCCTCTGATTCTCCTTTTTAAATATAAATTCAAGGGCTTGAAGCTTGATCTTGAATTTGAACTTGATTTGCGAGTTTGAGGGACTTGATCTTGACTTGTGCTTGAATTCAAGAGCTTTTGAACTTGCTTTTAAATATTACGGTCTTGATCTTGAATCTTGATGAACTTGATTTGAATGCTTGAGCTTTTTAGAGAAATTGCGACGTTTGATCCATGAGCTTTCTCTTGCTACTTTTTAGAATTCTGGGGGATCCTTTTTCTGAATTATAAGACCCCTATTTATAGTTGTAGGAAAGGAAGAGTCATGATGAATATGGACTTCCTTTGACCAATTAGATTTATGTGATATGGCGCCTTTTATGGGCTTTTATTTCATGAGCCTGCTGCATTAGTTTGACATATGGCACGTTCCTATTGGCTCCTTCACTTGACTTGGAATGCCACGTCATTTGACAAGTGGCTCTTATTTGGGTCTCTAGAATATGACAATATTTTGGGCTTAGTAAAGTGGGCTCATCATTTGTAGCCCAAATTAATGGACTAACCCAATAAATATTGGGCCTTATTTAAATCCATACCTATTTGGACTTAAATAATTAATTCAATTATATTAATTTGTAATATTTATTCGGGTCAAATATATTTTGAATTTAATATAATCCAAATTTTGTACGTTTTTAAATTTAATAAAATTACATCGCCCACAGGTAGTCTTCGTATATGTATAGACTATAGGTAGCTGAATAAGTTACATTCCATAATAAATATCCTTTGCCCCATATTGATGATTTATTTGACTAGTTGCAGGGTGCGTTCATATTTTTCTAAGATCGATTTGAGCTACGGGTATCATCAATTTAAGATTCGTCTTGACGATATTTCTAAGACTGCTTTTTAAATCCGGTATGGGTACTATGAGTTTCTTGTGATATCTTTTGGGTTGACTTATGCCCCAACTGCTTTTATGAGTTGATGAATGGGATATTTAAACCCTACTCAAATTCTTTCGTGATTGTCTTTATTGATGATATTCTGGTTTATTCTAAGAGTAAAAAGGAACATGAGAAACACTTAAGGATTATTTTAGGTTTGTTAGGAGAGAAAAAACTTGATGCGAAGTTTTCTACGTGTGGGTTCTAGTAGGCTTCTATCTACTTTTCTTCATAAATGATGTGTGATATATGTTGTGTATGGATATGGATCTTAGGCTTGATTATGGGTAGGATGACTTAGCCTCGATTGTTGATGTTTGGAGTTTAGAAGCAAGCTTGGGACCCGTAAAATAACATGTTTATGCTTTTTTGAATCCTATTGCTTTTCCTCTCTAGTTTAGATTAGTTGTAGCATGGTTGTGATGTAAACCTATGTTTGGGATGTGGTTTTAGTATTTAAAGCATGATTTATATATTTAGCCTTGTTGGGCTAATGTGGTAGTCTTGAAACCATAAGTTGCGTAGAGTTTACTTGAGTACCTTTTTTCTAGTCGAAGTTGTTATTTTAGGCTTGAATATGGCTTACTTGACATCTAAAAGATGAATTATATACCCTATCCTAGTTTGGGGCATAGTGTGCATATTTATGGAAATTGAGGATTAGAAGTGGGATCGTTTGACCCACTTAGGACTAAACTTGTGTTAAGTCTTGTGGACTTAGCTGTGGATGTTAGACATAGATGAAGCTAGTAAACCTTAGAATGAGGTTACTTCGTAACTTGGTAACTTGTATTGATGTTTTTGGGTTGTGGATTTTGAGTTATAGTTATGATACTTCTTGTGGAAGTGATATTGGCCATTTAGAGATGATATTCCTCCTAGAATATGTTATGTGGCCTACTCTTAGACTTAATGATTGGCCTATAGAGATGCTATATCCTCTTAGATATGCAAATTGACCTAGAGATGTGATATTCCTCATAGTCATGATGTATGACTTACTGATATAAGATATCCTATAGAGGATTACATGTTTATCTATATTATGCCTCCAATATGTGAGATACCTTTTATATGTGAGATGATTAGAGATATGCTACGGCTTATAAATATGATTATCGGTATGAGTTTCGGATATGTATATGGGCCTAAGGCCATGATTATGATGTTGTGACTATTTTTGGATAAATTAATGGGCCAAAGGTTGTGTTATAATAATGATTGAATATCTGAGTAATGTTTATCAGTGTAAAGGATACGATTACGATTTATGAATACATATACGTTTGTATACACATCTCTCCGGTATGGGACAAAGGAAGATGTATTCTATTGCGTACGACTTTATTGATTGGATACTGATGATGGCTAGGAATCTAATGTATTAGTTAATGAATCTTGCTTAGTTGAAACATGGTATCTAGCAATGGTTAGTGTGTGACTTATGGTGAGGTCTGGTCTAGCATAGGTGAAGATTAGGGGGCATTGATGACTAAGTTCGTGATGTCGATTAGTCGATAAACGAGGAGTTGTGTGTTAATGAGGCTAGATAATAAGGGATGTTGGTAATAAGAGGTGAGTAGTTAATAACTTTGAATAATTGCTAAATGGTTAACTAATGAATAGTTAAGCAAGGATTAGTTGGTAAACGATGGTTAGATAATGAATGGTGTCAGTTAATAAAAGATGGTTAAGTGACAAGTAGTAATGAGCTGTCTAGTAATGATTACGATTAGTTGATAATAATGAATGGTGGATAAATGACGGTTTTGATCTAGTGATGAACCTTGACTAGATGTTAGATGTTGGATATTAAATAAATAGTGGTTAGTTGCTAACCCGTGAATAAGGATTACATGAAGGATAATTTTTACGCTTATAACTTGAGGTTATGTGATGACTAGCGAACTAATGATTCTATTATAATAAGTGTTGATTAGCTAATAACGAGTAGTTGGGAAGTATTGACTAGATAGATATTCTATGGTGATATGATTATTTTTTATGAGTATTTTAGTGTATGTTATCCGGTAATAACTATTATGATGATATGGTTATACCCGGCAAGACTGAAGGATACTGTTGTGATGATGTTGATACCCGGCAAGGCCGGATGATATATTTATAATATGTTGATACCTGGCAAGGCCGGAGGATACTATTGATGATATGTTGATATTCGACAATGCCGGAGGTTGATTACGATGATGATGGTCCCGATGAGGACAATTATGATGAGTCGTGATATTGATTATGTACTTTTCATTCATTCCTGCATGTGCATCGCCTATCACCAGTATGCACTTATATTTATCAGCCGGTATAGGATGATTGCATATATATGGGTGAAGAATATGCCTTGTGTTATTGTATACATATTGAACCTTTCGAGTCTGGGGCAGTGGGGGTACGCATAGGCTCGGCTAGGTATTTGGTTGTCCGTAAGTTGAGGACTAAGGAGATTGCGTCTGTAAAGGTCCAGTGGAAGAATCGTCCTATTGAGGAGGCCACTTGGGAGACTGAAGTAGACATGCGTAGCAAGTATCCACATCTTTTTGGTGATTCAGTCATTCTTTAATTTCCTTTCTTGTCGCTTGTTGCCCGTTCGGGGACGAATGGTTGTTTAATTGGTATCTGATGTAACGACCCTCCCGATCATTTGTGAAATTTTCTCATTCTCTCTATTTTAGCGCTCTCCGTAGTTTGTATACGTAAATTATGACTTACGGGGCGGATAGTACCAACCCTCAAGGTGTTTAGAAGTAATTTAATAAGTCATTGAATTATTAAGGTTTAATAAAGTAAGTCCGATCGCGGTCAATATTTGGTCAAGACGACCTCAATACGGTATTTTAATGTTTTTGATAGGTTTGGGACGTATTTTTAGATAACTCACATATTTAATTTATTTATATGGGGTTCCCAATTAATTTTGGAGTATTTATTAAAAGTTTTGGGTATTTTTGATAACTAGTAATTTAGTAAGTCAAAACCCAAAATCGATTACTTTTCCCTATATCAGGTAATCTGATTACAGTTAATTAAACTAATAGGGTTAGTAGCTCTTAGTATTTCAATTTGCAGTCGAAGAGGTGGCACGGTACCTTAGAGCGTAGCATCAGGTAATGTCACGTTTAACTGCACAATTGATTATGCATATGTTTGTTGGCAGTGAATTAAGATAGTGGATAGAATTGTCAGCCAATCACATTAATATAACTAATTTTATGGTCTAGTTGGCAGTGAAAAATTGATAATGTTGTTTGCTTGAGTATTGACTGTGATTAGTTAATGTTATAGTTTTCTATGTTACTTTGAAGTTTGAATATGAGAGTTACAGTGTATTAATTTTGTTATTTCGTAATTTGCTTCATGTTGCGGAATTAGATAAGTTGCGGTTTAGGTCTATAATTTTTAGAGTAAGAATTTATAATGTGGGTATCATTAAATGCGTATTTTTATGGAGATTATATATTGGAACAGATTTTGAACATTCTGAAAGTTTGAGGAAAGGTAAGGCGCTTGCCAACTAATTGCATTTGAAATTCGTCGGTTGAGGTAGGTTATGGTGGAGTTTAGACTCGGCTTAATTGTGTGTATGCTCCTAAATTGGATACTTGTTGATTGGTATTCATACATGCTATTAAATTGAGTTAACCTATGATACCTACCAGTACATAGTAGTTTGTACTGATACTATACCGTACTTTTCTTTTGTTGAGTGCAAAAAGTGTACTAGAGGATCAAACATGACCTCATCTCTAGTGTTTGATATCATATCTTGATCCAAGGGTGAACACTTCATCTCCAGGCTGTCATGGGTCATCTTATTTGTTCTTGTCCATATTTCGGGCGATGAATTTTTTTTTATTTACTTTATTTTTTGGATATCACTTTAGATATGATCTTTGTTAGCAGTTCTTGTACGATGACTTTCGGGTCTTGAGAATTTTAGTTAGTAGTTTGCTTAACGTCCGCATTAAAATTGATTAGTCCTGGATTATTGTTATTATGTTGATTTTATAATAATATCATCTTAATATTGACTAAGTGATTGGTAATGATTTGGTTTAGATGGTTCTCCCATAGGAAGATTAGTGTCGGTGTCACTTATGGCCATTTGGGTCGTGACACATAAATATATAATAGTTTTTAGTAATTTCTATATCTCTGATTCTACTAACGTATCTATATTGTGATTTTATCATTTCTTATTTTTTTATATTTGATTTTTCTATCTTTCAAACTCGATTAAATTTATACTATAAATTTACTGACATTTTTCAAATGAGGTGACACATCACCTACTTAATGTCTAATGTTACTATATATATATATATATATATATATATATATATACTAGAGCAGCATGACCCGTGTCAGCACGGACCCAACATTAATAGATTTATTTATCTTTTCAATCTTGATATATTTAAATAATTTTTTTTAATAAAAGGATTGCTTATGTTTTCTAGGATTCATCCGGAATCTAGTATGAGTTCAACATATGTTATTTTAATATGTATTTAGATAAGTTAAGTTGTTAACTATTGTAATTTATAATATTTTTTATGTAATTTTCAAATTAATATACATTACTTTTCTTGTCCAAATTTTTGTCCATTGATAGTCAATTATATTTTAAAAATAATTTAAGTTTTTAATTATTGTGATTTATAATACTTTTCTTCTATTCCAATTTTAGAGACACTAATATAATTTTAAGAGTCGATCAAATATTTTATATCTTTTAAATTTTTTAAGTTGTTAATTATTGTGATTTCTATTATTTTTCATGTAATTTTTTTGAAATATATAACATATTAAATTATTTTTAGATATTTTAAGTTGTTAACTATTGTAATTTATAATACTTTTTATGTAATTTTTGAATAATATATGCTACTCTCCTTGTCCAGAGTTTTGTGTCGACGATAGCCAATTATATTTTCTTAAATAATTTTAATTTTTTAACATTGTTATTTATAATATTTTTTCTATTTCAACTTATGTGACACAATGCTTAAATGACCATAATAATTAATTGGGGGTGATATAGTAAAATGTAATTATTATTATTTATTATTTATTATTTTTATTATGTGTATGTGTTGATTCAAGAAGAATTTGGAAACATTTAGAAATGTGTTCAATGTTACGAATGTTAATAATCCATTTGGTGCTTCTTGTTTTCTCTACATTTATCTCTTATGTGTTTTTACTCTTTTGCCCTTTTAGTATATGTAGTAATTTTTATTTTTATTTTTATTTTAAAATATCATGAAAATTTTTATTCATAGTATATATATAAATATATAATATATATAGATATATAATATATAGATTATATATATATATATAATCTATATATTATATATATATTATATATATATATATATATATATATATAGTAAAATCGTGGATTCAATATTATTAATTTTTCAATACATAAGTGACTTGTAATAATTAATTGCGGGTGATACATTAAAATCAAGATTGAAGCAGCACAAATCAGTCAATTTTTAATTTTTTTTTTGTTAATTATTGTTAGTTACAGTACTTTTTATTTCATTTTCAAATAATATATATTGCTTTATATCTTCTTCTGTCCCGTCTCAATTTATGTGGCACTAATATAATTTTGATAGTCAATCAAATATTTTATGTTGATATATCATTTTGTTATTCTTATTTTTCTAATATATAAATGACTTATAATAAGGAGTGATCGTTCGAAAGCCGAAAATTTAATTTAAAACATTAAGAGTTAATTTTGCATTTTATGTCTATTTTATTTTTTATTAAATATTATTTATTTTCTTAATACCTAGATGACTCATAATAATTAATTAAGAGCGATTGATTATGTTATTACTATAAAAATTAATATAATTTTATCATATCCACTAGTAATCATCGATAATTCACCGAAATAGTATATTAATTAAATACGGGATGCTATATTTGCATATGCAAAATATGATATTATTAAATATTATTGGATAGTGCATTATATTTATCTTTCACAATAATAAATTTTTACTATATATTTTTCTTTATTTCTTTTTAACTTGATACATATTGACCCAACACAAATTCTAAGAAAATATTCATTAGAAATTTATTTTATTAAATTAAATTTATTAATTTTGTACTTTAAAAATTTTAAGTTAAGCTTAAATATTAGTATTTCTATATGATAAAAAAAATAATTTTAAAATTTAAATTTACTGAAATAAATAAATAAATAAAAAGATTAATTTTCTATATAAAAATCAATTAAAATAATAAAATTGATTTGCTTTAAATATTTAGTTGCAATTAATTAAGATAATTTTTTATTTTGTCATGATTTATGGTGCACCGATAAAATTTTGAGAGTTGAATAGAACTTTTATCTATTTTTAAAAAAGTATTTTAACTTGTTAATTATTGTGATTTATAATAATTTTTACGTAATTATCAAATAATATATTTACTCTTTGTGTCCTAATTTATGTGGCTTCGATACAATTTTGAGAATCAACTAAATTTTTTATTTATCTTTAAATATTTTAAGTTGTTAATTATTATGATTTGCAGTACTTTTTCTTTTATCTCAATTTATGTGGCATTGCTAAAATAATGAGAGTCAATAAAATTTCTATATGTCTTTTAAATATTTTAAGTTATTAATTATTGTGATTCGTGGTAACAAATTAGTTTTGAACATGATAGCCAATTAAATAAATAAATTTTTTTTACTTCCAATATGTAGTTATAGTTAATTAATAGAATATATTAAATATTTAAACCATTATGACGAAATAATAAAATTATTATATATTGGGGCATGGTATGTAATTAAGTGGGAGTGGAGGGGTTTTTTGGTAATTGCATGAGAGGTGGTCGAAACCACCTCTTCTATATAATAAAAATATAGATAGAAATAACGTTAGATGTATTAAATATAATATAAATTATTTTGGTTATTAAATGCATTGTAAAAAAAAACAAATTATTGATTCTTTTCTTTCATGGAATGCTCCTATTCTGACTGAATCGGATTTATAAACATGAGTTATAAACAAAATTATAATAACTAATTTTAGGGACGGATCTATATAGCAGCTTGAGGGTGACATGGCACCTGAAGATCTCAGTAGAAACTCTACATGTATAGGTATATATATGTCAGATTTAGTATAAATTTAAAACATAACACCCGTAATAACATATGGGAACAACACAATTGACAGGGCTTTCTTTCTTTTTTCTTTTTTAAAAAATGAAAAAGGCTCAAAAATATCTCTGAACTATCTGAAATAGCTCAAAAATATCCCTCGTTAGATTTTTGGCTAAAAAATACCCCTCCGTTAAATATTTGGCTCAAAAATATCCCTCCCTCTAACGGAAGTCGAAAAAGGATAAAAAATACCCCTGAACTATCTAAAATGGATCAAAAATACCCCTCGTTAGTTTTTTGGCTCAAAAATACCCCCGTGTTAAATATTTGACTTAAAAATACCCCTTCCCTTAACGAAATTCCACCAAGCATGCTACCTAGATAAAAAAAAAAAAAACGTGACTATGCCACATTACCATCCACATGTAAAATGTTATATTTTTTAATTATATGACATTCCTTTCTTCTTTATTTTTATTTTTATTTTTTTGCAAAGCAGTTTTATTGATTTGGAAAAAAATATGATCAGTAAAATTAAAAATTTCTAAAAATATTTAAATAAAATAAATCAATGTTTTTACTAGATTTAGTTTAGCATTTTTTGAATTTCTCAACATTGGGAAGATACTAAATAAATTTTGTTAAAGGAGTACAAATTATTCAATTTTTTTTTTCATTATATGATAAACTTTTCACTTAGATTATTAAAGAAAATTATATCCATGTTTTTCTAATGATTAAAATATATTAAATGTTATTTACTTTTCTGACAGTGAAATTTTCAAAAATTCTAAGAATACTTGATGATTAAACATAAAATTAGAAAAACTATCAACATTCATTGAGTTCAGAAAAAATAAATCAACATCATTGAATATAATTTTTTTATTTAACTCTTTCATCAAGAAGAAATAAATGTCATATAATTAAAAAATACTAACATTTTACATGTGGATGGTAATGTCGCATAGTCACGTGGTTTTTTTTTTACGGAAAAGGCTCAAAAATACCTTGATGTATTATTTGTTGTAGTACTTCCTAACGAAATTCAAAATCTAATCATACGTACGAAATGAATAATAGTAGAAATGAATTGTTTCACTTCACCAGAAAAAGTTAACCAACTTATTATATCTATATCTAAAATTTCTTGAACATTAAAGTTTAACACATGAAGCAGCAACGCAATAGCATAGTGAGTAAATTATAAATACATTGTAGATTGTAACTATAGTTTTAATATTACCACTGAAGTGGTTATAACAAAACATAGAACAAACGTTGAGATAAGAATTGTTAGTTAAAGGCTCTAACTATGAACAGGAACTAGGGAAGAAACATATCATATAAATGCACGACTTCACCTCATAAGTCACAGCTATACAAAAGAGGTGATTTCTATGATTAGGAGTTCGAACCATATGACCTCCTGATCACATGGCTACAACTTCACTATTGCACCAGGGATTCCCTAAAAGACAAGATCGACATAATCCCATTAGGATCATCAAAGTCGAAATATTTTTGAGCTTTTTTCATAAAAAAAAATCACGTAACTATGCCACATTACCATCCACATGTAAAATATTAGTATTTTTTTTAATTATATGATATTCCTTTCTTCTTGATGAAAGAGTTAAATAAAAAGATTATATTCAGTGATGTTGATTTTTTTTTTTGAACTCAATGAATGTTGATAGTTTTTCTAATTTTATGTTTAATCATCAAATATTCTTAGAATTTTTGAAAATTTCACTTTCAGAAAAGTAAATGACATTTAATATAGTTTAATCATTAGAAAAACATGGATATAATTTTTTTTAATAATCTTAGTGAAAAGTTTATCATATAATGAAAAAAATTGAATAATTTGTACTCCTTTAACAAAATTTATTTAGTACCTTCCCAATGTCGAGAAATTCCAAAAACGTTAAACTAAATTCAGTAAAAACAGTGATTTATTTTATTTAAATATTTTTAGAAATTTTTAATTTTACTGATCATATTTTTTTCCAGACCAATAAAAGTGCTTTGCAAAAAAATAAAAATAAAAATAAAGAAGAAAGGAATGTCATATAATTAAAAAATATAACATTTTACATGTGGATGGTAATGTGGCATAGCCACGTATTTTTTTTTTTTATCTAGGTGGCATGCTTGGTAGAATTTTGTTAAGGGGGAGGGTATTTTTGAGCCAAATATTTAACAGAGGGGTATTTTTTTAGCCAAAAAACTAACGAGGGGTATTTTTGATCCATTTCAGATAGTTCAGGGGTATTTTTAATCCTTTTTCGAATTTCGTTAGAGAGAGGGATATTTTTAAGCCAAATATTTAACGGAAAAATATTTTTGAGCCAAAAATCTAATGAGGAGTATTTTTGAGCCTTTTCCGTTTAACAAATAAAATACTTTACACTTTGTCAATAAATTAATTGATCAGAAAAATATCAATTTTAAGCCTTTGAGGACCATATTTTCTATTTAAGGTGATGCATATAATTAAAAAATTTATGTGATATCTTAAGCAACCCAATAAATAAATAAAACATGCACAATGTTTCCAAAATTTAAATTATAAGTATCCAATTGAAATAGTTTTTCAAGAATGAGGTGTTCGTTTGAGAAAAGTTTGATTTAGTGTCCACATGAAATATTATCCTCATAAAGTTTAAAAATAAACTACTTCCTTCATTTTGTTTTAGTTGACCTCCTTTCTAAAAATATTTATTTCAATTTAATTATTTCTTTTATGGAATCAAGAGAATTTTATTATATTCTTCCAATGCTATCCTAGCTTTAAATAACTAAACAAAGTGTATATACTCCGTCCATTTCGAAATAGCAGGTCCTTGTCAACTTGACAATTTCCTTAAGAAAATATTTATCTGTGATTTATTTTATCAAGTTAACATTATTAATTATGTTTTAAAAATATAAATTTGAGTAGATATATACTTTGATTAGTCATTTAATGATAAGGATAGTATTGAAACAACATAATAAAATCCTCTTAATTTTATAAAGGGATAATATTCAGAAAATTATCTGAACTTTGCCTGAATTTGCTGTTGAGCATACTGAACTTTGCGGGGGTCCTATTACCCCCTAGACTTTTTTAAAGTGAAATTTATCCCCCCTCGAAATGCTATACCCAGTTTTGGAGTAGAAAGTGCAATACACACGTCAATCTCATATTGACACATATTTTTTATTAAAAATTAATTTTTATTTAATTTTTTCTCCGTTCTTATTTTCTTCTCTATTATGAATTGAAAATTTAATGGACAACATCGTCAGTGGTAATACCCATCCATTATGATGACACTGGTAATAATGGAGATCATTCCGCGCATACCCATCGAATCTCCGACAAAAATGACACTGGTAATACTGTTAATACTGCCGGAAAAGCTCAAAATTTCGATGACTTGGAAGGTTCCGATGAAATCGCTAATTTTTAACGAAATTGAACAATACCAATTTCAAAATTTTCGACGATCTTGACGCCGAAAATAATGAACAATACCGAATTTAAAAATTTCGATTACCTTAAAGTCGGAAACAATAGAGAATTTTGAATTTTTCGACGATCTTGAAGTCGGAAACAATGGACAATACCCATTTTAAAATTTACAACGACCTAGAAGTCGAAAATAATTGACAATATCGATTTTGAAATTTCCGACGACCTTGAAGTTGGAAACAATGAACAATACTCATTTTGAAATTTTCAACGATTTTGAAGTCGGAACCAATTGATTTTGTGCTTCAAGATGAGGAAGATGATAAATTAGTCTTGGATGCCATTGATGAATTGATGAATTCTTTAAGTTTTTTGTTTGTGAGAAAGAAGAAAAAGAAGAAAGAAAATGAAGATGAAGAAAATGTAAAAGAAATGTAAAAAAATACTTTTTTAAATATTTTTGGCTGCTCACTCTCTTTAAGAGAGTGAAACACGCTCTCTTTGCCATGTCAGACCTTAGGGGGGGCATAAATTCCACTTTAAAAATGTCTAGAGGGTAATAAGACCCCACAAAGTTCAATATGCTCAATTGTAAATTCAGACAAAGTTCAAATATTTTTCTAAGTATTATCCCTTCTATAAACGAAACAAATAAATTAAAATAAATATTATTAGAAAGAGGATTAACTATTTTAATATGAAGAGAGTACTCAAATTTATATTTTTAAGCATAATTAGTAAAATTAATTTGATAAAATAAATTTCTAATAAATATTTTTTAAAGAGAATGTCAAGTCAATAACTACCAACTATTTTAAAACACAGTGAGTATGAATTGAGCCTTTTTAAAACAATGACACATAATGCATGTCTTAATCTTTTTTTACCCATGTCTCCATATGTCAAAACTATTCCCAATTAGTTTTTATACATGTTTTGTTGCTATTGGTGAGGAAAAATAATTTATCACCACACAACCACGTGACAATTAAATTCATATGCTTGCAAATTTAGGAAAAATGTTTTGTATTTTTTGAAGACACAAAAACAACATTAAGTATTGATTTTTGTAAATCACTATTCAAAGTGATTAATTAAACTCAACAAAGAGCAACTTTGCAAAATGACAAAAACATCCCTATCAGGACGACCAAAAAGCAACATTAGCACTTATATATATGTATATATTTTATGCCTTTCGACTTCTTCTTTTGCTAGCTGTATTAGTACCGCAATACTTCTTCTTCTTCAAAAACGAAAGACTGTTTAGCCTATGATAACACTCAATCTGAGGCTATTCTATTGTCTTTTCTCCGATAAGGCGGAAGATCACAATCTTCACTTATGGCTAACATATGAATTGGACAGAAGATATATAAACAAAGCCCTTTATTTCATGAAAATATTACATATGAAAAATCTTTATTCAGATCTTCCTTATACTTACATACAAACTATTTAGATACCTTTCCCTGACGGGAGAAGTGTTTTAGTGACTCATTTTTAAGACACCTAACATTTTTCTAAGATGGAAAGTTTTAGAGAAAAAGTAATTTGCCTTTGTTGAATTTCTATCTCTCCTTTTTCAGTCTTTTATCAAAAAGAATTTAGCTAAACTGACTTCAGAATCATTATCTATTTGACAACATGATGTCAATTTTGTTTCGTTGGTAGTAAATTCTACGAATTACCATTAAAATTTATAGATATTCCTTAAAATAAGGTTCAACTCTTATTTCTTTGTTTGTGTGATAGCAATTTAATATTTTGTAAGGGATTCTAAAATATTAAAGTACTAAATAGTATTCTACGGTCAATGAATAATATTTTTCTTTATTTATATATTAGATTTTTTAAAAAGAAAAATTAAACAAATACATACAAGAAAGCTAGTTTCTATTTTACTAATTTCTTTTTTAGATTATAATCTCTAATGATTTAATTTTGATCTTTATAAATGTGTTTTTTATATCAATTTTAATAAAACTATTTATTAAGTAACTTTTATATTAAAAGCGCACGCACATAAAATTAGATTCATTAATTATATTCTAAAATTTATTTTCAATTGAGATGGAATTACTATTACTTTGGCACCTTTTAAAAGTATTTAACAATGAGAGTGTTTGTTGTATTTACTCTTCTAAGAAAACTTAATCCTACCTTAAATAAAATCTTTGTTAATTGCTTATGTTTGTCTACATATACACCATAAATTACAAGAGAGAAAAATAATAAATTGAATGTCTAATCGACATATAAAAATTTAAAATATCAAGTTTTAAATAGCATCAATAATCTATAAATAATATTATAAAAATAATATTTTATTTTGATAACTAAATCTATATTAAGATATAAACTGAATGAAAAAATTATTATTACGTGTTTATAATAAATTCTCAAGAAAATTATGTTTAATTAATCCAGTATTTAAAAATTTAAAATTAGATATTCAAAAGTATATGAAAATTTAAAGTCAGTATGTCTTTTTCAAAATATTGATTAAAGTTCATAATTTTTCATGAAAATTGAAATGTGACAAATAATTTAAGATGAAGAAAAATATAATAACAAAAAAGTGATATTGACCAATTACAAAGATCCATATGTGAATTGTGAACAATGACAAAGTAATAGCCACATGTAAAAAAAATCTCCATTCTTTCTTACCAAACTCAAGTGAATTGATATTTTATGTAATAACATAATTTAAAATAATATATAATATTATAATTCACAAAGATCGTAAAAATTTAAAAATACTAGCATTTTTATATGAATTTATGAACATATAATTTCTTTGCTTATAGCTAGAAATATATTTATTTAAAATTTTTGATACATTTTTCTTCCTTTTCTAATATTTTCAGTTCGAATTCTTCTCTACAACCAGGAAGATGAAGGAAAAAATCATCAAAAGGATCAATTGATTTCCTCAAGTCTTCATGTCTGTGATGGAAAATATATAATTTTATATATAATTTCATGAGGCAATAATTTATTCTAGTTAAATGTTGTGCTTTAAGCTTAATTTTATATTAAATTAAGAAAAAATTAAATTCACCAAAATGAACATTGAGAATACACTTTATGCTACACAATATTAATTCTCAATTAACCAAAAAAAGAGATTTTAAAAATAATTTGATCTTTATTTATATCACTGTCTTAATTTTTAACATTATCTATAATTTTAATTTTTAGAATATTAAATATGCCAAATATTTAATATATACCACACTCTCTCCTCTCTCTAAAGCTCTGAGGTGCAGGGTAAGCTATCCTACGCCAGCCGCGACAGCCATGGCTCGATGGAGGGGAATACCACGGAAAGAACTGCTACGAACGATAGGAGGAAGTTCAGTTAAAGCAAGTATCATAGCTGAGACCCAGGAAAGGGTTAGTCCGCAGAAAATCCCCAACCCGAAAACCACTCCACCATCGGCTCTCAAGTTCAAGGACTCAGGAGGATCGTCAAGTCGCTCCACTATAGGAGTAAATCTGAAATTCACCGCTCGAGAAAGCAGTAAGGCACCGATTGAGGCAAAAGATACTCCAGATGATAGAGAATCTATGAAAGTAGAGAATGTAGGGACCCAACCACCGAAGCAAAATTGGGATGGACTCTTTACAAGTAATAGAGCTGTTGAAAATGGATTATTACTCTCGTATATTACCCCGGAAGTGCAAGAAGTTAAAGTAGTTATTCAGCTTGATAAATCGGAAGTAGATCACGCAGAAATGGAGATGTGCCTTGATAGCTTATGTAATTGGGGAGCTTCCTGGGTATAACTAACTATATGACTAGGTATATTGCACAAAATTGGTCCCAAGCTGTGGCACCTGATATCTGTTACCATGAGGATGATTATTATATAGTGAGGTTCTAGTCGAAGGAGGATATGTAAGCAGTGTTGTGTGCAGGTCCTTATAAGGTGAATAACAGACCTATAATCTTGAAGAATTGGACTCCACAGTTTGATATTAAGGCTGAGTTTCTGACTGACATTCCATTATGGGTTAAATTTCCAAGATTGCCTCTTAATTGCTGGGGTGTTAACTCCTTGAGTCGCATTGCAAGTGCTATAGGTAAGCCTTTGTTTGCAGATTCCTGTAACGACTAAGCAATCAAGGATCTCGTATGACCGAATCTTTATTGAAACGAATGTTACCAAGCTTCTCCCTAGTGAAATTGTTGTGGTGGATCCAACGGGGAAACAATTAGTCCAACCAGTTTACTATGAGTGGAAGATACAATATTGTCCGCAATGCTTGGAGATTGGTCATGTATGTTCAGAGAAGAAACCTGAAACATCTAAACAATAAATCCAACCGAGAAGGGGGAGAGAAGTGCAAAAGCCAGTGCTAGAATAAAAGATTAAGCAGAACCTCCCAAAACTGATTGCCCCTGATCCTAAAGGAAAAGGAAAAATGGAGGATTTGGACAAGCATCATGTCGAAGGGGACAGTCAAGATATTGAGCAAGAATTTCCTTTGTTACTAAAGCCAAGTATTACTAATGCAATAGTAACTCTTCAGGCAGAGTGTAGTGCTAGAGTGTAGTGCTAGCAAGTCCCAACATGAGTGAAAAACAATCAGCTCTACAAAGAAAGGCTCTACTGTCATGAAGCACTTAGCCCTGGAAAATCCTATACAGCAGGCCACAAATACATTTGAGAAGCTACTGTAAGAAAATCAAGAGAATGTCATTGAACCCTCTAGAGATAAAGGAGGGGGACTACTGTTATCAATATGAAGTGAGTTGTGTGGAAAATGAGAGCAATAAATAAGAGGTACAAGCAAGAAGAACTAAAGAAGTACCTCTTGAATAAATATATATCTTTAGCTGCTATAGTCGAAACTAGAGTGAAAGAGAATAAAGCTATTAATATAACTCAGAGAATAGCTCCAGGATGGGCTTGTTTAAACAACTACAGCCAAGCAATGAATGGCCGAATCTGGGTGATATGGGACAACAAGTACTATGAAGTGAGTGCTCTTGAAGTACATGCTCAATATATACATTGTGTAATCAAGGCTCGAACTACAAATCTTGACTGCTATGTCACATTCATATATGGTTATAATACTATTGAGTAGAGGAAAGAATTATGGGATAAACTAGATGCTATGACATGTACTAAACCTTGGCTCGTCACTGGTGACTTCAATGCAGTCATGAGTCCATAGGATAGGAAATATAATGTCCAGTCACCTATGCAGAAACTAGAGAATTTCTAGATTGTGTTAAAAAATTGCAGGTAATGAACTACCATGGAAGGGTGCATACTATTCTTGGTCTAATAAACAACTTGGAGCAGATAAAGTTATTAGCAGAATCGATAAAGCATTTGGGAACGCTGATTGGTTCTATCTCTATGGATATGTTATTGCAGATTATGGAGAACCCCTCATATCAGATCACTTCCTTATGCTTTTTGATTTTGGACAAAACAATCAAATTGTTAAGGCACCTTTTAAGTTTTATAATGCTTGGGAGGATCATTCTCAGTTTAATACAATTCTTGCTATGGGGTGGAAAGGACAGAGAGATCATAGGAACATGAAAGCAGCGTGGGAAAAATTGAATAATCACAAGCCTTATTTCAAAAAGTTAAGTAGTGAACATTTCAAAGAAATTACAGAGAAGATTAATATTACCAGGGACCAGCTGAATATGACCCAGCAACAAATGAAACATCAGTATAGTGATGCCCTTGCCACTAAGGAGAAAACCCTATTATTGAAACTTGAGCAATGGTCGATCATTGAAGAAAGTATTATTAGACAGAAAGCCAGAGTGAACTGGATCAAGTTAGGAGATGCGAACACAAAGTATTTTTCAGCGTCATCAAAGAGAGAAAGCAACAAAAACAAATAGTTGAGCTCACATCACTAAATGGTCAAACATTGACAAAGGCTGAAGACATAAAGGCAGAAGTTATTCAATTTTATAAGTCCCTCATGGGAGCAGCAAATACTCATCTTCCAGCAGTTAGTCATCAATCTATGAGTACTGGTCTAAGACTCAGTCATCACCAATAATTAGCTCTATATAAGGAAGTCACAGACCTTGAGGTATGGGAGGGACTTCAATCTATTGGAGATGACAAGGCTCCAGGCCTGGGTGGATATAATTCATGCTTTTATAAGAAGGCATGGCTTTTTATAAAAGAAGATATATGCAAAGCCGTGTCTGAATTTTTTGATACTACTGCTATGTACGAGCCTGTCAACTATACCATCATTACTTTATTGCCTAAGGTGTCTAATCCTCAGACAATAAAGAAATACAGACCAATAGCCTATTGTACAGTCATGTATAAACATATTTCTAAAATCATTACAACAAGGCTAACGGGGGTCATGCCTAGTATTATTAGTGATACTCAAGTTGGATTTATTCCGGGAAGAAGAATTTCTGATAATATAATCTTGGCACGAGCTTGTGAAGGGTTATACTAGGAAAAAATATCACCAAGAAGTCCGAACTTCTTAATTCTCTAGGAATTTAAAGATTAATTCATCGTTATTGCCAAATACCGGGAGAACAACCATATACTAGGGTAGTTTCACAAGCAATTTACAAACATTACATGACATTCATAGAGTAAACAAACATAATATACAAAATAGGGATAAGATACAGTTATCTTAATAATGACTACTTACATATGTCTTAGGACGAAGTGAGGTTTTCCTTTCGGGAGTTCCCTGGAAACTTACAGCTACTGGTAGAAAAACTTAAAAACTATCCACAGTTATTCACACACCTTGTTTTTGGAAACTGAGAAAATAAGAACTCTTAAACTTACACTAAATCTCTCTTAGTTGTCTTTGCTCTCCTTTTTTGGCTCTGTCTTGGTATGTCTTATGCCTTGGGTATTTATAGGCATTTTTTTGGACTTCAAAATTGGATTTCAAATGCTCTTGAAGAATCTTTAAGCCATCCGAGTACACTTGTGTGCCCCATCGTCACATGGCTAAAATTTCTCCTTTTGTCATTGTCGTCCACTTGTCATTCACTTTCTCCAATTATTCATTTTTCTACGTCATTGCTTACGTATTTAGTCTTGTCTTTTCTGTATGTCATCACTGCTTATGATCTTATGTATCTAGATTGTGTAAAGCCTTTGGAGAGAAACTCATTCCTGAATCATCGTCTTCATTCGGGTCTTGAGCAAACTGATCCATTGCGGGATCACAGTCTTCTGAGCCTGAAATTCTTTATCTCATTTTCGAATTTGGGATCAGAGAAATCCTTGGACTTAATTCAGGTTTTGAATTTTCTAGGATCATTTCTTTGGTTTGTTCTTCTAATAATTTCTTAACCGTTTATGCTACTATTTGTTGTATATTTTTCCTATCATTTTTTTTTCCTCACATAGAATCCTTTCTTACTTTTTCTTGATTGGAGGTGCCTTCGTCTTGTATCTTAAAACTAGCTGGGAGAATTCTCCCTACACTTTTTGACAAAGTGTCAGCCATCAATGGATTTGGTTCATCTTTATCAGTTAATATTTGAACTGGACTAGCTGTATCTTTATCCGATACAGTGGATCTTTCTGCATTCATTGGGGAATGCACAACCTTATTATCCATTTTTGAATGAGATGGAGAACTCTTTGAAATCATCTGTTGGGTTTCTTGGGTCTGTTGAGATAACTCATAATGAAGGATTTTAATTCTATCTTGTAAAATTTCTATATGTTCTATTATTTGTTCTTTTTCATTTAAAAGACTTTCTTTTTATTGTCTTAGGGTCTCGTTTTCTTGATTAAGTCTTTTGAAAGCATCTGTCATGGACGAATAATGATAGCAAAAAAAGATCTTGTCCGTGTCTTTCTTTATATTGTACTGCGGAATTTCCTTCATTCCTGGTCTGAGAGCTGGGGGTATATAGTAATTAGGCCCCAAATCCCCCCAGGCATAATCTAATGCTTCAGTGAGGTCATTAAACCCTTTAAAAAGAGTCGTTATCTAATTTTTAATCGATTCCACCACCTCTATCCATGTTTGAAAAACTCCTTGCATTTGTCCTTTAATAACAACATAATATTTAAATCTATTAGTTGAATTTTTTTCTGTAAAATACTAACTCAAAGCATTTTATACTGAAATAAAATAGTTGTTGTCTTGGGGTATCTTATTGTAAGATAGCCACAAGTTGTCTATTAGTCATGTCTGTTGCTTATTTACCCTTATGCCGGGTCTAAATCTGAACGTCATATTTGATGCCTGATAGCATACTAAACTCTGAGTGCCAAAAATCATTCTTTTGAGTCTTTAATGTTCTAGCATGATCTGTGGTCTGAAGTGTGTATTACTTAATAATGTCTTTGAATAATTGTCTTGGACAGACGAGGCCTCAACCTTACCTTTTCCTTTTCCCGTTCCTATATACATTCTGAAACAAAAAATGTTAGTTTGTTATAATGAGTCTACTAAGTTGATCTGCTAGATTATTGTCTTTTCCTTTTACATGTTCTAATACAATGGTATAGATTGAAGTGGCATCTAAAAAATTTAGCCATCTCCTTTTACTATTATTTTTTTCATTTATTTTTTGGTAGAATTTTATTATGAATTCACAGTCTGTTCTTACTAATATTTTTGATTTATTCAATATGTAGAGTTTAAAACTATTTAATCCATAAATAACAGCTAGTGTCTCAACATCTATACTACACATATTGCCTTTTTCTCTATACTTACCACTCTGATAAGCACAAATATTTTCGTCCCTTTTGTCGCTATATTTATTAGGTTTTGCTTTTAATATCGCCCCCCATCCATCGAGGCTTTCATCTATATCTGTAATTAGGTAGTCAGTTTCTAATGGCATAGCCAAGTTTGGGATGTCTTGTATCATGCGTTTGAATTTTTGGACTAGTTTCATGTATTCAATATTAAAAGTCTTTTGGCATCTAGATCCAGTTTTAGAATACAACGGTCCTACTATTTTTTCTAAATCTTTAATGAAATTCCTAGCATAATTTAGCAGTTCTAAAAATTTTTGTAAATCTTTTATTTTATCTGGTTTGTCTGGCATTTCTAGAACTTTTTCGCTATATGTGGTTGTAGCTTTATTCTACCATCTCCAATAACTACGCCTAAAAAACTAATACTATTTTTACATAATTTCATTTTCTTTTTACTTATTATAATTTCATTGTCTACAAATAATTTAAAAACTTATTGTAAATGCCCTAAATGTTCTCGCATGTTATTACTGAATAATAAAATATCGTGTCTACATAGACTAATATAAATTTTTTATAATTTCCAAAAATACCATACATTTTTTTTTGAAAAATAGGAGGTGCTGTCTTTAGCGTAAAAGGGCATAACTAACCATTCAAAATGTCCTTCAGGACATGTGAAGGCTTTCCATTCTATACTGTCTTCATGCATCTTTATTTGCCAATATCCAGATTTACAATCAAACTTACTGAATATTTTTCTTCCTTGTATTCTATTTATTAGTTCTGTTTTGTAAGATAACAATTATCCATCCATAATCGTATTATCATTAAGTCTTTTGTAATTTATTACCATTCGTGCTTTTTTTGTCTTACCATTTCACTATGATTTCTTACCATAAATGATGCTGATCTATGTCTTGATTTAGATCTTTTGATTATTCCTAATTCTAATAGTTCTTTGAGTTGTGTTTCAAAGTCTTTAAGGTCTTCATTTGTGGATTCTATAGACGTTGTTTTTATGGTATACTCTGAATTGATTATTTCTAATTTACAGTGATTTGGTTGAGTCCTAGTGCTGCAAGAGATTTTCTCCAATTATTTCTAATTCATCTAGAATTTCTATTATTTTCTCTAGGTCTTTTTGATCTCTTATTACTCCTATATGTTGTATACCCTTTTTAAAGTTGTATAATTTTGTATCTATCTCTATTAGTGTTTATTCTTTTTCTAATTCTTCTATATTTTCCAGATCTTGTAATTCTTCATACATTGTTACCTTATTATTATTGCATGTGCACTTTTCTCTTTTATCACACTCTAGTGAGTTACTAGGTTTTATTTTATTTAGGTTATCTTCTTCGTTTTCTGATTTTTCTTTAAGGTAGCGGTATTTAGTTAATGTAGGTATTGTTGTTACCGGGGTCTGCGTAATGTTCTTAGTGAAAAGTACATAGTCTCTAGTAACCAAACACCCTCCATTATTTTGTAACATGAAATCTAGACCTAGTACAAAATCTGCTCTAATGCTTAAGTCTCTTATTAGTATTCCATCAAGTTTGTATGATGGTTTGTAGAAATCATTACAAGTATTAATAAAGCTTATTCATGCTCTTGGTATATATTTTGTATAGGAATTAAATGTTTCATCCGTTTGCATAGATTCTTGTGGCTTAGGTAGTTCTTTAATTACTGTTTGTGGTAGAATTCTGCTATTTAATATACTTCTTGTACATCCTGAGTTTACTATGGCCAAAGTTTCTACTTCATAATCTTGAATTTTTATTCTTGCTAAGACTTTAACAGTACTAATCTTTTTGTCTTCATTACATATCATTTCTTGAAATGACATATTTAATAGTTCCTTCATTATTTCTTTATTACATATCATCCTTTCAGATGACTTATTCATTAGTTTCAGTTCTAATTGTTCTTCTTCTTTAATTATTCCCTTCTGTTTCTCAATTTTATTCATTCTCATTTCTATCTTATTTACTCTATCTTCTAATTTAACATCTTTTCTTCTGTTAAATTGGTCCTAGGTTTATGTCTGTTTTTTGTGGCTAAATTATTTTCTGCCATCTGTAATTCAAATTTTTTCTACACAAGTAATACAACCTTCTATATAACACTTTTTACATTTTAATCTTTTACTTTTACTTGGAAATCATCCGCATTCAAAGCATTGATTACTGTCTAGACCTTTGCCTCGTTCAAACTCGTATTCACAATCTTGTATAATATTTACGAAATCATGATTTTCTAAGTTTAACCCTTCTAATCCTATTTCATTTATGAATTCTTCTCCCTCAGAATCTGAGGATTCTTGTTTATTTTATTTGAATGCTTCTATACTCCTTATGGAATATATACTTTCATTATCTGACATATGTTCATCTACATTTATTAGATTTTCATTAACATCTTCTATTAGCTGTGCATTTCTTGTCCTGCTATTGTTCCTTCTTGGGAAAATATTTGCTAAATGATCTATACTTCCACACGTGAAACACTCTAGCCTATTTTTATAAGTTCTATTGCTATTATATTTTCTCACATGTCTCTGTCTGTCTAAATAAGATTTTTTCGTTAATGATTTTCTTAGATAATATTTCTTTCTAGGATGATAATCTCTTTTAGATAGTTTTTTATACTTTTATTTATTATAGTCTTGGTCATAATTTTTTGTGGTATAGATACTTTTGTAGAAATCTATTTCACTTTGTTTTAACTGTTTTTGTATTTGTATATTCATATATTTCTCTTGTAATACTTTCATTATATGTTGTATTCTATGTCCTTTTGATCATTTTGTGTCTGGATGTTGTGCTACTCCTTTTTTTTTGGACCACCTTTCTTCTATTTCTCTGCCTAAAATTCCTGATAATTTGTTAAAAAGTTTCTTTCCTAAAATCTGACAATGAGTTTCCACTAGTTGTACAATAGTACAAATAATCATTTAAAAATTCTTATATCTTTAATCAATTATTTATATTAATTGCTCTAATTTTATTAAAGCTTTTTTCCTACAAGACTATAAACCACTATTTGGGTTTCCACTGGTTAATAGACTATGCACCTTGTTTGCAAAATTGTATGGGTTAGCTCCCACATTGACCAATCCTTGATAGTCTTCTAGAAATTCTACTTTGTATGCTTCCCATAGGGCTTTAGTGGTTTCTCCTAGAAATTTTTCTAGATACTTGTACATGGTTTCTGCATCTGATTCTTGATTAGTTTGTATAGTTTGTATATAATCTGCTACTATTATGCCTTTCCATAGATCTATTACCGAGTTTCATTTTTGGAGGTCATGAGCTGCTAAATATAAGATTCTTCCTTTATTATCACTTTCTTGTAATTTAATGGGTTCTTCTATTGGCATCCCTTTTCCTCTAGGTTTAATGCTTTCTGTTTGTTCTTCTGGTTTATCCTATACACTCTGTGCCTTAGTAGGTTGCCTGTAGTTATTTATACTCTTTGCATATTGCTTGTTTTTTGGAAAGGGCTTGAACTACTTGCTACACTTTCCTTTAGTTCTTTTATGCTTTTTATTTCATCTGTGCTATAATTTGTTTCTAAATCTTCGTCCTTTTGTATTTCGTTAGGTGTCCCCTTTTTATTTCTAGACCTATAATTGTCTGTTCTTAATTCACATTTGATAAAATATTCCTTTATTTCTGTAAAATTTAGATTTCCCATTTTACATCCTTGACATCTAAATTTTTTATTGTCATTTGTCTCATGTATGGCTTCTACTGTCATTATAACATTATTTACTTCAAAACCGTCCTCTTCTATCATTTCTATATTCATAAAATCATTATTTTCACTTTCTTCACTTTCTTCATCTATTTTTTGTCATTCATATATTTGTAGTCTGTAAATCTAACTGAAGTTTGTCCTTTGTTGTTTGTATACATTAAATGATTGTTTGGTTTAAGTATTTCTTTCTTACTAATTTTTTCTAGATTTCATTCTAGTCCGTCATATTCTTCTGAATTTATTTTTAAGGATTTTAATCTTATACCTTTATTTCCCATTAAGCTTACCACATCATTTATTTTTAATCTAAATTTTGTATCACTACTAGTAGCAAGTTTTCCTATAAATCTTACACATATTAGTAAAATTATTTTCATTATTCATCTCTTCATAACCTTTAGTTTGAACACCTATTTTAATGTATTTTTTAAATTCTAAAGAATTTATCATATAGTCTGGATTACAATAAAACAATACTCCATTACAGGACATGCCTACTTCCGTTATTCCTATTATGGATCTTTTTGAGTCTGACCATCTATTATCATATATTGAGATTAGTACTTCTGTTCCAAGGTTCTTTCTGGTTAATCCTTTTAAACCTATTACTATTAGTCCCATATGCATGAGGCTCATGCTTGCTTTTGTAATTTCTTTTAAAGAATCTGAACTTATTAGATTTATGCTACTACTATTTTCTCCAATAACACATATTTGTTCTTTTCTATAATGTCTAGATAATTGTGCTTTCGAAAATATTCCTGCATCATATAGGATTTTAGCATTTAATAATTTTAATTTATTTTGTTGAAATAATTGTATATCTTTATCTACATCTATTACTTCTTCTAACTGTTGTCTTGAAGTCATTTTTGGTCTATTTATTATTTTAGCTAACATGTTATTTGTTAATCTATCTAGGGTAAAGCTTGACCTTGGCTTGCTTGTGGATACTGAAAAAAGGTCCATGGATGTTGTTTAATAGTTAATTTTTCTTTCCGAGGAGTTAATTCTATTCGTTTTAATTGCCCAATTAATTTGTCTATATTTTTGTCTTGACCAACTTATTTTTCTAACTGATCTTTTTCTTTAATTAATTTTTTCAGTTTTTTATTAAGTTCTATTTTTTCTTTATTTAATTTTTCTAGATTTTTATTAAGTTCTAATAGTAATAGTGTTATGATATTATTTTGTTTTATGACTATAGAGTCTGTTTTTGCTGGGGGTTGATGACTTGATAATCCTTCGGGGTTTGGTTGAATTTGTTCTGTCCTTTTTAAGATTGTTAGATAGAGTTGATCATTCATGAGAGTGCTACATTTTTTTATCTGATTAAGGTCTTTTCTTATTTCTCTTAATTCTTTTTCAAAAAATGAGATATTCTATAATACTTTTATCTTTGCTTGTTAGATTTTGAATCCTCTTATCTAATTTTGATTGCTGATTTTTTAAGAAATCAAAATTGTGTTCTATTTTATCTAAAAATTTCTTCTGTTTGCTTTGCAGGTCTTCAAGTATTTCTAACGTCTTCAATATTCTAGTATTATCTTTTTGAATAGTTTCTCCTAGATTTATTATAAAGTCTATAATAGTATTTAGTTGTGGATCTTCTCCATGTAATACGTGTTTTTCGTTGTTAAAATTACACTTAATAAGTGAATTATCTTTTAAATGTTTATATTTCTTTTCTGTTTGTATTCTTAGATCTAAATAATCTAGTTTCTTTAAGGTATCTATTATAAGTTGTTTATCCTAATGGTATGGTTACCTTATATTTGTTCCTTGTAAAATTTTATTCGTCTGTTATAGCGCTCTATATCAATTCTAATACCTTCTAATTCCCACTTTAACACACTTATATATTCTTTTAGAGTCTGTTGGCTTTCTGTTGTCTCCAATATTTCTAAATAATTACTTAAAACTTTTTCTATTTCTAGTGATTCTCCCCTTTGTTTTATTTCTCTATTTAAGTACCAATATTTTACTTAAACACTTTTAGCAAACGGGTGTCTTTTCATTAATATTGTTTATGGACTATAAATTTATATTCTACTCTAGATATTATGGTGATTAAATGATCTAATCGTAAAGGATCTTCTTTTGAGTTATTTAGTTTTTTATATTCTAAGTATAAACTATCTAGTTCTTGTTTAATTGTTTTATAAGTCTTTCTGTTTTTTTATAGGTCTTCTCATTTAATATAAGTGCTTTGATTTCAATTAATATTATTTTCTTCTTTTTTGTTTTATTTCTTCATTTTGAATAAAGATGCTTGATCACATATATAACTCGCTTTTATTTAACAAATATTAAATTATAAAACTCTCCTAATCAACATATTAGCAAACTCAATTAGCAAATTTTACTCAGTTAGCTTTGATCTTCTTCTTCTTCTTCTTATTAGTGCATGTTTCTGTTTTTGTATAATTTTTTTCGTTAGTTTCTAATTAATTTAACTATGTTAATTAAATATATATTCTTTTACAATTATCTTAAGGTTATAACAAATAATTTTTTGCTAATAGTAATTTTCTAATGTTTTGTCACGATTGGAAAAAATATTACCAATGGTATATTTTTCATAGTAGTTGGCTATTAATGCCCCTAAAAATATATGACATGACTATATTAGAAATTAGTCAAGGAATAAATGAACGAATCATCTTTTTAGTCTTCTAGAATTTTTATGATACATTTTAATTGAGCATATCCCAAACCTCACTTTGTGGGAATACATCAAATATGTTGTATTTGTTATTTTAATTAAGCACATAATATTGATATTTTTCAATATGAATGGATAACATATGACAATGTGCAGTAGCAATGTAATCATACGAGAATATTTTCATATGATTGATTGCAAAAGTTATCAAGCATGTATAATCTATTAGTTATCTCCTTATAAATTTATTTTTACTCAGATACTTTATCTCCTTTATTTTTCTTTATGGTTATTTAATTTTCAGTATGAAAAGGTCATATAGACAATATACAACAAACCAAAGAAATAAAATATTATATATATATATATATATTATATATTCATGTATCTGAATAAAAAAAAGATAATGCATCACCTCTCTTTGTTTGAAAAAACATAATTATTCTTATTCTCTCTTTTTTAAAAAATAAAATTATTTATGTGCCATGTTAGAAAAGTTAAAAATTCACTTTAACTCTATTAATCGCATTAAATACATTATGATAAAACTAAAAAAATAAATAATTTCTTTAACTTCTCTTAATTCTTATTCAAAATAAATAAATTCCCTCATTTAATTCTCTTAATAACATATCTAGGTAGTATGATCGAATATATAAACTATTTTTCTAGTTTACATTGTAAATGAGATGTGATTAAGGATTAGAAAGAGTCATGTTATAATTTTACTTTAATAAATGTGTATATGCGATAAATATGTATTTTATTTATGATCATTTAAAGCAAAAATGTTTACTCTTAATTTTTCTATTAAAGGAGGAGTTATCTTTTGAAGAGTTATTATTATATATTATTTTTAGTAATGACTATAATAATAATAATTAATTTGTAACAATAATCATATTAATGTTCTTAAACTCTTCCACTACTCTATATCTTTTAGGGACAATTATTGATCCAATTCTTGGTACCGTTTCTACAACTTGACCCTTTATGTACTCCTGAAAATTCAATATTTTGTTTCTCCGTAATAATCTCTATAGAATAGAGTAGATAAGTATCACATCAAGTCAGTAAATAATATCATGACTTATTTTAAATATATATATAAAAATTTAAGCTAGAATGAGTATAGGAATACGCTTTCGCCTACTCTCAAAAGAATTTTACATGCAATATATGATGAACATAAGCTTGCCCTTAGTGTACTACTTTACTAATATAGGAATTCCAAATCTGAAATGCCCCCGATTTGGTCCTTGAAAATTCTCGAGTTCCTAGACTTACTGTTCAGACGACGACCCTCTCTATGAGTCGTCACGGGTAATTACGGATCTTAAGAACCCAATCGTAAGCTGACCAGTATATTAGCCTAAAGTTTCTATTGTGAATACGAATAAGGGATACGAGTCGTAAAGGCTCAAAATGAGTCGTATGATCCCACCTGTAGCCAAACCAGTATGATGCCCAATTGTTTCTACTTTAACAAAGACTGGACAATGCAAATAGTAATGACTGAGTATGAGTCATATATTACGACTCGTATCCAAGTCAGTGTTGGTGATAGTGGACACTGTCCAGACTACGAGTGGGACCTTACGAGTCGTAAGGTGGCCCTACGAGTTGGCATTAAGGGCGATAAATTTTCAGTCTTTTCATTAAGGGCATTCTGGTCAATTTCTCTTTTTTCTTACTTAGACCCCACATCCATAAAGCACTAAAGGGGGTTATTTCTCATTCATAACACAATCAAATACACTCTCAAACTCTCTAAACTCTCTAAGATCAAGATACTTAGGTTTTCTAAGAAGTTGTTCATCTAAGGGCCCAAGGGTTGAATTCTCTCCATAAATTTTGGCATTTCAGGCATGTTACTCTTTCCTAATTATTACTTTATAAAAAACATGTATTTAAATGGTTTAATTGGATGATTTTGAATGTGGGTTTTGATGTGGTTGAGGGTTTGACATGGTTGATTCTTAAATTATTTTCCCATCATTCATTATGCATTATTTATGCTTTAATAATGATTTTGAACTTGTGGGGTGCATGAGAGTGATGAATAAACTAAGGGGCCATCCTAAATTGGTGTTTTGAAATTGGTTTTGAATAATTTTATTCCCTCAACCAACTTGTGTAAATGGCTTTAAATTATAAAATTGTTACTTGGTTTGACTTACTCACTATTGTTATTGCATTGCATTAACGATTAAACCATGAACATGGATTTTGAAGCTTTATTGGCTATGATTGGATTTAATGAACAAAGGGATTTGAGGCATTCCCTCAGGATAATCTGATTATTATGGAATAGATATAAGCTTGCAAGTGTAAGGGTATGGCGATATCTATGGTGTGCCTTAACGGTTAGTTCATTTATTAATAAATGGGTTATGTGAAACTTGCTATAAATTGGACTTAATTTGGGTTATGTAGTAAAGCCGTGAAGGTATAGGTCTTGGATGACTTGTACTAGAAACTCATGTTTACCGACGTGAGGTTTGGTCTTGATGACTTGTGTTCATGGTTTCACACTATTGGTATATTTGTATCTTAGACTGACATGGGGTCGGGGCATCCTTAGTCTTCCTTGATACCTCGGGTTCATATGTCTAACACGCAGTGGGACACTTTTAGTAGGGGGATCTGAACCCATATAGCCCATGGGTACCTATTTATGGAGGTAGATCTATATAGTCTAGGATAAAGTTTTACTTCATGCTAAACCATGTTCCATATCCCGACATATTATTCATGTATGTGTATGATGATGCATAATATGGTTTTAAATTGGATTTGACTTGGCATTATTTTATCCCCTATCCTCGAGTTACACGCTAGTGCTCAACCCACTAACCATCTCCGGACGCTGTATCCCTATGTAATATAGGCATCATAGATACTTCTATTTTTTCTACTCAGTGTTAGGTGGATCGGATTGGTTTGTCGGTCATTGGTGGTGAAGTGATGAGCTTCTATTCCCCAGAAGACTTGGTCCTTTCATTAATTTTCTTTCATAGAATAGAATTGAAAGAGTTCACATTAACATTATCATTGTCATTTTCCTTGTTAGAGTCGGGGGCATGTCCCAACTTAGATTGGCTTTCTATATTATTTAGAGGCTTTGTAGATATTGTTGTGGACTTGGGTGGTTTTGGTTATTGGTTGATGAATATTTAGTTATCTTATATTTCTTTGAGATTTTATATCTTATCTTGTTATATGTTTGAAATTCAGCCTTTGTTGGGCATTGTGTTCAATTTAACTAGGCAATGTGGGTGGTCTCTAGTCTTCGATGGACTTGAGATACCCATCACAACCATACCCCGGTTTGGGTTGTGACAAAGCTGGTAGGAGAGCCTAAATTTGGTGTCATTGAGTGTCCACAAAGCCGTGTCAAGTAGAGTCTTGATAACGCCCAAACTACCCTTCCTTAGAAGGATAAAATGGTCACCATCAAAATATATAAACCCAACTAGGTCGGGGTCAATCCCATAGGGAATAGGCCGGAAATCTATCTCGAATTTATTGAAATCATTAGGCAGTATGGAAAAGTAAAAGGGGGGATTTATTGTAGCTAGCTAAAAGTAATAAGGCTTGATTGCTTTTGGTTGTAAACAATCTAAGACGAACACTAGGATTGTGTTCCCCTGGCTTCTCAACTCAGTAGAATTATCGTGCACTGCCAAACTATTCTAATATCTTGCATGAGAAATCGATAAGTTATGTACCATCAACAGTCTTTTGGATGAGCTAACAGATTTTACCTTTTACCTTTTGAGTCTCAGGATGTCGCCTTACTAACCCTTTTCTTGATCCCAGTTAACTATTACCTTTTGAGTCTCTAGTTATTAGATGATAGATAACCATCTTACGTAGATAATACCTATTAGCATGGATTGACAGTTAAACTTTAAATTACTATTGTGATCTTCTTTTCCTAGTCACTACTCCTTTTTTAGAGTAAGTAGCAATAATCTAGGAGAGATATTAATATTAACCACCGTTAAGAAATCAATAAGAATGAAGAAAACCCAATACATGCAAGAATCTTTATCTAGAATGACTTGGAACTTTCTCTACTTTTTTAATCCGCCAGGGTTCTCACAACCCTAGCTAAGGGAATTAGCCACTCATTGTTATGAGATCAATCATGGAATCCACAGACAAAATTACAAAATCAATCTCACAATAATGAAAGAAGAATCCCAAAATCTTAAATTAAATAACAAACCAAAAACAACAAGATGTTTGAGAACTTGGCCCCAAAGGGGCCTCCTTCTCAATCAATCAATATGTGTATGTCAATGTCTGAATGAATGTGTGAATGAATCAACTAAACAACGCCTAAAGAGTATTTATAGATTACAAGACACCCCAAAGTGCAAATCATAAATAAAATAGGAAAACGTAAGTACCCATACATAATAGGACTTAAAAACATCATAGGAGTGTAATTGGGATACATGGAAACCCTAGGAAACAATTTCAGAACGATCCAGAAAAATCGCCATCGACGGCCACTTACCAAGGCCACTTGTGCCCTTTACTTAGGTACAGGGAGTACCTACGGCCTGGAAGGAGGACACAGGTAGTGACCTTAGGTGCAATTCTTGCACTTCAGCTCTCGGGATTTCGACCTTCGGTACTTACTTTGCCTATATGCGGACCGTATGTTCTACTTGAGGTCTGGAAGTTGACTTAGAAAGTGAAAACTTCACCAAAATCAGATATATAATTGAATTATATTTCCAATGATACCAATTTCTCCTCAATCTAATATCGGGGTGAAAAGTTATGGCCAAATTACTGAAGCACTGTTAACTCTCGTGATCTTCAACTCTAACACTTGCAACCAAACTTTAAACCTTCAACTTCAATCACATGGTTTGGTATCGTATAATCCATAGGGTGTCAAGAATACCCAATAATGATCAAGTAAGTGGACAAAAATATCACTTTTCACCTTTTTCTTGAATTTACCATCCAAAACCCAATTTCCTGCAAAACACTCTAAAAACATATCAAATCTAACAAAATAGCCTTAAGTACATGCATATTCTCATAGTTTTAATAATCGTAAGTGCTATATTTCTATAGCACATCAATAAATTCAACTTAGAATGTTGCATGTCCTCAGGCAACAAAACATAACAAAATAATACTATGATGCTTAACCAAGAGAAACCTAAGATACCCATGTTAGTCAATCATGAAATTTAAGCTCAGGATCATTACCCTCTCCAAGTTTAATACTTTAAAACCCAACTATGTGTATTAATTAAGCACGATAATGTGATACAAAATAAATAAGCTATAATATTATATTAGCAACAAATAACCATGCATATATACAAGCAACACTACCCAAACAAGTAAGCAACTAGCAATACGACCCATATGCTCTCACAATCAAAGAAGTCCCAATCACTCATATAAAATAATACATGTCAATGAAAGGACGGTCAAGAGACACTCAAACTCACAAAAGAAGTTCCAATCAATGCATGTCCAATACTATAGTCTTGCCCTTATTTTCTTTACCTTAGTCTTCAGACAGTCAGGCTAGGATCACTATAGAACTTTTCTCGATTTGTAATGTAGGCTTGGAGGGATGGTATGGTACATATGGGAATATTAAGTGACTAATCCTCCTTGGAACTACACTAACCTTGGCGTCTCACTTATTAACCAATTTATTTCATTCCACCCTTATTTTTCCCTTTTTATTTTAAAGCATATTCAGGCTGGGTGTGGTTTTCTTATTCTTTCTTTTTTTGTAAATTTTCTTTTCTTTCTTCTTTTTGTTTTAATTTGCTACCACACCCAATCCTACTTTCTTTTTCTTTAATTATTCCGTGCTTCATACCCACTATATATTACATACCTCTATGATAGCCACCCTCAACTTAGATGATTTGCCTCAGTTGAGGTCACAATGTCCAAAGAGGACCAGGGCCAAAATGGGTTTATTGTAACACGAATGGGAAGGTGAAAGGTGAAAATAAAGAAATAGGCTATAAGACTCAAAACAGGGATATAAAACTCAAAACAGGGATAAAGGGATACTATTTCACATAGAGAAGGTCATTTAGGCTAAAAGTGGACTAAAATAAAAAAATGGCCTATGATTCTTTCCTAACCGACTATCCTTCAACCTAGACAAGACTAACCAGGAAAATTCTGAATTCAACACACAAAGGGAACTAAATAGTATCTCACACACAAAAGGCAGAGAGTTACATCACAAGCCACTACCTATCCGATTCATGCAATTATTAGCAATGATTATCATGTCCCTAATTCTAATGCCATAACAAGATTCTTCATAGTCACATATATATACATATCACATAGTTCAAAAATAGACAATTGGAGAGGTATTATCATTTATCTCAAAAATTTAAAAAAATATGTCAACTGTCCTAGTTACTTATTTTTCTCCTAGTTAACCACAAAACATCATGAAATAAAATATAATATGCCTAAACATGCCCAGGAGGACATCAAGACCCACAAACAGCCCCACCATAACTTAAAATCATGCATTATCCCCAATACATCAAACCTTTACAAATAAGAGAGTTAGGAACATACCCGTGGCACCATAGGTGCGGAGATCTAACGCCAATCACACAAATATGAATACAAACAACAAAATACCTTGGGTTGACTTCCAAACAGCACCTGATTTCACGTTGCGGCATGACGGGACTTAGTTGGGTACTCAGACTTCCCCAACAAACCCATGGGTACCTTGATTACTCAGACTTCATCAAGGTAGCCTAAGAGTTTGCCTTCAAATTTCTCTTCCCATTTTGAACTTATGAATTTCACCCCTAATTGCTTTTCTAATTTTTCATTATGATCCAGGGGCGGTGGTATGAAAATAAAAGACCCAAAAAATTGTTGTGGCATGTGGTACTTCTTGGCCCTTACGTGAGGAATGTAATTCTTCAATTTTGGTTCAGTAAATTCAAGAATATAGATATATTTTTCCTCCTCCTTGCATTCTTCTTGGGGCTCGGATGGCTTGATCAAGATCTGACTATCCAAACACAATGTGGAAAAATACTTTAAATGAGGTCTAACACGCCCCAACATCAAATTTGTAGTCTTCTTTACATCTTCACATAACTCTAGTATGCTCTCCTTAAGAGTAACACTATCCATAAGAGCATGAGAAATTCCAGACTCCTCCAGTTTTAGCTCCTCAAGTTGGATTTTTAGAATTCTTTCAGTCTCACACCACCCATAACTAATTTGTTGGGCATTACGCGTAATAACCTTTTAATCTAGCTCCAATGGTAAGTGGATGATATCCAAGACAAACCTATCAACCCTTTGAATACGATATTGATTTCCTTTTTTCAGGAGCGCCAACGTGTCAAACATGCTCTCATTATGTTCCAAAAATATATTTATCATGCTCTTTCAGTAATGCATCATATCAAAAAGGATAAAGATCAATAAATAAGGAGTCATCATCACTCTATACTTCCTCTGGCCAGGTTGTCATCTCAAGAAGAGTAGGCAACAAAATAAACAAAACAAAACCTAATAACTCCAAAAACTTCAATCAAGAATTCTGAGACCATATTACCCGGCAAGGGCACCAAAATTTGATAATGCCCAAACTATCCCTACTTAGAAGGATAAAGCGGTCACTGCCAAAATATAGTAACCCAACTAGGTTGAGGTTGATACCACATGGAATAGGCCAAAAATCTATCTCGAACTTTTTGAAATCACCAGGCAGTGTGGAAAAGTAAAAAGGGGGATTTGTAGTAACTAGCTAAAAGTAACAAGGCTTGGTAGCTTTTGGTTGTAAACAATCTAAAATCAACACTAGGCTTATGTTTCCCATATATTCTCAAATTAGTAGACTTATCATGCACTGTCAAACTATTTCAATATCTTTCTTGAAGAATTGATAAGTTATGCACCATCTCTAGTCTTTTGGACGAGCTGACAGATTTCACCTTTTACCTTTTGAGTCTCAAGATGTCGTCTTACTAACACTTATCTTGATCCCAATTAACTATTACCTTTTGAGTCTCTAGTTATTAGATGATATATAACCATCTTATGCAGATAATACCTATTAGCATAGATCAACAATTAAACTTTAAATTATTGTTTTGATCTTCTTTTCCTAGTCACTACTTCTCTTTGGGAGTAAGTAGCAATAATATTGGTGGGATCTTAATGTTGGCCACCGCTAAAAAATCAATAAGAATGAAAAAACCCAATACATTTAAGAATCTTTATCTAGAATGACTTGTCATTTTCTCTACTTCGTTAATCTACCAAGGTTCCCACAACCCTAGCTAAAGAAATTAGCTGCTCATAGTCATGAGATCAATCATGGAATCCACAGAAAAAATTACAAAATTAATCTCACAATAATGAAAGAAGAAATCCCAAAATCTTAAATTGAATAAAAAACCAAAAACAATAAGATGTTTGAGAACTTGGCCCCAAAGGGGCCTCCTTCTCAATCAATCAATATGTGTATATCAATGTTTGAATGAATATGTAAATAAACCAACTAAACAAAGCCTAAAAGGTATTTATAGGTTACAAAAACCCTAGAGTTCAAATCCTAAATAAAATAAGAAAACCTAATTACCCATACATAATAGGACTTAAAAACATCATAAGAGTGTAATTGGGATATATGGAAATCTTAAGAAACGATTTCAGAATGATCCAAAAAAATCACCGTCAGTGGACACTTACCAAGGCCACTTGTGCCATGTAATTGGGCACAGGTAGTACCTGCGTACTGCTGGGAGGGCACACGTAGTGACCACAGGTGCAATTCCTGCACTTCAGCTCTCGAGATTTCAACCCCCGATACTTGCTTTATCTACATATAGACTGCATGTGCTACTTACAGTCTACCAATTGGCTTATCAAGTGAAAAATTATCCACCATAAAATAGATAATTAAATTATCTGTCCAGCCATACTAATTTTGCCTCAATCTGATATCAGGGTTAAAAGTTATGGCCAAATTACTGAAGCACGTCAACTCTCGGGATCTTCAACTCTAGAACTTGCAACCAAGCTTTAAATCTTCAACTTCAATCACATGATTTGGTCACGTATAATACATAAATTGTAAAGAATACCCTATAATGGTCAAGTAAGTTGCCAAAAACATCACTTTTTATCTTTTTCTCGAATTTAGCATCCAAAACCTAATTTCCTACAAAACACTCCAAAAACATATCAAATATAACAAAATAGCCTTAATTACATGCATATTATCATAGTTTTAAGCATCATAAGTGTTATATTTTTATAGTAAATCAAGTATCTTTTATGAGTGTGTAGCGCGCCGCACTTAAGGTAGAGGCTACGAGGCATTTAGGAATGTTTTCCTTTCTTGTGATCTACTATCGGGATATAAAGTCTAAGGTCTTGAAATCTTCTCTAATTTTTGTTTGTTTTCTTTTTAGATCATACCTCCCGGAAGATCTGATTTTGGTGGAAACTCCTCTTCCCACTTGAAGATAATGTGGATGGGGCTCGTCCAACTCAAGGAGTTTAGACCCGATCTAGGGTCACTACTTATGACTGCCCTAGTGGATTTCCACAGTCCCTAATGATCCTTCTCCCACTGGTAACACACCTACTCGGTCACCTCCAGGAGATTTACCAATGCTGAGTTTTTCTGTTCTATTTATTTGTTGACCCAGTTGGTGACATCCCAGTCATGTCATTCGGGTATTTTTAGAGATATTGTGAGTTATTCTGAGGCCACCAGGGTTGGCCAGTTTATGATTCTGAATCCTCTAACCTTTACTGGTTCTAAGGTTGAGAAGGATCCTCAAGGGTTCATAGACGAGATAGAGAAGATTCTCCGTGTGATGTATGATTCTAACTCTGAGGGTCTAGAATTCACTGTATATCAACTAAAGAATGTGGCATATCAGTGGTATGGAGAGTGGGATCAGTCTAAAGGAGATGATTTGGAGTTGGGATTATGGAAGGATTTTCTCAGGCGCTTTTATTGAGCGCCGCTTTTCTCAGGGGTTGAAGGAGGTGAAGGCCAAGGAGTTCATAAATTTAAAGTAGGGAAAAATGTCTTTGAAGGAGTATTTCTTCAAGTTTCACCAGTTGTTCCATTATGCTCCTGATCTAGTATTTAATATGAGGGCTAAGATGAGAAAGTTTGCTTTGAGTTTGTCTTAAGACATTGGTGTTAGAGTATAAGTCTGCCTTATTAAACAGTAACATGGATATATCTAGGCTTGTGGTGGATATGCAGCTGGTGAAAGATGAAAAGAAAAAATAAGCCAAAATAGGGGAGAGGAAAAGTAAAAGATCCTAATTTTTTAAGCATGGTGGTGGCTAGATGAATAGTGGTAGAGATGGCTGACAGTGGTCTAAGAAAAAGTAGGAGAGTTCTGGCTCTTATTCTACGGCTAGTGATCCTTATCCTAAGCCATCCATTGATCACTGTTTTTAGAACAACAACAGATTTAAGGCACAGGGTGCCCAATCTTAGGACAATGGGCTCAGTCAGCTCTATCTTATCCCCTTATCATTTTTATGGATAGGTGCATCATGGATTTTGCGATTAAGGGAGGAATACATATTTTAGATGTGGTCAGCCTGGATACACTAAGAGGAACTTTCCTTCAGGCGATGTTGCTACTGGGGCTAATAAGGTCCGATTGCCACTTCTTCAGCCTCTGCACCAAAGGGTGCTACTTCAGGCTCTGGCACTAGTCGAAATCATCTGTATGCTCTTACCACTCATTAAGATTCTGATGCATCTCCTAATATTATTACTGGTATACTAAAACTCTTCTTTCATGATGTATATTATCCACTTGATCCCAGGTCTACTCTCTCTTATGTGTCCCTTATGTGGCTATTCATTTTGATTTTGATCCAAGGTGTATTCTTGATCCCTATTTTTATGTCAACCTCGGTGGGTCACTCTATTATGGCTAAAATATTCTATAGGGGTTGTGTATCCATTTATGGTAGGAAGACATTAGTGGACCTAATTGAATTAGAAATGTTAAACTTTGATGTAATTTTAGGAGTGGATTGGTTGCACTCGTGCTATGTATCTCTTGATTGTCGGGCCCTAAGGGTCAGTTCCCTATTCCCGAATGCGCCGGTGGTTGAGTAGGAAGGTAGTTCCCTAGTGCCCAAGGGAAGGTTTATTTCTTATCTTAGAGCCTAAAAATTGGTTTCCAAGGGGCGACTCTATCATTTAGTGCATGTTAAGGATTCTAGATCCAAATGTCCTTCATTGCAACCGGTCTCTGTGGTCTGTGAGTTTCCCAATGTGTTTCTTAATGATCTTCCCGATGTTCTTACCGATAGAAAAATTAATTTTAGGATTAATCTTCTACCGGACACTCATCCTATATCCCTCCCTCCCTACGTAATGGCTCCAATTGAGATATTCTAGATAAGGGTTTTATCCACTCTAGTGTTTCTCCATGGGGTGCTCTAGTTATCTTTATACATAAGAAGGATGGGTCCCTTCGGATGTGTATAGATTACCGCCAGTTGAATAAGGTGATCGTGAAGAATAAGTATCCTCCTCTTAGGATTGATGATCAATTTGATCAGCTTCAGGGATTTAATTACTTTTCTAAGATCGATCTTCGATCGGGCTATCATTAGTTGAATATTAGGGAGATGTATATCCCTAAGACTGGTTTCAAAACTCTATATGGTCATTTTGAGTTCTTAGTGATGTCCTTTGGCTTAAATAATTCCCCAACGACATTCATGGATCTGATGAACTGAGTATTTTATTAGTTCTTGTATTTGTTTGGAATTATGCTTATTAATGATATTTTGGTATATTCCAAGAATTAGTCAGATCATGTCGATCATCTCTGCCATGTATTGCAAACCTTGAAAGATCAATAGTTGTATATGAAGTTCTCTAAGTGTGAGTGTTGGATAAATGTTGTGAATTATCTGGGCCATGTTGTTTATAATGAAAGGATCATGGTGTACCCACAAAAAGTTGCGGTGGTTAAGAAATAGCCTAGACCCATGAATCCAATCGATATTCAGAGCTTATTGGGTTTAGCCGGTTATTATAGAAGGTTTGTGGAAGATTTCTCTTCCATTGTGGATCCATTGACCAAGCTTTCTAAAAAAAAGGTAAAGTTTATATAATCAGATTCTTGTGAAGGTAGTTTTGAGAAGTTGAAGGATAAGTTGACATTGGCTTCAGTTTAAACTCTGCCCGAGGGTACCGATGGATTTATTGGTTATTGTGATGTATCTCATGTAAGACTAGGTTGTGGGTTGATGTAGCATGGTAAGGTGGTTGCTTATTCTTCTAGGAAGTTGAAGGTGCAGGAGAAGAATTATCCAATGCATGATTTGGAATTATTGGTTGTGGCCTTTGCTTTGAAGATTTAGCATCACTATTTGTATGGGGTTCATATTGACATCTTCTCATACCATAAGAGTTTGCGATATGTGTTCTCCCAAGAGGAGCTAAATCTCAGTCAGAGGAGATAACTTGAGTTGCTCAAGGACTACGCCATAAGTCTCCATTATCACACAGGTAAAGCTAATGTAGTTGCTGATGCTCTTAGCAGGTTATCTATGGAAAACTTATCTCTTATAGATGAGGAAAAATGAGGTATGGTGAAAGATATTCATTATTTGTCTAATCTTGGAGTTTATTTTTTAAACTCTGGGGATAGTGGTGTGATTGTGCAAGAGGTGGTGAAGTCATCTCTTGGTGTTGAGGTGAATGAGAAATAGGTCTTGGACCCTATCTTGATACAGATTAAGGATGATGTGGGTAACCAGAAGGTGATGGATTTTGAGATTGGTAGTGATGATATTTTAAGGTACCAAGGTATGTTATGCATTCCCTATGTTGGTGGGCTATGAGAGCGAATCTTGGCAAAGGCTCATGAGTTTAGGTACACCGTTCATCCCGGTTCTACGAAGATGTACCATGACTTGAAATATTTCTATTGGTGAAATAACATGAAGCTGGATGTGGCTAATTTTGTGGACAGGTGTATGGTGTGTCAACAAGTGAAAGTAGAGCACTTGAGACCTGGTGGATTATTTCAAGAAATTGAGTTTCCCGTGTGGAAAAAGAAAGTGATTAATATGGACTTCATTACTGGTCTTCCACGGTCTCGCTATCAGTTTGATTCTATTTGGGTCATCGTGGATAGGATGACTAAGTCCGCTCATTGCTTGCCAGTTAGGACTAATTATTCGATAGAGGATTATGCAAGGCTATTCATTTAGGAAATCATTGAGTTGCATGGTGCACCTATTTCTATTAAATACGATTACGGTACGCTGTTCTCATCTCACTTTTGACATTTTTCAGAGAGGTTTGGGAACTAAGGTGAGCCTTAACATTGCTTGCCCATCCAGATGTTGTAGGATATGCTCTGGGCTTATGTAATCAACTTTGATGGTAGTTGAGTGGATCATCTTCCTCTCATCGAGTTTTATTATAATAATAGATATCACCCTAGCATTTGGATGGCTCCATTTGAGGCTTTGTATGGTGGGAGATGCCATTCTCCTATTGGGTAGTTTGAGGTTGGCGAGACTGTATTGTTCGGCCCCAATTTTGTTCATCAGGCTATGGAGAAGGTGAATATGATTCTAGATAGGCTAAAGACCGCCCAAATCCACCAAAAGTACTATACAGACGTGAGGCAAAGTGAGTCGAAAGTTGAAGTGGGTGATTGAGTGCTCTTGAAGGTGTCTCCCCTGAAGGTAGTGATGCAGTTTAGAAAGAAAGAAAAACTCAATCCCCGTTATGTAGGCCCTTATTTGATTTTGAGATGAGTGGGCAATGTGGCTTATGAGTTGGAATTTCCTTCGAGTATGGGTTTCATCCATCCGGTCTTTCATGTATCAATGTTGAAGAAGTGCGTGGGTGATCCTTCCTTTATTATTTCTTTGGAGAGCATTGATGTTTCAGATTTCTTATCTTATGAGGAGATCCTGGTTGAGATATTGGATCAGCAAGTCCATCAATTACGGACAAAGGAGGTGGCTTCGGCGAAGGTTCTATGGAGGAACTAAAAGTTTGAGGAAGTTACTTGGGAAGCGAAAGAGGACATGAAGTCCAAATACCCATTCTTGTTCCCCATTCTAGATTATTGTGCTTGAGGTATATGTATTCCTTAACATATTTATTTTCTGTCTTTGTTAAAGGTAAATGTAGTTATATTCTGTGTTAAATCTGCTATGGGTGGCCTTGTATCATCATTCGAGGACGAATGATCCTAGGGGAGGAGGGGGCGGAAGGGGGAATGAAACATTTAAAATTTTGGTCCTTGAACATTCCTGAGTTTCTAGACTTACTGCTCAGAGAATGACCCTCCTTACGAGTAGTCAAGGGTCATTACGGGTCTTAAGGACCCAATCGTATCCTGACCAGTATGTTGACTTAAAGTTTCTATTGTGACTATGACTAAGGGCCACGAGTCGTGAAGACTCAAAACGAGTCATATGACCCCACTCATAGCCAAACTAGTGTGATGCCCAATTGTTTATGCTTTGACAACGATTGGACTATGCAAGCCATAATAACAAGTACAAGTAATATGGTACGACTCATATCCAAGTCAGTGTTGGTAATGATGGACACAGTCCAAGCTATGAGTGGGACCTTACGAGTCATAAGGTGACCCTACGATTTGTAAGGTTACTCATAGCGACTGAGCGATAAATTTTTAGTCTTTTTATTAAGGGCATTCTGGTCAATTCCCCTTTTCCGTTACTTAGATCCCACGTCCATAAAGTAATAAAGGGGGTTATTTCTCATCTATAACACAATAAAAAACACTCTCAAACTCTCTAAATTCTCAAAGGTTAAGATACTTAGGGTTTCCAAGAAGTTGTTCGTCTAAGGGATCAAGGGTTGAATTCTCTCCATAAATTTTGTTATTTTAGGCATGTTACTCTTCCCCAATTATTACTTTATAGAAAATATTTATTTAAATGGTTTAATTGAATGGTTTTGAATGTGGGTTTTGATGTGGTTGAGGGTTTGACATGGTTGAATCTTAAATTATTTTTCCATGATTCATTATTCATTGTTTATGCTTTAATAATTGTTTTGAACTTGTGGGGTGCATGGAAATGGTGAATTAACTAAGGGGCCATACTTTTTCCTAAATTGGTATTTTGAAATTAAAATTGGTTTTGGATAATTGTGTTCCCTCAACCCACTTGTGTAAATGGATTTAAATTACGAAATTGTCACTTGGTTTGACTTACCTATGTTATTGCATTGCATTAATCAATAAGCAATGAACATGGATTTTGAATGCCTTGTTGGCTATGATTGGATTTAATAAACAAAGAGGGTTGAGGCATTCCCCCAAGATAGTGTGATTGATATGGCATAGAGATAAGCTTACAAGTGTAAGGGTATGAGGATACCCATGGTGTGACTTAATGGTTGGTTCATTTGTTAATAAATGGGTTATGTGAAACTTGCTTTAAATTGGGCTTAATTGGGGTTATGTAGCGAAGCCGTGAAGGTGTGGGTCTTGGATGTCTTGCACTGGAAACTTATATTTGCCGACGTGAGGTTTGGTCTTGATGTCCTATGTTCATGGTTCATACTATTGATATATTTTATCTTGTACTGACGTGGGGTCGGGGAATTCCTTGGTCTTCCTTGATACCTCCGGTTCGTGCGTCTAACACACACTAGAGCCCTTTCAGTAGGGGAAATGAACCCATATAGCTCGTGGGTGCCTATTTATGATGGTTGAGCTACATAGTCCATGATAAAGTTTTACTTCATGCTAAACCATGTTCCCTTTCTTGACATATTATTTATGTATGTATATGATCATGCATCATATGGTTTTGAATTGGATTTGACTTGGCATTATTTTATCCCCCATCCTTGAGTTACATTCTAGTGCTCAATCCACTAACCTTCTCCGGATGCTATATCCCTATGCGATGCAGGCACTGGAGATACTTCTACTTTACCTGCATAGTGTTAGATGGATCTACTCGGTTCATCGATCATTGGTGGTGAAATGGTGAGCTTCCATTACCCGAAAGAATTCATAATTTCATTAGTTTCCTTTCATAGACTAGAATTGACGAGTTCACATTAACATTATCATTGCCATTTTCATTGTCAGAGTCGGGGGCATGTGCCGACTTAGATTGGCTTTCGCTATTGTTTAGAGGCTTTGGGTATATTCCTGTGGACTTGGGTGGTTTTGGTTATTGGTTGTTGGATATTTTGTTATCTTAGATTTCTTTGAGCTTTTATATCTTATTTTATTATATGCACACAATTCAGCCTCTGTTGGGCATTATGTTCGATTTAACTAGGCAACGGGGGTGGTCTCTGGTCCTCGGTGGACTTAAAATACCCGTCACAGCCAAGACCTAGTTCGAGTCATGACAAAATATAAGATCAAGTAAGACTTTTCAGGTTGTAATGTAGGCTAAGAGACGGGTAGAAATTATTTTTACTAAAATAGTGACTATCTTCCCTAAGCACTTTAATGCATCACAAATTTTTCATCATTTGCTCACTCTTCAATAAACTATCACTTTATTCAACTCTTCTCACCCATGGATTTCTTTAATTTTTCATCTCTTTAAGCAAGTTCACATACCACTAGTGAGGAGTGCACAATTATCAAACCCCTTTTTTCAATCTTTTATTCCTTTTCTACTCCCTGCCAATAGCATATGATTTTTTTTAATGACTTGCACCCTTAGATTTTTCTACATGCTTCCCAACTCAATTCTTTCTTTTTTTCTCAATTCTCACTCCTTCTAATTCTTTTTCTCTTTCAATTAGAGTGTATAGGAGTTTTTGATCAACTTAAAGGTTTATTAAAAGAAAAGAATTAAGCTTCATGTATGACTATCAAAGAATAGACCAAAGGCTCAACTAGGCTGACTAGAATCATCCATTATGGGTAGGTAAAACAAAAAATAAAAAAAATAGGTTTACCAAAGAAACACCTATATCATCTCCTAAACAAAACATTCTTCTTTTCGCTTTTTAAACACGTCGGGCAATATCTAGAAATCAATATTAAAACATGAATTATCAACAAACACCTCAACACATGGCACATGTTCAACTAAATAAAGATTCATATAAACTCTAAATTAAGAAAATAACTAGAGTTCAAATTTAAGCTAAAAATCACATACGAATCAAGTAAAAAAGTATAAATATCTCAAGAGAAGCCATTCAAATATTTTTTAAAAAACATGCTTTCAATTTCAAAACCAACTTGCATCATTCAGTCATGTGTAGTACCTAATAAGAGAATCTCACATTCAATTGATCCTAAATACCATCTAACTCCCAACAACTAACTCTTTCCTAAAACAAAATACCGAAAAAAAATCAAGGGTTGGGTGAAGTATGCTCTACTAAAGAACTGGAAATCTAACAACCAACACAAACTATTCTGATCTAGAAAACTAAAAAAAATCATTTTGTGTTTTTAGTTTTTAAAATTTTTTTGCACAATTTTTCATTGGATACAAATAACTAAAAACAAAGCAACTCGTATGGCATACTTCACCCTTAACCAATATAGGAAAAATCCCATCCCACACTTAAAGTCATGCTTTGTCCCCAAAGTATTAATTAAAATAAAATAGTGGTTAAAAATACTCCCTGAAGCCCTCTAGGGCCTAACTAGCAACATTCTTCCTTAATCTTTGCATCAAAGGGGTAAATGGCCCCACACTTAAGCTTCATCCATGCCTCTTAGCTTTCAAATTTGGGTACTCAAACTTCCCCAAATCTATGGAAACCAAAAACAACAAAGAAAACAAAAATTAAACGTGACACTATAAATATAAAACAATACTATTACAACTTCTGTTACTTCTCAAGCAGCGCCTGATTTAACACCGCGACACGACATCAGTCATAGATCAACCAAATTCTCTCAATATTTTCCTCCCTATATGATGAAACTTTGGTCTCTTCTTCACTCTAGGAGGATCACAATTATTATTCACTTTCTTTTCCTTTAGATCTATCACTTTTTTAGACCCACACTGGTCCACCCCACATTTATCATTAATCATCTCTGTGATCAAACACATGTCCCTGTAGTCTGAAGGAGTGGAGAGTGAATTATACACTTTAAATATCTCTTCTGCATCATAGAACCTCATCTTAACCTCCCCCTTTTACAAATCAATCAAGGCTCCACTGGTGGTTAAGAATAAGCACCCCAAAATAATCGGTACCTCTTCATCTACTACAAAATCTAAAATAATAAAATCTACAGGAATCACAAACTTACTTACCTTGATGAGTACATCTTCAATTACTCCTTTTGGTTGCACACGAGAGTGGTCAACCAATTGTAGTGTGATAGTAGTTGGGCGTGGCTCTCCCAAACCAAGTATTTCAAACACAGATAAGGGTATTAAGTTTATACTTAACCCAAGATCACACAATGCATGTCCAACCTCATCTTCACCAATTTGTATGGGAAGGATGAAACTCCTAGAATCTTTGAGTTTTTCAGAAAGCTTGTTTATTACCTCGAACTACACTCTTTAGTGAGAGCAGCTGTCTTAAAATCTTACATGTCTTCTTCTTCCAACCATCACCTATCGCAAGTATTTGGAATATTTATACATGAACCTCAATGCATCAATCAACGGAATATTGATGTGAAGTTGCTGGAAGATATCAAGGAACTTCTTAAAATTTGCATCCTCCTTGATTTTTTAGAATATTTATGAAAATGATGGTGGAGGTCTCTCAACCGCGATCTCAGACTGCTCAACAACCTCTTTTTTTCTCTTAAACAAGTTGTACCTCCGAAGTTGGTGTTGGGATTAACCTTTGTGGGAGAGGAGGCGGATGCTTTTAGTTATCCCAGTTAGTTATTCTCCTCTTTGGGGCTTTACATCCGAAAACTCTACACTTACATTTTGAATTCTCTATTTAGGAGGAGCTTCAACCAGTTATCTTCCATTCCTAAGTGAGACTACCATTACCTGTGTAGTATTATTCTCTATATCACTCAATAGTGTACCTACAAGTCTTGTATGTTGTGATGAATCTAGTTGGCCCACTTGACGCTCAAGTTCAAGAATGGACTTCTGCATTTCATTCATAATCTGAGTTTGTTGTCCCATAAACTTTTCATTGCATTCTTTAAAGAATAGATCTCTAGTGGAGCTTGCGGTGTATATTGTTGTCATTGGACCTGCTAATTTCCACCCTAAGAGAAATTTGAGTGGTTTCAATGATTTTGCTTCCCCAAATAATACATAGATTCTGGAGTTAAAAGATATCCAGAGTATACATAATTTTACCACACTTCTTACACAACAGTGTAACAGCTTGAACCTGCTGTACCTATTGAACTTGGCCTACACTTGTATCTAATAAACTCGGCTTTATTAAGGCACACAACTACCTAATATGATCGAATAGCTAACACATCATTCAAATCTAACTTACTCGGTGTTTTTTTGGTAGAAGTGAGCACTTTGCTTGGCTCTGAATAGTCTTGGTTACCTGCAGATATAAGATTGAGAAACACCTCTATTTCATTATAAATCTTGGTCAAAATTTTCCTTTGAGATGTAGTATCTAATAAAGACTTAAAGTCTGGCCTCAATCATTCAATAAAATTATGCCCAATAATTTCCTTGGGCTGATGGTGGTGTGGGCAATCTCTCATGTATGCTTTGTATCTCTGCCAAGCTTGGGGAATAAATACAATATATTTTTAAGCAAATCCAGAAATATTGCCTCTAAGCTCTTTTGTTCTTCTAGATGTGAAAAACTTATTGATAAACTTTACAGATAAAGTATCCCAAGATGAGATAGATCTTGTTGATTCATTTGAAAACCATTGCTTTACTTTCTCAATCAATAAGAAGGGGAATAATGTTAACTTCACGTATTCATCTGAAATATTTTGGTAGTGAAAGTTGTCATTCAACTCAGTAAACTCTAGTAGGTGCTTGTGTGGATCTTCATGTGGTTTACCCTCATATTGACAAATGTTTTGCATTAGTCGCACCGTGCCCTCTTTAAGATCAAAATTTTCAGTGATATTCGGCTTCACAATAGCTCTGGAGATATTTTGTTGATTTGGCTTCACAAAATTTAACACTGTAGCATATGGTTCAGGATAGGGCTGGACTGTAACCATATCCACCATATCATTTAGTAGGTCTTGAAAAACCGGATTATTAAAGTTATCACCCATATCGCTCAACCCTCTAAGAGTACATTCAAGCTCGTGGTCAATTGAAATCAAGGGATTGCCTTGACTTCTGCTATTTAACATAAACTAACCTGTACCTTAAGAGAAACAAAAACAACCAACAAAAGTGAAATATGAATAGTTTAATAAAACATCAAAATAGTATCAATTATAGCAAATCTCCGACAACAGCGCCAAAAACTTGTTGCGTCTTTTTGTACATGCAAGTGTACGTGGTCGTACAAGTAATAAAGAATGTAAGTCAAAATATTAAACCCAAAGGGATTTGACGAATTGAAGTTCTACTTTGATTTCTTATTCGAGCAATTCAGTAGGTTACCAATAATAAAGAGTGATTTGTGTCTTTTGAATGTAAATGAAATAAATTGTAAGCAAGTCGCAAATTGGTTGTGTTGTAATTCAGATTTGAGAAAAGATCTAGGATTATGGTATTTTGATAATTCAATTGTGCTATCCGATCATTCATCTAATTTACTTTCTCAAGTTACTATTTGTAGGTTAATTGTAGCTATATTGAACATTTTCCCAACAACTCTAAGCTACTTGACTATCCCTAACACCTATATTTCTATGGACGCCCGTTAATAATAAAGTGTATAAGAAAATCGTCTGTATCAACAAATCTAGGTCACAAGTTATATTTCTATCCTCTGTGAAGAATTGATTCCCTTTCCCTATAAGGTTCACAAACTAGCCCTATTTTCTCTTTTTACACTCGTCATTCCCTTTTTCAAGTCCAACAAACAAGCCCTTGATAATATTCGCAAAGTGATCAATCAAATGAATAATTGAAAGCAAGAAGAAATAAATAACTCAATAGATGAAAAATAAAATAGATAATGTGATTTTCAAGCCACAACTTTCATGTTCAACCACAACCCTAGAAATTTAGAGCTTTAGCTACTCATCATTCTCTTTGGAAGAAGAGATTTCATGATTTTAAAAGGAAAAAAATAAAATAAAATGAAAAAATTTAATTAAACCTTGTTCTTGAGCTTTTCCCTAGCCTCTTCTTTCCCCAAATCATCTCTCTCCCATAAAAAATGTCTAAAAGGGGTTTATATAGAGTTTAGAAATCCTTAGAATGTCAAAACCAATCGCAATCAGGTTAGGATAAGTTTCATTTCATGCCACAACCCAAAAATAGATCTATGGTGCAAAGAACAATCTAAAATTCATACCAGTGGCTAAACTTGCGCCACTCCTTTCTTTGGGTGAGTAGTGCAAGACTTCTTGACAGCAACAAAAATCCGCGCCACTGCTTGCTTTGCAGCAGTGGCGCAAAGAATAATATTTTCTGTCATTCCACACTATTGTGCAATGCATTGGGACATAGATTCATCCTAGTTTTTTTGGTTCCTTGGCGCTCTTTTTCTTCTTGTTTAAGCTTCAAATACCTCAATACACTCGTATATAAGCAAATCATGAAAGTCAAGCATAGATCACTTTATTTAAGCTCAAGACAACATAAAAAATAGAAAAAATGTGAGGCAAAAGATGATAAAATAAAGTGATTTTTAGCCTTGCATCAATCTCCATCCCATAATTTTTTGTTCAAATTTGTATTCTATTTGGTCTTTTCAAATTTGTGTCCTTCTTGATTTGTTTCTCCAAAAAATGCCCATTTTTTTCAAGATTTTTCAGAAAAATCTGTCACCTTTTGTCAAATTCTTACAACAACTATTATTTTGTCTCCCATTTAATTTGTACATTCTCTCCTTCTATATAAACACTTGTGATTTTTGATTGTTCATCGCTTTTTATCTCAAAAAATACTTCAACAATTTTATTTTTAGGTTTATATATATATATATATAATGATAATATCACACATCATATGAGAAGTGTTACTGATTGTATGAAAAGCCCCTTAATGATGCCATGCTAGTATACGATATGATGTGATGGTATGTCTGCAAAATTACGAGTACCCCCTCCTAAAGGTCTACACATTAGAGAATGATATCATGGTATAATATATATAATGTGTTGGTATCATTGAGGAATGAGTTGGTTGTACATGAATGAATAAAGAAAACTTAATGCTACCACAACATTATATTCATATACAATGCTGGTGTGATGCATAAGTGTGTGATTTCTATATGAATGACTTAATCACTCCTTAGTGATACTATGAGAATATATATATATATATAGTATCGTTAAGGAAGAAGTGATTTATTTATGAATTACTTTGTCATTCCTCAATGATACCATGCAAATATAGAAGCAGATCCAAAAGATCATACATATGAAATAGAAAAACCATATTGAGGTTCTAAGTACTCAACAACATCCCAATCCATAGTTATCTACAATGCCTCTAAAACTTCAAAAGACAACCTCAGTCGGGACATGCCCCCGACGATAGCTAAAAGAAATAATAGAACAGTCCGAGACACAAATGAAATCACAATAAAAAACTGAGTGTCTTTCAAAGAATGGAAGCTCAACACTGCAATCTGACGCACGAGCTATCCAACGATCACCAAATCACTACAGGAAAAAAAAGGTGTCTCCGTGTCCTGCATCCCCTGGGGATACAATATCAAAAGGCGGTTAGAGGGTTAAGTGATAGCATGTAACTCAAAGAAGGGATAAAGTAATGCCATGATCAACAATTCAAAATCATTCAAAACCAATGCACATAATCATATGGAATACATATATATATCACATGCCGGGATAGGGAACAAGGCTTAGCATGAACTTTAAAACCTTAGATTGGACTATTTAGCTCAACCATCATAAAAAGGCACCTACAGGCTATATGGGATTACTCTCCCTGTTGAAAGGGCCCTAGTGCCTGTTAGCTGCAGGAACCAGAGAATAATATTATGTATTTATGCACCATGGGGGCTCGAACCACTTGGTAATACATCAAGGGTGACATGAACACCCTACATTTAACAAGGGTGACACAAACACCCAATCATAAAGCTAGGTTTACTCAAATACTCGGCCATTTCGACCCTCCACCGATAAATGTGATTTCCAATATTGGTCCCTCGGGACCTCCACTTTCACAGCCCAACTACACAACCCCCTTTAAGCCCAATTAAAACATTCTTCACACATTCCTATTCACTAAACCAATTCATTCATTAAGGCACCCCATTGGTATTGTCATACATCCTTCACTTGCAAGCTAGTATTATCATGCCATATCAATTATTCATCATATGGGGGAATTCATGACCCCTCTAGGTTCAATTATTCATTCATACGGGGAATCCACAACCCCAAGATTCAATTAAAATCAATTCATATTTTATTAGGCCTTTTATGCCCTGCAATAATTCAAAAGATAGATCAATGTACATATACTCATATTCAAAGCCATTTTCAAAAGATTGGGTTGGGGTTATACCAATTCAATTATCAAAATTCACAAATTTTGGGAAACCATGACCCCTTAGTTTTTTCACCATGCCCATGCACCCCACATGTTCAAAATCATCAATTCAAACCATACATGATTCATAAAAGGCAAGGGAAAAACTATTAATTCAATAAGGTTCAATAACCCTCAACCCACATTTAAAATTATCTAAAAAATCACATGGGTATAATAATAAACACATTCTTTCAATAAAATAAGATTTGGGGAAGAGTAACATGCTTGAGATATAAAGAATTATGGAGAGAAATCAACCCTTGAAGATTTAGATGACCAACCTTGAGAAAACCCTAATGTTCTTGACTTAGGGATTTAGAGAGGAGAGAGTTGTGTTTTGATTTGTATAATTGAAGAATAGGGCATATAAGTGTTTTTAAGTCGTGGGGGAGGATTTTGGGGTGAGAAAAAGACCAAAATACCGCTAATGAAACCAAAAAAAATTGCAAAAATTCCTCAGTTGACAAAAATCAGCGTACCGTCAGTTAGGTGACGTCTTGTCACCCTAGTCATCACTTTCAAGATAGATTTTGCCATTTTCTGGTTAAGACTGACTACTTGAGATGAAGGCTCATCACTTAGCTGACGGTCGTCACCTTAGTTATCGCCTAGCTAGTGGCTCGTTAGCCTAGTAATCACTTTCCGACAAATGGACACTCCTAAGCAAATTAATCATAAGTTTCTACTCTACTATTAGATTAAGGTGAAATTGGATGCGTTGAAAATAAGACTCACAGATTTTTCATTTAGTATATAGTATGCCACCTATGTCTTTATATTCAAAAAGTAATGGTTGTTGGAAGTTGACCCAAGTTGAAACATTCACTAAAACTCAATTGATAGAAAAATTCTCAACTCGTCTTTGAGTTAGGAGATTCTTATGATCTCAACACATCTCCAAAGATGTTCCTACTCTAGAAAATTGACCATAACACTTATGTTGACATATAATAATTGGGTACGAGTCCATACACGTACGAACTATGGTTTGAATTCTAGCCCAAAAATGTGGGGTGTTACATTATTTTTCCTTTGGAATCATTCGTGCTCAAATAAAGGGTAGGAGCATATTTAAGCTCTAGAAGTACGGAATAAAGGATATAACATCACATTAGGAATTTTTCCTCAACAAAACATACACTGTCTTCAAAAGAACAGAACTTCATGATATCACCAAGTAAATCGTGTAAGCACGGATTATGAGATAACGAGACATGACATAGACATAATCTTGGGAATGAGATACATTGGAACATAATAATAACAAGATAAGGCATGATATATTTGAGGAATCATCAACCTAATTAAGATTTGATACTAGGCACGAAATTAGATTTTTGTGTGACATAAGAATAGAAACATTCTCCACCTCAAATGATACGTCTAATAGCCGTTAGATATTGCCACGATTTTCAACTATTCCTTCATCTATGAATATCATACTTAACCATTTCAATCTTATAATTACCCCGCTTAATGTATAAATACACGATCTTGAGTCTAACTACACATTTCTTCTATGATGAAGCCTAACTCGAAGTTAAAAGGTGTTAGCATTAAGCTATGAAACCCTATACTCTACACCTATCAAAGAATATTTTTCATGATCCAAACCAGGGCCTAGCCCTGACAGGAATCCCAAGTATGTCGAGAAATGGGGACTGCCCCTTTGCCTAGCCAAGCAGAACATAATACACTAACAACGACTGAATTCCAAACTTATAACAAGATAGACAAGGATGAGATCAATGGAATCTATGATATATCAATAACCCATAGCCAATAACCAGTAACCAATGCCCAAGTCCACAAGAATATCCACAAAGCCTCTAACAATAAAATACCGATAAAAAGTTGGGACTTGTCCCCGAAAATAGCCAAAAATAAATTCAAAGAAAAGAGTCAATAACATAAAGAAACCCTAAACATGAAATGTTATCTTCTGAAGTATGGAAGCTCACCACTTCAATCTGGTTTGCGAGCTATCTCACGATCACCTAGCCACTATTTAAGAAAACAAGAAGTATTTTCAATTACTGCATCGTATGGGGATACAACGTCCAAAGACGGTTAGTGGTTGAGCGCTAGCATGTAACTCAAGGATAAGGGAATGAAATAATGCCATGATCAACAATTCAAAAATAGTCAAAATCCAATACACATGACCATATGCAAATATATATATATATATATATATATATATTTATTTATATATATCATGCTGGGGTAAAGAACAAGGCCTAACATGTCCTTTAAAACCTTAGCCTAGGTTGTTTAGCGTAATCGTCATAATAAGGCACCCACAGGCTATATGGGTCTAGCTTCCTCCAGTTGGAAGAGCCTCAGTGCATGTAGCTATACAAACTAGAGAATAATCATATGTGCATATACCTTACGGGGGACTCGAACCTCCCAACATATATCAAGGTGACTTAAACACCAAATCATGTAACATGGGGGACTCAAACCTTCCGATCATTTAGACCCCCGCATCTGTAACTGTGGTTTCTAGTATTGGTCCCTCGGGATCTCTACTTTCACGGTTCGACTACACAATTCTTTTTAAATCCCAATTAAAATATTTAGCACACATTTCCATTAATTTACCCAACTTATTCATTAAGGCATCCCGTTGGTATCATCATACCAACCCCACTTGCAAGTTCATCACCATGCCATATCCATTAACCATCATATGGGGGAAATTTATGACCCATTAGGTCAAATTATTCATTCATACGTGAATCCACAAACCCCAAGGCTCAATAAAATCAATCCGTGGTTCATTAAATTTTTATGCCAATGCATTAGTATAAGTGAAAAAGTCAAACCATGTGACAAAACCATATTCAATATCAATTTCACAATTTCAAAAATCATATATCCAGGTAAAATCATCAAATTAGGGAAAACCATGACCCTTTAGTTTATTCACCACACCCATGCACCCCACAAGTTTAAAATCATTAATAAAGCATGAACAATGCAAAATAAGTCATGGGAAATTAATTGAAGAGTCAAACCATGCCAAAATCCTCAACCCACATCAAAACCTTTGTTCAAATCCACGTAAAAATTCATGCAATTTCATTCCATAAGTAGAACAAATTTAAGGGTAGAGTCATATGCCTGAAATATCAAGAATTATAGAGAGAATTTCTAGAATGGGAGGGTTACTTCTCAATTATGACTCCAATCAGTCGTACTACTTAAAGTGAGACCTATGAAATAAGATATAGTATAGTAGGCACAAAATACTTCATAGAAACATCTAGATCATAAATAAGAGGGTCATTCGACAAAAACATAACATAGCATGGGTTCTTAGAACTTGGCACAGTGAGAAACATGAGTGCATATATTAAGAGTAATATAACATAAAACCGAGATTCATATATTCAATAAATAAGACAAGGATTGCCACTTGAAGCTATTGCTCCTCATTCTAAGAACTGAGAATGGTCATGAGTTCATATAGATAACTCGCTTTGGGCTGATACACGACATAAAATGAGTTGGTAACATATATAAAGTATAGTTTCTTAGAACTAAGCATAAAGTGAGACATGAGTTTATGGATCATGAGCGCCATATCATAGAGCTTAAATATTTGGAAGCTTGGATTGCTGAGAATCGTTATTGCTTTTAGTTCAGAGGTTGGCACATGAACATAAATTTCATAAAGAACTCGGACCTTAGGCATAGGCACAATCCGAATACTTGATACATTGGTAGAGTGTCCTCTTAAACCGAAGTAGGAGGAATTTGCTAGGATAAGAATAGATTTATCATGACACTTCCCTGAAACTCACCACTAAGAGAAAATTCTGGATCTACCTTAGTTCATAATCTTCCCCTTTTCTCAAAGGTCACTATCCTAGACTTGAGGACATATCTTCTTATTAAATCTACAAGCACAACACTCAGCACAAAGGGGGTATCAGTATACACATGAATGCCGCCCCCCTAATAACCATAATATAAAGACACTACCCTTTAGGGATACTAATCTTAACTTTCGCTAGCCTCTATAACTATCATCCTATAAGTCACACTCTCATGAGCATACACATCCCCACTTTTTAACACATAACAATCCATTTTCACTCCTTAGTATACTAGAATTAAACCTCTAATCACATAACCTCACAAATTAACAAATTTTTTAAGACTACACTAAGGATTCACATCGTCTATATATATTTTCCTCAATTCAGCTCTAAGGAACACCATACAACAATTTCCTAGACTTCTCCATACTAAGACATTAAAGATCATTAACTAGGTACACATGGCACTTATACACTTTAAACCTCATCTAACAATATGCTACCTAGGGTTCAATTTATTCGTATAACCCTAACGCTCTTATTTACCTACTAACGTAGCCATAATTCACTGCTTCAATACTGGTCCTTATGTATATATCACAATTACCCATTCAAATCTTTCATAATTTGTCCACCTAGGCTCCTCCACATATCAAATCAAGTCTACTAATCCATTCTCACAATTCTTGCATCACTATCCCCGAGGTAACATCCTTATCACCATAACCAACATCTAAAGTTCAAGCTTATCATCTATTACCAATCATGAACTACCAATGAAACATTCCATCTACTGTACTAGTGCATCAAAATGTATGACAATTAATCTATCTAAATTCCTTTTTCCACTTAATTATGGCCAACTAACGCATCTTCTTCACAATACTTTTACTACACCCTAAAATTGACTACACATCTTCCCACTATAGACTGGCTTACAACTGCTAGACGCATAAATTCAAAGGACTCTAGGCGTAGTAAGACTACATAATCAGGATAGTCGATCCTAATCTTATAACATAACCTATTAAGATTTATTATCACATTCTCCTTTCTCACAACTCTTCTACTTACCCATACATACCTCTAACTACCTTCAAAATTTTATAAACATCACTGAGTCCCCCTCTCTATGATTTTACAATTTCAAATAATTTCTAAATCACCATAACTAATCACCATAAGAACATACCACCCCCAACACTCACTTAATGGTTACAAGAATACAACCGCCTTTTTCACTCAAAGGTTACTCTCACCCTTGCTTCTAAATATATGACTTTATAATATTAACCTTTGGATCATCTTACTATCTATATTCATAATAACCCAATTCATACTACCTCTTAGGTGGAAATACTATCCCAACATTTAGATACATACTTTCTTTGTTAAGCAAGACGTCTGTCATAAAATTTTTGGAAGGGAATGAATCCATACCTTACCTCAGCCTGGAAAGCACGATTCATGAAGATAGAGGTACACACTTAAGTCTATACACTTTAATTCACTAATGGACTCCTATTAAGTTCTTGTGCCATCTCACAACTTTTTGATGACTCAATTGGAAAGGACCACATCATTAAAAATCTAAGCCTTTTCACTTGTATCACCTTGATAATGGGTCATATCCCATAAAACCAGAGAAAGGAAGGAATTTTGATAACTTTCATATGGACAACAATATTGAATGATATAAAGTATGAAAGAATGAGAAACATTTCCTAAATGCCTCGTAGCCTCCCTCTTTTAACTGTGGCGCGCCATATATCCATAAAAGGGACTCTACTTATGGCTTTATAGACACCCAATGACGCTGAACCATGCTCTGATACTAAGCTTGTCATAACCCAAACCAAGGCTTGGCCGTGATAGGTACCTCGAGTCTACCGAGGACTGAAGATCACCCCTTTACCTATTCAATCAGAATACAACACCTATATAACAATGAATGCAAATGCAAAAAATCATACATATGAAATAGAGAAACCATATTGAGGTTCTAAGTACTCAAAAACATCCCAAACCATAGTTATCTACAAAGCCTCTAAAACTTCAAAAGACAACCTAAGTCGAGATATGCCCCGAATGATAGCCAAAAGAAATAATAGAACAGTCTGAGACACAAATAAAACCATAATTATTAAATAAGGATATTTTAGAGAATGGAAACTCACCACTTCAATCTAACTCATGAGATATCCAACGATCACCTAATCACTGCACAGAAAAAGCAAAAGTGTCTCCATGTTTGGCATCATATGGGGATACAACGTTCAGAGATGGTTAGCAGGTTGAGTGATAACATGTAACTTGGGGAAAGGATAAAGTAATGCCATGATCAACAATTTAAAATCATTCAAAACTAATGCACATAATCATATGTAATATATACATATATAAATATACACTCACACATATATATATATATATCACATGCCAATATAGGGAACAAGGCTTAGCATGAACTTTAAAACCTTAGCCTGGACTGTGTAGCTCAACCATCATAAAAAGAAACCTACGGGCTATATGGGCTCAGCTCCCCCTTCTAAAGGGCTTCAATGCTTATTAGCCGTACGAATCATAGAATAATTATATGTATATATGCAACATGGGGACTCAAACCACTTATGAATACATCAAGGGTAACATGAACACCCGATCATTTAACAAGGGTGACTCAAGCACCCGATCATAAAACAAGGGTGACTCGAACAACCGACTATTTTGACCCTCGCACCGGCAACCACAGTTGTATTGGTCTCTTGGGACGCCCACTTTCATTGCCCAGCTACATAATACCCATTAGGCCTAATTAAAACGTACTTCACACATTCTCATTCATTGAACCAATTCATTCATTAAGGCACCCCATTGGTATTGTCATACCAATTTTACTTGCAAGCTAACATTATCATGTCATATCAATTATCCATTACATGGGGGAAATCATGACCCCTTTAGGTTCAATTATTTATTTATACTGGGAATCCACAACTCCCAAGGTTCAATTAAAATTAATTCATATTTCATTAGGCCTTTTATGCCATGCAATAGTTCAAAATATAGTTCAATGAACATATACTCATATTCAAAGCCAATTTCACAAGATTGGGTTGGGGTTACACCAATTCAATTATCAAAATTTCACAAATTTGGGGAACGCCACGACTCCCTAGTTTATTTACCATGACCATGTACTCCACATGTTCTAAACCATCAATTCAAACCATACATGATTCATAAAAGCCATGGGAAAAGCTATTAATTCAACAATGTTCAATAATTCTCAACCCAAATTTAAAATCATCAATAAAATCACATGTGTACAATAATAGACACATGTTTTTGATAAAATAAGATTTTGGGAAGAGTAACATGCCTCAGATATCAAGAATTATGGAGAGAAATCAACTCTTGAAGCTTTAGATGACAAACCTTAAGAAAATCCTAGTGTTTTTAACTTAGGGGTTTAGAGAAAAGAGAATAGTGTTTTGATTTGTATAATTGGAGATAATATGGCATATTAGTGTTTTTAAGTCATGGGGAAGGATTTTGGGAGAGGTAAAGACCAAAATACCCCTAAAGAAACCAATTTTGTTTTGCAGAAATTCTTCAGTTGACAATAAGGTTGACGACCCGTCTGTTAGGTGACGTATCGTCACCCCAGTCATCACTTTCAAGATGGATTTTTCCATTTTATTGTTAAGGTGGATGACTTGATCTGACGGCTCAACACCTAGCTGACGGTTCGTCACTTTCGTCGTCACTTAGATGTCAGCCCATTAGCCTAGTCGTCACTTTTAGATAGACAGACACTCCCAAGTAAAATGAGCATAACTTTCTACTCTGATATTGGATTAAGGTGAAATAAAATAAGATAGAAATAAGACTCAATTATATTTTATTTGGTATATAGTAGGCCACCTATCTCTTTATATTCTATAAGTAATGGTTGTTGGTGGTTGACCTAAGTTGAAACATTCAATATAACTCAATCGATAAAAGTTTTCAACTCGTCTTTGAGTTAGGAGATTTTTATGATCTCAACTCATCTCCAAAGATATTACCACACTAGATAATTAACCATAACACTTACGCTGACATGGAATTATTGGGATCGGGTTCATACACGTAGGAACAAAGGTTTGAATTCTAGCCCAGAAATATGGGGTGTTTCAATATACAAACATACATACATACATACATATACACATACTCCCCCATCTTATTTTATGTATCGACTTTTGACCGAACACAGAGTTTAAGAAATAAATGATGACTTTGTAAAGTTTACAATATTACCCCTCTTAAAGTCACTTTAATGTTTACTTTTTAATTATTTTTTCTTATTAAGTGAGACCGTAAGGATATAATAAGGATGATACCATCAAATAGTTGCCAAATAAAGAAAGGCGACATTCTTTTTGGGACAAACCAAAAAGGAAATGACAACACAGAAAATTAGATGTAGGGAGTATATAGTGGTAGTATCATACCTTATATAAGGAGTGCTACTAATTATATGAAATAGTCCTTAATGATACTATGCCAGTATATGATACTGTGATCGTCTCATTAAGAAATTCTGAGTACCCCCTCCCTGAAAGATTGTTGCTCAATGAATGATACCATGGAATTATGTATATAATGTACTAGTATCATAAAGGAATGACTTAGTTGTACATGACTGAACAAAAGAAACCTTAATGCTATCATATCAGTATATTTATATACTGCAATGGTATCATGCATAAGTGTGTGATTTCTTTATGAATGACTTGACATTCCTTAATGATACCATGACAATATATATATGTACTAGTTTAATATCATGTATAAGCGAGTGGTTCCTTTATGAATTACTTGGTTATTTCTCAATGATACCATGTTAGTATGTATATACTGATTTGGTATCATGCACTGTTATGGGAACTACTTGAATACATTGTATTATTTGTCATGTACATTATAAATAAGTGATGATGAGGAACAATATGTGTTTGAATTTAAATAAGTCAATACAACAAAAGTATATAACAAGCTCTTGGTAAATGTTATACTACAAAAAGTGAACAATAATAATTTTGGACAATCAAGCATTGGTGTATCTATTTAGATTGGTGTGTGATTGTAGGAGATCACTAAAGGATATGAGTGATGTCAGGCTTCTCTTCTTTAATTTGATGTAGACTTTCACGTCCTTATCATTAACTATCTTCAACAGCGAGAATCCAGGCGCAATTACATATTTAATGTACCCTTTTATGCCCATATCATTAACTATCTTCAACGGTGAAAATCCAAGTGAAATTATATATTTGATGTCAATGTTTGCAGTAACAACAATTTGGAGATTTATGCTACTAAATTTTCGTAATTGAAAGTGGATTCAACTAGTACGGTCTCAACATCATTAATGATGTACTGTTGCTCTGAATTCCAGCTCCCATGGTGTAATTTTGTGAAATCTAGGGCTAACTTGAATTATTAAAGAAAAAAATTGGGGAAAAAGAAAAAATTAGGGAAGTGAGAAAATTTTGAAATCGAGAAAAAATTTCCTCCTTTGAATTGTTGAAGGAAGGTCGTGCGCGTCCCATATATCGCGAGAGATTCTCACTTGAGAATATTAAACGTAACAATGTTTGAGGATATTTTTATAAGAAAACATTTGACTGTAATTATTTTTCTCCTATAAAGCATGAATGTACTTTCTCAAAAGAAAATATGTGAAGTACATTTTTGAGAAAGCCTTTTGCCTTAAGCCAAAATTAAGCATGTGACGACTACTACAAGAGCTTGCTATCTTCACAACTCTTTAAGACATAACAGAAACATATTTTTATTTTAGATCTAATAATTTTTTTTCCTTTATTTAAACTTGATATACGAACAAAGTACGGAATCAAAAAAATAAACTAAAATACGAATACGAAAGATAAAGGGATAGATAGAAAGCAGGTAATACATAGACACAATGAATGAATAGCAAAATAAGAGTGTATCAAACCCCTAACCCTCTATTCAATGTCAAACAAAGCACCGATCTCCTACGTAGACCTCAAGGGACTTGTATTCTCGAGCAACCAACATTTCTAAATGAAGTTTCTACACAAGCGATTTCACGCTTGGATTACACTCTAAATACATTCATAAATATTCAAAAACTACCTACTTAATAAAAGAGAAGTCCTATTTATAGTCTAGGCTAAGTTATTACATCATATGGGCCTAAAAGTGGCCTATTTAGGAAAGACTAAACATAGAAGACCAACAAGCACATGCTTAAGCATTTGTAGATCATATGGGGCTCACATGGGGCACATCCCAAGGGTTTAGTGGGCTGTTTTGACCCGTCCTAGCGGATCTAAAGCGGGTTGGGCGCACCTCCAAAGCGGATGGGGCACATGTCCTCTCCCGGGGGTCTTCTATCCCCATCTTTCCTTCCCGTGGTTTCTTTAACATCTCTCGTCCCTCTTCGATCATCATAATCATAAAATCAGCACCCTTTGGATAGAAAAAAAAGAGTCTCCACGTGCCTCTTAACCCGTAATCATCCTCTCTAATGATCCGAAGGCCATTTGAATTATATCATCCTTTCCTTTTTGAAGAGGATTCATCCTCTAATCTACAACCTTTAAACACAAAAAGAGAACACACAACCAATATTTCTTCAATGCACGAGGGTTAGCACAAGGGTTAAAAACAAAACATCCATGCCAATGAGACACTCAATTCACATATAACCAAACATCCTTCAAGATAATGGAAGAGAAGTCAATATTTAAGATACAAAGGAGTTGGCTATGATAAGCATCAAGAAATTCTCTTAAGTTAGCTTCATTAACAATGTTACTAATAAAATCATCACATGTTGGAACAACTAAGGGTAGAATCAAGGAGTCATTAGGGTGTAGATTACCCTTCCATTCACAAAAAACCATGTTTACACACAAAATATTCTTAGCATCAACATGGTTATGCTTACGAACAAAGAAAATGGAATGAATAGAGCTATGATTACCTAAGGTGCTACTAATAACAAGATCACATGAAGATAAGAACAAACATCTTAAGCACCTTATGTTCCTTTCACTTTAACAACCTTCCAAGAAATATCCAACTTGTCTATGCATAAAAGTGTGACAAGATTCAAGGGCCAAGTGTTGTTTGTTAAATCGGAACCATAGCCTATTCTTAGAACAAAAAATATAGTGGCTATCCGGGTTGGGGATGACACACATTTCATGCACATTCAGATCATTCCAAGATATGGTTTGGAAGACATCCACACCATCTAAGTAGGATTTTAAGTCAATTATCTTTAAAAGATTATCTACCTTAGATAAATGTCATTATGAATCCAAGGAATGCTAGGAATAAGAAGGGTTAGGTACATATCTTTGAAGCAAAGCCTTGAAATTGCTCTCTTGCCTTCTAATCTTGCACTATATGGACTCTTCCTCTTAGTATTAACTTGGAAGTTGGCACAATGCTAGTACCAAATGTAGTGAATAACAAGGGCTTGGGTTTGTCACTAAGCTCCCCTTCTTGATCCCACAGTTTCTCATCTTCACCATTCATCTCCCTTCTCATTATGAGGTAAGGTTCATGACCTCTCCTTCTTCGGGCCAAACATCTTCATGGGGAACGTTCATCATCAATATACAAGGTACATTAAAGTCCCTTTCAACTTTCGCTAATTCCCCTTTACTTCCAAGGTCATCATCCTCTTGAGGGTTTTTCTCACCACCATTATTTTGGGTCACCATATCCCCAACAAACTAAGGGTTACCTTCCACTAATACTATGTTTCTTCAGTTGGGACATTCACTAGCCTTGTGACCCCACACTTAACATTTAAAGTGAATGATACATTTAGAATTGGGATTAGAAGATGGATTACCTTCATTCCTTGGTGGATACCTTTGGGTTTCCTTCTCAATGAGCTTCTTTTCTAAGGACTTATTGAAATCCTTGATCATTTTCAATCCAAAGGATAAAGAATAATTGTAACCTTTATTGAAGTACTTCTTGGCATTATTGTTTCTTTCAACCTTAATGGCCGCTTCAACAAGATCTTCTATTCGGTCAAACTTGTGGACAACTAGTTGAGAAGAAACTTCATAATCTAACCCACCTTTGAATCGAACCATATAATGATTTGGGGGTTCGATAATCTCAAGATGAAAGATTAAGTTTTGAAACTCCTCATAATAGTCTTCCACACCTCTACCTCCTTATCTCAAATCGTAGATCCTTGTTAATTGATCTTGCTTGAACCTTTCCATCACATACCTTTCTTTCATGAGTGCCTTTAATTTATCACAATACGTAAGGTCGGGATTACCATTTTTTTCTCTTTATACCCTTTTCATCTCCCACCAAGTAGAAGAATACCCTTTAAGTTGGCAATTGTATGGGCGGCCTACTTGTGTCCGATTAACTCATTGAGTTGGAGATTCTATTGCATTGTATTTCCTAATCAAGGTAGATTGATGGATCACTAGTTCCTTTGAAGGTAGAAAGAGTGATCTTAATTGAGTTAAGACCCGTGTCTCGACCCATATTACCTCCTTGATCCCATTGATGATCTTCTTGAACTTGGGGATGGTTTCCCAAGTTTCCTTTTCCATGTGGAACTGGACCAAATTGTCCACCTTGTCATTTATATCCTCCCCCTTGAGCTCCTTTTCTATTTCGTATAAATTCCGCAAAGACCTCCATTTCATCTAACTCTTGGTATCCTCCAAAAGGTTTCTCACCTCTTTCATCCTTATTTTGGATTGGTTGATTATGGTTAGCTGGGATTTGAGGTGGTTAGTTTTGGTTAAATGGGGCTTTAGGTAGTTCTTGGGGTATTTGGAAGTGGGGCTCTTGGTTTTGTGTAGCTCCATCATGGACTTGGTTGAATTGGGGTTGTAGTGGACAAACGGGATTTCGGTTATTTTTGTAAGTAATGGCTTGGATGATGGGTTCATGTATTTTCCTTGGTGGATTGAGCAATTGGTGAAGTGTTTTCGGGGTTATAGTAGTGGAGGTGTTAAGCGCATGTCCACTAGAGGAGGCATGGTGGTTTTGAGTAGTTGAGTGGGTGGAGTCTAGATGAACTTCCAAAGTGTCCATCCTTCTTGAGAGATAACTCTCCATGTTACCCATCCTACCAGCCATATTAAGCACACCCCCTTCAAGAGATCTTAATCGGCTATCCATAGCATTAAGCTTCTCCATGATGGAACTAACCCAACTAGGTATCTCACCTTCCTCGGCCATTGTACCTAACAAAAGAAATACTAAAACAAAAAAAACAAAAAACAACAAACAAGTTAAGGTTAGGAAATCAACCTCACAAGCTCTCAAAGTTCACACCTTTGATTGTTCACTCAATTGGCATTGCAAGCATTGATAGATCGTTTATACTCTAATGAGATTGCTTGGTACCAATTGTGGCTTGAGGTAGGAATAGATTCTTGTTTGAAACAACTCAAAAATAAAATTACTTAAGGACTTTAATCAAGAAATCACAATGGATTGAAAAAGAAAAAAGCTTGAAAGAAATAGGACAATGAAAGAAATAGGACTCAAGAATTAATCAATCAACTCAGTAGATGAATTACTAGTTGATGAGTAGTTTAAGAATCAAAAAAGAGATTTAAGAATCAAGAAATTGAAACTAAAAATCAAACCTTGAGCAATGGATCTTTAAAGTGTTGAGATGTGTTTAAGAACTTGATTGGTGTTGGAGAAGTGTTGGTATGCGTTTGGGGGTGCATTGGGGCTGCTTTGCGCTCAATTTGAGGTGATATACGTTGAGGGTTGCGTTTGGTAGCTGCTACAGCATGTGAGGCGTAGCTTGGATGCAACTACTGCCTTACTTACTAGTTGGAGGTACGTTTGGGATATGACCACAACTTGGGCGCAGGTGCAGCGTACCTCAGGTGCAAGTAGCCCGCCCCTTGGTCCTTGAACGGCTGAAAATGCCCTCCAAATAGTCCCCCTTTGTTCTCTCTTTTGGAATATCCTTAGGATCTTCCTAGATACCTTTGGACAAACACTTTTTCACTACTTTTCTTTCTTTTTTTTTGGATCAAACACCCTCTTTTGATAAAATTTCCGCCTGAAGATTTGAATCTCTTCAAGAACATCAAGAACACTAACTTCATCAAGAACACTAACTTGTTCTCCGGAGATTGAAATGCGTTGAAGTTTTGAACGTAAGCACTTTTTAACGTTCTAAACTCATTCCAAACGCCATTTTGCCCAAATTCTAAACCAAATTTTCCAGATTTTCGTCCCTCTTCACCTTTCTTTAAGTTCAAGCTTTTACCAATGGTAGCTCATTCAAAATGACTCCGATTAAGCTCAAATTTGAACCCTAGACTCATATAGTGTTAGAGAACACAAATCTAATACTAGAAACACAAGAGAAAAAAATACAAAATCTAAGACTCAAATTTTGACCTTAGACCAAAAACGTGAATAGTGACTTTTTTTTAGGTTTTTTATTTTGACACTTCTTTTTTGTTGATTCTCAAGATAACAAATCCATGACTGACTTCGTGGGAACGAAATCAAACTCTGCTCTGTTACCAAATGATATACGAACAAAGTACGGAATCGAAAACTAAACTATAATATGAATACGAAAGATAAAGAGATAAATAGAAAACAAGTAATAGATAGACACAATGAATGAATGAATAGCAAACTAAGAGTGTATCAAACCCCTAACCCTCTATTCAATATCAAACAAAATACCAATCTCTTACGTAGACCTTAAGGGAATAGAATTCCTGAGCAACCCACGTTTCTAAATGAAGTTTCAACACAATCGATTTCACGCTTGCCTCGCTCTCTCAATAGAGTATCCATTCATAATTCTACAAAAACTACCTACTGAATGAAAGAGAAGTCCTATTTATAGTCTAGGCTAAGTTATTACATTATATGGGTTCAAAAGTGACCCATTTAGGAAAGACTAACATAAAAGCCCATTAGGCACATGCTTGAGCATTTGTAGAGAATATGGGGCGCATCCCAATGGTATGGTGGGCTGTTTTGACCCGTCCTAGCGAATCTAGAGCGGGTTGGGTGCACCTCCAAAGCGGATGGAGCGCATGTCCTCTCCTGGGGGCGATCTAGCCCCGTCTTGCCTTCTCGTGGCTTCTTTAACATTCCTCATCCCTCCTCTATCATCATACTCATCAAATTGGCACCCTTTGGATAGTAACAAGGAGTCTCCAAGTGCCTCTTGACCCGTAAGCATCCTCTCTAACGATTCGGAGGCCATTTGAATTGTATCAAAACTGGACCAAATTCCTTCATTTCTAATTCACTACCTAACCCAAAAGTCACAGGATCAAACCCTATTCACACCAAAATCCAATATCCCGTTTCACCCTTAATAAATTTCAAATCTGCAAGGGCGAAAACGATTAATGAGTTATGATTTGAGACTTATCTGATTATTAGGTTTCAAATAATGTGTCACAATTACTGCCAGTTTATGCAAAGGTTACTAATCACCAGGTGAAATATATTCCCTCACTCTCTCATCACCGAGTCATAAGCAGTTAAGTGTTCCTGAAATAGCAAGGCGCTAAACGATTCAAGTATGTAACAGACGAGACGAGAATCTTCCGTAGTCCATACCGCAATTACTTCGTAAAGAAAAAGGACAAAAATTTCTTTGATCCATTGCACTTAGTATTTCATAAAAAGAATATTTTCCAAGAATAAGAACGACAAATACATGTGTGGGGTCTCTTCTGAATTAGGACCAAAGTGAACTAGAACACTTCACTTATTAGTATAACCCGATCCAACAGTTCAAATTGACCACAAAACAAAAATGCATCTTAATCGCATGGTTGCCATGCAGAGGCAGTCAACAAAGATAAATCCTTCCAGCCCAACTTCAAACACCCATTTTCCTCCACCAAAGTATACCCTCTTGGAAACATCCCCAACAACAAACTAGCTTGAGCAGCTGGAGTGCCCGATAACGAAACGGGTAAAAACCCGACCCGTTTCCACTCATCACCCCATCTCTCTATGGGTACCTCCCCACTCCTCTTGGGCCCACCTACAGCTACAATATTCCTAATCTCACTACCAAACAATTGCTGCTCCACCATATGCCTCTCTACACTCTCCTCACCCAATCCATCCCCTAAAGCATCAAACAATGCCGAATAATAATGCAATGCCTCAACGAACCGGCCTAAAAAATTCCCTCCGTGACTCAGTTCTTGTTCAACGGTGGTGATCAGTTTCGGCCTTAACAAAGTCAACAATCTGAACGTACCTAAATCACTCCCCGTTACATCGTAAAGGCAATGGTGCATCCAGTTTACAACAATAGCTTCCCCCGCTTTTACCCCGAGTTGACTCAGGTTTCTTACGTGCCCGATTTTGCCCTCCAGCGGTTTAAACTCGAACGGCAGGCCGAATGAGTTAGCAAACTCGGCAAGTCTCCGTCCTGTGGATTCGAGTAGTTCCATAGAGGATCCAACACCGGTGATCTTGATGGAACGGAGTTTCCTCGAACGAGATGAGAGAATTTGGAACAATCCTGGCCATTGAAGACCTTGCATGATGTCGAGATCGATTATATGGACGTGATCTTCACACTCTAATGCTTGGTAAATGGCTTGGTTTGCTGTATAGTGAGAGAATTTGATGAGCGGGCTGATCGTGTTGTACGATTGCAAAGCGGTGAACAGCTTTTGCGAATGCGTGAGAGTTAAGGCTTTGAGGTTAAGTGGAGAGTAGAATCGAAGGTGAGAACTGATAATTCTGGCAGAGAGGGCTTCAGCAAAGTAAGCAGCGACTCGTTCAGCCGACGACCCAAAAGGCGAAGAGAGCTCAGCGATTTCGGGTAATAAATTGCCGGCATCTTCGAGATTCTCCATCGCAACGCACTCAGCACACTGGAGGAGCAATCCAAGAAGGCGAAGGCCGACAGAGTCCGCGTCAACGTGGACTACTTCCTCGCCTTCTTCTTCATCCTCTTCCCTTTCGGAAAAGGGGAAGTGGCGAGGTCGTTTAGTAAAAACTGGATCTTCATCAGTGGCAGGAGGAGTAAACTCAACAATAGAGCGTTTAGAAGACATGGTAGAAGAAGACGAAGAAATAGTAGTATGATTAATGAAAGAGATTTGTAGACTGTAAAGCATGATAACTCATCACTATTGCTATAATGAGTTTGTTGTCAGATAAAAGAACATGGCAAAGAATGTAAGAATTGCCAGTAGAAAAATAATGAGTGATGGGGAAGAAGGGAAGAGGGGGTGTGATAATAGGAGGAGGGATTTGTGAAAAAAAGGTGGATGACTTTTTGGAATTAACCATCTTTGTAAGACACATTGAAGTGAGGTTTTTGTATTTTAGTGTTTGAATCTTTCCTCAAACATAAAATACTACTCCCTCAATTACTTTTTCTGTTTTTTTTTTTTTTAATTAAAGTACATTTCTTAAATATTGTGATCTTAAATTAAAATTATGTTAAATATATTAAAATATTTTTTAATTTTATGATTCTAAATATGTGATGTGAAAAATTAAAATTAAAATATAACCAAAAAAAATAATTTATTCTTTTCAAATAGATTAAAAAAAAGGAGATCATTTTTTTTTTAAACGAATAGAGTATACTCGTGTTAGCAATAGTAATTGTACTACCCTTATCAGCTTAACATAACATAATAAGAGGTACACCGGACTTAATAAGTTATACGCCTTCCGTTTCATTTTATGTGTCGTTATTTGATCGGACATGAAGTTTAAGAAATAAATGAAGACTTGATAATGTTTATCAAATTGTCCTTTATCAAAAAATGTGTTACTTTCTTTTTTTCAATTAAGTGGGATCAATAAGGTTAAAAGTGAAATTATATCTTTAAATAGTTACTAAATAAAGATGACATTCTTTTTTATACAAATAAAAATAAAATAATGACACATAAAATGAAAAGAAGGGAGTACCATTTTTCATATTGTGCAGTAATTTCACCATTCTAAAATAAATAATGAAATAAAATAATCTTAAAATTAATTAATAATTTATATTAAACATGAGTAAAATTAATTCTAAATCTCATCCTGTAATTATTTTCCTTAATTAATTTACCATACGATCCGTAATAGTATAATAAAATATGTCTTCAGTAGCATCTCAAAAAAATTGAACCTAAGTTAATATTGTAGAGGAGTATAACATTAAGTTCATGAAAAGTATATATATATTACATTTATTTTCTACTATATAGAAATGTGAGTTAGGAAACGACTAAGGGCATTAATGTAATTTCATAGCTAAGTGGTACAATCATATTCATCTCAAATAAAAAATTGAGAAAAAGGGTCAAATATGTCCCTAAACTTTGCGAAAATATTCAGATATACCCTCCGCTAAATGTTTAGCTCACCAATGCCCTTGCCATCCAAGTTTTGGTCTATATATACCCCAGTTGTCATGTTTTGGGCCATATATACCCTTGCTGCCAAGTTTTGGGTCATATATACCCCCGTTATCGTTAATTGCTTTGCTGGAATTTCCCAACCCCTTTTTCCTTTTTTTCCTTAAGAAATTATATTTGTTACATTATTTTTTTACTGTCACATCACATATAATTAAATTCACCCCTCCTTCTACATATTAAACGACATTCAAATGCTCTCATCTACCTCACAATCTCTTTGGATTTTCTCTAATTTGCCAAAATTCTTTTGTTATATTTTTAGATTCTTGCGTAACGATTCCCCTCGTACATATATACATACATACGTATAAAAAATATCCTCTTAATTGACAACTTATTTTTGCTGTCTTTATATTGATTGCCTCTTTTACACTTCTACATCTCAATTTCTCTCTTGGTTTTCCTAATTCTTCTTATTCTTGATGTTAGAATTGACGGTGGTGCGAAAGACGGAGTTAGTTGATAAGATACTAAAATAATTTGCAGTTGGTAAGAACTTTAATTCTTGATTTTCGCCGCAATTGTGCATTGAGTTTTTATGGGGTATTCTTGACTTTTTTCATTTTTTTACTTGATGATTCTTGGGGTCATGCAAGAATTGAAAAACACAACAAAGAAATTTCGACAAATTAAAGAAAATCCAAAGAGATTGTGAGGTAGATGAGAGTATTTGACGGATGGTTAATGTGTAGAAGAAGGGGAGGGTTTAATTATATGTGATGTGACAATTAAAAAGTGATGTGAAAAATATTATTTCTAAAAAAAAAGGAAAAAGAGGTTGAAAAGTTTTAGCAAATCAATTAACAACAATAGGGGCATATATGGCCCAAAACTTGGCAATAAGGGGATATATATGACTCAAAACTTGGCAACAGGGGTATATATGGCCTTAGACTTTGACGGCAAGAGCATTGGTGAGCTAAACTTTTAACGAAGAGTATATCTGAACATTTTTGCAAAATTTAGGGGCATATTTAACCCTTTTCCCTAAAAAATTTTATTGGTCATTTCTTCCTTTCTAGCTTATGTGTTCTCTATTTGTGGGCCGTTATGTGGCTAATAACATTTTTTTAATTTTAAATGTCAACTTATTCAACTGTATTATGTACAAAGTACCATTTCAAGTAAATTTAAATTCATACAAAGATATTATCTCTTGCAATCATATGTATTTTCAATTAAGGGTGAAGTTAAATAAGGTTGTTGGGTTCATTCGAATTCTTTCCACAAAATATTAGATTGTTATATAGAACTAAAAATATTTTTTTCTTATATGGCAGATGTTGAATTTTTTTACTGCTTCGTATGTTTACTTTTTTATATCTAAAATTTTTTAAGTGAAAATAATGACTCTGCCACTACTTCCAATGCTCCGACTTTTTAAATACTAGTTTAGGTGTACGCGCCTTGCGCGCGTACCTCACTTTAATGAGTTCAAATATTACATTAAATATGATATTTATCTAAATAATAAAGAGGAATTTAATAATTAAATTTAATATCTTTTGAGCATGTAAAGATGGAGAATTTATTTATTAAACCTAATCTTTATCAAAAAATATTTTTAAAAGCCGATCGACATTCATCTACCATATGTAAATTGCAACAAAACAATACAATGATAGAGACATCAAAATAATACAATTAAATCTAATCTTTACACACAAAAATCTTCTCAAAGTCTTCCGACACTCATCTACCACCTGTAAACAATGACCAAATAATACGATAATAGAGATATCAAAATAATACAACTAAACCTAACCTTTACATTAAAAAATTTCTCAAAGCCGACCAACATTTATCTATCACTTGCAAACTGCAACAAAATAATACGATAAAAATGATATCAAAATAATACAATTAAACTTAAATTTTACACACAAAAATTTCTCAAAGCTGATCGAGATTCATCTACGAACTGTAAACTACCACAAAATAACAAACTAATAGAGATATTACGATAATAAAATTAAACCTAACCTTTACCTAAATTTTTTTTTCAAAGCCGACCCACATTCATCTAGCATCTGTAAATTAAAATAAAACAATAAGATAATAAAGATATTAAAACAATACAATTAAATCTAACCTTTACACAAGAAATTCTTCAAAGCCAACAACCATTCATCTACGACCTGTAAACTATAAAAAAATATAATAGTGATCACAAAACTTCGATTTTGATCCAACTTATTCTTGTCTGAGCGAAAATTTTGACCCTAAAAATGATTTTGAATGAAAACGAAGAAGATATATATACACACACATGTTGAATTCTATTATGCTGATAAAAACAATGAAGAAATTGAGGGTTAGAAAATCAAGCATCCACATCTAGACATACAATCGAATCAAGTTAGATGAGCATTAATCATATTCTCCCAATAGGCAAATCAGTTTGTTCTCTAGTTTAACGTAAATCTCAATATTTATAGAAGTATTTTCTTAATAGAGTCCCATTTTAGGAGTATTTTTCTAATTTAATAGTAGAAAGAAAAATATTAATTAATTCTCCTATTATATATTTTAGGAGTCCATATATTTTAGTAAGTCTAGTAGAAAAGAAAATATTACTCCCTCCGTTTAAAAAAGAATGATCTACATTCCTTTTTAGTCTGTTTAAAAAAGAATGACTCCTTTCCCTTTTTAGCAACTTTTTAATTTTAACTTTCCACATGACATGTTTAAGACCACAGGATTGAAGGACATTTTGGTACATTTGACATATCTTTAATTTAACACCACAAGATTCAAAAGTCTTCTTTATTTTCTTAAATTCCGTGTCAAGTCAAACTAGGTCATTCTTTTTGAAACAGAGGAAGTAATTAATTATCCTATCATATATTTTAGAAAGCCTAGTTAATATAATAAAAAATAATTAAATAATAAATTACAAAAATAGTGAAAAAACAGTTTTATCTAAAAAAGAGTCTTTTAATGAAGGGTAAAAAATTCAAATCACTTTTCTAAGCGTCTTCACACTTTTATCACTTTTCTAAGGGTCTTCACACTTTTAATATATTATAGATATAGATTATTAGTTTTTATCCCAATAAATACTGTGATATAATCCAATAATTTAGTTTTTTTACTTGCAATTTAGTGGGCTAAAATTTATAATTGTTAACCTATTTCAAGGTATATATTTTTGTTCATTATCAAATAATTATGTCAAAAAATTATCGTTAAATCAAATAAATTTTTAATATATTGACATTTATAATTTTAATTTATTTTCTTGTATAATTTCAAATAAAGCCAAAAGAAGAAAAACATTAAAAATAATTGTTTAATTCAAGAGAATATGTGAGGACTGAAGTTAAAAAAAGCACTAGAGCATACTATATTTTAAGGTTAAATGGGTAAATAAGTTGTAATTTATAGATGTAAAATAAAAAGTATAAGATGTGATCACTATTACCAATTACTGTTGTGTTTAATTAAAATAATTAGTAATTATTTTTTTTTTAAAATTAATTAAATATATTTAATGTTGTAACATTGGGCCCGTAAAAGGGCCCTTAATTATCTAGTATTCATAATAAGAATAGATGGGAGCCATTTTTTTTAAGAATTTCCCTTAAAGCAGTAATAAGTTAAAAAAGAAGTAATACTATAGTTCACTAGAAATGGGTTTCCAAGAACCAAAATTTGTTTTTTTTTTGGTAAAGTAGAATTGCATTAATATAGAGAAGAAAAAGAAGTTTGAGCTCAGTCCGACTCTAAGACAAAAAAATTTAGGCGTAGCCCATGTGTTTGTAGATTAGAAATTGTCCTACAGAAGTTTTTCCTTTTTATATCATCCCATACTGTATAGGCTACAAAAGGGGGGGGGGGGAGGGGAGGATGGAGCGAAAAGAATCTTGTAGTTTTCCAAAAAGTCCTTTTTTGAACCTTCCTTTGCCAGAGCACCTGCTACTTTGTTCTATTCTGTGTAGCTATATTGGACAGGGTGTCCGCCTAGCCTTCTTAGCATTAACCTGCAAACATGAGTGTAAGGGTTAAAGAGAGGATTTCCATTTTTAAGCATGTGGATCACGCCTTCAGAGTCAATGTTAATAAAAACAGGGTGGAGATTATGTTCCAAAACTAGTTGCAGGCCTTTTCTAAAAGCTAAAAGTTCCATAAAATTGTTAATAGCATGTAAAAAACTCTGAGAGAAGCCCAAGATCCAGTCACTATTAGAGTTCCTTATAACACCTCCTATGCCATCCCTATCAGGATTCCCAAAACTAAACCCATCAAGTGTTGAGCTTGTAGTAGTACCTAGGGGAGATCCTGGTGACCAAGATAGTGCTATTCAGCTTAGGTTTTTAGATGAAAGAATTCGACTGCCTTCAAGAAGGCAGTTTTGAAGGACGGGGGTAAAGATTTGTTAGTGAACACGTTAAAATTTCTATTCTTTGAGATTGTTCAAAGACAAAAGAGAAGAAAGGTTGCCCAGTCAAGAAGGTTGTCATAGCTAGAATCCTTAAGTAACTTCTAGGTGCTATTCCATCTAGAGGGGTGAAAAAACTGGGAGAAGATAATTTTGTCTCAATTATACCCTTGTATAAGGTCTTGCCAGAAGGATATAGAATGCGAACAATTAAATAAGAGGTGATGAATATATTCCAACCAATGGTTGTAACTGTGATAGTATGGAAATATGTTTGTACCCTATAGGCCAAAGTAGATTTGGTGGAAAGGCTGTTATGGTGGAGGAGCCAAAAAATAACTTGATTTTGTTAGGAATCTGGAGTTTCCAAATCTAACCTAGATGAGGGTAGCCATGAATTGAATGATGCCTTTGAGAGGATATATGATGGTAGGAACTTTTGTAAGAGAAAACTCCATTGCCCGTGGGAAGCCAGAGACGAGTGTTAGATTAACTTTGACAGTTAGACAAGAAAGAGTTTTGGATGTTGAATTTAATTGAGCTGGGAATGTAAAATGGGAGGGAGTCAAGGTTCCATATTCCATTTTTCCAAAATAAAGAAAGTCTCAAGGATGGGCAGGGTTTGGGGAGTGGGCCCTGGATAACGGAGCAAAGAAGAGGGTGATTAGGGATCTATCTATCTCTCTAAACATTAACTTTTTGGCCATTATAAACAGACCATTGGAAAACATCATGATAGAGGTTCTAGGCTTGGAGTGTTCTTTTTGATAAGAACTCTATCCCATAAGGTAGAGGGATTAGAGTGCAGTCTTCAGGCTAAATTTCAAAGCAGAGTATCATTCTTGATACTAGATTTTTGCATCCCCAGACCCCCAAGTGTTTTGGTTGGGTGATAGTGTCCCAACTAACCATGTGCATTCTTTTTTTGAAGTCAATAGTGCCCTAGATAAAGTTTCTTAGGGACCTATCAATGAAGTTATGAATCTTTCTGGGTAGAAGGATGTACTGCATGATATGGTTGGGGATACTTCCCAGACTAGCTTTAGCAAGTGTGGTTCTACCGTCCATGTTTAGGATTTTAAGCTTCCAACCAGTTAATCTGGTGCTTATATTATCAAGAATGAACTGGAAGTCATTGAGTTTAGGAGGGCCGTGGAAAATAGAGAATCTCAATTACTTTCCAAAAGAGTTGCTAGCCTTAATGCCAAAGATAGAGGAGACATGATCCTTAGTAGAGGTGTGATAGTTATAGGAGAAAAACACCTTAGATTTGTCCAGATTAACCTTTTGGCCAGAATGAATGCTGAATTAGGTCAGGGTTTTAGCAATGGTAGTATAATTAAGTATGTCAATTTTAGCAAAGAGGGTAAGGTCATCCGTAAAGAAAAAATGGGAGATTTTAGGGCCTCTAAGATTAATCTGAATGGGATTCCACTGAAGTGAGTACACTTCATGATTAATCCTTCTAGACAAAAGTTCCATGCAAAGGATGAAAATGTAAGGGGATAGGGGATCCCTCTGTCTTATTCCCCTGGAAGGCTTGAAACTAGAAGTGTAACCCCCATTGACAAGAATGGAAATAGATGAGGTAGAGATGTAGGACATGATAAGCTTGGAGAGCCCAAGATGAAAATTGAAGAAAACCAGGGCTTGTCTAATGAAGGACCATTCCAGTCTATCAAAGGTTTTTTATAGGTCAATCTTCAGAAGCATGTTTGGACTTTTTCCTTTTATTCTTATGAAATAATCAATATATTCTTGCACAACGATGGCATTATATACAACTCTTCTTTTAGATAGAAAACTGGCTTGAGTGCAACCAATTAAGGACTAAAGGATGGGTTTAATCTTATTTGCAATGATTTTTGTAATGATCTTATATTGGGTGTTGTAAAGCCTAATGAGTCTGAAGTTTTTGAGTTTGGTGGAATTCTTACACTTAGGAATGAGGAAAATATAGGTAGAGTTGACTCTTGTATCCATAATATCATTGGAGAAGGTATATGTACAGAAGTCAAGCAGCTGGGGATCAAAGGTGTCCCAAAATCTTTGGTACATGAAAAAATGCATTCCATCTAGACTAGGGGCCTTGAAAGGTTTAAAGAAGAAGACAACTGCCTTAATATCTACTAAACTAGAGATAGAATCAAGAAGAGGGTGAGCAGAAGTAAGGATTGATCCTGAGTTAGAGGGATTAAGTTGACATCTAATATCAGCACTAAGATGGTTAGTAGTGAAAATAGAAGTATAAAAAGATAATATGGTATCCTTGATACCATCTTGATCATGGATCCAAATGCCATGCTCCTGAAGGAAGTTGATTTTGTTCCCTCTCCTTCTATTTAGTGTGAAGAAATGGAAGAATCTGGTATTAGTATCCCCTTCCATAAGCCAGGTTATTATGGATTTTAACATCCAGAAATCTTACTCATTCTTTAGAATGGAGCTATATTCTCTAGTAAGATCCATTTTTGGGTTATGCAGAAAAAAGCTTGTGGCATAGTTGGGGGATTGCTAGATACCAGTCAGTATAACTAAGAAATGCTTTTTTTTTAATGAAATATGTTTCCAAAGATAGTTCTATTCCAAGTTTTTGCAACCTCTTCAAAGTCAATAGTTGCTCTAGTAAGACTGAAACCTCAGAGAAAGACTGAGACACCAGATAAGGGAAGTCAGCATGGTTGCACCACATGGAATCAACCCTAAAAGGATCAGGGATAGTCTGGGTAGGTCTAACAAAGGTCAAGAGAAGATTAGAGTGGTCAGAATGGGTTCTGGACAAGTGAAGAATCGAAGCCTCTGGAAAAAGGTGAATCCATTAGTCATTAGCAAAACATCTATCCAGTCTCTCTAAAATGCGATTCTTCCTATGCCTATATATCATGTTGGACCAAGTAAATTTACTACCCCTAAAGCCTAGGTTTATTAGATTACAATGATTTATGGAATCCCAAAAAAGAGAAGACCTAGAACGGTTAATACTATTACCCCTAAATTTCTCAGAAACTTTCAAAAGCTCTTTAAAATCTACTTCAATTTGAAGGATCAACAAGAAAATTCAAAAATCAAATAATTATACGAAATGAAGGAGGAGAAATCTAAAGGAGAAAGGACATCTGTGATCTTAAAGAGCATAGAGACTAAAGAATTTGGTGGCAACCTCAAGAGATATCAAGAATTGATTTGTAAAATCCATAATTGGAATTGAATTTCAAGAGGTAAATTTCTATCCCATTTCTTGAATTTAATATGGATAAGTATTTTGGGGATGTTTAATTTGAATATTTGCATTACTCTTTGAATTGGGTTCATGAGAAAAAGGAGAAAATGAGAAATTTTAATAAAAGAGGAGTTTTCAGGGATTTCTACCAATTGGGTAAATTTAACGTTGAATTGATTTAGTTGAAAAATATAGAATTCATTCCGAATTCTTGTGAAGAAATTTGATTGGTTTTGGGAATAATCGAATATTATTGGAATAAATTATTAAATGCATCTACGGGTTAATAATGGACATATATATTATCCTTGTAATTAGTAGATTGGCTATCAGATATCTTAAACGGGTGATTGGAAGGATAAAGGCTCGGAATACTATCGTAGCTAGTAAGCACTAAGGTATGTAAAGATAAACCTCCCTCACCAATAAGGAACTACCCTAAGTCGTGTGGTCCTCTTTGTCAATGTTAATATAATTCCCTTGAAGTACGAGAATAGAATCGTTATGTTGTCTTACATATCGTTCCCTTGTTCCACCGTTAAGTTTATGTGTATCCATCTTGCTCTCCTTGTGTCAAGTCTTCATAATATTTCTTATTATTGTAAGTCTCTCTACTTAAGAGTTCTTAGGACACATGTCATATATATATCATAAGTTAGAAATTAAATTAAATAGTAATATCATAGTTTCGCTTGTGGTTATTAGCTAAATAATCATTGCCGTTATTCTTATGTAATAGGCCTTTAAGGTATTATTTGATAAACATTAACGATGGGAGGGTACATAGGTTTGGCTTGGTATATTCACTAGATGTGATTCTGTGCACAGGATCGAGTGATAACGCTCAAGTACACTCTTGAATGGGTGTAAGCGATCGTTGTCAATATAATAACCCAACTTAGGTTGGGGTCGAATCCACAAGGAGTGAAAGCATGGAATTCAAAACTCAAGAGTGTTCATAGTCTACTAAGAGATGACCCATAGTGTGAATAAAACAAACACAAATGTAAAATGGGGGAATTAGTTTGAACGTGTTTATGAATGACAACTACTTCAATTTTAGTGAACTATATTGACATTGAAGAATGCTAAGAGTGAATTCAATTGAGAATAAGCCTTGGGGTTATGTAATTCTAGGAGTGGATTCATGCATGGGTGCTTGACAATTTATCCAACTTTTAGCTAAAAGTCATGGGTAGGCTAGATATCAATGTATTGATGTCAATATTTCAATTATAATACCAAATTTCACAAATGGTTTTTTTCGAACACCTCACAAGTGTGACAATTTCCCACATCTATTGCCTCAATTGACATCTTTATGTCTAAGAGATGTCATTTAATGAAATGAATTAAGTTATTGGTTGCATTTATTCCTCACCCATGTTCCCTCTTTCAAGAATGACATGGGTTCAAGGGTGGTTGGGGTTTGCAACCCCCAACTCTTAGTTAAATCATGGAATAAATGCAATACCCATCACAAATAACTAATTAGGAGAATAATTAGCTAACACCCACGCACTACCACAACCTAAGCAAGCATAACCCCAAGATTTAGAATTAGCTACTCATAGATAAAAATGGTAAAAATATACCAAAGTTATCATTGACTTCATCCACGAGAAATAAAGAAAATTTAGTTCCAAACCAGGAGTTTCAACAAATCTTCAAGAGAAAATCACTAATTCTTATTTGGGAGTCACTCACATATATTTTTCACTCAAGACTAGTACAATATTCTTCTAGGATGAAAAAAAATATGCTACGATGAAAAGATCGAAGCAAAGGTGAAAAGAAAGATGCTAAGATGAAAAATGAAAGCTAGGTCTTGAAAAATGAGGTAGGAACCCTTCTTTAGGCCCCACTTCCATATTTGAAAAAATTACAAAATTTCCACCTTGCTCTTGATGAGTTTGAGAGGATCCAAAGCGGATGGAGAACAGATAGAGAGTAGATGGATAAAAGCTCCAAAGCAGATGCAAAGTGGATGACTCTTTTCCTTCACATTTAGCCTCTTGTCGACTTGAATAACTTTTCCATTTTCCCTTTTTACTTTTACCTACATAAATGAGCATTATGTAAGAGATTACCATCAAATCAATGAAAAAGCATGATAATTTAGGCTTAAAAGGTGCTATCAAATCAAATGAATCCCCAACCACGAAAAAGTCATCCATGAAAACCTCCATTATATCCTCCACCATATCCACAAATATGGATAACATGCATTATTGCAACGTGGCCGGTGCATTGCATAACCCAAAAGGTATGTGCTTGAAAGAAAATGTGCCATAGGGACAAGTGAAGGTAGTCTTTTCTTGGTCTTCTGGGGAGATGCAAATTTTATTATACCCCAAGTAACCATCAAGGAAGCAATACTAACCCCGAACGGTTAGTCTATCTAACATTTAATCTATAAAGGGCATGGGGAAGTGGTCTTTCTCGATCCATGATTTTAATTTATGATAGTCCATGCACACTCTCCAACCCGTAATCAGACGAATATGTATAATATCATTATTCTCATTCGGGACAGCTGTCATGCCTTTTTTTAGGAGAACATTGGATCGGACTCACCCACGTACTATTGGAAATTAGGTAGACAAATTTTGCATCAAGCCACTTAATAATTTCCTTCTTGACCACCTATTGCATTGGTTGATTGAGTCTCCTTTGGTGGTCCATACTAGGAACATGATCAACATTTAACTTGATTTTATGAGAACAAATTCCATAAGGAATGCCTATAATGTCCGCAATAGTCCACCCTATAGCATGAATGAACATTTTCACAATTGATTTCAAGGGATCCATTTGACAAGGTTCAAGATCATCCACTATAATGATTGGCAATGTATTATACTCACCCAATAAAACATATTGAAGATGGGATAGTAATGACTTAAGTTCGAGTTGGGTGGTTCAATAATAGGCAGCTTGGCAGGTGGGCTCTCACATCAATTACCTACATGGACTTGCAAGTCCATCGGTTACTTCATGGACTTGCTCATATTGAAGGATACTTCTTTATTGTTTACCCAAAATTTAATCTCCCCACATTCCACATCCACTAAAGCCCTTCTGATAGCCAAGAATAGTCTACCAAGAATAATTGGGACCTCATGATCAATCTCACAATCAAGAATAACGAAGTCGGCCAGAAAGATAAACCGGTCAACTTTTACCAAAACATCACACAACACACCAATGAGCATTTTGATTGAATGATCGGCCATTAGAAGCCTCATAGTGGTAGGATTAGGAGCACCCAAGCCTAACTTTTGAAACACGGAAAATGGCATCAAATTAATACTTTCCCCAAATCATACAACACTTCCAAATTTACACACCCCGATAGTGCAAGGAATAGTAAATGCACCCGGGTCTTCTTTCTTCACCACCATTGTTCTAGACATTATAGAACTACAATTATGGGTTACCTCAATTATTTCAAAATCCATGACTCTCTTCTTTGTAACCAAGTCCTTCATAAATTTAGCATACCCAAGCATTTCTTATAAAGCTTCTAGTAAAGGAATATTCACCGATAAATTGCTAAATTTTTCAAGAAACATCTTGAACTTGGTATCATCATCATTCTTCTTGAGTCGTTGTGGGAATAGGAGAGGAATTTTGATTTGTGGCTATGGAATGATTGGAGTTTCATCCAATTTTGGAGTATCATCATCAACCATCTTAGGAGCTTTCTTAGTTTCAACATTTTCTTCAACTACCTTCATCCGTTCAACACTTGTCTTATTAGGCTTTGGATCATCATCATTTGTCTCTTATAGCTTCTTTATCTTTGAATTGGCTTGTTCTTTATTTCCCGTATTATTGGGGTCTTCACCAAGTTCAGCAACATTTTTACCAAGAGTTCGACCACTCCTAGTGACAATATCCATGATGTGAGAATTGTTTTTAGGATTGACAACTGTGTCACTAGGCAATCCACCCTTTGGTCTTGCATTAAGTTGTGCCGAGATTCGGCCCAATTGAGTTTTAAGTTGCTTTATATAGGCCGAGTGAGATATAACTATTTGGTTGAGTTGTGAGAAGTCACCTTTCATCTTTCTCACCATTTTGTCGATCCCCTCAACACCCATTAAAATCCGAGCAAAGACATCTTTATTTTTGAGCTTATTCGGGTCAATGGAACTTGACTCTTTACCCATTTCCCGGTCATGTTGAGGCATATATCGATCATAATCTCTCTATTTATCTCTCCAATACTTATCTTTATCACGATCTTTATCATGACAATTTCTATCATAATATCTTTCCTTCCAACCTTGATTCCCGCTTTGCCTTTGATAGGTAGGGCGAGAACCCCCCACTTGGTTCGAAAAAAACTGAATCTCTTCATCAAGGACCTCCATTTACTCATTATCATAAGCTCTATAACTCTTAAAATCAATGATATTGACCGCCTTAGGAGGAGCTCCCATCACATGCTTGGTGAGAAGATCAAGTTGTGTCACCAATTTGTCCATATTTGCATCTCTTTCTTTATCCTTTTTCTTTTGTTCTTGGCTCACAAAAGATGCAGAGGGATCCCCCACGTACACCTCGGTATCTCTTATGTGCCACCCTCTACTTTACTTGGTCACTTGATCTAACAAAGTTGACACAACACCATATGATAGTTTAACAAGAGACCTCCCCGCCGCATTATCGACTACTGTCTTGTTCAATTGATCTAATACCTTATAGAAAATTTGGAGAAGCATTTTATCCAGAACCTCATGATTTGGACATTGCATTAACTTGTTTTTGAATTATTGCCAAGCCTCATATAACGGTTCGCCATTAAGTTAGTGAAAGTTGGTGATTTCATCCCTTAGTTGCAACATCCGAGAAGGAGGAAAATATCATTCCAAGAATGACTCTGTGAGCTTACTCCATGAAGTGATAGATCACACAGGCAAAGACCGCAACCATAAGACCGCTTCTCTCATCAAAGAGAATGGGAAAAGACGTAACCGGATTAACTCTTGAGATATGTGGGCAATGTCAAATGGAGAACACACATCAATAAAACTCTTCAAGTGTAGATTATCATCCTCATGAGATTGGCCTCCAAATAACCCTTTCATTTGAATAAAATGAATTATCATGCTAGTAACGTGAAACAATCCATTTTTTTTCACCGGTGGAATGCGAATAGCACTAGCTCAGCTCACATCACGAGGTGATCCACATCCTCAAGATACCTATCAACCATACCGACATTACTACCGTGTTGTCTCATAGTATTGTGTACACTATTATATGCACCTGAGAAAGAGAAAAAACACCAAACAACATAAAATAAAACACTACGGCTAACCCAAAGTAACTAAAAACACTACTAGAGTGAAAACTATGTTTCACTCCTCGGCAACGGCACCATTTTTGATAACGATCAAATTACACTCTTGAATGGGTGTACGCGATTGTTGTCAATATAATAACCCAACTTAGGTTGGGGTTGAATCCACAAGGAGTGAAATCATGGAATTCAAAACTCAAGAGTGTTGATAGTCTACTAAAATATGACCCGTAGTGTGAATTAAACAAACACAAATGTAAAATGGGGGAATTAGTTTGAATGTGTTTATGAATGACAAATAATTCAATTTTAGTGCACTATCTTGACGTTGAAGAATGCTAAGAGTGAATTCAATTGAGAATAAACCTTGGGGTTATGCAATTCTAGGAGTGGATTCATGCATGGGTGCTTGACACTTTATCCAACTTTTATTTAAAAGTCAAGGGTAGGCTAGATGTCAATCTTTCAATTACAACACCAAATTTCAAAAATGGGTTCTTTCGAACACCTCACAAGTGTGACAATTTCCCACATCTATTGCCTCAATTGATATCCTTATGTCTAAGAGATGTCATTAAATGAAATGAATCAAGTAATTGGTAGCATTTATTCCTCACCTATGTCCCCTTTTTCAAGAATTACATGGGTTCAAGGGTGGTTGGGGTTTGCAACCCTCAACTCTTAGTTAAATTATGGAATAAATGCAACACCCATCACAAATAACTAATTAGGATAATAATTAGATAACACCTATGCACTACCATAACCTAAGAAGGCATAACCCCAAGATTTAGAATAGCTACTCATATATAAAAAAGGGTAAAAATATACCAAAGTTATCATTGACTTCATCCCTGAGAAATTAAGGGAATGTAGTTCCAAACTTGGAGTTTCAACAAATATTTAATAGAAAATCACTAATTCTTCTTTGGGAATCACTCATATATATTTTTCACTTAAGACTAGTACAATATTATTCTAGGATGAAAAAAATGCTAAGATGAAAATATAGAAGCTAAGGTGAAAAGAAATATAATTAGATGAAAAATGAAAGCTAGGTCTTGAAAAATGTGCTAGGAACCTTTCTTTAGTCCCCACTTCCACATTTGACAGAATTACAAAATTGCCACCTTGCTCTTGATCTTCTTGAGCGTATCTAAAGCGGATGGAGAGCAGATAGAGAGTAGATGAATAGCAGTTCCAAAGCAGATGCAAAGTGGATGCGAAGCGGATGACTCTTTTCCTTCAAAATTGTCCTCTTGTTGACTTGAATGACTTGCCCATCTTCCCTTTTTTACTTTTATCTACATAAATGAGCATTAAGTAAGAGATTACCATCAAATCAATAGAAAAAATGATAATTTAGGCTTAAAAGGTGCTAGAAAGTCATCAAATTGATGATTTATCATCGAGACCAGACCATTATAGTGTGTCCAGATATTGGGGCGTACCCACCTTTGTGGCATTATTTTTATTTGGAGTCAACTAGAATGTCATGCACTGGTTTCTCCTTATTCAAGCCAATATGTGGCATATATGTCCTGCGAGCAGACCCTCATAGTGAGCCCCTAGAAGGGGCGTACCTGGTTTCAGAATGTAATTTACAATTATATATATGAGATCATAACAATGAGTATTTGAGCAACATATTCTTTATACTTTCCTCAGATTACCTTCGGTAGGCCATCTTGCAAACATTTGTTCTACATATAGGATAAATACATCACCTAGGCAAATCATAGACCCTATATTATAATGAACACTTTTCTAAATATTATAGAAGATACTAATGAGATCGATGCATAGATTATAGTTTCATGTCGTATATGTGTTACTTGTTGGCACATACATTTTCACTTTGATAGTTGATTCATATATTAGCTTCCGCATTTGTCCAACTATTATTTTTTCTGCTTTCATATTAGTACATGTTATTTATGTACTGACGTCCTGGGGCACCACGCTTTATCGATGCAGGCTTAAATCCTCAAGATAGCAGACGTCCACGTTAGGACCTATTGCCATTTTTAGTTGATATTTTAGTGAGCTCTATCTCTCTCAAGAGCTAATGTATGTCTAGTATTTTTGATTATATGTATAAGTCTCTAGTTAGGTATGTCGGGCCTTATGCCAATTTGTCATTTGTAAGTATAGTGTGTTAAATTAACTAGAGGCTTTATGGACATCATGCAGTGTTATATTGTACAATTTTGATTATATAAACCCCTCGTGTACATATATAACTCATATTGGATATACTTTTTATTATTATCCCATTATCTTGGATATGTCGTAGAGTGCTTGTAAAGTAAGTGTATATGGTTCTTGTCCACCATTGTCATTTTAGGGCGTGACAAACTTGGTATAGAGCCTAGGTTTAGGTGTTCCAAGAAGTCTATGAAGTCGTGTCTAGTAGGACCTTACTTATCGATGGTTGCACGCCACATTTACTATTTAGGGACTATATGGACATTTAGGTCCTTCATTTATAATCTAGATCATGCAATAGAGTTAAACCATAGAAAGTTACTTCTAGCTCTTATTTTTCTTGTTTGTGCTACAGATTATGTCTGCTACAGAAAAGGATAAAACAGCCTAGAAGGCCACTATTAGCACCACTCAAGAGGCAACCACTGCAGGGCAATCTCCCGTATTGGTGGATCTAAATAGGGATTAGGAAAGTTTGATGGATTCTATGCTTTTAGTTTCTCAAATTCTTAGGACGGAAGGACCTACAAGGATTTTTGCACCTCCAGTGGTACCAACAGTAGTTCCTATCCTGCCACGAAGTGCCTTAGACCAGGATTTCAAAGAAGCAATGTAGTTGCTCACATAGTTAGTAGTCACCCAGGCCTAGAATCAAAATGTGAACATACATATTGCTACTCAAGGAGGGGTAGCCGAATCTAAGATCAAAAATTTCCTCCATATGAATCCACCAGAATTTATAGGTACTAAGCTTGCAGAGGATCCTCAATAGTTAATTGATGAGACTTATAGAATTTGTAAAGTGATGCGGGTATCAAACACATATGCTATTGAATTGGCTGCCTATTGATTAAAAGATGTTGCTGTTGATTGATATGATATGTGGATTTCCTCGAGAGGTTAGGAAGCTCCCCCAACGGTTTAGACAGACTTTGGAAAAGCCTTCATGGATTATTTTATGCCATTAGAACTCTGAGAGGCAAGGGTGGATTTATATCTTTAAAGCAGGGTAATCTTAGTTTCAAGGAGTGATGTTTGTAGTTTACACAGTTTTCTAGATTTTCTCCAGAGGTGGTTAGCACACAGACATCACAGATTCATCGCTTTGTGAATAGCCAATAGAGTCCCTTGAAAGACCTTCTTTCTGTTGTTGTTATGAATAAGGATTTGGATATATCAAGAATCTTGGCGCGTGCTCAGCAGTTAGAGGAGGATTAGGGTAATTGTAAAGTAGGTAGCGAGAGAGAGTAGATAAAAAGATCTAGAACAACCAACCAGTATAAGGGAAATAATGGAGCTTCCACTAGTAGAGGACCACATAGGTAGACCTAGCCAGCTGTGCGCTCCACATCTAATGTGTAGTTGATTTTTTTAGGCACAGGTATGAGCAGGGTCAGATTTATAGAGCACCTAATGTACGGCCTCATAGGGGCATCAGTCGAGTGTTACCACCTCGACCTATATGTAGGCAATATGGCTAGGCACATAGAGAAGAGTGTCGGCGTGGTTCAAATGTGTGCTATTGGTATGGTATAAAGGGTTATATGGTATGTAATTATCCACAACTCAGAGATAAAGGTAGAGGTGATCAATCATAGACCACAGGGTCTCCATCATCCTCATAATCATCAATGCCTTCATCTTCTCGCAGTCCTCAGGCACTAGTTGGCAGAAGATCTGGTAGGGGCAAAGGGCTCGGTTCAAGTACTGGCCAAAGTCGTATGTATGCACAAGCTAGTTAGCAAGATTCAGAGGCATCTCTAGATATGGTAATTTCACAACCCAAACTAGGGCCTGGCCATGACGGGTATCTCAAGTCCCACGTGCAAAAGAGACCACCCCTTCACCTAATCTAACCAACATAGTAACCACAAGTGTTGGATGAATTCCAATCATATAATACGATAGAGCAATATTAGACTAATAACAACACATAAAATGTCTAAACCATTCATCACCACCACACACTAAACTATCACACCCAAGTCCAAAGTAATCCCCAAAGTCTCTACAATCCAAAGTCAATAAGATGCCAGGATATGCCCCCGACAATAGCCAAATCCAAGTCTAACTAAGTCTATAACATAGAGTGAAAAGACCATGAAATAAATGTCTTCTGAACTATGGTAGCTCACCACTTGAATGTCAACTAACGATCCACTTGAAAAACTGGTCACTGTGCAAGAAAGAAAGAAGAAGCTTCGGTCCCTGTATAGCATAGGGATACATCGTCCAAATACAGTTAGCTGTTAAAACGCTAGCATGTAACTCAGGGATAGAGGAATAAAATAATGCTATCAATAAAACCTAGTAAAATCATCATATGCAACCACATGTCTACATATATATATATATATATTTATCATGCTGGGATAGGGAACAAGGCTTAGCATGAACTTTTAAAGCATTAACCTGGGCAGTGTAGCATAATCGTCATAAAACAAAGCACCCACGGGATACATGGGTGAAGCTATCCCCTAGCTGGAAGGGCCTCAGTGTGTGTAGCCGCACGAATCAGAGAAATCCACATCTGTATGTGCCATTATGGGGGACTCAAACCTTCCAGTATAATATAGGTGACGTAGAACCAATGTATACATTATGGGGGACTCAAACCTCCAATTCATATATCCATTCAGCGGACTCGAACCTCCCGATCATATAGACACCACACCGGCTAGCGCATTTTCCAGTGTTAGTCCTTCAGTCTCTACTTTTATGGCCCGGATACACATCCCACTTTAAATACCAGTTTAAAACATCATTTAAACATGAACACAACCATTAGTCCACTTACTTACCAAAGGCATTCCATTAGGATCATCATACCAACCCCACTTGCAAGTGTACAACATGCCATAACCATTATCATTAAACTTTGGGACTCAAAACCATTGTCTATACTAAGAAATTAATTCAATTCAACATTTAGGGACTCGAACCCATTTAGCCAATTAAGCCACCATAGTTACAATTCAAAGCCATTTATGACCCACAAGGTCTTCATGAAACCATATTCCCACCATTTACATTATTAGGCCAATGGCTTAGTTTAAATCACAATTTAATTCAATTTATGGCCATCAAAACCTCATAGAATCATTCGTCCTTCATTTGCATTCATATACCAAACATTAGTTCAAAACACAATTCATCATGTGACAAGAACCTTCTCATAGACATTTTCACAAACAAGTTGAGGGCACGCTATTATCAAACCAGTATTCAAGTAAAAAACATCATGATAGGGTTAACCATGACCCATTCATTAAACGACAATTTCCATACACCCATATATGCAAAACCATTATCAAAATCATGTATAAACACAAGTGAAATCAAAAGAGAACAATACTCGACATTATACATTCAAACCCTCAACCATGGATTTCTAAAGAACCATTTATGATTCAAGAACAATGTTTAAAACACATGATTTTTATGAACTAACAATCAAGAAAGAGTTACATGCCTGAGTTACGATGATTCACGAAGAGATTTTGATCATTAAGCCTCTGGGTGACCACCTTGATGAAACCCTATCCCAATTAAGAGGCCTTTAGGGAGTTTAAGAGAGTGTTTTGATCTTCAAAAGTGAGGAATGATGGACTAAATAGTGTTATATGACGTGGAGTCTTAAGGGCTTGGGGTGGGAAATATCTAAAAATACCCTCAGCTTAAGAGCTATAAAGACTCACAGGAGGGTAGTGTAGCACGAACTTTAAAACAAGGAACCCACGGGCTACATGGGTCAAGCTCTTCCCTAGCTGGAAGGTCCCCAGTGTGTGTAGTCACATGAATCAGAGAAATACACATCTGTATATGCCATTATGGGGGACTCAAGCCTCCAATTCATATATATATTTAGGAGACTCGAACCTCCTGATCATATAGACACCCGCACCGGCTACCGCATTTTCTAGTGTTAGTCCTTCAGAATCTACTTTCACGGCTCGGATACACATCCCGCTTTAAATCCCAATTTAAAACATCATTTACACATGCACACAACCATTAGTTCATTTACTTACCAAATGCATCCCATTGGTATCGTCATACCAACCCCACTTGTAAGCGTATAATATGCCATAACCATTATCATTCGACATTAGAACTCGAACCCATTGTCTTTACTAAGACATCAATTCAATTCAACATTTAGGGACTCGAACCCATTTAGCCAATTAAACCACCATGGTTACAGTTCAAAGCCATTTGTGACCCACAAGGTCTTCATGAAACCATTTTCCCACTATTTACATTATTAGGCCAACGACTTAGTTTAAATCACAATTCAATTCAATTTATGGTCTTCAAGACCTTCATAGAATTATTCGTCCTTCATTTGCATTCTTATACCAAGCATTAGTTCAAAACACAATTCATCATGTGACAAGAACCTTCTCATAGACATTTTCACAAATAGGTTGAGGGCATACTATTATCAACCATTATTCAAGTAAAAAACAATCATATTAGGGTTAACCATGACCCATTCATTAAACGACAATTTCCATACACCCATATATGAAAAACCATTATCAAAATCATGTATAAACACAAGTGAAAACAAAAGAGAATAATACTCGATATTATACATTCAAACCCTCAACCATGGATTTCAAAAAAACCATTTATGATTCAAGAACAATGTTTATAAAACATGATTTTTATGAACTAACAAATGAAGGAAGAGTCACTTGCCTGAGTTATGATAATTCACGGAGAGATTTCAATCCTTAAGCCTCTAGGTGACCTCCTTGATGAAACCCTATCCCAATTGAGAGGTCTTTAAAGAGTTTAAGAGAGCGTTTTGATCTTCAAAAGTGAGGAATAATGGACCAAATAGTGTTATATGAAGTGGAGTCTTAAGGGATTGGTGTTGGAAATGTCTAAATTACCCTCAGCTTAAGACCTATAAAGACTCACAGGAGGGTACGATATGACCTCTCCACTCGTACCTGATGATAGGCGGATTTACACGCCTATATCAATATATTTTGCCCATATTTTAGCCTAGTTTTGAGAACAAATTATACATTTCATGCACTTTTAGTCTTTTTTCCTGTAAGAGAGCTAACGAACATGATTAGTAATGTTTCAGGTATAAATGATGCAAAAATCAGCATTTTATGGCTTACTTGACGCAAAAGAAAGCTCACAAAGGAAGGGAAGAAAGTTTACACGCCTAAGGACCAAAACTGCTGCATGGAAAATCTGTCCCGGGCTAAAACAACATTTCTGAAGACTTTGGGGACTTACAGACACAAAGCTGGATTTTGACAATGATACATTAACCTAGTACAATTAGGTTATGTATTTCATTATTTTATGTGGATTATGATAATGTTACCTTAAACCTAGTACATTTGGCTTAAGGATTTCATTAGTCTAGTAGGATTTGGTTATTTATTTCATTAGCTTAGTAGGAGTAGGATATGGGTATTATAAATACCCTATCATGCTAGAGATTTGGAGGAACCTGACATTCATCATTCAACAATTAATTTTCTTCCATCCCTATCATCTTCCACTACAAACACTTCTAATCTACTCTTCTATTCTTAAACTCCACAACAAGAGAATCGTTACTTGCTAAGGAATCACGCCTCACGCCTATCACTTGATCTACACGCCATTACTCAATATCGTGATATAATAACAATGTCAATCGTGATTTTCTTCGCATTCATGGGTAACTAAACTTCTCTGTTGGGGTTATGGAAGCCGAATGAGTTATTATCTATTGCTATGAGTTTGTGAGTTCGAGGCACGTATATTGCTTATATCATTATTCTCTTCATCTTAATCTACATTCATTGCGGTTGCAAACGCAAGAATACGCCAGTCTAACATTTAACTTGTTCGAGAGAAAAGTTATTTGTCTGGAAAAGAGATAATGTCAAGGTAGTAGGACACCCTTTCCTATTAAAAAGCTAGTGCCATAACTGGACTAACCACTTGGAGAATTCGTACCGTTAGACACGCTTTAAGCTCGAGAGAGTTAAAGTGAAATAGTCCTTGTTTAGGTCGAGAGATGCTTGGATTTACCATCGACTACAATCCTCTATAAGCAATTGCATGTCAGAATTCTACACACTCATAGCCAATAGAGACGTATACCTCAGAAGGTGGACATAACCCCAACGCTTCAATTCTCATTGTTTACAACCAACGTAACAATCTCTATCTTTTTACTTTATTATTTTCAGCTTTTGTTTACATTACTTGCAAAACAAGAATCCCCCCTTCTTACGAGACTTGCACCAAAAGTTTAGTAATTTTACTTACTTGTTGGCCAAGCTATTCCCTGTGGGATCGACACCCAACCCAGGTTGGGTTCTATATTTGCTAACGACCGCTTTACACTCAAACGAGAGCTGTAGATTGAGCGTTATCAAAAATTGGCGCCGTTGCCGGGGAATACAAGTGTCAATTAAGTTCGTGAAAATTACTAGACCCTTTGGTCAAAGATTCTCGTACTTTTACTTTTAGTTTTTGTTTTTGTCTACTGCAGGTTTTTATTTTAGTGCATGCCCCATACTCGAAGTTCTGGTCAACCGTTATTACCAATCAATCCTGAACCACAACGCATTGGTAGAATGGAAGCACAAGCTGAAATCGCAAGGATGGCTGCTCAACAGGAAAAACAAGATTGGCTGCCCTTGCCGCAGCCCAGGTTCAACAGCAGAACATTGATAACCCTGCACGAGCACCAAATCCTGACGATGAGGATTTAGGTGATGACGAGTTACTAAACCCTAGGCGTGATGCTGAAATCGTAACACCTGCCAACAGAAGAGGTCGACAAGCTCGGTATAGACATGATCACCAACCTATGCAGCCAGCTTTCGACGATGATGATGATGATCTTGATGGTGCCGGAGCCACTGGTGCTATAATTCCACCACCATTAGCGCCCGGAGCCAAGTTCAACATCACAAGCACCATGATTCAGTTATTGCAACTCAAGGGATTATTTGGTGGACTAGCAGGCGATGATCCGAATATGCATCTCATCAACTTTATTTCTACATGCAAGTCTTTTGACAATCCTGGTGTTGGTTAGAATGCAATTCGATTACGTCTATTCCCATTGTCTCTGTCTGGGGAGGCAACACTATGGTTGAATGGGCTGACTCCTGATTCAATTACAAATTGGAGGCAATTGAGAGACGCTTTCCTAGAAAGATTCTTTCCGCCTTCCAAAAGGGCACAATTGAGAGATGAAATCAGCAAGTTTCGTCAGTTTCCCACTGTAGCTCTTCATGAAACATGGGAGAGGTTCAAGACAAAGCTAGCGAGATGCCCAAACCATCACATGACTAATGTTCACCTCATGGAGATATTGTATAGAGCCTTGAATTCAATAACTAAGCCAGCGGTGGACAACGCAGCTGGAGGATCTTTTATGGACCTCACCTTTGGTCAAGCAAGCAATTTGTTAGATCGCATGACGAAACAAAGTAGAGCTTGGCATACCAGGGATTCTGTGGTAGCAAGCCCCACTTTATCTATAGGCATGACTGCAGACCAAAGAAGAAGACAAGAAGAACGTGATCAAGATATGGTGCACATGAAGACACAAATGGATCTTCTTACAAAGCATCTATTATCACGGAAGACCGAAAAAGTCAAAGCTGTTGCGTCAAAAGGAAGAAACGAATCTGATTCGGAAGAAGAAGTCAACTACTTGAACAATCAGGGGGTTTCCGTGGGAATACCCAAGGAAACAAAGGTCGGAACTATTCCAATTTTTGATAACGCTCAATCTACAGCTCTCGTTTGAGTGTAAAGCGGTCGTTAGCAAATATAGAACCCAACCTGGGTTGGATGTCGATCCCACAGGGAATAGCTTGGCCAACAAGTAAGTAAAATTACTAAACTTTTGGTGCAAGTCTCGTAAGAAGGGAGGATTCTTGTTTTGCAAGTAATGTAAACAAAAGCTGAAAATAATAAAGTAAAAAGAGAGAGATTGTTACGTTGGTTGTAAACAATGAGAATTGAAGAGTTGGGGTTATGTCCACCTTCTGAGGTATACGTCTCTATTGGCTATGAGTGTGTAGAATTCTGACATGCAATTGCTTATAGAGGATTGTAGTTGATGGTAAATCCAAGCGTCTCTCGACCTAAACAAGGACTATTTCACTTTAACTCTCTCGAGCTTAAAGCGTGTCTAACGGTACGAATTCTCCAAGAGGTTAGTCCAGTTACGGCACTAGCCTTTTAATAGGAAAGGGTGTCCTACTACCTTGACATTATCTCTTTTCCAGACAAATAACTTTTCTCTCGAACAAGTTAAATGTTAGGCTGGCGTATTCTTGTGTTTGCAACCGCAAAGAATGTAGATTAAGATGAAGAGAATAATGATATAAGCAATATACGTGCCTCGAACTCACAAACTCATAGCAATAGATAGTAACTCATTCGGCTTCCATAACCCCAACAGAGAAGTTTAGTTACCCATGAATGCGAAGGAAATCACGATTGACATTGTTATTATATCACGATATTGAGTAATGGCGTGTAGATCAAGTGATAGGCGTGAGGCGTGATTCCTTAGCAAGTAACGATTCTCTTGTTGTGGAGTTTAAGAATAGAAAAGTAGATTAGAAGTGTTTGTAGTGGAAAATGAGAGGGATGGAAGAAAATTAATTGTTGAATGATGAATGTTAGGTTCCTCTAAATCTCTAGCATGATAGGGTATTTATAATACCCATATCCTACTCCTACTAAGCTAATGAAATAAATAACCAAATCCTACTAGACTAATGAAATCCTTAACCCAAATGTACTAGGTTTAAGGTAACATTATCATAATCCACATAAAATAATGAAAGACATAACCTAATTGTACTAGGTTAATGTATCATTGTCAAAATCCAGCTTTGTGTCTGTAAGTCCCCAAAGTCTTCAGAAATGCTGTTTTAGCCCGGGACAGATTTTCCATGCAGCAGTTTTGGTCCTTAGGCATGTAAACTTTCTTCTCCTTCGTTCGTGAGCTTTCTTTTGCGTCAAGTTAGCCATAAAATGCTGTATTTTGCATCATTTATACCTGAAACTTTCCTAGTCATGTTCGTTAGCTCATTTACGGGGAAAAGGACTAAAAGTGCATGAAATATATAATTTGTTCTCAAAACTAGGCTAAAATATGGGCAAAATATATTGATATAGGCGTGTAAATCCGCCTATCATCAACACCCCACACTTAGAGCTTTGTTCGTCCTCGAACAACATATCATGTCCTTCTAAGCATCAACTTAAGGTTTTTACAGCAACAACACAAAATATTTATTAAGACAAGCACAACGATTATCAACCAAGAGTAGCTTTCCAATTATAAGTAGAAACAATTTAACCTCAAGTATAGACTCGTGATGGTGATCAACTCGTATGCAAATGTTAAAGTGCATAGAATCATATACAACTATCCAAAACTCATCAACCATGTGTGTCTCACCATATAGTACCCATAATCACTCACAAATATAGCATATTTTTCAAACATGGGTATCAAAATGTCCTTGCTCTCACTCTCACAAAGAATTCATATGTAGCGACTGATGACCATAGGCTTGCCCTTAATGTAATACTCTACTAAATGTTGGAATGTTAAGATTAGGATCAAGTAGGTCTTTTGATGGTTGTAATGTAGGCTAAGGGACGGGTAGGACTATTTTGGCCAAGAATAGTGACTAGGTTCCTAAGCGCTTTAATACATCACTTTGTATCATTGACACTTTTTTCTTTCAACCTTTCTTCTTTCTTTTTTCTACCACCCTTGTTCTCCTCTTTTTTCAATTTTAAGCACAACTCACTTTTCATCTTTCTTTTTCTTTTTCTTTTTCTTTTCACAACATACCTCTTATGATAGCATTTTTTTTTCTTTTTCATAACACATTCAAGAACCATTCCAATTTATAGCATTATACTCACCCAATTTCCTTTTATGTTGTCACATGAATTTTTCACTTTAAAGCACTTAGGGATTTTGGGATCAAATTACAGTCTTGAAAGAAATGGATTAGGCTTACATACAAGGTTGTCAAAGAAATAGGCTAAAGGCTCAAAAGGGTTAACTAGGATGATGTCCATGGGTAGGTAAAACTGAAGGTAAACATGTATAGGTTGCCAAAGAAATGCCTAAATCATATCCTAAACTTACACTCCTTATTTTCGCTTTGCATACATACTAGGCAAGTTCTAGCATCAGCCACATACATAGAATATACTATTATCTCACACACACAAGGCACATGGTCGACTTGATTGGAAGTAATATAGACTCTCGACCCAACAAGTGAAGGAATTGAATCACACAATATCACATATTGAGTCACAACTAGAGCCTAAACGTCTCAATAGTCACAATTGTAGAACATACTCTTGTTATAATCTCATGCTGCCTATCAAAATAATTTCATGCGAAGCTAAAAAAAAATTTTAACTACTAAAAAAAATAAAACGAAACAAAAATGAAACAAAAGCAAACAAACATAGATGCGAATAGAGAAGTATAGCATGAAATACCACCACCCCACACTTAGTCGGGACACTGTCCTCAGTGGAAAATAAATACGAGGAACCTGGTTTGTCGGACTTATCCTCTATGTCTGGGGTCATACCGCTTGCATTGGAATCATCATCAGAGTCGTCATCCTCAGAAGTTCCTCATAAGTATCCCACTTAATTCCAAGCATGAGTCGAGGTATTTGCAGCGAGGAGGGTTCTCCTTGGTCCTTGCGACTTCTCTTTTTGGAGGTGGTAGCCTTCTCCTTGCCTTGTCTCGCTTTAGGTGCCATTGTACCTGAGACTAGAAATAGTGTTAGTGGTAGCATAATATCAATGGATACAATCTATGCACAAGCAGTAGGGGTACCACCCCACACTTAGTTTTGTTGACACAAATCAGTGAAGTGAAAGTGGTCGATTACTCAAATTTCGTCGACATACGTTTTAGGAGTTGTATTCCGACAAGAAAATCAGTGATGTATCACTACTTTCAGCCATTGCATTACTTTCATGTTAGATATAACAACACTACTACATAGGGGTTACCACATAATATAGTTACTTTCAACAATCACAACCTCCTATGTCGGCAGGCACTATAAGTCTTATCCCGATGAACGGGATAGCCTAACATGTAAGTATCCAAGTAGCAATTTTAAACAATGTTCAAGACTATAGCAATTCCGCAAATAGTATAACAATGCTATTAAAACCAAATTCAAGTCGGAAACAAGTCAAGATGATTCTAACGTATACGTTCACTCACATGATTTTGCATTAACATTCCAAACACATGAACTTCACCAACAATCTTTCAATATGTAGCAATTTATAATAGACATAGCAACGTAGTACTTATGAGAAATAAATGAAGAATAAGAGAGTACTTACTTGCTTGAAGATTTTGGAGGTGGTTTTGTGAATTGGAAGAGCAAAAAAGAAAATTTTGAGAGGATTTGGATGAATATGCGGCACCTTTAGGTCACTTTGCAATGTGTTGTAAAACTAAGTCCCCTTTATATAGGAAGAGTATGGGTCGGGTTATGACCCATTTACAATCGGTTTTGGAGACAAAAATCCCACATATGCGGCGCATAATGCTTGGCATAGATATGACATATGCGGCGCATTGTCTATAGCATAATGGGACATATGCGCCGCATAGTCTATGGCATTTGTAGACATATGCGCCGCATAGTCTATGGCATATGAGATACTGAGACCAAATGCCATAGCATAGGTGGCGCATAGTCAAAAGCATACCTAGGAATAGGCGGCGCATAGTGTATAGCACACTGGATTCCGAGACCTTAGGCTATAGGATAGGTTGTGCATCGTTCGTGGCCTAGTTTTACCAAGGCCTAGCCTTCCTCGATGCCTATTTTGGCGTGAGAAATGCTCAATCCATAGCCTTATGCATCACCATTCCTAACTTACCAACTTTACCATACAATGCGTCCAAATCTTCAATTGAAATCAATCTCCTCGTTGCATTCCTCTTGTACCTATATTTGCTCAAAACCAAATGAAAACGATTAGTACGATGGGTTGTCTCCCACCAAGAGCCTTAGTTTTGGTCGTGGAACGACTCTTATTTTTGGATTTTCATTTATCAAGAACAAAACAAGTACTAGAACGAAAGAAAAAACGATAAAACGATAATACGATAAAATGATAAAATGATGGGTTGCCTCCCATCTAGCGCCTTATTTATTGTCGTGGCTCGACATAGTTACCTCGAGTACTCAGACTTCGTCGAGGTAAATGGTGGATCATTTTCTGAAAGGATTTAGACGATAATGAGGCTTACCTGTGGGCATGCGATCTTCTTCACCAATTATATCATCAATAGTCCAACCCATAGCTCTCTTGTATCTCTTCAGAGCAGAGATGAGAGCTTCTACGTGTTGTTCACTTAAATCATTTGCACTCTTCGGAAGTATATTTCTACTTTCCAAGAACACATACCTTAGATAATCGGGGAGCTCTTGCGATTCTAGCATTGGTGTCTCGTCAATGGGAGTCTTCGCTGTTGGTTGATTCTTGAGATCACAATCCGGTTGCTTAGGAGTATAAGACTCTATTTCTGTTAGAGCACCCATAAGTTTTTCATAATCTTCATTATCCTCATGCTCAACTTTCAGTGGCGCAGCAGACAATGGCTCAACAGTAGGCTGTTTCTCTATAGATAATGCTTTCATATCCTCATGATGAACATCAGCTACAGATAACTCATTCATATCGCTGGGCTGCTTCATGGCTTTGCATATATCAAAGCGGACCACTTCGTCATTAATTCGAAACAAAAGCTCATTATCTTTCATGTCAATGAGCACACTTCCTGTAGCAAGGAAAGGGCACCCCAAGATTATGGGAACCTCAGAATCTGCTTCACAATCCAAGATGACAAAGTCTGCTGGAAAGATAAATGAAGAAACTTTTACCAAGACATCGCATAGAATACCAACAGGTCGTTTTACCGACCTATCTGCCATGACGAGCCTCATATTGGTTGGAGTAGGATCTCCTAACCCCAACTTCTTGTAGATCGATAATGGCATCAAATTGATGCTGGCTCCTAAGTCACATAATGCTTTGGCAAAGTTCAAAGATCCGACGGTGCAAGGAATAGTGAAAGCTCCGGGGTCGGCCTTCTTCTGAACTATCGATCGGGTAGCAATTGCACTACAATGATGCACATCGTCTTTCAGCTCATAACTTGCTTCCCTCTTCTTTATCAAAAGATCCTTCATAAACTTCGCATACCCAGGCATTTGTTCAAGTGCCTCCACCAATGGAACATTAATGGTCAGCTGCTTTAACATAGTCATGAATTTGCTGAACTTAGTGTCATCCGCCACCTTCTTCAGTCTTTGGGGAAAAAGGTGGTGGTGGGTATGAAAGTGTTCTCTCCACGGTTTTCTTCTCCTCTTGCTTCCGTTTTTCCATTTTTTCAGGCTGCACGTCACTGGGCGTGACGTCCTTGACGTCGGGACTGGTTGTTGCGGAATCTTCTCCTTTTGCGTTATCATCCATGTCCGCAACTTCGTCAGCCACTTGCTTGCCTTTTGCTGAAGGTTCCAGCACCTTACCACTTCTGGTAGTGATGGCCATGCATGACCCATCATTCCTTGGGTTTTGCACAGTATCGCTAGGTAAAGTGCCAGCCTTTCTTTGATTGAGTGTTGCTGAAAGTTGGCTCAATTGCTGCTCTATTTGCTTGATTGAAGTGGAATGAGAATCAACTAGTTGTTTCATGGAGGACAAATCATTAATTACCTCAGTAACTCCCGCGCTCGTTGCTTCCACTCCTTTCAATAATTTAGCCATCATGTCTTCCATACTTCCAGAATTAGATGTGGTAGTATCACGTCTACCAGGGGGAACGTACAAACCACTCTTTTCATTGTTTTTCTTCCAACTACCTTGGTCTTTGCTTCCAGATTTATCAGTACCCACATCATACGAGTGGTACCCTCCACTCATATGTTGATCAGAATATTGGATACCATAATCTTTCCAATATATGACTCCTTAGCATGAGTCGTACCCTACCATACGACTAGTACCTACTTAAGTCTACACTAGGAAGAATGTTAAGGCTAGACACTAAACAACATATGGTTGACGCTATAGTTCTCGTATTACGTGCATATGACTCATGTGATGCCTTCTCGTACCAAGAACTGAACATGGCCAATGTGCCACTGACCAATATACGTCCAGGGTACTTGACCCGTACCCATATCATCGAGTAGTATGATGCAAAAAATATCCAAAACTTAGGAAATTTTGCAAGTCCAAAGTTTAGGGTGTTTCAGTCTTCCCCCCTAGGGCCATTTGTCTTCGAATGATGGGATGAGGCACTATAAGAACGATTAAATGCCAAAAATCTCTACAATTACCTTTAAGATAGAAAAACACCAAGAGATTTACAATTTATCATCAACGAGATATGAAACAAAGGTGTTAAGAACAACACATGCCTCAAGCACCATTTTCCAAAATCGAGAATCAGAATGGATACTTTGACTTTATGTCCTCCTCGGCTTCCCATGTAGCTTCCTCGGACTTTTAGTTCCACCATAGAACCTTCACTGAATCCATGTCTTTCGTTCTTAACCGATGAACTTGCCAATCCAATATCCTCATTGGGACCTCCTCATAGGATAAAATTTGAAATACCAATGTCCTACAAAGGGACAACCAATGAATGATCACCCACACATTTCCGCAACATAGATACATTGAATACCAGATGAATTGGACTCATGCTATAGGGATATTCCAACTTATATCAACATTACCAACCCTTCTCAAAACCACATACGGACCAATATAACGGGGACTAAGCTCCCTCCTCTTGCCAAATTGCATCACTCCTTTTATGGGAGATACCTTTAAGAATACCCAATATCCAACTCTAATTCCAAGTCCCTTTATATCACATATGCATAGGACATTTGGTGACTTTGGACAATCTTAAGCCTATCCCGAATTACCTTCACCTTTTTCATAGCGTGGTGAACCAAATCTGGGCCAAACATGTCCACTTCACCAACCCAAAACCACTCAATAGGAGATCTACACCTCCTACCATACAATGCATCAACATTTCCATACCAATACAAGAATTATATCTATTATTATAATCAAATTCAATCAAAGGCAAATGGTTAAACCAATTACCACCATAATCAATTACACTGGCTCGAAACATATGCTCCAAAGTCTAAATGGTCCTTTCGGCTTGCCCATCCGACTGTGGGTGAAAAGTTATTCTAAGACTTACCTTGGTACCCAAACCACGCTGAAAAAAGTTCCAAAAATATGACGACTGATTATGGTGTAACTTTGCATCAGGCACACCATTCAACTTTATAGCTTCCTGAAGGAATAACTTTGCATAATACTTGGCAGAACAAATTATCCTCATGGGTAAGAAGTGAGAGGACTTAGTCATCCTATCCACGATGACCCAAATGGAGTCACACTAATTCTGTGATCACGGAAGGTCGGTAACAAGTTCTCCCATTTCCACACTGATAATTTAATCTCTTAAAGTATCCCACCGGGCCTCAAGTGCTCCACATTCACTTGTTAACATACATATACTTAGCCATAAAGTCGGCCACACCTCGTTTCATGTTATTCCACCAATGCATTTCCTTGAGATCATTATACATCTTTGTTGAATTAGGATGAACCGTATACCACTACTCATGGGACTCGACCAAAATACTGCCTCGCAACCCATCCACATCAGGAGAACATAACCTCCCTAGGTACCTCAAGATACTATTTCTATTGATCTCAGAGACCATCACCTTTTGCTTACCCACATCATTCCTAATCTTCATCAAATGAAGATCTAATACCTACTTCACTTTTATTTCCAAACCAAGAGATGATTGCACTACATGCTGCACTATCACACCACCATCCTCAGAGTCTAAGAGATGAACTCCAAGGTTAGCCAAATAGTGAATATCCTTCACCAAGTCCTACTTCTCCTTATCCACATGCGAAAAGCAACCCATGGACAACCTGCTAAGTGCATTAGCAACCACGTTAGCTTTACTTGGGTGGTAGTGAAGACTCATATCATAGTCCTTCAACAACTTAAGCCACGTCCTTTGCCTTAGATTAAGATCCTTATGAGTAAACACATACTGCGGGGTCATATGATCTGAAAAGATATCAAAATGCACCCCATATAAATAGTGATGCCAAATTTTTAATGCGAACACCACAACTAAAACCTCCAAGTTATGAGTCAAATAGTTCCTCTTATGATACTTCAATTGTCTAGAGGCATAGACAACCACCTTACTATGTTGCATCAACACACAACCCAAACCAATCCGAGATGTATCACAATAAACCACAAAACCCTCAATACCCTCAGGTAGAGTCAAGATTAGAGATGAAGTCAACTTATCTTTTATATTTTCAAATCTACCCTTGCAAGCATTTGACCATAAGAACTTTACTGTCTTCTGAATTAATTTAGTCAATGGAGCAGTAATTTAAGAAAAACTCTCCACAAACCTCCTATAATACTTGGCTAAACCTAAGAAGCTCCAAATATCAGTTGGAGTTATAGGTATAGGCCACTTCTTAACTACATCAACTTTCTGAAGATCCACCATAATCCCCTCACTAGACACAACATGAACCAAAAAAGTTATGACATTCAACCAGAATTTACACTTGGAGAACTTATCATACAAATGCTGATCTTTCAAGGTTTGCAACACAAGACGGAGGTGATCGGCATAATCCTTCTCATGCTTAGAGTACACCAAGATATTATCAATGAAGAAAATGGCAAACAAATCTAGAAACTGATGAAAGACCCCATTTATCAAATCCATGAATATCGTATGGCCATTGGTCAGACCAAATAACATCACTAGGAAGTCAAAAGGCCCATAGCGAGTATGGAAAGTTGTCTTAAGGATATCCACTTTCCTTATCTTTAGCTGATGATACACGGATCTATGATCGATCTTAGAGAAAAATTTGGCACCCTGAGGCTGATCAAGAAGATCATCTATCCTCGAAAGGGGATACTTATTCTTTATTATCACCTTTTTCAATTATCGGTAATCAATATACAATCAAAGAAAACCATCCTTCTTTTGCACGAACAATACTGGTGCACCTCACAGGGATACACTAGAATATATGAAACCTTTGTTTAAAAGATCCTTTAATTGCTCCTTAAGCTCCTTCAACTCAACTGGAGCCATTCTACATGAGGAAATAAAATTTGGATGAGTTCCTGGAATAAGATCAATACCAAAATCAATCTCCCTATTGGGAAGGACACCAGGAAGGTCATCAGGAAAGACCTTAGGAAACTCACTTACTACACGAGTAGAATGTAATGAAGGACCTTCCAAGTTAGAATCTTTAACCTGGACCAGATGATAGAGACAACCTTTTGAAATTAACTTTCGAGCTCTAAGATACGATATAAACTTCCCCTTAGGATCTAGTGAATCAGCCCCACTCAATAATTGGCTCATTAGGGAATTTAAACACAACCTTATGGGTTCGAAAATCTAAGAAAACATAGCATGAGTGCAACCATCCATCCCCAAAATCACATCAAAATCAACCATGTCTAACTCTATCAAATCCACTAGAGTTTCTCTACTATCAACAACTATCACCCCCCTATAGACTCTTCTGACAACTACAGAGTCTCCTACTGATGTAAAAATAGAAAAAAGGCCTGACAGATACTTTGGAACAAAACCAAAATACATAGCCGCAAATAGGGTAACATAGAGAGAGGACCCCAAACCAATTAAATAGTACACACACGGGAAAAGAGTTTTACCATACCAATAACAACATTCGGAGATACCTCGGACTCCTGATGAGAAGTGAGAGCATAAAGGTAGTTCCAATTAATGTTGGAGCCAGAAGTGGCACCCTTCGATGTAGGAGATGATAAAAAGACAACAGGAACCTTGTTTGCCCCAAAAGCAACTCTAGAGGGATAGTCCTATTGTATGTATCCAATAAGACTGCACAGAAAACATCAGTGCCTCCCCTTATCACACAGACCATAATGATGTTGACTACAAAATCTTCAAGGAGGGTAGGATGGTGTAAACTGGGCCCCATTGGCCAGAGAATGGGCAACCTATTCCCTAGAAATATCAACACACTGAAAACTTCTATCTCTTGATGGCTTCAGGTAGGGATCACTAGCAATCAAAGAGTAGTTAGGGCTCCTCCAAATCTTCCTCTATGGATACTTTCCACTTTTGTATTAGCCCACACTCTATTCTAAAAATCGAGACCTCTCACTTTGCTTCTTACCATTCTCATCTTATTTCTTTTTATGCTCTTTGACCTGTTGCATATATACAACTAATCTGGAGATATCTATGTCCTTGATCAATAAGGTAGACTTACTCTCATGGATCAACTCATGACATAATCTCAAAGAAAACTTTCTCATTTGGGCTCTTATATTGGATAGCAATTTAGGAGCATACCGGGACAACTGATAGAATTTCAAGGCATACTCCTTGACTATCATCCTCCCTTGTTTCAAGTTAATAAATTATTCCACTTTAGCTTCCCTCAACTCTTAGGGAAAGAAATAGTACAGAAATGCGCTAGAGAAATCATCCCACACGGCAGAACTAACATCCTCACCCCTTGATTGTTCCTATTTTTTATACCACTGATATGCCATATCTTTCAATTGGTAGGCAGCAAACTCCATACCCTCAACTTCTGAAGCATGCATAACCCAAAAGATCTTCACTCTCTAATCAATAAAGATTTGAGGATTCTCCATAACCTTTGTACCATTAAACATCGGAGGATGCAAACTCATGAATTATCCAACTCTAGTAGCATCAGATGAACCCATAGCAACACCAGCGGAACCAGGCTATTGTGACTAAAATATCACCAATTGAGTCAATAGGGTAATGGAGCGACGAAACTTAGGATTAGTAACCTCCCTGAGAGCCGAATGAGTATGAGTGTCACCCTCAGGAGTAGGATTAGTGGGGATAGGTGGAACCCCATAAGGATAGTCAGATGTAGCGACCCTTGATCAGGTCTGGATCCCAAAGGTTGGATGAACTCCGTCCATATTATCCTTAGACAGGACAACAGAGTTTGCACAAATATCAAATCTTTTAGAGGCATGATCTGAAAAATGAGAAGATGGAAATCAGAAAAATCTAATACCTCAGACTCTACATCTTGAAAATAAGACATCAAGAAGGGAAATATTCCTAAATGTCTTATAGCCTCTCTATTACAAGTGTGGCACGCTACACACCTATAAAACAGACTCTACTTGACACAGATTTATTGATATCCAATTGACCATGAACCTAGGCTCTGATACCAATTTTGTCATACCTCGAACTAGGGCCTGGCCGAGATGGGTATGTCATGTCCCACGTGGACCAGAGATCACCTCCTCCACCTAACCTAACTGACATAGAAACCATAAGTGTTGGATGAATTTTGATCATATAACAAGATAGAACAATATAAGACTAATAAAAAATCATAAAATGCCTAAACCATTCATTACCACTGCACACTAAACCATCACACACAAGTCCATAGTAATCCCCAAAGCCTTTATAATACAAAGTCAATAAGATGTCGGGACATACCCCTGATAATAGCCAAATCCAAGTATAACAAAGTCTATAACATAGATTAAAAAAGACAATAAAATGAATGCCTTTTGAATTATGAAAACTCACCACTTTAATGTCAACTCACGAGATACTCAAACACCTGGTTACTGCACAGAAAAAGAAGAAATATTTTGGTCCCTGTATCACGTGGGGATACATCATCCAGAGATGCTCAACGGTTGGAATGCTAGCATGTAACTCAGAGATAGAGGAATAAAATAATTCTATCAATAAAACCCATTCAAATCATCATATGCAATCACATGTTTACACACACATATACACACACACACATACACATACACACACACACACACACACACATATATATATATATATATATATATATATATATATATCGTGCCAGCATAGAAAATAAGGCTTAACATGAACTTTGAAAGAATTAACTTGGGATATGTAGCATAACCGTCCTAAAACAAGGCACCCACGGGCTATATAGGTCCAGCTCTCCCCTAGCTGAAAGGGCCCCAGTGCGTGTAGCCATACGAATCAGAGAATATCCATATCCGTATATGCCATTATGGGGGACTCAAACCTCCCAGCATAATCAAGGTGATGTAGAACTAATGCATATATTATGGAGGACTCAAACCTCTATTCTTATATCTATTCAGGGGACTAACCTCTCGATCATGTAGACACCCGCACCGGCTAGCACGATTTCCAGCATTAGTCCTTTGAACTTCACTTTCACGGCCCAACTATATATCTCATTTTAAAGATCAATTTAAATTATAATTTACATATACACACAACCATTAGTCCACTTACTTACCAAAGGCATCCCATTGGTATCATCATACCAACCCCACTTACGTGTGTACAACATGCCATAACCATTATCATTCGACTTTGGGACTCAAACCAATTGCCTATACTAAGACATAATTTAAGCCAACATTTAGGGAATCGAACCCATTTAACCAATTAAACCACCAAAGTTACAATTCAAACCATTTTTGATCCACAAGGTCTTCATGAAATAATTTTTCCACCATTTATATTATTTGGCCAATGATTTAGTTCAAATCACAATTCAATTCACTTTATCATCATCAAGACCTTCACAAATCAATCACCCTTCATTATCATTCTTATACCAAGCATTAGTTCAAAACATAATTCATCATGTGACAAGAACCTTCTCATAGACACTTTTACAAACAGGTTAAGGGCATATTATTATCAAACCATTATTCAAGTAAAAACCCATTATGTTTGGGTTAATAATGGCCCATTCATTAAACCACAATTTTCATACACCCACATGTGCAAAACCATTATCAAAAGCATGTATAAACACAAGTGAAAATATAAGAGAACAATACTCAACATTATACATTCAAACCCTCAACCATGGATTTCAAAACCACCATTTATGATTCAAGAACAATTTTTAAAACACATGATTTTTATGAACTAACAATGAAACAAGAGTTACATGCTTGAGTTATGATGATTCACAAAGAGATTTTGATCCTTAAGCCTCTAGGTAACCACCTTGATGAAACCCCCACCCAATATCCTTGAGAGGTCTTTAGAGAGTTTAAGAGAGTGTTTTAATCTTCAAAAGTGAGGAATAAGGGACCAAATAGTATTATAAGACGTGGGATCTTAAGGATTGGGGTGGGTAATTTCTAAAATACTCTCAACTTAAAATCTGTAAAAGACTTACAGAAGGGTATGTTTTGGCCTCTTCACTCGCACCCATATCATACGAGTGGTACCCTATACTCATATGTTGATTAGAATATTGGACACCTTTATTTGTCCAATATAGGACTCCTTAACATGATTCATTCCCTACTATATGAATAGTACCCACTTAAGTCATACCCCTAGGAGGAATGTCAAGGCTAGACACTGAACAATATACAGTTGACACTATACTTCTCGTATCATGTGAATACGACTCGTGTGATGCCTTCTCGTACAAAGAACAAAACATGGCCAATGTGATACTATCCAACATATGACTAGGGTACTTGACCCGTACCCACATCATATGAGTAGTATGATGAGTCGTATGATGCACAGAATGTCCAAGACTCAGGAAATTTTGCAAGGTCAAAGTTTGAGGTATTTCAAGTAACATATACGTTAGTTGTCTTTTCACATGATGTATATGCCTTGATAGATCTAGCATCTACCATATCGTATTTTACTTCATTTGTTGCTAATATGCTTGGAATAGAGCTGGAGTTGTTAAGTGAACTATTTGTAGTATTAATTCCAGTAGGAGATTCTATCATAGCTATACAGATCTATTATAGTTGTGTGGTGATATGTGGTCATGTTACATTGGCTAATCTGATTAAACTTTAAATGGTCGACTTTGATGTTTATATGTGTATGGATTATTTATCCTCTTACAATGCTATTATTGATTGTCCAGCCAAGACGACCCATTTTTATTTCCTAGGAGAGCTAGTCGTAGAATAGAAGGGTGATTCTATGATTCCTAGATAGAGGTTTATTTTCTTTCTTAAGGTACGAAAGCTTATTGAAAAGGGGTGTTTGTATCAGCTAGTCCAAGTAAAATACGTCGAAGCCAAAAAACAAGCACCAACTCTCTAATCTGTACCAGTGGTGAATGAGTACTCAGATGTGTTTCTTGATAAACTTCCTACATTATCCTCTATTAGAGAGTTCAATTTTGGTATTAATGTGGATCCCAGTACTCAACTGATATCAATTCCACTTTATAGAATAGCGCCTGCAGAATTGAAAGATCCAAAAGAGCAATTTAAAAACTTGCTTGATAAAGGCTTCATCCGACCTAGTATATCACTTTAGGGTGCACTAGTGCTTTTTGTACGCAATAAAGATGGAACATTACAAATATGTATAGGGAGATAAATGCTTTTCAAAGATCAATTTGAGGTTTGGCTATCACCAGTTAAGAAGTTGTGAAGCAAATATTCCCAAGACAACCTTTCAGACAAGATATTGGCACTTTGAGTTCCTTGTTATTTCATTTTGATAAATGAATGCTCCAGAAACCTTCATGGACATAATGAATAGGATTTTCAAAGCCTTTCTTGATATGTACAAGATTCTATTTATAGATGAAATTTTGATATATTCGCTTAATGAATTTGAGCATGCAGATTATTTGAGGTCAGTATTACAGAGACTAAGAGAGCACCAGTTATATGCTAAGTTCTCCAAGTGTGAGTTCTGGTTGACCTCAGTAGTTTTTTTTCAATCATATGGTATTTGGAGAAGGAATAAGGGTAGATTTTCAAAAGATTAAAGATGTGAAAAATTAGCCTCAACTAACTACTCCTACTGAGGTGCATAGTTTCTTGGGGATGACCGGTTACTAAAGGAGATTTATGGATATATTTCCTCTATTTCATCCCTATTTACTAAATTAATGCAGAAAGTAGTTAAGTACCAATGGTTAGATGCTTGTGAAAGAAGTTTCCAAGAGCTGAAACATTTATTGACTACAACACTAATATTAGCCTTACCAGAGGGTACAAAAGGATATGTAGTTTAATATGATTCTTCAGTTGTTGTCTTAGGTTGCATTCTAATGCAACATGGAAAATTTATAATGAATGTTTCTTAAAAACTGAAGAAGCATGAATAGAATTATCTCACTCATGACTTAGTGCTTACAACAATGATATTTGCACTAAAAATATGGCACCACTATTTGTATGGTGTGCATGTATATATTTTTATAGATCACAAGCCTTCAATATCTATTCAAGAAAATTGAGCTAAATCTGAGGTAGAGAAGGTGGCTAGAGTTGCTGAAAGACTATGATGATAATATTCTCTATCACCAAGCAAAGGTATTATTGTAGATGATGGTCTTAGTCGACTATCCATGGATAGTCTAGCACATTTTCACCTATTCAATGTGATGTATCGAGAGATGTTCACAAATTAGCCAGCCTTGGATTTCATCTATGGATTTCGAAGATGGTGTCATTGTTGTACTCAATTCAGTCGAGTCATCACTCATGGTATTGGTTAAATAGTGGAAGTATGATAAACCCTTTATTTCTCCAGTAAAAAGAGGGAATTCAACAATATTGAATCACAATATTTAAACTAGTGGGTGATGGCACTTTGAGGTGTCGAGGTAGATTATGCATACCTAATGAGGATAGGCTAAGACAACTTATTGTGGATGAGGCACATTACTTTTTTTTATTCAATCCATCCCGGCTCTACAAATATGTTTCATGATTTTAAAGAGATTTACTGGTGGAATAACATAAAGAAATATATAGCAGAATATGTGGAACAGTGCTCCAATTGTCAGCAAATGAAAGAAGAACATCAGAGGCCCATTGGCCTAGCTCAAAACTTAAGTATTCCAGTGTGGAAATAGGATGCTATTAATATGGATTTCATTGTAGGCTCACCTTCTTCTTATCGAAAACGTGATTCTATTCCGGTAATAGTTGATCAGCTAATGAAATTAGATAATTTCCTTACTGTTAAGTCTTCCAGCATGACTAGAGATTATACCAAACTATATGTAAAAGAGATTGTTCGCCTACATGGGACCCCGATGTCTATTATTTCAGATAAAGGTTCCTCATTCAAAGCTCAATTTTGGAAATTATTCTAGAGAAGTTTGGGAACTCAGGTGAACCTTAGAACTGTATTTCATCTAGACAAATGTCCAAGTTGAGCGCACCATTCAGACGCTCGAAGACATATTGAGAGAATGTATGCTGAACTTTAAAGGTAACTCGAATGATCGTTTGCCTCAGATAGAATTTGATTATAATAATAGTTATCTTCAAGCATTGGCATGGACCATTTGAATCTCTATATGGGAGATAATACATATCACCTATTGGTTGGTTTGAAGTAGGAGAGACACAGGTATGGGGACCAGATCTAGTCCATCAAGCTGTTGTAAAGGTTAAGTTGATACAAAAGCAGTTAAAGACTGCTCAGAGTAGAAAAAAGTCTTATGTAGATGTACGACATAGAGACTTAGAGTTTCAAATGGATGCTTTCGTGTTCTTGAAGGTGTTGCCTATGAAAGGCGTTATGCAATTCGAAAAGAAGGGTAAGTTGAGTCCCACGTATATTAGGACCTATAGAGTTATTCGCAAGATTGGCTATGTAGCCTATGAGTTAGAATTACCTCCAGAGTTAGATACAGTGCATCCCGTCTTCAATGTTTCTAAATTATACAAATGCTTAGAAAAACCTTCACATGTCATTCCTATAGAGAGTATTTAGCTAGCGGAAAACTTATCATTTGAGGAAGTTCCCATGGCTATATTGGATCAGAAGGTTAGAAAGTTGAGAACTAAAGATATAGCTTCAGTAAAAGTGCTTTGGAGGAGCCAAAACGTAGAAGAAGCCACTTGGGAAGCAGAAGCGTAAATGAAATCTAAATACCCATATTTTTTCAAAGCTATCAAAAGGTTCTTAAACTACTTGTCCCTATATATGATTATTAGTTTCTATAATATTTTATTCTGTTACCTAATATTTTTAGGTACATGATTTGTGTCTGTGAGCCTTGATATTTACATGGAAATAGTGGACATATATAGAGTATAAGGTAAGTTACATGGTTGGTTTTAACTTGTGATTGTGTTTAAGGCCAAGAGGAGCCTTGTGTACTATTTCTTGAGTTTAACGCCAAGCAGAGCCTCGTGTATTATCTGTTGAGCATTATACGTGTTGTGACGCTCTATGAAGCATATTTGAATGTATTCTATCTTGCTGATAGGTACCTGATAGGTCTATTTACAAAGGAAATTTTAGCAAAATTTTTGGAAATTTGGAAATTTACCTAATTTATAAGGCCTTGTGATGGGATAAAGTCAGACCATAGTTGATTAAATGATCTTAAGAACATTGTGGATAGTTATGGCATGGAAATTAAGCTATAAGCATCATTCGAGGATGAATGATTTTATGTGGGGGAGATTGTAGCGTCTTAAAAAAATTGAACCTAAGTTAATATTGTAGACAAGTATAACATTATGTTTATGAAGAGTATTGTATGTATAATTATTTATCTCATTGTTGGATCCTTTAGGGATATATATATATATTTATTTATATATACAATTTTTTTTATTATAATAAGAATAGATGGGGGCCACTTTTTTATAATTTCCCTTAAAGTAGTAATAAGTTAAAGAGGAAGTAATACTCTAGTTCATTGGAAACGGGTTTCCAGGAACCAAATTTTTTTACTCCTCTGTTTCTTCTCCCATTTGAAGCATCAATAAAGAAATTCAAAATCAAATAATTATAAGGAATCAAGGAGGAGAAATATAAAGAAGAAGGGATATATGTGGTCTTATGGAGCATACAAACTAAAGAATTTGGTGGCAACCTCAACAGATTTCAAGAATTGACTTGTAAAATTCATAATTGTAATTGAATTTCAAGAGGTAATTCCCTATCCATTTTCTTGAATTTAATATGGATAAGTATTTTGGGGATGTTTAATTTGAATCTTTGCATTACTCTTTAAATTGGGTTCATGAGAAAAAGGAGAAAATGAAAAACTTTAATAAAAGAGGAACTTTCAGGGATTTCTATCAATTGGGTGGATTTAACGTTGAATTGAGTAATTTGGAAAAGTTAGAATTCATCCAAATTCTTGTTAAGAAATTCAATTAGTTTTGGTCATAATGAAAGATTATTGGAATAAATTATTTTATTCATCTACGGGTCATTAATGGACATATATGTTATCCTTGTAGTTAGTAGATTGTCTATTGGATATCTTAAATGGGTGGTTAGAAGGATAAAGACTCAAAATATGGTCATATATAGTAAACACTATAGTATGTAAATCTAAATCATCCCTCACTACTAAGGCACTACCCGACATCATGTGCTCCTCTTTGTCAATGTTAATATAACTCCCTTGAAGTACAAGGATAGAATCTGTATATTGTCTTACATATTATTCCATGATTCTACTATCAAGCTTATATGTATCCATCTTGCTTTCTGTGTGTCAAGTCTTCATAATATTTCATATTATCATAAGTCTCTTTACTTAGAAGTTCTTAGGCCACATGTCATATATATCACAAGTTAGGAATAAAAGTAAATAGTAATATCATAGTTTCACTTGTATGTATTAGATAAATAATTATTATCGTTATTCTTATGTCATAGGACTTTATGGTATTATGTGATAAACATTAACGATGGGAGGGTACATAGTTTTGGTTTGGCATATTTGCTTAACGTGATTCTGTGCACAGGATTGAGACCGGACCTTTATAGTGAACCCAAACATTGGGACGTACCCGCCTTTGTGGCATCATTTTTATTTGGAGTCAGCTGGAATGCCATGCACTAGTTTTCCCTATCTCGAGCCAATATATGGTATAAATGGCCTGCGGGTAGACCCTCATAGTGAGCCCCTGGGAGGGGCGTACCTATTTTCAGACTACAATTATAGTTATATGTATGAGATCACAGTAATGAGTATTTGAGCAACATACACTTTATACTTGCCTCAAATTGCCTTCGGTAGGCCATGTTGCGATCATTTGTACTACTTATAGGATAAATACATCACCTTGAAAAATTATAGGCCCTATATTATTATGAACACTTTTCTAAATATTATATAAGATACTAATAAGATATGTGCATAGGTTACAGTTTCATGTCGTATGTGTTACTTGTTGGATCATAAATTTTTCACTTTGATATTTGATTCATATGAGCTTCCACACTTGTCCAGCTGTAATTCTGTCTGCTTTCATACCAGTACACGTTGTTGATGTAATAATGTCCTGGGGAACCACGTTTTATCGATGCAGGCTCAGATCCTAAAGATAGAAAACATCCACGTTAGGCTCTACTGTCGTTTTCAGATGATATTTTGGTGAGATCCATCTCTCACTGGAGCTAGTCTATGTTTAGTATTTTTGATTATATGTATAGGTCTCTAGTTGGGTATGTCGGGCTTAATGCCAACTAGTCATTTGTAGTATAGTGTGTTAAACTAACTAGAGGCTTCATGGACATCATGCAGTATTATATTGTACAGTTTTGTTAATATAAATACCTCGTGTATATATACAACTCATATTGGATATCCTGCTCTTTATTATCCATAATCTTTGGTATGTCCTAGATTGTTGGTAAAGTAAGTGTATACGGTTCTTGTCCGCCATTGTCATTTTGGGGCGTGAAATGTTCCATGAAAAAAAAACATAGTTTTCTTGGAATATAATATTTTCGTTGTTGATTATTAGGTGTTCTAATTAAATTGACTTTGTGGTTAATTTAAGTATTTTTACATTTTACTTTTATTTGTCTCTATTTATTTTCGAGGTCAATCTTTATGAAGTTTGACCAATATTGTAAGGTATATAATTTAGTATTTAAAATTTAAAATTTAGATGGTCGAAAACTATATGAAAGATGCTATAAGTTGCAATTCTTATCATATTATTATAATGAAACCATATATATTAAAACACATTGACCTCGAAAAGCGAAATGGTGACAAGTAAAAGTGAACAAAATATTAATTTTAGTGTAACAATTAATCTTAATCTAGGAAATCCAAGAAATAGATAATGTTAGTGAGCCGGTTCATTCAATAATTTTTATTCAAAAACATAAATGAATCAAGATAGAATATAGAATTTTAAGTGTGGCAATTTTGTCAAATTCAAATTTGAACAATACATAGGAGATGGACTGAGGAATTATTTATTGGAAAAATAACATAAATATATAACTTAACTTACCTTATTTATATAAATTTCTATCCTTACAAAATAATTAAAAAGATTCATAAAAGAACTTTCTCTCTCTACAAATATGATACATAGCACAAACCCACTTTTTTCGCCTAAAAAAATAGCACAACCCACAAAATCTAATATATAGTGTTTGTGAGCTAAAAGATCAACTGAAATAATGGCATGCAACTGTGGTTTCCCCAATTTTAAAAGATTTTTGAATGGAAGCCATCTTCTTCTTCACTTCATTTTCAATTTACAAGCTTCCACTCTAAGATTTTTGAATTGAGATCATCTTCTTCTTTACTTCATCTTCAATTTACAAGTTTCTACTATTTTTTAATCTCATCTATTTTCATGAAAATAGATCCAAGTATCGCAATGATCCTGCAATGTTAAAGAAGTTACGAAATAAATTGGCTGAAAAATTAAAAAAATCAGTGGCATTATCTTCAAAACAAAAAGTAAAGAGGACACATCACGATGGCCTCCACCAAAGGTATACCAAAAAGTATCATCAATTCTATTATGCTTCTGATACTTTAAAATGACAGATTGTATTTTAAATTTCTTAATTAATTATGTATTAGCAACTGATTTGTGAATTATGATACATAACATTTATGTATCATATCACACCATAGCCATATAAATTGATTTGCATGAGGAAAAAATAAATTTTTATTTATGTATCAGATCTCATTGTTGTCGTTCAGATACATAAATGTTGAAAAGATACATATCATTTATGTACCAGGTCACATTAAATGCTTTGTAGATAGATACATAAAGAAAAAATACACAACATTATGTACCTTTTCTTGCATATCCTATGTTATACTGTGTTATACGTTATGTGTTATAATTTTTAATGTTATGAATATCCAGTTAATAATTACATATATATTTTTGTTAATTTGTAATGTGTGCAGGGTATGGAATGTTCTTTTTGATTATGCTACAAAATTAAAAAAAGTGAAAAAACAGAGATTGTAAATTTTGGTAGAATTAAAAAAAAAATAGCTTGATTCTGTATAAGAAATTTGAATTATGAATTTTGTTTCTGTTTTTAAGGGATGAAACAACTGTATTCCAAACACCATTTTGTTAATTTCTCCTTAAATAGTGCTAATTTAGTTACTTGCCGTTTTTGAAAATTTTTTTTTTCGAAAAAAGATCTTTCTTCAACAAATGTATCTTTACACATTTATGTATCAGGTGAGCATAAAAGAAGGAATTTTCTGTAAATATGATAAGTGTCGGGTTTTACTGTAATTATGATTCAAATTATAGATATTTATATTGTTTAGCCATATTTGCTTACACTTAATAAAGGTCTGGATCCGAATGATTTAGACCTTACGCTATTAAGTGCATTTATTTTCGTTAAGATTTAAGCACTTGATAAATCTAAATGGGCTTATTCAGGGGTTTCAATGGTACGATTCAGACGATATCTTGTATATTATTTTGAAAGTATTACAACTACTTTAGGATAAAATGATAGACATTTAAAATATTGGAGACAAGATATGAAAGAAATAAGAGCAACAGTGATACTTATGAAAGAGAGTTTAATTGAATATTTTAGAACAAAAGATACAAAATATTTAGAATACGTTCGAAATAATATACAAGAATTACAAAGACTACGAGAAAAAACTAAAGAATATTACAGTAAAGTATTTAATCTAATACCACCAATCACCCCCCCCCCCCCCCCAAGATATGAATATTAATAAAATTAAAATAAATAAACTAAAAATAAAAATATTTAGAGAAGTTAAGAAATATCCACGCACAAATAAAAATAGATCCATTAGAGCTATAATAGATCTATTTAAGTTACGCAAGTTATCCGCATATAATAGATCTATTTAAGTTACCCAAGTTATTCTTCTCTTTTTTGTATTTCTTCTGTGGTTCGTTGTTTTATTTTATCTATTTCCTTTTTTTCTGTCTATTTCTTCGTTTTCTCTTTCTATTCTTACCATGGTTGCCAACTTATCTTCTAATTTTAATTCTTCTTTTTTCTAACATTAAATATAAGTGTTCACCTATTTTTTTATATCTTCTTCCTAAATTAGAGAATACTATTTTTATTTTTAATCCTTCATGATTTTCATATATTTTTTCATCTATTATAAATTCTTCTTTGTTCATTTTATTTAAACGTATATAGGTTATGTTCTAGACTATCTATTGTTGATTCTAAATTTGATATTTCTTCTTTTTGTGCATTTATTGAATTTTTACTAACTCCAACAATTATGTTATACTGTAGTATTTCTATCCTTATTTTTAATTCTTTACGTTTTTCAGATATTATTTCTTTTAATTCTTTATATTTTTGTGGTTTTTGTACGTTATTCATCTAAACAATATTTATAATATTTTGGTGGATATCTAAATCTAATTTTATCATAATTAATAAATTAATCAAATAAATCCAAACACATACTACTTCTGTAACTTTAAATAACATAGGCTCTGATTGTCTTTTCTATATATTCTGGTGTGTTTGTTGTATCTATTTTATTATCTAATAATTGTTTTGACATGTATCCTACCCATAGTTGTATTGTTTTATTTGTGTCTATTACACAGTAAATCATGGTTTCTAATAAGAACAGTAAAATTATAGTTTTTAAACCTAGCCAAAGCAAGTAAAAAGTATTAAGATCTGATAATAAAACAGAAGGAACATCAACAACTACTAAAATATCACCAACAAAAATATTGAAAAAAATATGAAATAGCTATAAAAGATGAATTTAGCAGTATGACAATAGAAAAAGCAGAACAAAATAAAGAAAAAGATATAAATAAAAATTTAATGTTAAAACTAGCAATATGTAATATGTGCTATATAGATGAGTATACGTGCGTATTTAAAGAATATTATTATAAAGGAACATATAATACAGAAGAAAGTAAAGAAATAAGAAGATTATATTTTAGTAAATTACCCGAACCATTTAGTTCAAAAATAATAAAGAGTTGGGATGAAGAAAAAATAGTAGATACCCTAGGAACAAGAATAAATTTTTTACAACAATGTATAGAAATCTATGTGAAAAATATAGAGAAGAAATAAAAATGGAAAAAACATTAATAAGAAATTTAGCATGTTGCAAAGATAAAATAGCTCCTCAATTTGGATGTGAAGAAAGATATTATAAGAAAAGAAAAAGACATAAGAAATATAAGAAATACAAAAAATCAAAATATAAGTATAAGAAACCAAGAAAAAGATATTATGTAAAAAATTATAAACATAAAAGACCATATAGGAAAAAGAAATTTATAAAAGAATGTACTTGTTATAATTGTAGAAAACTAAGGCATTTAGCCAGAGATTGTAAAATGCCTAAAAATCCAAAAAAGAAACAAATATCAGAAATAAAAATAGAAAATACAGAATATATGCAAATAGATTATATAGATTATGAATTAGAAAGTGAAGATAGTATATATGAAATTTCTTTTGCTTTTATTTCGTCAAATATATTATTATCAAATATTATTTTTTGATTTGTTCCTTCTTCAATTAAATATTTTTCCTTTGTTATTATTTTTATATCTTTTTCAGTTATTTGGTTCATTTTTATATCTTCTTCAGTCATTTGATTCATCTATTTCATTATCTGTTTCATTCTCCGAAATTTCATATATACTAAACACTTTATGGATAATTATTTTAAACAATTACCTAATTGTATAGTATACATAGATGATATACTACAACAACAACAACAACAAACCCAGTGTATTCCCACATAGTGGGGTCTGGGGGGGGTAAGATGTGCGCAGTCCATACCACTACTTCAAGAGAAGTAGAAAAGTTGTTTTCGATAGACCCCCGACTCAAGACAAGGAATAATAGACAAATACTTAATAAAACATGGAATAAGATGTCAAGACAGAAATATGCCACCCACAAGGGATAATAAACAAAGAATAGTAAACATATTCGTAATAAAGCATACAAAAAAGTGTCCTAGCAAGAATAATATATCTATCAAGTAATGTCCTACCCCAACGACTCAAACTGGCACTAGCCTTTTATCCTAATCTGCGCCCTCCAGATCTTCCTATCTAGGGTCATGTCCTCAGTGAGCTGTAACTGCTCCATGTCCCGCCTGATCACTCTCTCCAATATTTCTTCGGCCTACCCCTACCCCGCCTGAAACCATCCAAACCAAGATTCTCACACCTATGAACTGGGGCATCCGTGCCCTTCCTCATCACATGCCCGAACCATCTCAATCGGACTTCCCGCATCTTGTCCTCTACCGAAGACACTCCAAGCTTTTCCCGAATAGTCTCATTTCGAACTCTATCACCCCTATTAAGCCCACACATCCAACACAACATCCACATTTTCGCCACCTTCAATTTTTGAACGTGAGAGTTCTTGACTGGCCAACATTCCTCTCCGTACAACATGGCGGCCAGACTGCCACCCTGTAGAATTTGGCTTTAAGCTTGGGCGGCACCTTCCTATCACACAACACCCCCGAGGAGAGCTTCCACTTCATCCATCCCGCTCCAATACGATGGGAGACATCCTCATCAATCTCACCATTCCCCTAAATCATGGACCCCAGATACTTGAAACTATCCCTCTTACACACCGTCTGGGAATCCAACCTTACTACCACCTCGTCTTCCTGCCTCACGTCATTAAACTTGCATTCCAAATATTCTGTCTTGCTCCTGCTCAACCTGAACCCTTTAGACTCAAGGGTCCATCTCCACTCCTCTAATTTATCATTCACACACCCCCGCGTCTCATCAATCAAAACTACATCATCTGCAAAAAGTATACACCAAGGAACCTCTCTTTGAATACGCCACGTCAACACATCCATCACCAAAGCAAACAAAAATGGGCTAAGAGTGGAACCCTGATGCAACCCCGTCAAGGCAGGGAAATGCTCTGAGTCTCCTCTCACCGTCCTCACCTGAGTCTTAGCTCCATTATACATGTCCTTGATTTCTCTAATATACGCCACCGGTACCCCACTCACCTCTAAGCATCTCCAAAGCACCTTCCTAGGGACTTTGTCATACGCCTTCTCCAAGTCGATAAACACCATGTGCAGATCTCTTTTCCTTTTCCTATACTATTCCACTAGTCTCCGTACCAGGTAATTTCCTCCATCGTCGAGCGTCCGGGCATAAATCCAAATTGATTTTTCGAGATAGCCACTATCCTCCTCAACTTCAACTCGACCACTCTCTCCCAAATCTTCATAGTGTGGCTCAATAACTTAATACCTCTATAGTTATTGCAACTCTGAATGTCACCCTTATTCTTATAAAGAGGGATCATAGTACTCCATCTCCAAGCCTCGGGCATTTTTGCTGACTTGAAAATGCCGTTAAATAATTCAGTCAACCACCTTAAGCCAGCCTCTCCAGAGAACTTCCAAAAATCCATAGGGATCTCATCAGGCCTCGTCGCCCTACCCCTACGCATCCTACGAATAGCCTTTCTGACCTCTTCTAACTTAAAATATCTATAATAACTAAAATCACGACACTCCTCTGCGTGCTCCAGCTCTCCTAAAACAATAACTCTATCCCCTTCTTCATTCAATAACCTATCGAAGTACGATTGCCATCTCTTCTTAATGTGACCATCCTCTACCAATACTCTACCATCCTTCCCCTTAATGCATTTCACCTAGTCGGGGTCACGACCCTTCCTCTCCCTAGCCTTAGAAAGCCTAAACAACCTTTTTTTCCTCTTCTTTCTTCTCTAACCCAGCATACAAGCTCTCGAACGCTGCCGTCTTAGCCACTGTGACTGCTAACTTAGCCTCCTTCCTAGCTATCCTGTACTCCTTCTTATTATCCCACTTCTTATCTTCATCCCTACTCTTACCCAACTTAGCATACGCCCTATTCTTAGTCTCTACTTTCTTTCTAACTTCTTCATTCCACCACCAATCCCCCCGACGATGGATGAAAAGCCCCTGGAAATACCCAACACCTCACTAGCAGTCTCCTTGATGCACTTAGCCGCCCTATCCCACATACCATCCACGTCTCCTCTGCACTCCCACACCTTCATTCCCACCACCTTCTCCCCTATCTCCCTCATATTCGTCGGTGTAAGGCCGCCCCACTTAATTCTAGGTCTACCCTCCTCACCCTTTATTTTCTTATCTTTCTTAATACCTAAGTCCATCACCAAGAGCCTATGCTGGGTTGAAAGATTCTTACTCGGGATGACTTTACAGTCCTTACACAACACCCTATCCCCTTTTCTAAATAACAAAAAGTCAATTTGCGTCTTGGCTATCGCATTTCAAAAGGTGATCAGGTGCTCGTCCTTCTTTGGTAAGCTCGAATTCACCACTACCAACCCAAAGGACCTCGCAAAATCCAATAGAGCAGTTCCCTCCTCATTTCTCTTCCCAAAACTAAAACCTCTAAGCACATCGCCAAAGCCTCCCGATAACGCCCCAATATGCCTATTGAAATCCCCTGCTACAATAATCCTCTCAGAACTAGGCACTCCACTCACCACCTCATCCAATGCCTCCCAAAACCGCATCTTCTCCTCCCCATCCAAGCCCACTTGCGGTGCATAAACACTACACACGATCAGAGTAGAACCCCTAATGATCAACTTAACAGTCATCAACCTATTGCTGATCTTCTTAACCTCCACTATCTGCCCTCTAAGATCTTCATCTACTAAGATGCAAACTCCATTCCTCTGCATCTCGCTACCAGAGTACCACAACTTGTAACTATCCACATCCCTAGCCTTAGACCCTACCCACTTAGTCTCCTGCACACACGCAATATTGATCCTCCTCTTTCTAAGAATCTTCACTAGCTCTATAGACTTACCCTGCAGAGTACCTATATTCTAAGACCCAACCCGCAACCTATCAACTTTAGAAACCCATCTACCTCTACCTTCCCTAATGTTGGGCCTAACCCCCTTTCCCCCACCCGCCCTTCCCTCCTCCTCCACCCCCAACACAGGACCCCGCCCCAACCCCCTCGGACATGACTTTATCCTACCATCAATGCCCACAGCCACAACTCCCAGAAAAAATACACAACGACGGTAATCAAGTAACAACAGGAAATAGAAAGCACAAGCACAATAGATAGTATGTAATAATAAAGAAAAAGTCAAACCCACCAATTATAATAAAGTCGAGCAATGGAATAAACCAAAAATATACGACAACATACAATCCCAACAAATTAAGCGCAAGTCAAGAAACAGGAGATAATACTAGAAATTATACGAAGAATGAAATAGCAAAGGTTAGAAGTCACCGGGTCATGCTTGTAGACCAAATCCTCTTTTCCTTCGTGCTATGTTGGGTCCCAACAAATTGATGCCAAAACTGGTCGCCAGGATAATTGGACGGAGCTTCGCCGAAGTGCCTCCAGAATCTGAAGTTGTGGGAACAAGATCTGGTCGGAACCAGAAGTACTGTCAGATGGACCCGCCAGATCGGTCTCTTGTGACCGAAGCTGCGTGCTTCCTGTGTCGTCGGAGTAGAGCCGACGACGACTTTGACCGCCGGCGAAAGCACGAGTGGTTCGAACAACGGAGAGGGATAGGAAACGGGAAAGAGAAGAGGGTAGAGAGAACTGGGGAGAGAGAAGGGGGAGTGGGAGTTATCCTTTCCTATTAGCGGCGCTCCGACGCCGTCGCTGGCGTCATCCGGTCAAGGGGCAGTAGTCGTGGGTGTAGTAAACGTTAAAGAGAGAGAGAGAGAAAAATAGAGTTGTTATAGAGTTGAGTTAACATAGATGATGATCTACTATACACAAAAACTAAAGAGAAACATTTAAAATTATTAGAACAATTTACAGATATAATAGAAAAATTGAGAATAAGTTTAAGTGAAAAGAAAGCCAAAATTATGAAAAACTAGATAGAGTTTTTAGGAATACAAATAGATAAAAGTGGAGTAAAAATGCAACAACATATAGTACAAAAAATAATAAATTCAAAAGAAGAATTAGATACAAAACAGAAATTACAATCGTTCTTAGGATTAGTGAATCAGGTAAGAGAATATATACCAAAATTAGCAGAAAATCTAAAACCATTACAAAAAAAAATAAGAAAGGATGTAGAATATAATTACAATGAAGAAGAAATAAAACAAGTTAATAAAATAAAAATACTTTGTAAAGAGTTACCAAAATTACAATTCCCAGACGAAAATAAAAAATTTATATATATAGTAGAAGCAGATGCTAGTGAATGTAGTTATGGAGGAGTACTTAAATATAGATATGAAGAAGAAAAATTAGAACGTCATTGCAGATACTACTCAGGTACGTTTAATGAAACAAAAATAAAATGGGAAATAAATAGAAAAGAATTATGTTCATTCTATAAATGTTTATTAGCATTTGAACCATATATTGTTGGATAAAATAATAACAATAGAAGAAATCTATAATTATGAACTAACATCAAAAGATATACTTTTAGGAATGCCATTTTTAGATAAATTATACCCACATATAATAACTAAAACAGATTGGTGGTTTACAACACCATGTAAACAAAAAGTAAGAGCAAGTATTTTCGATAAATAAAAAAGAAATAACTATATTTTCAATAGATAAGGTAGAAATAATAAAAAAATTAAGACAATTATATAGTGAAGATCCATTAAAAAGATGGGAAAAACATATTTACCAATGGAAGAAGCTGATGTCAAAGATACCTCCTGTATCTATCATAGGTGTATAATACCTATTATAATATCCTTCTACTATTATTTTTACAAGTACATATATTTTCATGTTGTGTCTGATTATCTTTGTCTTGATATGTAATCTGCAATAACATTCTTGTCAGTCTTGATTACTTCAATCGTAAATGTAAAATTTAATATATTCAATACCAATTATAGGGGGGTGCGGATAAACTTGGATAACTTAAATTGATTTATTATAGCTCTAATGGATCTATTTTTATTTGTGCGTGGATATTTCTTAACTTCTCTAAATATTTTTATTTTTAGTTTATTTATTTTAATTTTATTAATGTTCATATCTTGGAGGGTGATTGGATGATATTTGATTAAATGCTTTACTGTAATATTCTTTAGTTTTTTCTCTTAGTCTTTATAATTCTTTTATATTATTTTGGAGTTATTCTAAATATTCTATATCTTTTGTTCTAAAATATTCAATTAAATTCTCTTTCATAAGTATTTCTGTCAATCTTATTTCTTCCATATCTTGTCTCCAATATTTTAAATACTCATAGTCTATCATTTTATCCTAAAGTAGTTGTGATACTACAAATTTCTTTATAATAATTTATTCTAATTGTACTATATCTGATATTAAATTCTAGGTTATCTATTTCGTTAATTATCCTGTCTTTTTCGTCTATAAATAATTCTATGTCTAAATCATATTCTAAACTGTCTTTTAATTCTAGTTGTTTTATGGTTTTATTTATCCAAATTAATCTTTCTTTTAATTGTTCTCTTCCTTTTCCAAGCTGGTTTCTATAATTAATTTCTTCGTATAGCCAACTTTATTTTTCTCTAACTCTTTGAATATATTCTAGCATTCTTAATCTGTATAATATCCATCTGAATAATAACTATCTGAATTATTTCTACCATAGAAATCTATATTTTCTAATTCATCTTCTATCCAAATAGTACTTAGTAACTCATCTTCATAATCAAATATTTTTTTCCATATTATTTTTTTTATGTCTTCTAATCCTAAGTATTTTATGATATATAAAACTAGTATCTTAGTTTCATCAGATATATATCTTCTCATATTATTCATATTATGCTAAGGTTTCTACGAATAACTTGGATAACTTGGAATTGGATTCTAGTAATTAAATGCTTTATTATAGTATTTATTAGTTGTTGTTTTTAATCTTAATAATTCCTCTATATTTTCATTAAGGAATTCTATATATTTTATATCTTTAGTTCTCATATATTCTTCTAAATTTGTTTTCATTATTTTTTCTATTAATTGTATATTTTTCATATCCATTTTCCAATATTCCAAACATACATAATTTATCATGGTTGATGTTTTGGTTTGGTATGTAGGTGTTTGTAATAGTTAGGTAGGTGTGGTATATAATTAATTCTAGTCATAAAATATTTATCAAATATTTTTTCCAATATAATTTTTCTTATATCTACAATTTCTATATCCTTAAGTATATACAAAACAAGTATTTTAAATTTATCTACCATTTCGTCAGATAAATAAGTATTCATTTTTCATATAATGCTTTTTCAAAATATTTCCTTCAATCATACACATAACAAAATATGATCATTTTAGATTACTATATACTAGATTATCCTTAAATAACATGTTCTTCGGTCACTATTAGCATGGTAATCTAGATACTTTTCCCTTAAACAGTGCCTCTACTCTGGATACTCTCCTATCATGACTTTCTTGCCTCACCGGTTTCACCTTTAGGATGACATAGTTCTTAGGAATTTTTCTCCTTTTTTCTCTCTGCTAATAAACTTCTTAACATGCTATTCATCGAATAATTCTACTATAAAGTAAATAACATGAACTTATTTTATCATATCATGATTGTCAGAAATTTATGATTTTAGCTATTCATAATCATAAATAAATATACCTGGTTTGGTAAATCCGATAATTCTAGATTTTCCATAGTTGTTTGATGATTCATAGATTTTCCTTGGAAATATACCTGTTTTTATTAAATAATTCAAAAGTTTTTGTACAAGAAAGGGTTTTGCTTCAACTCATGAAGATTTACCTCTAATTGAGCAAATGTTCTGCTATTTATAATCCTTAAAAGAAAACGCGTATGTAGTTCTACTCTATTCCTAACTTTACACGTATCCTACTTAATAATTCACATGTTACAGAAAGTCAAAAAGGCTATAAAGTTATACAAGATAAAGACAAAAAATCAAAGACTCAAAAAGTCAAAAATAATAACTACATAATTTCTTTATGTAAAGATAATTCATCTTTTCTCAATATGTCTCTTTCTCTCTTCATATGTCACTTTCTTCCATTAATATCTTGTCTTCTTTCATTATTGCTTCGTTATTTTTTTTTTATCTTCTTGCTATTGTAGCATCACATCTGGAATAAAGTTGTGTCTTCCACTACATCTGCTGCATATGTGGTCATCGTATCTTTGACCAACTTGTTTACAGAATTGTTCCATAGCTTCTTCTGAAATAACACCTTTCGTAATAGATCTTGTGACTGGTAACTCTTCTGGTTTTAGGATCGTTATGACCCATTTTCTTATCTCTTCTCTCTTTCATTTTCTCTAATATTTTTACAAGTAGAGTAAACCAATAATTAATTTCTGTTATAGTAAATCCAAACTGGGTTTTGATTTATATAACTATTTGCTAACTCAGTCAATATACTGCTAAGTCCAATAACTCTTTTATTTTGGTAGAAGTTTGATATCTGATTTTTGGTTCTCTTCTTGTTCGCATATTTCTTCAGGGATAATATAGTCTCATGTCATTCCTATCTTGACAACAGTAATTGTCTATTTTATTTCATCAAACAATATTTCTGCTGGTGCTGAGTAGAAACGGACATAGAATAACTGTCCTTATGTAATCCTTTTATAATCCTTAAATTTTTTGTGAATATCTGGAATTCTTGTTAACTCTTCTCCAGTAATTGTGTAAACTGTAGATAATAGTCCATAATAGTAGCATGAAGAAATTAAGTTTGCACTGGTGCCAGGCAAAATAATAAGTTTGTTATAGTTCTGACATTTTTTGTGTAATGTATCCTTGGTGTTGTTTTGCTAAATCTTTACTCTGGATAGGTTTTGTATTTAACAATTTTTGTAAGGTATAAATATTATCAATATATGTACGAGTGATATGGTTATAAGCCTGCTTTTGTTGATTGAGTGATTCGGAATATGTGTGTATCTGGGGAGGTATAGATGACTCTGATTTTTATATATTTGGTGTCTATGGTTTTGAGAATATCTGGTTGAGGTTATAATTCTTTTTCTTTGGTGGTTCAGGTTTATTTTGAGTGACTATATTCTTTCCCTTGGATTCATCACCTGTGCCTGCAGCTGTAACTATAATTACGTTAGTAATTTGAGTTTTTAGGTGTTTCTCATCGTTACCTTCTAGGTCTAGTTTTTTAATGTGCTCTTCCTGCACAATATCTTTGCTAATAGCTTCTTGTTTTTTATAGTGCTCAACCTGCACTTTTACATTTGTAACTTCAGTAGTTAATGTTATAACTCGTTCTTGTAATAACTTTATTTGTTCAAACACTTGTAATATTAAGTCTGTTTGGGTATCTTTGACATCAGCTTCTTCCATTGGTAAATCAGTTTGAGTAGTTTTGTCTTGATATGTAATCTGCAATAACATTCTTTTCAGTCTTGATTACTTCAATCGTAAATATAAAATTTAATATATTCAATACTAATCTCCGAATTTCCTTCGTCGTAACTGAGTTTTGTATTTTTCTTGTTAACCACCATCGAACCTGGGTATTATCTGTTCTCACAATAAATTTGTTATATACAATATATGGTTCAAATGCTAATAAACATTTATATAACGAACATAATTTATTTCTATTTATTTACCATTTTATTTCTGTTTCATTAAAGGTACATGAGTAGTATCTACAATGGCGTTCTAATTTTTCTTCTTCATATCTATATTTAAGTACTCTTCCATAACTATATTCACTTGCGTCTGCTTGTACTATATATGTAAATTTTTTATTTTTATTTGAGAATTGTAATTTTGGTAATTTTTTACAAAGTATTTTTATTTTCTAAACTTGTTTTTTATCTTCTTCATTGTAATTATATTCTACATCCTTTTTAAATTTTTTCTGTAAAGGCTTTAGGTTTTCTGCTAATTTTGGTATATATTCTCTTACTTGGTTTACTAATCCTAAAAATGATTGTAATTTATTTTTTTTGTATCTAATTCTTCTTTTGAATTTATTATTTTTTGTACTATATGTTTACTGCATTTTTACTCCACTTTTATCTATTTGTATTCCTAAAAACTCTATCTGATTTTTCATAATTTCAGTTTTCTTTTCGCTTAAACTTATTCGTGATTTTTCTATTATATCTGTAAATTGTTCTAATAATTTTAAATGTTCTTCTTTGGTTTTTGTGTATAGTAGTATCTCATCTATGTATACTATACAATTAGGTAATTGTTGAAAATAACTATCCATAAAGTGTTGGTATCTACCTGGTGCATTTTTATATCCAAATGGTAATACGTTCCATTCATAAAATCCTTGTGGTACCGTAAATGCGGTTAATTCCTTAGAATTTTCATCTAACTTTAAGTGGTAAAATCCTGATTTACAGTCAAATTTACTAAAGTAGTTATATCTTTGTATTCGTCTTATTTTCAATATCTTATTTGGTATTGGATAATTGAATGTCATAGTTTTTGCATTTAAATTTCTATAGTCAATAACCATTCTACTTTTTCCTGTTTTTTGTTCACTATGTTTATTTACTATAAATGCTGGACTATTATGTTTACTACTGTTTCTTTGTACATACTGTTGATAACGCTCAATCTACAGCTCTCATAAGAGTGTAAAACGGTCGTTGTCAAATATATAACCCAACTGGGTTGGGTATCGATCCCACAGGGAATAGCCGGTCAATGAATAAGCAAAGATTACTAGACTTTTGGAGCAAGTCTCGTAAAAAAGGGGGATTTTAACGTGCAAGTAATGTAAACAAAGTAATAAAAACAGCAAATAAAGGAGTAAAAACGGTTTACTTGGTTGGTTTTTGATTAATGAGAATTGAGAAGTTGGGGTTATGTCCACTTTATGAGTTGTACGTCTCTATTGGCTATGAGTTGTGCGGAATTCAAACATGCATGTGCTTATAGAGAATTGTATTCGATGGTAAATCCAGGCGTCTTTCGACCTTAACCAGGACTATTTCACTTTAACTCTTTCGAGCTTAAAGCGTATCTAACAGTACGAATTCTCCATGAGGTTAATCCAGTTACGACACTAACTTTTTAACAGGGGTTGGTGCCCTATTACCTTGACATTATCTCTTTTCAGACATATAACTTTTCTTTCGAACAAGTTAATGCTATACTAGCGTATTCTATGCGTTTGCAACCACAAAGAATTTAGATTAAGATGAAGAGAATAATGATATAAGCAGCATACGTGTCACGAATTCACAAACTCATAGCAATAGATAGTATCTCATATAGCTTCCATAAGCCCAACAGAGAAGTTTAGTTACCCATGAGTGCGAAGGAAATCACAATAGACATTATTAATATACCACAATAAAAATCTCGTGTAGTAAGGTGTGGTGTGGCGTTTTAGGCGTGAACTCCCTTGCAGAGTAACGTTTCTCTTGTTGTGGAAATTAAGAATTGAATAGATGAATAAAAAGTAGAATTAAAAGTAGAAGAATTGTTTTCAGAGTTATAAGTAATGGAAGAATGATAAAAATCTCTAACAGAATAGGGTATTTATAATACTCCTATCCTATTCCTACTAAGCTACTTCATTACTTAACCCTATCCTACTGGGTTACTACATCATTATCCTAATCCTAATAAATTACTGCATTATTATCCTAATCGTAATAAGTTACTGCTAGTCCCCAAAGTCTTTAGAATTGCTGTTTTTGCCCGGGACAGATTTTCCATGCGCCACTTTTGGTCCTTGGCGTCCAAGCTTTGCTTTCCTCCTTTCGTGAAGCTTTCTTTGGCGTCAAGTTATCCATAAAATTCTGAATTCTGCATCATTTATACCTGAAAACTTGCTAATCATGTTCGTTAGCTCACTTACAGGAAAAAGGACTAAAAGTGCATGAATTATATAATTTGTCCTCAAAACTTAGCTAAAATATGGGCAAAATATAGTACTATAGGCGTGTAAATTCGCCTATCATCAACACCCCACACTTAAAGCTTTGTTCATCCTCGAACCAACTATCATGTCCATCTAAACATTTACTTAGGGTTTCACAGTAACCACACAAAATATTCGTCAAGACAAGCATAACAATTATTAACAAAGAGTAGTTTTCTGATCACTATTAGAAACCATTTAACCTCCAATTTAGACTCGTGATGATGGTTAATTCGTATCCAAAAGTTAAGGCACAGAGAATCATACACAACTACCCAAAACTCATCAACCATGTGTGTCTCACAATATATCACCCATAATCACTCACAAGTATTTTCATCTATCGAAGCATGGGTATATGATTAGCCTTGCTCTCGCTCTCACAAAGAATTCATATGTTGCTACTGATGACCATAGGCTTGCCCTTAGTGTAATGCTCCACTAAATATCAGAATGCTAAGCTTAGGATCAAATAGGTCTTCTATAGGTTGTAATGTAGGCTAAGGGACTGGTAGGACTATTTTGGCCAAAAATAGTGACTATGTTCCTAAGCGCTTTAATACATCACATTATGTCATTAACACTTTCTTTCACACAACCTTTCTACTTTCTTTTATTCTACCACCCCTTCTCTCCTCTTTTGTTTTTCAATTTTACACATAACTAACTTTTTAGTTTTCTTTTCCTTTTTCTTTTCATAACACACCTCTTATGATAGCAATTTTTATTTTTTTTTCATAACAACTTCAAGCACCAATACATTCTAAGGCATCACACTCATCCAATTTCCTCTTATTTTGTCACATGACTTTACAATTTAAAGCGCTTTAGGAATTTGGATCAAATTATGGTCTTGAAAAAAAATGGATTCGGCTTACATATGAGGCTGTCAAAGAAAATAGGCTAAAAGGCTCAAATGGGGCTATCTAGGATGATCTCCATGGGTAGGTAAAATGAAGGTAAACAAGTATAGGTTGCCAAACAAATGCCTAAATCATCTCCTAAACTCACACTCTTTATTTTGCTTTACATACACACCAGGCAAGTTCTAGCATCAGCCACAAACACAGAATATACTATTTCCTCACACACACAAGGCACATGGTCGACTTTATTGGGAGTAGTATAGACTCTTGACCCAACAGATGAAGGAATTAAACCACACAATTATCACGTAGTGAGTCACAATTAGAGCCTAAACATCTCAATAGTAATGATTTTAGCACAAACTCTTGTCATAATACCATGCTGCCTATCAGAACAATTTCATGCAAAGTAAAAAAATTTGACTACTAAGAAAAAAATTTAACTAAAAAAAACAAAACAAACATAAATAAGCACATGTAGATAAAGAAGTATAGCATACAAATACCAGCACCCCACACTTTGACGGGACACACTGCCCTCAGTGGAAAATAAATAAGAAGAACCTGGTTAGTCGGACTCATCCTCTATGTATGGGGTCATACCCCCTGCATCGGAATCATCATCAGAGTTTTCATCCTCAGAAGTTCCTCATAAGTACCCCACTTAATTCCAAGAGTGCGTCGAGGTATTTGCAGCACGGAGGATTCAGCTTGCTCTTTTCTTCCTCTTTCTTACCTTTCTGTGAGGTGGGTGCTTTTTCTTTTCCTTGTCGTCCTTTTTGTGCCATTCTACCTGAGATCTCAATAGAGTCATGTTAGCTTCATCTCGGAAGATTCAATCGACAAACAGACAATAGTGGCACCACCCCATACTTAATTTGTTGACACAAACTAATTAAGTGAATGTTGTCGATTATTCAGACTTCATCGACATACGTTTAGGGTGCTATAGTCCAACAATATAATCAGTGCAGTCATACTTCTTGAAATCTTGGCAATACTTTCATGTTTGAAATATCAAGACTACTACATAGTGATTGAATCAAGGTATAGCATCTAAGAATAATCATAACCTCATAGGTTGGTAGTCCACCATGAATTTCATCTTTAGACACAAATCATTCCAACATGTAAGATTTCTATTGACAAGAATATGCAATTTTCGTGACCATGTCAATTCTGCAAGAGTATGGCAGTGCATCAAAATCAAATACAAGTTGGAAACAAGTTAAGATCATCCTTACATATTCGTTCACTCACGTAGTTGTGTCACAACAATTCAATCACATTCAAATCACCAATACTAATTCAAGATTTAACAATTCATAATAGGAGTAGTAATGTAGTACTTACGGAATATAAATGAAGAACAAAGAAGTACTTACTTGATTGATGCCTTTGGATGATGTTCTTGTGAAGTAAAAGAGCAAAAGGAAATTTTTTTAGAAGATTTGGAGATGTAGGCGGCGCTTATGCTAGGTTTGCAATGTGTTTTTGGTCCAAGACTAAGTCTCTTATTTATAGGACAAGCTTGGTTCGGGTTTTGACCCATTTAAAATCGGATTTGGAGACAAGAAGTGACCATAGGCGGCGCTTTTTGCTTTGCCTATGCTTGGCATAGGCGACGCCTTTTGCATAGCATTGTTGAGCATAGGCGGCACCTATGCCATGGCATTCTTAGGCATAGGCGGCGCCTATGCCATAGCATATGAGATTCAGAGGCAAAATTCTTTTGCATAGGCGGCGCCTATGCTATGGCACACTTAGGAATGGGCGGCGCCTATGCTATGGCACACTTAGGCATGGGCGGCGCCTATGCTATGGCACACTAGATTCCGAGAGCTTAGGCCATAGTATAGGCCTTGCCTTGTTCGTGGCCTAGATTTACATAGGCCTTGCCTTGTTCTTTGCCTATATTTTCATAGACAATGCCCAACCCATTGCCTTTTGCTCCTTCAATCCTAACTTACCACCTTCAACATGCAATTCTTCCAAATCAAAATTTGAACTCAATCTCCTCCTTTACACCTCTTGCACCTACATTTACTCAAAAACAACAAAAACGATTAGAACGATGGGTTGCCTCCCATCAAGCGCCTTAGTTTTGGTCGCGGCTCGACAAAATCCTAGGAAAACAAAAACAACAAAAACAATTAAAAACGATGGGTTGCCTCCCACCAAGTGCTTGATTTATTGTCGCGGCACGACATAGCTACCTCGATTACTTAGACTTTATCGAGATAGATGGGGCATCATTTTCTGAATGAATTCAGACGACGCTGTTGCTTACTTGTGGGCATGAAATCTCCTTCGAGATGAATCTTGTGCGTACATAACCCAAGAAGGATCCCAATGATATCATCAATGAACCACCCAATGGCTCTCTTGTATCTCTTCAGAGCATAGATGAGAGCCTCTACGTGCTGTTCACTTGAATCATCCGCAACACTCACCGGAAGTGTATTTCTACTTCCCAAGAATGCATACCTTAGATAATTGGGGAGCTCTTTCGATTCTAGCACTGGGGGCTCTTCAATGGAAGTCTTCGCTGTTGGTGACGATTGATTCTTAAGATCAAGGTCCGGCTGCTTAGGAGTATGAGAATAGGACCCTATTTCTATTAGAGCACATATAGTTTCTTCATAATCCTTATGCTCAACATTCAATAGCGCATCAGATATAGTGGCTCAACAGTAAGCTGTTTCTCTACAGACAATGCTTTCTTATCCTCATAATGAACATCAGCTACAGAGAACACATTCATATCGCTGGGCTGCTTCATTGCTTTGCATATATCAAAGCGGACCACTTCGTCATTCAACCGAAATAAAAGCTCATTAGCTCTAGTGTCAATAAGCACACTTCCTGTTGCAAGGAAATGACGTCCCAAAATTATGGGAACTTCAGAATCCACCTCGCAATCCAAAATCACAAAGTCTGCAGGAAAAATGAAGGTAGACACCTTCACCAACACATCATTCAACATACCCACAGGTCGTTTTACCGACCTATCTGCCATCACGAGCCGCATATTGGTTGGAGTAGGGTCGCCCAACCCCAACTTTCTGTAGACGGATAGTGGCATCAAATTGATGCTAGCTCCCAAATCGCACAATGCCTTAGCAAAATTCATAGATCCAACCGTGCAAGGAATAGTGAAAGCACCAGGGTCTGCCTTCTTCTGTACTAAGGACCTTGTGGAAATTGCACTGCAATGATGAATATTATCTGCCAGCTCATAGCTTACTGCCCACTTCTTTGTTAAAAGGTCCTTCATGGATTTAGCGTATCCAGGCATCTTCTCTAGCGCTTCCACCAAAGGAACATTAATAGTCAGTTGTTTCAACATAGTCATGAATTTACTGAACCTGGTATCATCAGCTTTCTTCTTCAGTCTCTGCGGAAAAGGTGGTGGTGGAAGGGGAATTGTTTTCTCTACCACTTCCTTTTTATCTTGCTTCCGATTATCAACCTTTTTAAGAGTGTCGTCAGCCTTCATCTTCAGTCTCTGAGGAAAAGGTGTTGGTGGAAGGGGAATAGTTTTCTCCACCACTTTCTTTTTACCTTGCTTCCAACTATCAATCTTTTCAGGCTGCAGACGTCTAGGGGTGACGTCATGAACACACTCTTCAGCTTCTTTTGCCTCTTCACATTCTGCATCAATAACCTTATCCGCTATATCATCAACAACCTGCTTGCCTTTAGATGGATTTTCCAACACTTTACCACTTCGGGTAGTAATAGCCATACACGATCCATCATTCCTCGGATTTTGCACTGTGTCGCTAGGTAGTGTTCCAGCTTTTCTTTGATTGAATGCCGCTGAAAGTTGACTCAATTGCTGCTTTAGTTTCTTTATTGTAGTAGAATGCGAGTCAACCAATTGATTTATTGAAGACAAATCGTTCTTCACCTCATTCACTCCCGTATTAGTTGCCTCAACTCCTTTCAGCAGCTTTGCCATCATATCTTCCATATACATCTTCCCCGAACCAGATGTCGTGGCCTCACGATTTCTAGGAGGAATATACAAACCACTCCTGTCAGTCTTATTCTTCCAACTACCTTGATCGCGGTCCTTGTATCCAGACTTATCATAATAGTTCCGACTTTGGTTTCCTTAGGCATTGCCTCGAAAACCCCCCTGATTATTCAAGTAGTTCGCTTATTCCTCATAGTCGGATTCATCTCTTCCCTGTGATACAACGGCCTTAACCTTTTTGGTCTTCCCTGATAATAAGTGCTTGGTAAGAAGATCCATCTGCGTTTTCATGTAATCCATATCTTGGTCACGTTCCTCTTGTCTACGCCTCTGCTCTTCAGTCATGCCAATCGATACAGTAGAGCTTGCTACCTCAGAATCCCTGGTATGCCAAGCTCTGCTCTGCTTTGTCATACGATCTAGCATATCACTTGCCTCAATAAAATTAAGGTCCATAAATGATCCTCCAACCGCATTATCTACCACTGGCTTAGTCACTGAGTTCAAAGCCCTGTATAATATCTCCATCAAGTGGACATTGGTCATATGATGGTTTGGGCACCGCATAAGCTTCTTCTTGAATCTCTCCCATGTTTCGTGGAGAGCTTCAGTTGGAAGCTGTCGGAAGTTGCTGATCTCATCTCTCAACTGTGATCTCTTGGATGGCGGAAAGAATCTTTCTAGGAAAGCGTCTTTCAGTTGCCTCCAGTTAGTAATAGAATCAGGAGTTAGCCCGTTCAACCATAGAGTTGCCTCCCCAGATAGAGACAATGGAAATAATCAGAGCCGAATTGCATTTTGTCCAACGCCTGGATTGTCGAATGACTTGCATGTAGAGATAAAGTTGACCAGATGCATATTCGGATCATCACCTGCAAGTCCACCAAATAGTCCCTTGAGCTGCAATAACTGAATCATGGTGCTAGTGATATTGAACTTGGCTCCGGGTGCCAAGGGCGGCGGAATAATAGCTCCTGTAGCACCAGCTCCATCCAGATCGTCATCATCATCATCAAAAGGAGCCTGCACAGCTCGGTGGTCAGTTCTCATTCTAGCTTGACGATCTCTTCTATGCATAGGTGCCGCCACCTTATCAGTACGCCTAGGATTTAGTAGCTCCTCATCACCTAGGTCCTCATCATCAGGATTTGTTGCCCGACTTGGGTTATCAATATTCTGTTGATGCACTTGAGCAGCTGCCAGTGCAGCTAGTCTAGCCTGCTCCTGTTGAGCCTCCCTTCTGTCAATATCACGTTGTGCATTTATCTTGCCAATAGAACCTGAATAGAACAAAAACAACAGCTAAAAGTAAAATCTGAGAACTTTTGACCAAAGGGTCTAGTAACTATCACAAACTTAGTTGACAACCGTATTCACCGACAACGGTGCCAATTTTTGATACGCTCAATCTACAGCTCTCATAAGAGTGTAAAGCGGTCGTTATCAAATATATAACCCAACTGGGTTGGGTATCGATCCCACAGGGAATAGCCGGTCAATGAGTAAGCAAAGATTACTAGACTTTTGGAGCAAGTCTCGTAAAAAGGGGGGATTTTAACGTGCAAGTAATGTAAACAAAGTAATAAAAACATCAAATAAAGGAGTAAAAACGGTTTGCTTGGTTGGTTTTTGATCAGTGAGAATTGAGAAGTTGGGGTTATGTCCACTTTATGAGTTGTACGTCTCTATTGGCTATGAGTTGTGCGGAATTCAGACATGCATGTGCTTATAGAGAATTGTATTCGATGGTAAATCCAGGCGTCTTTCGACCTTAACCAGGACTATTTCACTTTAACTCTTTCGAGCTTAAAGCGTATCTAACAATACGAATTCTCCATGAGGTTAATCCAGTTACGACACTAACTTTTTAACAGGGGTTGGTGCCCTATTACCTTGACATTATCTCTTTTCAGACATATAACTTTTCTTTCGAACAAGTTAATGCTATACTAGCGTATTCTATGCGTTTGCAACCACAAAGAATTTAGATTAAGATGAAGAGAATAATGATATAAGCAGCATACGTGTCATGAATTCACAAACTCATAGAAATAGATAGTATCTCATATGGATTCCATAAGCCCAACAGAGAAGTTTAGTTACCCATGAGTGCGAAGAAAATCACAATAGACATTATTAATATACCACAATAAAAATCTCGTGTAGTAAGGTGTGGTGTGGCGTTTTAGGCGTGAACTCCCTTGCAGAGTAACGTTTCTCTTGTTGTGGAAATTAAGAATTGAATAGATGAATAAAAAGTAGAATTAAAAGTAGAAGAATTGTTTTCAGAGTTAAAAGTAATGGAAAAATGATAAAAATCTCTAACAGAATAGGGTATTTATAATACTCCTATCCTATTCCTACTAAGCTACTGCATTACTTAACCCTATCCTACTGGGTTACTGCATCATCCTAATCCTAATAAATTACTGCATTATTATCCTAATCCTAATAAGTTACTGCTAGTCCCCAAAGTCTTTAGAATTATTGTTTTTGCCCGGGACAGATTTTCCATGTGCCACTTTTGGTCCTTGGCGTCCAAGCTTTGCTTTCCTCGTTCCGTGAAGCTTTCTTTGGCGTCAAGTTATCCATAAAATGCTGAATTCTGCATCATTTATACCTGAAAACTTGCTAATCATGTTCGTTAGCTCACTTACAGGAAAAAGGACTAAAAGTGCATGAATTATATAATTTGTCCTCAAAACTTAGCTAAAATATGGGCAAAATATAGTACTATAGGCGTGTAAATTCGCCTATCATCAACTGTTTTTCTAATAATTCATCTATATGCATTTTAAATTCTTTTAAATCATTAAAATTATATGTTAATGGTTTTTGAGTTATTATGATATTTTTATCTATTAATTCAATTTTTTATAGTAGTTTTATATTTTTCCCATCCTTTTAATGGATCTTCACTATATAATTATCTTAATTTTTTCTTTATTATTTCTACCTTATCTATTGAAAATATAGTTATTTCTTTTTTATTTATCGAAAATACAACTAGTTCTACTGTGTCTTCTGTATTTTTTATATTTTCTAACTTTTGTGTAATTTTTTCACTTCCTTTTATCCAATCAACTTTTTTTCTTATTTTATTAATAACTCTTTTTGCTCTTACTTTTTGTTTACATGGTGTTGTAAATCACCAATCTGTTTTAGTTATTATATGTGGGTATAATTTATCTAAAAATGGAATTCCTAGAAGCATATCTTTTGATGTTAGTTCATAATTATAGATTTCTTCTATTGTTATTATTTTATCTCATATCTATATTTTTACATTCTTAGCTTTATATGTAATTAAGTTTCCTTCATTATTAAATCCTTTGACTACTATTGGTACTTTTAGCTTATCCCATTTACCTTCTGGTAATCAGTTGTATCTACATAAGTTTGCTTCTGCTCCTGTATCTATCATAGGCGTATAATACCTATTATAACATCCTTCTACTATTATTTTGACAAGTACATATATTTTCATATCATGTCAAAGTTCTTTTTATGAATAATTTTTCTTTATTATATGTTATAGATAATTATGTATGTTCTATATTGTATGGTTTTATTTGTTCTAACCATTTTATTCCTAATATTATGTATGCTTTTTGCAATTCTTCCTTTATTTCAAATTCTATTTTTATTTTTCTAACTCCTATTATTTTTTTTCCTGTCATATCCTTAATGTTTATTAGACTCCTTGGTAGATCTGGGCATATATTACTATTAGATTTTATTTCTTCACTTTTTACTAGATATTTTTCTATATAATTTTCTTCTTGTCCTGTGTTTAAGAGTATTAAATATTTTTTTTCATTTATTATTCCTGTTATGTAATATTGGTTTAAATTAACAGTTGAAGTTGTTTCATAACTTGTTCTTTTTTATGAGCTTGATGATTCTGGTTTTTCATGAGCTATTCTTTTTGTTGTACTTATTCGATCATTTATTATTTCTAAATCTTCTTCTATGTCTATATTTTTGTAACTATAATCATTATTATCAATTGTTTTTACATATTGTTCAAAAGGACTTTCTATTTGTATTTTATTAATTTTTTTTTCCTGTTATTTTATGTTTTATTGTTAATACATATAGATTTTTACATCTTGCTGTAAATATTTTACTTCCTGAGGTTAGTTCTATTCTTGATATTTTCCAATATAATACTAATGATTTATCTATATTTTTATCTGTTATTGCTACTGAATAATTCACACTTATTATAAATTTAAAGTTTTGGTATATTAAATTTCCTTTTATGGTTGTTATTATACTTTTTTCTATAGGTTTTATAATTCTATCATCTGTTAAATATAATTCTATTGGTGTATCTATTCCTTCTCTAAAACATGCTTTTATTAATATCTCTGTACCTCCAAGGTATACATATTTTATTGGGTCTTTACTTTTTATGTCGTTTATTTCTTTATTAATTATTCGTTTTGTTACTAGTGGTATACTAGCTCTTCCTTTTGCATATCTACAGTCTATTACATGTTCTTTTTGGCTTACTACGCAGTATTCTTCCTTTTTTCTACTAAATATATTTTTTATTGTTGGTATTTTAAATATTTTTTCTACACTTAAGACTAACTTTTTTCCTTTTATTTCATCAAATATATTATTATCAAATATTTTTTTTTGGTCTGTTCCTTCTTCATTTAAATATTCTTTCTTTGTTATTATTTTTATATCTTCTTCAGTTATTTGGTTCATTTTTATATCTTCTTCAGTCATTTAATTCATCTAATTCACTATCTATTTCATTATCTGTTTCATTCTCCAAAATTTCATATATACTATCTTCACTTTCTAATTCATAATCTATATAATCTATCTGCATATATTTTGTATTTTTTATTTTTATTTCTGATATTTGTTTCTTTTTTGAGTTTTTTGGTAATTTACAATCTCAAGCTAAATGTCCTAGTTTTCCACAATCATAACAAGTACATTCTTTTATAGATTTTTTTTCCTACATGGTCTTTTATGTTTATAATTTTTTACATAATATCTTTTTCTTGGTTTCTTATACTTATATTTTGATTTCTTGTATTTCTTATATTTCTTATGTCTTTTTCTTTTCTTATGATATCTTTCTTCACATCCAAATTGAGGTGCTATTTTATCTTTGCAACATGTTAAATTTCTTATTAATGTTTTTTCCATTTTTATTTCTTCTCTATATTTTTCACATAGATTTCTATAATATTGTTGTAAAAATTTTATTCTTGCTCCTAGGGCATCTACTATTTTTGCTTCTTCCCAACTCTTTATTATTTTTGAACTAAATGGTTCGGGTAATTTACTAAAATATAATCTTCTTATTTCTCTACTTTCTTCTATATTATATGTTTCTTTATAATAATATTCTTTAAATGCGCACGTATACTCATCTATATAGCACATATTACATATTGCTAGTTTTAATATTAAATTTCTATTTATATCTTTTTCTTTATTTTGCTCTTCTTCTTCTATTGTTACACTGCTAAATTCATCTCTTATAGCTATTTCATATTTTTTTCAACATTTCTGTTGGTAGTATTTTAGTAGTTGTTGATGTTCCTTCTATTTTATTATCAGATCTTAATACTTTTTTACTTGCTTCGGCTAGGTTTAAAAACTATAATTTTACTGTTCCTATTAATGTCTTTTCTATATATTCTGGTGTGTTTGTTGTATCTATTTTATTATCTAATAATTGTTTTGACATGTATCATACCCATAGTTGTATTATTTTATTTGTGTCTATTACACAGTATAAATCTAAAAAGTTGTAATTAATTATTTATTTTGGTGTCCATTTATTATATTCATCCATTGGATTATATCTTTTAAACTTATTTTTGTAATTATAGGTTGATTTTCTTATTTCTGATGTACTAGGTATTATATTTTTATCTAGAGTATTTACTTTTGGATTTATTAGTTCTAGATTTTCTTTATTAATTACTTCTTGTTCTTCATTAATTTCTAGTTTTCCTATGTTTTCTAGAATTTATGTATATGTTTCACTATCTTGTGAGTCATAATTATCTGTTTCTTCAGCATCTACTGTATTTATTTCTAATTCACTGGTTTCTAATTCTTTATTTTTTATTTCTAATTTTTCTTTAAATTGATTTATCTCGTTTAATAATTTTTATTCTTTATCATTTTCTTCTTTTTCTTTCTGTCTTTTTTCATACAAATCTTTTAGCATTTGTAGTTCATTTTCTAATTCAACAATCCTACTGTTTTTAGTTTCTTCTATTTTTCGTATTTCTTCTGTAGTTTGTTGTTTTATCTTATCTAATTTTTTTTCTGTCTATCTCTTCGTTTTCTCTTTCTATTCTTACCATGGCTGCCAACTTATCTTCTAATTTTAATTCTTCTTTTTCTAACATTAAATATAAATGTTCACCTATTTTCTTATATCTTCTTCCTAGGTTAGAGAATACTATTTTTATTTTTAATCCTTCATGATTTTCATATGTTTTTTCGTCTATTATAAATTCTTCTTTGTTCATTTTATTTAAACGTATATAGGTTATGTTGATATATATATTCTAGACTATCTATTGTTGATTCTAAATTTGATATTTCTTCTTTTTGTGCATTTATTGAATTTTTACTGACTCCGACAATTATGTTATACTGTAGTCTTTTTATCCTTATTTATAATTCTTTACGTTTTTAAGATATTATTTCTTTCAATTCTTTATATTTTTGTAGTTTTTGTACGTTATTCATCTAAACAATATTTATAATATTTTGGTGATATCTAAATCTAATTTTATCATAATTAATAAATTAATCAAATAAATCCAAATATATACTACTTCCGTAACTTTAAACAACATAGACTTTGATACCAATTGTAGGGAGGTGCGGATAAACTTGAATAAGTTAAATAGATCTATTATAGCCCGGCATCATATCCACAGTTAGCCCATTTATCCTAGTTAACAGTTCCAACTCCGTATCAAGGTCACGATCGATATCGTCACTAGCATCAACATTGTCACTAGCATCGAGATTGTCACTATCATCAATATCGTCACTATCATTGATCTCATCAAGAAGAAAACCTTTAGGCTTGTTATATAGGAACTTGTTCAGAAAATACCGTAATGAAAGGAACATAGGAGTTTGTCGCTAGGTATTTGACCAAATAGGATCGTCCAGTTCCTATAGAACCTATCACTAAAATACCCCTAGAGGGGGATAAGGCTAAGCGGAGCGAAAAGAATTTTCCATGAGATGGGAAATAAAAACTATTTTCCCACAAATTTTCTTCATCGTAACTGAGTTTTGTATTTTTCTTGTTAACCACCATCGAATCTGTACGATTATAAATTTATATAAAGCTCGTTGGTTTGATAAAAATCCTAAAAATCAGTTCGGTACACTACAATTCGATTGGTTAAGTTAGTATTATGAAAATCATTACCGCCCCTAGTCTTATCCATTGCTCTCTCCATTCCTTTACAAGTGCTCCTTTTGGGTTGTGATTTTATTGCTAAATAAATGTATGCTTAAGCCTTCAAGAATACTTTGATCATAATCTTTCAAATATTCCATTGAGTTTAAATATAGTAATCAATGTCAACTTAAAAAGAGATAAAATTTAATTAGAGGTAAATTGGTAAAATTATCTTTAATTTTTTAAAAATGAGTAATTTATTAAAGGGTCTGCCCAAGTCAAAAAAACACTTATTTTGGAATAGTGGGAGCAAGATCTAGAACAAAGTCTTAATACCATTAACAAATATTCTTATATGGAAAATATTCACCACTAATTTATCTACACTATTTAGTCACAACCACTACCATTGTTAACCATCGTCAATCACCAACCATCACCACCAATTGCCACCACATTCAACCATTTCTGTTAGTCACTACTACACGTACCACCTCCATTCTAAATATATATATTTTTTTCATTAGATTTGATCAGAAGTCAAAATTAAACAAATTCTATCAATTTTAAAACTTATCAAAAACATAATCTTAGCAAGAAAATCGACATCATGTAATAAATTTGATCAAAAATCAAATATAAGCTAATTCTATCAAACTTAAAACCTATCAAAACATGAAGAAGATGATTTAAAGTTGGCGTGAGTTCTTTTTACAAGATAAAGTTTGGAAATCTTATATGTAACATCTTATAGATTTTGATTTACATTAGATTTGTTCAGAAGTAAAAATTAGACCAAACCTATCACTTTAATCCTAACAAAACATAATATTGTAAGTAAAAAAATATCAACATCATAATATAGGTTAAATTATTATTATTATTACTATTATTATTATTATTATTGTTATCATTATTATTATTATTATTATTATTATTATTATTATTTGCTTAGTCAGCCAAATTGAAATCATGCAAAATGATATGATTAATAAGTGTTATATTTACAAAATTATAAAGGAAAAAGAATTAAAAGAACAAATTACAAGAGAGAAAATGGTTAAAACAACATAAATGACAATCTACTTTCATTTTGTCTATTGTTGTAAATGAAAATCGCGTCATTTGAAAACTAGGCGAAAATTGACAATTCTGAGATCCGCAATTGACATCCAAGAAATTAATTTCAAGTCATTATCTATTAAATTGAATTTACTTTTTAAAGTTAAATTCCAATGGCTACATTAATTTGTTTCTCTATTTGTCCAATGAAATGTATATAACCTTAAAATCTTTTCTTTACCGATCTCCACATGCATTCATTTGTTAAAAACTCATCACCTAGCTACTTTTTAGTGTATAATATTAATCTTGATTGGTTAAATTTATTGACTCATTATATTAGTAAAATATGCAAGAAGAAACGCATACTCCCCTTGTCATGTCCTGTTTTTGCCAGGGTTAAATAAAATATGACCTATGGAAAAGAATTGAATTTTGCATAGAGCTGCCACCTAATTTTAAGAAAATAACGAAACCTACTTAACTATTAACATGTGTGAATTAGTTTTAGTCTGCGAAAACTTACTTAGATTCTAGGTAAGAGTTCAAATTATTCTAAAGGAAAGAGGTTAGACACCCTTCAGAATGCACAAAATATGGTACTCGGCTAGACTAAATTTATCAAAGAGAAAGGAGGTAAATAATTTTTTTTGAAAATATACATAATGTAAAAGACGTATGTATATTAAGTATATAAATAAATCTATTGTTATAAAAATGCAAAACATATGTATAAAAATGTACAAAATATGTGTGAAAAAGAAAAGCACTTTGTAACATATAAAAAAAATTATTTTTTATGTATTAAAAAGAAAAGTATTTTGCAAATAATACTTCTTACTTGACTAAAGTCACAGGGAGAAAAATAAAGATTTATTTAAGAAGAAAAGACCGAATAATATTTATAATGCAAATGTGTGAATTAATTGATCAAATATTTAAATTAATTTAATTTCTTTATGTAAATATTAACGGCCTAAGTTTTGCCTAAATGTGCGTTAATGAATATGCAAGTAAAGGATGTTCCCGTCCGACATCCCAAAAAGTAAAGTTTTCACTATACTTATCCTTATAATACTTATACAATGAAAAATAAAAATAAAAATATAGAGCCCGAAACTGCTTTTTAAATACCACTTCGGAGTGTGTTATTGAGAACATGTATAAACACTTGACAGAAAATATTATGAATGAACAAATAGTCATTAAAATAAATAAAAATTGTGTGTGCACGTACATATATGTAGATGTATATATAAAAATGAAATTTTGTTATAAAATGGGCTCAGATTAAGTTTTAGATGCGCCATAGTTACGAAGCAGTTTCTCGATTTACCAGCCGTCCAAAATTGCCTTACCAAGATACGAATCATAAAACCTTTTCTATTGTCATGATATTATAAAATTTTTATCATTGTCTGAGTTATTTATTTTGTTATGTATTTGTATATGTAATGCTCGTCTTTTATTTGCGGAGGCCTAAAAAATTAATGAAAGTTTCTTTATTGGTCATGTATACTTGATATAAAATGAGTAAAATTGAGAAAAACAAAATCCATCTTTTATTATGGTGCAACCTCAAAATTCTGACTGAGAGATATTGTTACTGACCATGTGTATAGTATTTAGTTCATTATTGGTGTAGTAAAAATATAAAGAGGTAAAGGGATAAGATTAGTCCAAAAATAACACAAAGAGAGCGAATGTAATGACAATGAACAAATGTCCAACAAATATAAAAAGTTCCACCAAATTTGAAAGAATTAGCAATAACAGTAAACTGTAAGTTCATAATCCTATGAACAAACCAACACTTGTTCGCTGAAATATACGGGGAGATCGCAGGGAATCAAAGTTCACCTAAGATTATCAACAAGCAATCCAAAATAGTAAAACATCGTTAGAGCATCACAATCAGCTAGAAAAATTATAATTAATAATTATAATAATTGAAGAGGAAGAAAAATTCTCAAACATTGGTGGTACCAGTGTTGCTTCAACAGTGTATAGTGGAACGACGATGGATATATAAAGTTTCGACCAGATCTGGCCATCAATAGTACGGCAGTGATGAGGGAGAGCTCAGTCGAAGCTCGTTAGACACCAACTCCAACAACGTAGCGTTGGTGGTGGAGTTTGACTGTAACTCACCAGTCATCACCTTCGCTGAGCCAGCAGTGAAAAAAAGAAAAGAAAAGTATCAACAACGTCGCGGCGGTAGTGGTGACGGAAGATGGAGCGTGCTACCCAGTGATTCATTTCGATGGGGCAGTGGTGAGAGATATCAGAGAGAGAGAGAAGAAGGGAAAGATTAGTGGTTTGTGGTGTTATGGGGGTGTTGATGTATTATCTTTTTTTTTTTTGTATTAAAAAATAATTAATCCATTGTCTATTTATAATAAAAAATGACACTCCTTATTAATCTAAGGACAAAAGAATTCCCCCTTTTTTCCATGTAGAATATATTTTAGTCCTTAAGTTATTAACTAAATAATTTTTCATCCTTTTAACCAACATGTAAAGTTATTATGCAAAAGATAGTGTCATTGTGTAGTCCTTGTCAGATGTGACAAGACCTTATTGTGTATTCTTGTTAGATGTGACAAGTCATTGAACCATTATACCGTGTATTAAAATAATTGATTCAAATTAGTGCTTGTGGACTGTATTAAATAATGTACAAAAAATAGGTATCGATATGTAATTACAGAAAAATTTAAAGAAAATTGAAAATGTAATTAACTTAAAAATATGATGCAGTGTAAATTATAAAAAATATTATGTCATGTCATGTGTGTGTGCAGTGAAAATGTTAAAAATAATAATAAATTATTAAAAACCTTAATATAGGGAGAAGTATCAATAAATTATATTTAATAAGAAATTAATAAATTATGAAAAGTAAAAAATATGATTATAAATTGATAAAATTCTAAAGTAAGAATGATTATCAATAATTTGTTAACAATTATAAAAAATATGTGAGAATTATATTTCATGTCCTTTAATGACCAGAATGCCTAAAGACGTTAATTTTAAGCATAGAGAGCCAAAATTGGGTGTCAACAATTGCCCCTTTTCATTTGAATCAATGTAGAAGTCTTCAGATAAAAACAACTTCAAACGAAAATATTGACGTGCAGGAACTTTGCTCGATAAAAAATTTATATTTGATACAAATTTGACCAAACTCTAATTTAGAGTTGTCTACGTTCCTGAGTTGCATGAGTATCAGGTCGAGTGTAGTTCAAAAGAAAAGGTAAATTGCCTCTTGTCCTATTATTAAGGGTGGACAATCTGTGGAATGATTATTGAGAGAAAGACTATTTGGGAATGAAAGTGTTCACATATTCCCGATGCTCCTTTCAAAATTGCATAGTATTGTGCTGTGAGATGTTTGGGATGTAAGATTGTGCACTTATTAGAGAGAAAGAATGATTATGAGATTGTACGACTGAACTCTGCATAGAGCTTCCTACATATCTCGAGTGTCACGAGAATCAGGTGAATGTAGTTTGAAATGAGGAAATAGAAGAAATTTTGAGGTAGTTCTCAAAATGTACCACTGAACTCCTTGAAGAATTTTTTTAAAATGTCTTGTTATTATAGATTGTATTTTTGATTGAAAGATGCACGATGTCTCCGATTATCTATGGGGACTTGAGAGTGAATGACGTCTCCGATTATTTATGGGGACTTGAGGATGAATGGTGCCTTCGATTGTCTATGGGGACTTGATACACGACATCTCTAATTGTCCATGGATACTAATTTGATTTTCGTCTTCAATTGTATACGCAGACTGTGTTGGTTGTTGTAAAATCCTCAGATTGTCTTCTGGGACCTAATGCATGATATTTTCAATTTTCTATGAAGATTAGCTGATAAATAACAAATTTAATTATCTATAGATACAATATGATGAATGATGTCTTCAATTTTCTATGAAGACTTGATGACATCTCTGATTACTTATAGAGACTAGTGTTGATTATCGTCTCCGATTGTCTATGAAGACTGATGTTGGTTGTTTTAAAGTTATACAGTTTTCTTGGATACTTAATGCATGGTACTTTGATTGTCTACGAAGACCTGATGACACATGACACTTTTGATTGTCTACGGAGACCTGATGACACATGACACTTTTGATTGTCTATGTGACGAGTGATGTCTTTGGTTATCTATGAAGGCTTGATGACATTGATAACGCTCAATCTACAGCTCTCGTTTGAGTGTAAAGCGGTCGTTAGCAAATATAGAACCCAACCTGGGTTGGGTGTCGATCCCACAGGGAATAGCTTGGCCAACAAGTAAGTAAAATTACTAAACTTTTGGTGCAAGTCTCGTAAGAAGGGGGGATTCTTGTTTTGCAAGTAATGTAAACAAAAGCTGAAAATAATAAAGTAAAAAGAGAGAGATTGTTACGTTGGTTGTAAACAATGAGAGTTGAAGCGTTGGGGTTATGTCCACCTTCTGAGGTATACGTCTCTATTGGCTATGAGTGTGTAGAATTCTGACATGCAATTGCTTATAGAGGATTGTAGTCGATGGTAAATCCAAGCGTCTCTCGACCTAAACAAGGACTATTTCACTTTAACTCTCTCAAGCTTAAAGCGTGTATAACGGTACGAATTCTCCAAGAGGTTAGTCCAGTTACGGCACTAGCTTTTTAATAGGAAAGGGTGTCCTACTACCTTGACATTATCTCTTTTCCAGACAAATAACTTTTCTCTCAAACAAGTTAAATGTTAGACTGGCGTATTCTTGCGTTTGCAACCGCAAAGAATGTAGATTAAGATGAAGAGAATAATGATATAAGCAATATACGTGCCTCGAACTCACAAACTCACAGCAATAGATAGTAACTCATTCGGCTTCCATAACCCCAACAGAGAAGTTTAGTTACCCATGAATGCGAAGGAAATCACGATTGACATTGTTATTATATCACGATATTGAGTAATGGCGTGTAGATCAAGTGATAGGCGTGAGGCGTGATTCCTTAGCAAGTAACGATTCTCTTGTTGTGGAGTTTAAGAATAGAAGAGTAGATTAGAAGTGTTTGTAGTGGAAGATGAGAGGGATGGAAGAAAATTAATTGTTGAATGATGAATGTAAGATTAATAAAAATCTCTAGCATGATAGGGTATTTATAATACCCATATCCTACTCCTACTAAGCTAATGAAATAAATAACCAAATCCTACTAGACTAATAAAATCCTTAACCCAAATGTACTAGGTTAAGGTAACATTATCATAATCCACATAAAATAATGAAATACATAACCTAATTGTACTAGGTTAATGTATCATTGTCAAAATCCAGCTTTGTGTCTGTAAGTCCCCAAAGTCTTCAGAATTGTTGTTTTAGCCCGAGACAGATTTTCCATGCAACAGTTTTGGTCCTTTAGGCGTCCCACTTCCTTCTACTTCGTTCGTGAGCTTTCTTTTGCGTCAAGTTAGCCATAAAATGCTGTATTTTGCATCATTTATACCTGAAACTTTCCTAGTCATGTTCGTTAGCTCATTTACGGGAAAAAGGACTAAAAGTGCATGAAATATATAATTTGTTCTCAAAACTAGGCTAAAATATGGGCAAAATATATTGATATAGGCGTGTAAATCCGCCTATCATCAACACCCCACACTTAGAGCTTTGTTCGTCCTCGAACAACATATCATGTCCTTCTAAGCATCAACTTAAGGTTTTTACAGCAACAACACAAAACATTTATTAAGACAAGCACAACGATTATCAACCAAGAGTAGCTTTCCAATTATAAGTAGAAACAATTTAACCTCAAGTATAGACTCGTGATGGTGATCAACTCGTATGCAAACGTTAAAGTGCATAGAATCATATACAACTATCCAAAACTCATCAACCATGTGTGTCTCACCATATAGTACCCATAATCACTCACAAATATAGCATATTTTTCAAACATGGGTATCAAAATGTCCTTGCTCTCACTCTCACAAAGAATTCATATGTAGCGACTGATGACCATAGGCTTGCCCTTAATGTAATACTCTACTAAATGTTGGAATGTTAAGATTAGGATCAAGTAGGTCTTTTGATGGTTGTAATGTAGGCTAAGGGACGGGTAGGACTATTTTGGCCAAGAATAGTGACTATGTTCCTAAGCGCTTTAATACATCACATTGTATCATTGACACTTTTTTCTTTCAACCTTTCTTCTTTCTTTTGTTCTACCACCCTTGTTCTCCTCTTTTTAATTTTAAGCACAACTCACTTTTCAGCTTTCTTTTCCTTTTTCTTTTCACAACATACCTCTTATGCTAGCACTTTTTTTTTGTAACACATTCAAGCACCTTTGCAATTTAAAGCATTATTCTTACCCAATTTCCTCTTATGTTGTCACATGAATTTTTCACTTTAAAGCACTTAGGAATTTGGATCAAATTGTGGTCTTGAAAGAAATGGATTAGGCTTACATACAAGGTTGTCAAAGAAATAGGCTAAAGGCTCAAAAGGGTTTAACTAGGATGATGTCCATGGGTAGCTAAAACTGAAAGTAAACAAATATGGGTTGCCAAAGAAATTCCTAAATCATATCCTAAACTTACACTCCTTATTTTCGCTTTGCATACATACCAGACAAGTTCTAGCATCAGCCACAATCATAGAATATACGATTATCTCACACACACAAGGCATATGGTCAACTTGATTGGGAGTAGTATAGACTCTCGACCCAACAAGTGAAGGAATTGAATCACAATATCACATAATGAGTCACAACTAGAGCCTAAACGTCTCAATAGTCACAATTGTAGCACATCCTCTTGTTATAATCTCATGCTGCCTATCAAAATAGTTTCATGCGAAGCTAGAAAAAATTTGACTCCTAAAAAAAACTTAAAAAAACGTCAAACGGAAAAAAACAAAAAAAACAAACTCAAATAAACAAAACAAACAATCATACAAACATAGGTGCAAACAGAGAAGTATAGCATGCGATACCGCCACCCCACATTTAAACGGGACACTGCCCTCAGTGGAAAATAAATTCGAAGAACCTGGTTAGTCGGACCCTTCATCAATGTCGGGGGTCATACCCCCTTCGTCTGAATCATCATAAGAGTCTTCGTCAGAGTTCTCTTCCTCGTCAGAATCAGGCAAGCGTCTATCATCATCAGTCGGTACATCATCGTCTAGAGGTTCCTCAAAATATACGCCCACTCCACACATCTCCCGTGCATGCATGTTTATTGTGTAGTCATGGTCCAGCTGTTGGAGTTCTTCAGCAGTTGGAATACGTCCACCACTCATCATAGTAAATCGTGTCATCCCATAGAGATGACGGAAGAAACTCTCATCCCGAGCATGTCTCTCCGCAGTAGTAAGGTTGACACCATGAGTTGTTTCAGCATCTTTGACCTTGGTGAGGTCAACCTTCTTTGGGTTATGTGGGAGTGTGTGGTCAGCTGGTTCCTCTTCGATATCCTCCTTCCGCAAGATTGCTGTCAACAAATTGCCCAATGTGAAATGGGACCTTTTGTGGAGTCTGGCCTTCCTCATGGTAGATCGAATGATTGCCCCAAAGTTTATAGGGACATTCGTCATCAAAGCATAGACCAAACACACTCTATCTCTCGATATCTTGGTGTATTGAGTCCCAGGAATAAGACATGAGTTGACAATGCGCATCCAGATTCTTGTTTCCCTATTTAGTGGAGCATAGGGGAAGGTGTTGTGTCGGCCAGTTTCTTTATGTCTGCCTCACCTTGCCATCGATCTGCTTCCATAAAGCGTGTGTCGTATTGCTCTATAAGGAGTCCTGCTGTACAACTCTTTGAATGGTGCTGTGTCGACCGAAGGTAAGCCAAGAAAAAAGTTGATCCAGTCCGCGGTGAGCTGTAACACTTGGCCCCGAATTTTGACTTCATTGCCTGTTGTGTTCGGCGACCAGTTGGCATAAAACTCTCTTGTTAGATCAAGATTACACTCTCCCATGTCGCAGAAGATGAAATCCAACTTCAAAGCCATTATTTTTGCCAACATACGCGGCTCCTTCTTTGCTAAGGTATCCTTGTTGATCAAGTCGACGTGCACATATTTTCTTTCTTTGTTGCTGCTGTACCATGCTTTGGCTTCTTCCTCAAGAACCCATTTTATTCCGAACATTCTGCGTGGTAGTTGTGCTGAGGATGATTCTCCTTGGTCTTTTCGACTTCTCTTCTTGCCCTTTTGGGAAGTGGTCGCCTTCTCCTTGCCTTGCCTCGCTTTAGGTTCCATTGTACCTGAGACTAGAAATAGTGTTAGTTGCAGCACAGTCTCACTTGATACAATCTATAAGCAAGCATTAGGGGTACCACCCCACACTTAGTTTTGTTAACACAAATCAGTGAGGTGAAAGTAGTCGATTTACTCAGATTTCGTCGAGATACGTTTTAGGATTGTATTCCAACAAGAAAATCAGCAATGCATCACTTACTTGCAGCCATTGGAATACTTTCATGGTAGATATAGCAACACTACTACATAGGGGTTACCACATGGAATCGTTATTCTTACGACAATCACAACCTCCTAAGTCGGTAGACACTATAAGTCTTATCCCGATGGCCGGGATAGTCTAACATGTAAGTATCCAAACAACAATCTTAAGAAATATTCATAGCCATAGCAATTCCGCAAATATCATAACAATGCTATTGAAACCAAATTCAAGTCGGAAACAAGTCAAGATTTTCCTACGTATATGTTCACTCACATGATTTTGCAACAACAATCCAAACACATGAACATCACCAACAATCTTATATAATTTAGCAATTCATAATAGCCATAGCAACGTAGTACTTACGAGAAATAAATGAAGAATAAGAGAGTACTTACTTGCTTGAAACTTGTGGAGATGGTTTTGTGAATTGGAAGAGCAAAAGAAGAAAATTTTGAGAAGATTTGGAAGAGTATGCGGCGCCTTTAGGGTATTTTCTATTGTGGTTGTGTTATAAAAATAAGTCCCCTTTATATAGGAAGAGTATGGGTCGGGTTATGACCAATTTACAATCGGTTTTGGAGACAAAAATCCTATATATGCGGCGCATAATACTCGGCATATCAATGACATATGCGGCGCATTGTCTATGGCATAATGGGACATATGCGCCGCATAGTCTATGGCATTTGTAGACATATGCGCCACATAGTCTATGGCATATGAGATACTGAGACCAAATTCCATAGCATAGGCAGCGCATAGTCAAAAGCATACCTAGGAATAGGCGGCGCATAGTGTATAGCACACTAGATTCCGAGACCTTAGGCTATAGGATAGGTTGTGCATCGTTCGTGGCCTAGTTTTACCAAGGCCTAGCCTTTCTCGAAGCCTATTTTGGCGTGAGAAAGTCTCAATCCATAGCCTTATGCATCACCCTTCCTAACTTACCAACTTTACCATACAATGCGTCCAAATCGTCAATTGAAATCAATCTCCTCGTTGACTACTTCTTGCACCTATATTCGCTCAAACAAATGAAAACGATTAGTACTATGGGTTGCCTCCCACCAAGCGCCTTAGTTTTGGTCATGGAACGACTCTTATTTTTGGATTTTTCATTTATCAAAATCAAAACAAGTACTAGAATAAAAGAAAAAAAATGATAAAACGATAAAACGATGGGTTGCCTCCCATCTAGCGCCTTATTTATTGTCGTGGCTCGACGTAGTAATCTCGAGTACTTAGACTTCTTCGAGATAAGTTATGGCCATGTCATTCATCGAGTCAAGAGGACCGATATAAGGCTTAACACGTTGGCCATTCACTTTGAAGACAACACCCCTATTGCCTTCCAATTCGACTACTCCAGACGAGTAGACTTGGATAACTTTAAATGGACCAGACCACTTAGATTTTAACTTACCTGGGAAGAGCTTAAATCTGGAGTTGAAGAGTAGTACCATATCACCCTTTTGGAAGTTTCATCAAACAATCCGTTGATCATGATACTTCTTCATCCGCTCCTTGTATAAATCCGATCTTTCATATGCATGGAGACGGAACTCATCTAATTCGTTCAGCTGCTCCAACCTCAGATTCTTCACATCATCCCAATTCAGATTCAAGTGCTTCAATGCCCACAATGCCTTGTATTCAAGCTCGATGGGTAGATGACAAGCCTTCCCATAAACTAGTTGATAAGGAGACATGCCAATGGGTGTCTTGAATGCAGTCCTATATGCCCATAGTGCATCATCTAGCTTTCGAGACCAATCCTTCCTATTTGCATTAACCGTCTTTGCAAGGATTTGCTTAATCTCACGATTGGAAACCTCTACTTGTCCACTAGTTTGGGGATGATAAGGCGTAGCTACCTTGTGTTGCTTGACACCATACTTGGCCAATACAGATTTGAATAGCTTGTTGCAAAAGTGAGATCCTCCATCACTTATGATAGTACGAGGTACTCCAAAGCGAGAGAAGATATTCTTCTTTAAGAACGCTACAACACGCTTTCCTTCATTGTCGGCCAATGCTACAGCTTCAACCCATTTCGAAACATAATCCACAGCAACCAAGATGTACTTCATTCCAAACGAATTCACGAATGGACCCATGAAATCAATACCCCACACATCAAAGAGTTCTACCTCCAGAATTTTGGACATGGGCATTTCATGGTGTTTTGAAATAGAACCTTGACGTTGGCATTGGTCACACCTTCACACATAGTCGTATGCATCTCTGAATATCGAAGGCCAATAATAACCACTTTGCAATACTTTTCTTGCCGTTCGATTGCCTGCATGATGTCCTCGAACTTGCGAAGTGTGGCATGCTTCCAATATAGTAGGAACTTCTTCATGGGATATACATCGTCGAATGATCCCATCCGCGCATCTTCGAAACAAATAAGGTTCATCCCAATAGTAGTGCTGAACGTCATGCATAAACTTCCTCCTTTGGTGGTAAGATAAATTGGCAGGTAGCACATTACTCACCACGAAATTTGCAAAGTCGGCATACCATGGTAATTTCTCCATTTTTGTCGCTAATATCTCCTCGTCAGGGAATGCATCATCAATCTGAATTTCAGGTTGCGCCACATGTTCATTCTCAAGTCTAGATAGGTGATCAGCCACTTGGTTCTCGCAACCTCTTCTATCTTTGACTTCGAAATCAAACTCTTGCAGCAGCAATACCCATCGAATCAACCTTGGTTTTGCATCCTTCTTCGTCATTAGATACCTAAGAGCTGCATGGTCTGTATGGACGATCACCTTAGTACCCAATAGATAGGCACGAAACTTCTCAAACGCATACACAACCGTTAGGAGCTCTTGTTCAGTAACAGTGTAGTTCCTTTGGGCTTCATTTAGGACCTTACTCGCATAGTAGATAGGATGAAATAATTTCTCCTTTCTTTGTCCAAGAACAGCACCAACGGCTACACCACTAGCATCGCAATGACCTCAAACGGGAGCGTCCAATCTGGTGCTACCATGATAGGGGCTTCAATGAGTTTTCCTTTAAGGCATTCGAATGCCTTTAAGCAATCGTCATTAAAGTCAAACTTCGCATCTTTCTCCAATAGTTTGCACAATGGACTAGAAATTTTGGAAAAGTCTTTGATGAATCTACGATAGAAACCAGCATGGCCAAGAAAACTACGAAATCCCTTCACCGAAATTAGAGGCGGTAGCTTCTCAATTACCTCTATTTTTGCTCGATCAACCTCTATTCCTCTTTCAGAGATCTTGTGCCCAAGAACGATTCCTTCTTTTACCATGAAATGGCACTTCTCCCAATTCAGCACAAGGTTGAACTCTACACATCTTTGCAATGCCATGCTCAAGTTTGCCAAACATGCTTCAAAAGACTCACCGACAACGGAAAAGTCGTCCATAAATACCTCCAAAGTTTCTTCAACCATATCAGAGAAAATAGACATCATACAACGTTGAAAGGTGGCTGGTGCATTACACAACCTCAATGGCATGCGTTTGAAGGCAAACGTACCATATGGGCATGTAAACGTTGTCTTCTCTTGGTCTGCGGGAGCAATACAAATCTGATTATAACCTGAATAACCATCCAAGAAGCAAAACCATCCTTTCCCCGCTAATCGATCTAGCATTTGGTCCATAAATGGCATGGGGAAGTGATCCTTGAGTGTCCAAGAATTCATCTTGCGGTAGTCCATGCATACTCTCCATCCAGTAATGGGCCTGAGTGGAATAAGCTCATTCTTTGCATTCGCGACCACCGTCATACCTCTTTTCTTGGGAACACATTGTATAGGACTTACCCATGTACTATCAGAGATAGGATATACAACTCCTGCGTCTAACCACTTGATAATCTCCTTCTTCACCACTTCTTGCATAGGTGGGTTTAAACGCCTTTGATGTTCAATGGTGGGTGTGCACTTTTCTTGAAGCTGAATTTTATGTGTGCAAATCCTAGGTGGAATACCAATAATATCCGCAATGTTCCATCCAATGACTCTAATATACTTGCGTAAGATCGCAATAAGAGCTGTAACTTGTTTCTCACCCAAATCGGCTTCCACTATGACTGGAAGTGTGTTTCCGCTTCCTAAGAATGCGTACTTCAAATGACTTGGCAGCTCTTTTAATTCTAGTGTGGGTGGTTCTTCAATAGATGGCTTGGCTGGTGGTGTGGGTCGATTCTTGAGATCAAGATCCAGCTTCTTGGGAGTATAGCGATATGTCCCTAATCCCGATAGAGCACAAATAGCTTCTTCAGAAATTTCAGCATCCTCATTCTCTCCTTTCATGAGCAAAACCTCCAAAGGATCATCAAGAATTTGCTCTTCTTCAAGTCGTTCTTTCTCATCATCAAAGACAACATCAGCCACAGAAAATACAATCAGATCTTTAGGTTGCTTCATTGATTTGAAAACATCAAATCGAACCACTTCGTCATTTATTCGGAATGAAAGTTCATTAGCTCTCAAATCAATGAGCACACTTCCTGTAGCAAGGAAAGGGCGTCCCAAGATTATGGGAACCTCTGAATCTTCTTCACAATCCAAGATGACAAAGTCTGCTGGAAAGATAAATGAAGAAACCTTTACCAAGACATCGCATAGAATACCAACCGGTCGTTTTACCGACCTATCCGCCATAACAAGCCTCATATTAGTTGGTGTAGGATCTCCTACCCCCAACTTCTTATAGATCGATAATGGCATCAAGTTGATGCTGGCTCCTAGGTCACATAATGCTTTGGCAAAGTTCAAAGATCCGACGGTGCAAGGAATAGTGAAAGCTCCGGGGTCGGCCTTCTTCTGAACTATCGATCGGGTAGCAATTGCACTACAATGATGCACATCATCCTTCAGCTCATAACTTGCTGCCCTCTTCTTAGTCAAAAGATCTTTCATAAACTTCGCATACCCAGGCATTTGTTCAAGTGCCTCTACCAATGAAACATTAATGGTCAGTTGCTTCAACATAGTCATAAATTTGCTGAACTTAGTGTCATCCGCCACCTTCTTCAATATTTGGGGAAAAGGTGGTGGTGGGTATGGAAGTGTTCTCTCCATGGCTTTCTTCTCCTCTTGCTTCCGTTTTTCCATTTTTTCAGGCTGCACGTCACTGGGCGTGACATCCTTGACGTCAGGACTGGTTGTTGCGGCATCTTCTCCTTTTGCGTTATCATCCATGTCCGCTACTTCGTCAACCACTTGCTTGCTTTTTGCTGAAGGTTCCAGCACCTTACCGCTTCTGGTAGTGATGGCCATGCATGACCCATCATTCCTTGGGTTTTGCACAGTATCGCTAGGTAGAGTGCCAGCCTTTCTTTGATTGAGTGCTGCTGACAGTTGGCTCAATTGCTGCTCTATTTGCTTGATTGAAGTGGAATGAGAATCAACTAGTTGTTTCATGGAGGACAAATCATTAATTACCTCAGTAACTCCCGCGCTTGTTTCTTCCACTCCTTTCAATAATTTAGCCATCATGTCTTCCATACTTCCAGAATTAGATGTGGTGGTATCACGTCTACTAGGGGGAACGTACAAACCACTCTTTTCATTCTTGTTCTTCCAACTACCTTGGTCCATGTTTCCAGATTTACCATAATAGTTCCGACCATGGTTTCCTTGGGTATTCCCTCGAAACCCCCCCTGATTGTTCAAGTAGTTGGCCTCTTCTTCCGAATCAAATTCGTCTCTTCCTTTTAGCGCCACAACTTTCACTTTTTCGGTCTTCCCTGATAATAAATGCTTTGTAAGAAGATCCATCTGTGTTTTCATGTGCGCCATATCTTGATCACGTTCTTCTTGTCTTCTTCTTTGGTCTGCAGTCATGCCTATAGATAAAGTGGGGCTTGCTACCTCAGAATCCCTGGTATGCCAAGCTCTACTTTGTTTCGTCATGCGATCTAACATATTGCTTGCTTGACCAAAGGTGAGGTCCATAAAAGATCCTCCAGCTGCGTTGTCCACCACTGGCTTAGTTATTGAATTCAAGGCTCTATACAATAACTCCATGAGGTGAACATTAGTCATGTGATGGTTTGGGCATATCGCTAGCTTTGTCTTGAACCTCTCCCATGTTTCATGAAGAGCTTCAGTGGGAAGCTGACGAAAGTTGCTGATTTCATCTCTCAATTGTGCCCTTTTAGAAGGCGGAAAGAATCTTTCTAGGAAAGCGTCTCTCAATTGCCTCCAATTTGTAATTGAATCAGGAGTCAGCCAATTCAACCATAGTGTTGCCTCCCCAGACAGAGACAATGGGAATAGACGTAATCAAATTGCATTCTGACCAACACCAGGATTGTCAAAAGACTTGCATGTAGAAATAAAGTTGATGAGATGCATATTCGGATCATCTCCTGCTAGTCCACCAAACAATCCCTTGAGTTGCAATAACTGAATCATGGTGCTTGTGATGTTGAACTTGGCTCCGGGCGCTAATGGTGGGGGAATAATAGCTCATGTGGCTCCGGCTCCATCAATATCATCATCATCATCGTCGAAAGCTGGTTGCATGGGTTGGCGTTCAGGCCTAAACCTAGCTTGACGATCTCTTCTGTTGGCAGGTGTTGCGATGTCAACGGCATGCCTAGGGTTTAGTAGCTCGTCATCACCTAGATCTTCATCGTCAGGATTTGTTGCTCGTGCAGGGTTATCAATGTTCTGCTGTTGAACCTGGGCTGCGGCAAGGGCAGCCAATCTTGCTTGTTCCTGTTGAGCAGCCATCCTTGCGATTTCAGCTTGTGCTTCCATTCTACCAATGCGTTGTGGTTCAGGATTGATTGGTAATAACGGTTGACCAGAACTTCGAGTATGGGGCATGCACTAAAATAAAAACCTGCAGTAGACAAAAACAAAAACTAAAAGTAAAAGTACGAGAATCTTTGACCAAAGGGTCTAGTAATTTTCACGAACTTAATTGACACTTGTATTCCCCGGCAACGGCGCCAATTTTTGATAACGCTCAATCTACAACTCTCGTTTGAGTGTAAAACGGTCGTTAGCAAATATAGAACCCAACCTGGGTTGGGTGTCGATCCCACAGGGAATAGCTTGGCCAACAAGTAAGTAAAATTACTAAACTTTTGGTGCAAGTCTCGTAAGAAGGGGGGATTCTTGTTTTGCAAGTAATGTAAACAAAAGCTGAAAATAATAAAGTAAAAAGAGAGAGATTGTTACGTTGGTTGTAAACAATGAGAGTTGAAGCGTTGGGGTTATGTCCACCTTCTGAGGTATACGTCTCTATTGGCTATGAGTGTGTAGAATTCTGACATGCAATTGCTTATAGAGGATTGTAGTCGATGGTAAATCCAAGCGTCTCTCGACCTAAACAAGGACTATTTCACTTTAACTCTCTCGAGCTTAAAGCGTGTATAACGGTACGAATTCTCCAAGAGGTTAGTCCAGTTACGGCACTAGCTTTTTAATAGGAAAGGGTGTCCTACTACCTTGACATTATCTCTTTTCCAGACAAATAAATTTTCTCTCGAACAAGTTAAATGTTAGACTGGCGTATTCTTGCGTTTGCAACCGCAAAGAATGTAGATTAAGATGAAGAGAATAATGATATAAGCAATATACGTGCCTCGAACTCACAAACTCACAGCAATAGATAGTAACTCATTCGGCTTCCATAACCCCAACAGAGAAGTTTAGTTATCCATGAATGCGAAGGAAATCACGATTGACATTGTTATTATATCACGATATTGAGTAATGGCGTGTAGATCAAGTGATAGGCTTGAGGCGTGATTCCTTAGCAAGTAACGATTCTCTTGTTGTGGAGTTTAAGAATAGAAGAGTAGATTAGAAGTGTTTGTAGTGGAAGATGAGAGGGATGGAAGAAAATTAATTGTTGAATGATGAATGTAAGATTAATAAAAATCTCTAGCATGATAGGGTATTTATAATACCCATATCCTACTCCTACTAAGCTAATGAAATAAATAACCAAATCCTACTAGACTAATGAAATCCTTAACCCAAATGTACTAGGTTAAGGTAACATTATCATAATCCACATAAAATAATGAAATACATAACCTAATTGTACTAGGTTAATGTATCATTGTCAAAATCCAGCTTTGTGTCTGTAAGTCCCCAAAGTCTTCAGAATTGTTGTTTTAGCTCGAGACAGATTTTTCATGCAACAGTTTTGGTCCTTTAGGCGTCCCACTTCCTTCTCCTTCGTTCGTGAGCTTTCTTTTGCGTCAAGTTAGCCATAAAATGCTGTATTTTGCATCATTTATACCTGAAACTTTCCTAGTCATGTTCGTTAGCTCATTTACGGGAAAAAGGACTAAAAGTGCATGAAATATATAATTTGTTCTCAAAACTAGGCTAAAATATGGGCAAAATATATTGATATAGGCGTGCAAATCCGCCTATCATGAGACATCTCCAATTGTCTCTAGAGATTGATGTTGATTGTCATCTCCGATTGTCTACGAAGATTGTGTGACGAATAATATCTTCAATTATCTATAAAGACTTGATGCATAAAATCTCCAATTGTATATAGAGATTGATGTTGATGGTCATCCTTAATTATCTATAAAGACCAAGGCCCTCAACTAGTGAGGTGATTTAAATCCAATAGTCTCTCGATTGGCGGAGCAATTGAAGGTTAATAATCTCTTGACTAGAGGGGCTATTGAAATCAAAGAGATCTCAGCTGGCGGAGATATTTAAAGATAATAGACACTCGACTGGCGGGGCTATTAAAATCTAAGAGCTATCTACTGGCAGAGAAATTGAAAGGTAATAGCCTCTGGACTTGTGGGGCTATTGAAATCTAAGAGCTCTCTACTGGAAGAGTGATTGTAATAGCCTTTCGACTAGAGGGGTTATTAAAATCACAGAGCTCTCAACTTGCGGGGTTATTTGTATTTAAGAGCTCTCGATTGGTAGAGCTATTTGATAGGTAATAGCCTCTCGATTGACGGGGCTATTAAAATCTAAGAGCTCTCGACTGGCGGAGCTATTTGAAAGGTAGTAGCCTCTCGAATGGAGGAACTATAAAATATAAGAGCTCTCAGCTGACGGAGCTATTGAAAGGTAATAACATCTCGACTGATGGGGCTATTAAAATCTAAAAGCTCTCGACTGACGGAGCTATTTAAAAGGTAATAGCCTCTTGATTGGAGGGTAGGTCTATGGAAATGTAAAATACCCAAATTAGAAGGAGAACATCCAACAAAAAAGCAAAATATCTGTGTTTGAAGGTAAGAGCTTGAAAAGAAAAGTCAAATGCCTGTATTTGGAGGTGAGAGCCTTGAATGAAAAGTATAATGCATGTATTTGAAGGTGAGAGTCATGAAAAATAAAGAAAATTATTTTCTATTTTCTTTGTAAGAAATGATGAAACGTGAAGAAGGCATAATCGTGTCCTAACTGCAGTTAGTACCAATAATTAGTAGTTTATATAAGAATTTCCCCATCTCTTTCCCAGCTAACCGAGATCGACTTTCCATTAACTCCTATAGTTTCAAATGGTACGTCAAACATACTTAAATATCGACACTCTTTTAATCAATCACTAACAATTTATCCACAAGAATGGGATAAATAATTCTTGTAACCCCCTCCTTAAAAATCAATCACGCTTTTAATGATGACTAAGACTTTTAATAACAATCAAGTAACAACCGCTAACTCTCTATAAATGACTGTCTATCAATAGGAATCAACTACACTCTCTTTTCTCAATTCGGATTATGATAATGTCACCAAGCTAGGTTAGCTTACATACCTCCTCATGAAATAAAATCCCATCACACTGTAATTTCTATCGTGCAATAAGGGACTAGAACACAAACACTTACCCTCACAAAGACTTTCTCAATGAAAACAAGCATCATTCTATATGCTTGCCCTTATTTTTTATTATTGTTAACTCCAAAACAATAGGTGTGAGATGCCGAAGGGCTGTCTAAGTTTGTAATGTAGGCTCGGGGAAGGGTAGGATACATATTTGGGAAAATGGTGACTATACCCTCTTTGAACTCCAAATTTTACACTACTATATCAAACCTTGGGTCAGGGGCCACTTCTTCTATTCTTGAAAAATACATGCCTACTTTTACCACATCATTTCACCCATCTTTCGAAAGCATTTTCTTTTTATTTCTATCTTTTGCAAAATATCATGCTTATCTTTCATCTAATGATATTTTTCTTTCACTTTTCATTCAATGAATAGCTCCTAGGCATTCACTTATAAGACTATGGCCCATGATCACCTTCTTTCACAATCCACCACCCCAAACTTAGGCTTTTAGCCTCGAGTAGATACTTTCACGTTCAAGGAGGGTAGGTTTCAAAAGACGGATCATTTTTCAAAAAGGTTTAAGGCTTGAAACTTGGTTGCCAAATAAATGGTCATTGGATCAAGAGGGTTGACTAAGGGTACAATTTAAAATTTGGTAGGCCTTTTAGGCTCAAGTGGTTTTCAATGTTCACAAAGAAGGCCTAAGATCATTTTTTCAACTATGTGTACTCAAGGTAAGCTTTGAAAGACCATCAGGGAGAGTTCTAGATAAAATGAGTGTGCATGAGAGTCAAACGACTAAGCTCACCTCACACAGCATGCAAACTTTCCTAGAAGACTCAATTTCATTCCATACTAGAGACAAAAGGAGTTATTTACACCACACTACCTATTGAAGAATTTTGAATCATAAAAAGAGGGAAAACATTGTTATAATAATTATTCAAGTCTATGTCCTTGATTTACATAACAATTTTGGGATAGAGGAGGCGCTTTTATTACATCTCACTATGCAATACGAATATCGTTAACACCCAACCAAGCTGTCATCTCAAATTTAGGCTTTCACATGGGTAATCCATTTGGCTACTCAGACTTTACCATGGGATAAATAGTGATCCCAACTCTACAATGCCACGGGTACTCAAACTTTCCCTGCATCTATGGCTTAAAACTCCAAACACAATGATTTTCCCTTAAGAATATCGTCACTCAATCTATCTTAGGGAAATGATCATCCAACATTATTATTAAGAGAAATGAAAATCTAACAATGAAAGAAAATCTAAAAATGAAAGCAAATGACTAATCCATCAAATGTAGGCACCATTAGGGTGCCCAATATTACAACCCCAAAATAAAATAAAATCATCCAAGTAAAAATAAAAACATCCAAATAGATATCCAAATCATGCAGACCAAATCATCAAATGAAATAACTACGAAAATAGTACCCCCAACTAAAATTTAGTAGTGTCCTCACTGCATATCAATAAAGCATGGAAAGAGTAAAAGGGTCTCCCTGAATCCACATCAAATGTTGGGGTCACTCGGCGTCTTATCCTTATCATCTCCGATCTCAACAGTAGCTGGCTTCTCATCATCAGACCATGAAGCTGAGACCTCATCATTTGACTCTGCTCTCGAGGAGGGAAGTCTATCTCTGGGATTTAAGACCTTCTACAGTCCCTTCACCCCCTTCCACATATGGGTGAACAATTTATCCCCCTTTTTCTCCCTTATTCTTATCTTGTCATGTGAGTCTTGAAGCTCCTGATGGGACCTTGCTAATGAAGAATAGGCCCGCTCAAGTCTGGATATAGTATCCCTCTGCTTTTTATGACCTTCAAGGAATCTCTCATAGTCAGTCTGACCAACATAGAAATGATGAGTGGTGGAAGGTTAACCCAGCCCTGAGAGGTCCTCGAATAGCCCAGCTGAGGTCGGACTGCAAGAATCCATATAATCCTCCATCAACTTTTCTGAGTCAACCTTTCTCTTTTTGGTCTTTCCAAGTTCACTCTCTTTCCGGATCTTTAATGGGTAAATAGGGGTCTTTGGGGATATCAAGGTGTCTCCCAGATACTCCTCAACCTCAAAATTTTTACTCAAGTCTGTAATCACAGATGGGAACTTGAGCATTGGGCCTCCTTTGTTCTTAAAATACCAAATCTCTGAGAGCATAAAGCAAACAACATTCAAAGGAATGTTGTCCAAGAGGTAAGCCACCATCTAAGCATGCATAGCTGGGATATTTTTCAGGTTGGTAGAAGGAGAGACCCGACTGCAAATAATAGATAACTAAATCTAAGCTTCAGCCGTGAAGTCATTTAACGTTATCCCATTCTTTGTGGTGGCCCATGTAATCTCCCTTCTCGTGCATAACTTTTAAACCAACCAGCTTCCCAGAGAATAGTCTTTAGTTTTATACTCTCTCATGTCAATATTTGTTACCCCATGCACTTCATTTATTTGTTTGGACCCGAAATAAACTTCCTTCCCCAAATTAACATAACTGGGGTAGAGAGTTTTACTATGCTGAGATTTGCGTAGAAATCTCTCACCCACTGCTCATTAGCTTGGCATTGGTCCAAGGCAAAACATGTCCATCCTGTGGCTATGAGCCTCCCATATAAATTTGGGAGCTTTTCGGGCATATTTACCATGGATGTGCATCTCTCAGGAAGTAACTTTCTCCTTGCAGGATCCTCACAATAAACAGTTTCATATTCAGCGGCCATGAATTGGGTGTGATCGTAATTGACTATTTTTTCTCTGAGTACCTATTATCCAAACATAAAACATTATTAATAAAGATAAACATGGAGAAATAATGCTTTATGAATTAATTAAGCTAAAGGAATGGACTAGGGATCATAGACTGGTTTGGAAATAACAACTCAATAGTTGGACCAATCTATTTGACTGGCCTCAGATGTCACAATCGCAATCTGATTGGGTCACTATCGCGACATCTTAGAGTCCTGTCAAACAAGTCTCTATTCTCGCAATCGTGTCCACTGAGTCATGATTGCGATACCGCAATCGCCCTCATCGTACCACGATTCGGTACCTGAGACTATGGTCCAATACTCAAAAATGTCAATTTCGCTACCAATTTGTGGTCCAAACAAGTAACTAACATTAAGAACATGAAACACAATTCCTAAACATTCAATCATGCCTTTCGATCGGTGGAAATCAATCAAGAGTTTCATTGGGCATTTGGCTAAACACTTAGTGTGTGTAGACACGTGATTTTTGACCCTTTCCGAGTGTAATATATTTATTTTTTGATATTAAATATTTATATTTGAATCGATATTATTTTAATTCTTATTTTATTTTAATAAAATTTTAGTTAAAAAATAATTAACTAAATGAAGTTAATTTTAGGATATTATTTATTTTTGTTCCAATTTTTTTAAAAAATAGTATAAAAATTTAATATATATAAATGTTAATAAATAAATTAGTATTTTTAATACTATTTTATTATATTTATTTTTCGCTATTTATAAACTTTTATTATATTTTTTAAATATAAAAATTAATTAATTATTATTATATTCTTCTTCTTATTATTTTATTCATTTATGTATTTATTTATTTATTTATTTATTTTGTTATTATTATTATCTTCTAAAAAAAAGGATAAAGATTCAAATTTGAAAACCATCCTATCCTATCCTATCTGATAACCATTCCCCTCAAATTTCTCCTATTTAAGGACTCTTATTACTCCAAACAACAGACAGAAAACTACGTACATTTTTTATCTCCCTACAGATTCTACATAAAAAAAATATCAGAATCAGACACTGCAAAAAGAAAGATACAAAAAGAAAAAAAAAAACATCAGTATAAAAAAAAATCAAAACAAAAGAGAGAAAAGAAAGATCTGAAGTCAGAATTTTGCTTGAAGATTCCGGTAACAACTTCATGTTTCTGTTCAACTTAACACAGTTTTCATTTTGATCCTATGTTATTTAGTTGTATAAATTTTATTAGAAACCAAAACATGAATAAAATTATTTAAATAATTTCATGTGTTATTTGGTGTGCACTATCTATATTTATTATATGAATTTTTTTGTTAGAATGTGTTATATATTTGGATGTACTGAATATCAATATATGAATACTACGTGATTGAATTTTTGATTGAGCATTTTATTTTTACACTACACAGTACGTCACACACAAAGGTTATCCATTCACGCAAACTTATTGATTTCAACATCCATGAAATTAAAAATCACAGAAAGAGATTGAAAAGGAAAAGATAACGAGATAATAAAAAAAATTAATTAATTTATTTTTTTCTTTTTTTTTTATCATCGGAAATATTATGTTTATTGCCAGAAATTGTCGAAACTCTGAATTCGGCGACCAAGCAGTCCTCCACCGTCTCTGGCAAAGCAACAGTGGATAATTACTGTACTAAAAGATAATATTTTTAAAGATAGTATAAAGAGGTTCTCTACTATTAACAAATCTTATGGATATATAATAATCCATTTTTTAAAATTGGGCCAAATAGTAACCTGTACAACTTTTCCGTGGACCCTCATTTTGTATCATTAAGTCCATGCATACTAGCATTGATTTTTTTTAGATTGTAGTTTTTTTTTTATCTTCTTTTAATAAATGTTTTCCTTAATACTTACTTTTTAATTAATAATTTTAGTGACAATTGGACTCATTTTGCAAAGAATTGATGAATATGTTTGAGCAAATTACTGAATATGAGTTCGTATTTAAATTATCTCATAACTATGATTTAATTTTGTATTAAAATTAAGAATATAATAAATTTTAGAGATAATATTAAATTTAGCATAATATGGGTAAATTCGTTTATTCATTATTCTATTATTTTATTCATTATTATTAATAAAATTTAGTAATTATTTAATTGCTTTAGTCTACCGTTAAGAACAAATAACTTTTTTTAAAAATAAATAAATTGTTATGATTTTTTAAGCGGCAAACTACATTTTTAACATTAGATAAACTTTAGGTAAGTTTAATATATCCGTCTCAAATAAGAATGCGGTGTACGCATCTTTCTGAGACATTTTCAAATTCAAAGGATGCAATAATGCACCTTGAAAAATATTTTTAATTTTTTTTTAATTTTCACCAATTTAATACACGAGTTATAGACAGTTATTAGACATTGAAAAATGAGCGAACCTAGGCCTTAACATAATTTATTAAAAATAATTTAAGTCAAGATAAGTCAATAAAAGCGACCTTGCTGGAACCACGGGACTCGAGGGGTGCCTCACACCTTCCCCTCGGTCAACAAAATTTCTTACTCGGTTTTCTGTTTTCACAGACCAATAAAGAGTCATTTTCTTTTGATTGGGGATTTAATAAGGTAACTTAGAACACCATAACTCAATTCCAAGTGGCGACTCTATTAATAAACTAATCCCTATTCAATACCATCACTTTAATTGGAAAAACCCTTCGACTCGGCCTTCGAGCGAAAAAGGGGTGTGATATCTCTAGCGACTCCACTGGGAAATAATAAGAATTCAAGCTTTTTATATTGAATTATACTTGCTTTAATTATTGTTGATATTGTGTTTTTTGTCCTTATGTGCTACTTGTCGCTTATTTACCGGTTTGATATTGATTGAACTGTATTATAAATTGTCTTCTCTTGCGCATCCCCTCTGAGTCTATGAAATAGGATAGAAGGAATGCAGCGCATGCATCCTACTTTTTTTTTGAGATAGCCGAAGTGTCAAGGCACCTGGTGAAAGATATAGTCACACATGTTAGGCGGGGTTCAGATCGACAACGAAGGCGGTGTTGCCCTTCTACCGACCAAGTTGTACCTCCTCGACTCAAGTGTCCGCTCGGGTAAGCTAGTCTAAACACCTATCCCTATTAGGTTTAAACTTAGAAGAACTGAAAACTCAGAATTTGGTTATCCCTATTAGGTGCCGCTTTATTTGCATCATATGCATTTGATTTAGCGGGACTCGGCACAGGGGCTAGGTCTGTCTAGGACAGGTAACCTACTTTATAAAAACCAACATGTGCATCCTACGTTCTCTTTGACATTTTTTTGGAAGGCTATTTGTGTGTTTACCGGCTTTTAAGCATCATTAAAATGTAAGAGATTAAATTATCATCACATTTAGTGAATCATTTTTTTTTTAAAGAAAAATTTTATTTTTAAAAGAGAATTTTTAGTAACATAGTTTTACGGTTTTCATGAACTACGAGGGTCTGATTCTCACTCTTTAGTGGGATACGTAGGAAGTCCTTCCCAGGATACGACCCTATCTTTTGAAAAATTATTCATAGATTTATTGGGGAATGTTTTGAAAATTTGATTACTTTTATAATTATTTTTCTTATTCTCAAGTTCAATATATATATATATATATATCTTAATAGCCCAGAATCTTTAGGGATCATGAGGCTAAGTTTTATAAAATAAAAAATAAATATAAATCTTAATAGCCCTGAACCTTTAGGGGTCTTGAGGCTAAATTTTGTACAACATAATTTTCAAGAACTACGCACACCTGATTCTCATCTTAATGAGATACGTAGGCAGTCCTTCATGGATTCGGTGGTCTTAAAAAGAAAATTTTTGAACTCTGACACATTAATTTTCTCCAAAATCAAAATAGTGTTAAGGTGGCCGATTTGTGGCTAAGTTGGAATCTCACCAATACAACACCATGTTCAAAGAACAAGTAAGATGACCCACAAAAAATGATATAGGGTCTGAGATGAGTTGGTGTAGATTGTTAGAAATGAGGAATAATAAGAAATGATCTGAAAAGTGAGAAATTTGGAGCAAAATATGAGAAACATGCAAATACTGAGAGAGAAAAAGAGAGTGATCTCATAAGGATTTTACATGTTTCAATGTTCACTTGCCTCTAAACTCCATAACACCAAAGTTAGACATGTACGAGGGTCATGGCGATCCTTTGACTCATATGAAATTTTTTTGTAATCAATGAAGAGAAGTAGAAGAAAAGGAGAAATTGCTGATGGCTTACTTTGGAGAGAATTTGAGGTGATAAATTCAAAATGATCGAGTTCAAAAGAAAAAAAAGATGATGCAGCAATGATTGTAGAGACTCCATTAAGGCCGACGTGCAATTCAATGGCTAAAATATTAAGTTCGGCAATTTAGAAGTCAATCTGCTCCCCACGAAGAAGGATTTTTGATACTTTTTTTTGTTTTCTTTCTACTACCCAAATTATTTTAGGGTTGGAATTTGATATATATCTTATCTTATCTTATTTTATTATAATTTCCATTCAAATCCTTCTATCTTTTGGTCAACAACTATGTGTCCTTTTGATTTTTATTTTATTTTTTTATTTATTATATATTGTTTTGTTGTCTTTTTTTTCTTTAGAGAGCTCTGTCTATGGTGATTCTAGAGATGTGATATGCATGTTGAATTCACAGACTGATCATTAAATCCAATCTAATCCTGAAACATTTGACAAGAAGATAGATTTGAAAGAAAAAAACATATAAGAAAATAAGTAAAGTATTCAGGTATTTGGGGAGATAGTTACAACCTCTTTTGAATGTATTGAGGCAATTGATTTGTAAATCAGGAAATAACTTGATCATCAATTAGAAGATTCAATTCGAGAATTTTGAATGGGGTCGATCGGAGGATATATAGTATCCACTATAAGGAAAAACAAAAGAAAGTTAGCTCCAAAAGGGCATGAGTCACTCATCGAGAAAAAAAGTACAATATACGTGGACTGTATATTTCACAAGCTTAAAAGAAGTGACACAAGTGCATGAACTTAGTCAAGATCAATGTTGAAAAAGATGCGTATGATCTTCATGTTCTACTCTCAGATTACATGTTATGTACTTGTGTTTTTAAGGATTGATATGACGAAGGCATTTCATTCTACTATCCAAATGTTGTGTCATCCTTTGTTACCCCTTTTTGAGCTTTAGTGTTATTTTCTTTCGTACCCCTCTTTTGGAATCAAAATAGAATTTGAAAAAGTAAAAAAAAAAAGTATCAAGAAAAATGGAGTAAAAAAAAAGAGTTAAAAAAAAGAAGAGAAAAAATCAATCAAAAATTCAAATTCAAGCAAAAAAAATAATCCTGAACTACGTTTGACCTGATTCTTGCTATGACAAGATACGTAGGCGGCACTATGGGGTTCGGTCCAAGCAAAGGAAAATTCAAGTTACCCAGAATAAAATAAAACTGGGGCAAAAGTTTATTTTCTTAAAAGAGTCGATTCCAAAAGTTGTATATTTTACCCAATGTTGTGTAAATTTTGAGCCCCATGCCGACCTTTCTTTCTATCCCATTCCAAAAGCCGAGTTACAACCAAAGAAAGACCTTTAGATCAATCTTTGAGAATGTCAAGGCTAAACATGTTATGGGTGCATGATATTTCATATTTTGAGTCTTATTTTCTTAAAAAAATGACAAAAAAAAATGAAAATGAGAGAGTCTTATTGGTGAAAACCCTTTTGGGCATCATAAGGCGACTGTGAGTTGTGAGATCAATAAAACTGAGAGTCTTATTGGTAAAAGTCTTCATGAACACCATAAGACGACAATGAGTTGAAAAAGAAAAGAAAATGAGAGCGGCTTGTTGGCGAAAATCCATCGAGGTGTCACTAGCCTAAGGAGGATTATAATCCAGAGGGAACAAGTTCAAGAATGACTCCCTTTCAAATTCAATGAGTGGGCAAAAAGTGATAGTGATTAGCTTGGATAAATCAGGTTGTTTAATTCAAAATGCATGTCATAATCACTAGAATCATCTGCCACACCCAGATAAAATTTTCTTTTTAATTTTTTTTTGTTTAAGAAGAGATGTCTATTGTCCTTTCCTATTCTTTTTGTTATTTTTATTTTATTTTATTTTTATTTTTAGTTTTTGATTTTTGATTTTTGTGTCTTTGTGGTCAAAAGAAATCACTATCGTCATCTTTCATGTATTTTTGAGTCAAAATTTTGTCAAGATAAATGAGAAAGGACTTCAAAACTTGATACCAACTCCTTTAGTTGTTCAAAGCAAGACAAAAGACCAACACACAAAGATAACTTGTTTCAAAAATAAAGTAAAGTACTCGAGACTGCTTTTCATCCGTTAGTTTTTGGACTCATAAAAGTATAAAAGGTGTATTTGAAGCTGAATCCCGAGGCATCATGCAAGAGAAATATGATTTGAGTCAAAATATTTTAGTAGTCAGAATTTGGGGTCAATACTACAATAAGTCAACAATACCTATCAATGATTTGCAATGGAACTGGGCATGAAAAGTTCAAAAGATCGTCTCAATAGCCAAATGCCACAAATCAACCATCGTATTTTTAAATTAAAAAGTTTTCTTGATATGAAACAAAAACATGTGTTACCTTTATATCAAAGGTTTCAAAGCTTAACTATTAAAAGATGCAATTTCTCACTTCTGCAAATGCAAGAGGCAGTACTGTTACACAGATTTGGTAATCAATAACGGTAAAAACTCATCATTTTAATCCCTAGGAGACGCACTTCCTAGTATGGATAATTAAAGATTCATTTTTTAGTTGATTCACTTCCTAACTTGAACCATCATTCCTAGAAGACGCACATTCTAGTTGAGTCATTTCATTCAACCCCTAGGAGATGCACTTGCTAGTCTAAATAAGTCAGTTTTTATTTGTTAGGTGAAGCACTTTCTAACTTGAACCATCACTCCTAGAAGACACACTTTTTAGTCGAGTCATTTCATTTAACCTTTAGGAGACGCACTTCCCAGCCTGAATAAGTCAGTTTTTATTTGTTAGGTAAAGTACTTCCTAGCTTGAACCATCACTCCTAGAAGACGCACTTCCTAGCCTGAATAAGTCAGTTTTCATTTGTTAGGTGAAGTACTTCCTAACTTGAACCATCACTCCTAGAAGACGCACTTAGTAGTAGAGTCATTTTATTTAACCCCTAGGAGATGCACTACCTTGTCTGAATAAGTCAATTTTTTATTTGTTAGGTGAAGAACTTCCTAACTTGAACATTCACTCTTAGAAGACGCACTTTCTAGTCGAGTCCTTTTATTTAACCCCTAGGAAACGTACTTCCTAGTTTGAATAAGTCAGTTTTCATTTATTAGGTGAAGCACTTCCTAACTTGACATTCACTCCTAAAAGATGCACTTTCTAGTCGAGTCCTTCAATTTAACTCTTAGGAGACGCAATTCCTAATTTCGGTTATCAATTTTACTCTGACAAGATGCATTTCTTTAGCAGGGCTTTGATTCACACTCTTTACTGTACTTTTCAAAAGTTGTGATATGATGACACTCACAAAATTTACTAGTGCAAACTGGGGAAAAATTTTGTTCATGTTTACTGGAATTAATTTTATGCTCAGGATCCTTCTGAAGAATGGGACAGGACCCTCCTAAAGAATGGGAATTTTTGTGCTCAGGACCCTCCTGAAGAATGGGACAGGACCCTCCTGAAGAATGGGAATTTATTTTGTGCTCAGTACCCTCCTGAATAATGGGAATTTATTTTGTGCTCAGGACCCTCTTGAAGAATGGTACAGGACCCTCCTGAAGAATGGAAATTTACTTTTGCTCAGGACCCTCCTGAAGAATGGGGCAGGACCTTCCTGAAGAATGGGAATTTACTTTTTGGTCAGGATCCTCCTGAATAATAGTACAGGACCCTCCTGAAGAATGGGAATTTACTTTTGTTCAAGACCCTCCTGAAGAATGGGATAGGACCCTCCTGAAGAATGGAAATTTATTTTATGCTCAGGACCCTCCTGAAGAATGGGAATCTAATTTTGCTCAGGACCCTTCTGAATAATGGGAATTTATTTTTGCTAAGGACCCTTCTGAAGAATGGGACAGGACCCTCGTGAAGAATGGGAATTTATTTTATGCTCAGGACCCTCCTGAAGAATGGGACAGGACCCTCCTGAAGAATGGAAATTTATTTTATGCTCAGGACCCTCCTAAAGAATGGGAAAGGATCCACCTGAAGAATGGGAATTTAATTTTATGCTCAGGACCCTACTTGTGATGCCCCGGAAAAAAAATTTCCATTAAGATCTCGGACAAAAATAAGTTGAATTCTCTTCTTTATCCTGATTAATAATATTTTTGTGTAGAATTTCTGGATATGTGACCCGTCATCGCGTAGAGAATCGAATAATCTTTCCAACGATATATGGATCATCCAAAATGGACACTCGAGTGATGAGTTATGATCATTCCGATCTAACCATAAATAGTGGTGAACAGTAAATGTGCAGGAAAAAAATACTGAGGCCAGGTGAATTTTAGGGTCAACTTCAAACGATCATAACTCCTTTTACATAATGATCTGGGTGAGCCACTATATATCAACAGAAATCTCTGAAAGTTCTCTTTCCAATGAAATTGGTTTCATCCAATTTGGCCATTGGAGCAAAAGGTTATGGTCAATCTACTTCTGCCTATCAAAACAGTCCACCAAAGGACATATTTGACATTATTTGATTATTAAGGGTATTTTAGTCATTCCTACTCCAATCCATCCGGGTAAACCATGGATTTAAGTCCATTAAGAGCATTCAATAGCTCATTTTTCTCTAAAATTTCTTAACGCTCAAACCCCAACCCTACTACTCCAAATTTCATCCTTCTATGTCTCTTGATTGAACCGTAGAAATTTCAAATTGATTTGGAATTTGAGTTGATCATGTTAAGGGCTTCGAGAAGCACTCTTTATTTTTGTGAATAAAGTTCGGGAGTCGGAAGTTCATATTCATCTTCCATTTTTAGGTATGTGGGGCTTTGAACAAGATTATCCTTTCGATCTTGTGCCTGATATTTTTGTTGAATTACATTGACATGAGATTTTACATGTTTTACCATGAATTGGAAATATGGTTTTATATCTTATATTATTTTCCATGAGCTATGGGATTATGTCATCCGATATGCGTATGATGTTGAGATGGAATTATGTCCAAAAAGTATTTGATTATGAGAGTATGATGATTTAATTTGTTAAGCCTTGATTTATACTATCATTCCACTATTTCCTTATTATGAATTTATAATTGATATTGGAAATTCTATATCCCTACTATGGGTTGATGTCTCAAGTACCTTTAAATGAGAGTTGGATGGCAAATTGAGAAATGTTGATATTGAAGTTGCAATGAGTCTTGGTATTTTCTGGATGGTTTTGATGAGTTAAATTGTTGAAAATATTATGTATTGAGTCTTCATATCCTTGTCCAAATGTTGAGTCGGTTATGGTTCAATGCATTGATACCATTTTGTTGTTGAGGAAAATTAAAATGTTTTGAGCTAAAATGTGTTGAGTTAGGAATCCACAAATTGATATGATTTGATAAATGAGAAAGAGATTTGATTTGGTCTTTATGATAGACCCTTGTGATGTTGTGGTGGGTTTCTTAACGCGTTCTTAGCTTGTCGGGGAGTAGTACTTAGCACCGAGCGGGAAATTTGGTATTTCCCCTAACCTATGTGCCACCGTAGGGTTGTTTGATGATGATATTATTGGCCAGAGATCCCGATTCTGATTATTGTAGTTTTAAGGTCGTACTCTCTGGCAAAGAGTATGACGCTCCCACCAACGGGGGTTTCAAATGTTGGTATTCCACGTAGCTCACGTGGAGTTGTCGGTTATAGGAAACTCCCCTATCCATAAGAGTCATGTTTATTGAAATACCAAGTCACTCCGAGTTTTGATGGGGTAAGTCAAGTTGCCTATGATGATCTATAATGATTTATGAGGTTTTTCTCCTACATTTCCTATTTAAGATGTTATGAGTTGCATGATTCAATGCCACTCAAGCCAGGTGTGTCATTATGGTCCGTATGTACGTTTTTATGAAATTTATGATATTATTTATATTTTGCATGCGCCCCCACATACTCAATACGTATCTTATGCTGACCCACATATTTCTCTATGGGCTACATTCTTACCGTAATGTAGGTTCAGGTACTTAGCCGCGACAGTGATATTTGAGTGTCGCATCTACGTTCCTTCAGTGGTGAGTCCTCATGGTTCGAGGACCAAGTTGCTAGTTTTGGTGCTGTTGTTTTGTGATCTCTTTGGTCTGTTGAGTCAGTTGAGGGTTTGTCCCAATGGCTCGTTGATTTTGCTGTACAGAGGCTATGTCAGACTAGTGTATTGTTGGGTTGGTTTGTGTATAGACATTCCATATATGTACAGTATAACAATATTCCGTGCCATGTGCGATGTGATATGATATGTACTTATATATATCCTTAGTGTAGCGTGTATGTTGTTGTGTTGGAACCCAAGGGTAGTGTTTCGGCTTAAAGAGTTAGCTTGAGGCTACGTGTAGCCTTGGGCACCATGTGGCATATCAGGATGATATTTCGGGGCTTTACAAACTTGGTATCAGAGCATAAGGTTGTGAAGAGTCCTAGGGAGTCTGACAAGCCGCGTTACGTAGAGTCTTGAGCATCGGTGTGTAGCGCACCACACCTATGATCAAGAGGCTGTGGGGCATTCTAGGAAAAGTCATTTCTTTCTTTCTACAAGAGTCTATCATGTTTACAACTGTTTCCTTCTGATGTTAATTTGTGCATTCTTATGATAGAAAATGCCTCCACGTCGAGCTCGCGGAAACAACAACCAACCTCAACCCGTTGATCCGTTACATGAGACGGTATTCCATGTCGAATTTCGGGTAGATTTTCAGATGCTAGCCCAGGTAGTTACCGCCAATACTCAGGCCAACGCTCCACCTCGGCAGGAAAATAATTTGACAGCAGCACGAATTCACGATTTTATGCGGATGAATTCGCCAGAGTTTTATGGGTCGAGAGTAGGTGAGGACCCGCAGATGTATGTTGATGAAATGAAGAAAATTACACAGATTATGCACGTGAACGAGGAAGAAAGTGTGGAGCTAGCTTCTTATCAGTTGAAGGATGTTGCCTATGACTGGGTGCAAATGTGGAATAAGGGTAGAGAAGAAGATACCGCTCTGGTGACTTGGCAATTGTTCAAAGATACTTTCTTGGATAGATTCTTTCCTCTTGAGTTATGGGAAGCTAAGATAGAGGAGTTTATGAATCTGAGACAAGGATCCATGTCGGTTAAGGAGTATTGTCTTAAGTTTAATCAGCTATCGAAGTACGCTCCTAATATGATGGCTGACTCGAGGACTAGTATGAGCAAGTTTCTAACTGGGGTGTCAAGTTATGTGGTGAAAGAATGTAGATCTTCTATGATCAACAGGGAGATTGATCTTTCTAGGTTAATGATTCACGCCCAACAGATTGAGTCAGACAAGATAAAGGAAAGAGAAAGAGTAAGAGGGATTAAGAGAGTCAGATTGGAGCAACAGGGGTTTGGTCGGACTAGATTCAGTTTCAGAGACGTCTATTTATACCTGGGCCTTCCTCATCTAGTTCTCCCGTATATCGAGGCAGGCAGGATCTCGGGAATAGGTCGGTACTTTCCAGGTCTCAGGACAGTGTAAGAAACCGGCCTCATCCTTCTTCGTGTGCTAAGTGTGGTAAAGACCATTTTAGGGAGTGTTATATGGGGCAGCGGGGCTGTATTGGTTGTGGCAAGTTGGGCCACATACTTAGAGACTGCCCGTATGCCAGACAGCGGAGTCGTGATGCCCGTCCTAAGAGTCAGACTACCATTGCCCTGCCTCCCGCAGCCCGTCCAGTTCCTCCTCAGGGTGCTTCATCTAGTACTGCTGGCGATCAACGCCAGAATCATTTCTATGATATACCACCTCTTCAGGAGAAAGAGGACTCTCCCGATGTTGTCACTGGTATGCTCTGTTTTTTCTATTTTGATATTTATGTGTTGATGGACCCCGGTTTGAGTTTTTCTTATGTGACACCTCTGGTTGCTGTAAATTTTGAAATGGATCCTGAACTAATTTCTGAGCTTATTTTGGTTTCTACTCCGGTAGGAGAGTCTGTCATTGCTAAGCGGGTGTATAAGAAATATCCCATTACTGTCTTTCATCGGGTTCTGTATGCTGATTTGATTGAGCTAGATATGGTTGACTTTGATATCATTCTGGGCATGGATTGTCTTCACTCATGCTATGCGTCTATTGATTATCATGCTCGTGTGGTCAAGTTTCAGTTTCCTGATGAACCTATCTTCGAATGGTCCGGGAGTTCTGTGATTCCTAAGGGTCATTTCATATCCTATCTGAAAGCTAGGAAGTTGATTTCCAAGGGTTGCATCCACCATTTGGTTCGGGTTAAAGACACTAAGTATGAAACCCCGACCATTCAGTCAATTAATATTGTTAATGAGTTTCTTGATATCTTTCTGGAAGATCTCCCTGGAATACCTCTTGATAGAGAGATAGAGTTTGGGATTGACCTTCTTCCTGATACTCAGCCTATTTCCATTCCTCCGTATCCATGGCTCCCGCGAAACTTAAAGAGTTGAAGGAGCAATTGAAAGATCTTTTAGACAAAAGCTTTATCAGACCTAGTGTGTCCCCGTGGGGTGCACCTGTCCTGTTTATGCATAAGAAAGATGGTTCTTTGTGGATGTGTATTGATTACCAGCAGCTTAATAGGGTTACTATCAAGAATAAATATCCACTTTCTCGAATTGATGATTTATTTGATCAATTGCAAGGTGCGAGCTACTTTTCGAAGATAGACCTCAGATTCGTTTATTACCAACTTAAGGTTAGGGAATGTGATATCCCTAAGACAGCCCTCCGAACCCGTTACGGTCATTTTGAATTTCTAGTGATGTCTTTCGGGTTAACTAATTCTCCAACGGCTTTCATGGATCTTATGAACCGTGTATTCCGGCCATATCTGGATTTATTTGTAATAGTGTTCTTGATGATATTCTTATTTACTCCCGAAGTGAGGGTGATCATGCAGATAATCTCCGAATCATATTGGAAACTCTTCGAACTCATCGGTTGTATGCTAAGTTCAGTAAGTGTGAGTTTTGGCTGAACTCTGTAGCCTTCTTGGGTCATGTTGTTTCTTCTGAAGGTATTAGAGTTGATCCTCAAAAGATAGAGGCTATAAAGAGTTGGCCTAGACCTATTTCTCCTTCTGATATCCAAATTTTCTTGGGTCTAGCTGGTTATTCTTATCGTTCTGTTGAAGGGTTTTCATCTATTGTGTATCTATGACCCGTTTGACCCAAAAAAGTGAAGTTCCTGTGGTCCGAATCTTGCGAGAAGAGTTTTCAGGAGTGGAAGACTCGACTCACTTCAGCCCCTGTGTTGACTTTGCCTGACAGTGTTGATGGTTTGTGGTGTATTGCGATGGTTCCAGAGTCGGTTTGATTTGTGTATTGATGCAAAAGGGCAAGTTTATAGATTATGCTTCCAGGCAGCTAAACCCTCACGAGAAGAATTATCCTACCCATGACCTTGAATTAGGTGTCGTGCTTTTTGCTTTGAAAATCTGGAGACATTATTTGTTGGTGTCCATGTCGACGTCTCCACAGACCATAAGAGCTTGAAGTATGTATTCACCCAAAAAGAGTTGAATCTTAGGCAGAGACGATGGTTAGAGCTGTTGAAAGATTATGATATGAGCGTTCTATATCATCCGGGCAAGGACAATGTAGTAGCAGATGCCCTTAGTCGGAAGTCCATGGGTAGCGTAGCATATATGGAGATTGGTAAGAAAGAGTTGGCCCGTGAGGTACATCGTTTGGCTAGATTGGGGGTTAGGTTGTTTGGTGATGCTGAGGGTAGTATAAGAGTGCAAAGCGGTTCCGAATCCTCTTTAGTTTCGGAAGTAAAGGAGAAGCAAGACAAGGATCCTACCTTTGTCAGGTTAAAAGAGTCAGTTAAAGACCAAAAGGTGGAGGTTTTCTCCGAAGAGGGAGATGGCATTTTGAGACTCCGAGAAAGATTATGTGTTCCTGATATTGATAACTTGAAGCAGAGGATTATGGCATAAGCGTATGGTACGCGATACTCCATCCATCCTGGGGCTACCAAGATGTACCATGATTTGCAGGAAATCTATTGGTGGAATGGTATGAAGAGGAACATAGCAAAATTTGTGGCGAAGTGTTCCACGTGTCAACAGGTTAAAATAGAGCATCAAAGGCCCAGTGGCGTGATGCAAAAGTTTAGCATTCCTAGTTGGAAGTGGGAAGAAGTGAATATGGACTTCATAGTTGGTTTGCCTCCTTCTCATCGCCATCATGATTCGATTTGGTTTGTCGTAGATCGGCTGACGAAATCAGCTCATTTCTTGCTTGTGCATTCATCGTATACAACTGAAGATTATGCTAGAATATATATTCAGGAACTCGTTAGACTTCATGGAATCCCTTTGGCTATTATTCTGACAGAGGTACTCAGTTTACCTCCCAGTTTTGGAAATCTTTCCAGAAGGGTCTCTGTACCAAAATTCGTTTAAGTTCTGCTTTCCATCCGCAAACAGATGGTCAGCCTGAGATGACCATTCAGACTTTAGAAGATATGTTGAGGGCTTGTGTGCTTGATTTTAAAGGTAGTTGGGATGAGCACTTAGCATTAATCGAGTTTGCTTACAATAACAGTTTTCATGCTACTATTGGAATGGCCCCGTTTGAAGCTTTGTATGGTAGAAGGTGTAGATCACCCACTAGTTGGTTTGAAGTTGGTGAGGCTGCCGCGACTAGACCGGATGCGGTGTTCGAGGCCAATGGAAGGTTAAGTTAATTTGGGAAAGGTTGAAAACCGCCAAAAGTCATCAAAAATCATGCGCAGATGTAAGGAGGAAAGGCCTTGAATTTGATGTTGGTGATTTAGTGTACTTGAAAGTTTCACCCATGAAAGGGGTAAAGTGATTTGGGAAGAAAGGGAAACTAAGTCCCCGTTATATTGGTCCCTATAAGATTGTGGATCGTATTGGGAAGGTAGCGTATAAGGTTGAATTGCCCACGGAGTTATCTAACGTCCATCCGGTTTTCCATGTTTCTATGCTTAAGAAGTCTATTGGTGATTCTGTTATGATTGATCCTTCCAAAATCTCGGGTATTCAAGATAGTCTTTCATATGAAGAGATTCCGGTTGAAGTTTTTGACTTTCAAGTTCGTAGGTTAAGAAACAAGGAAGTTCCTTTGGTTAAAGTGCTTTGGCGAAATCAATCCGTGGAGAGTGCTACTTGGGAAGCCGAAGCGGATATGCACGCCAAATATCCCCACCTCTTTCCTACAAATCCTAAGCATGTCAAAGGTATCGTTCTCTTTTGATTTAATCCTTATTGCTATGTTTATCTTGGCTTGTGTATTTTCTACGATATCCAAAAAAATATAGAATGGAGTATATGCTTAGGCAAGATGATTTTTCTCTATATACTTATTTTCATAGTATTCTTGACCTACCTATCAACATTCGGGGACGAATGTTTCCAAGGAGGAGATGATGTGATGCCCCGAAAAAAAATTTCCGTTAAGATCTCGAACGAAAATATGTTGAATTCTGTTCTTTATTATGATTAATAATTTTTCTGTGTGGAATTTTTGTATATGCGACCCGTCATCACGTAGATCATCGAATAAGATTTCCAACGATATGTGGATCATCCAAAACGGACACTCGAGCGATGAGTTATGATCATTCCGATCTAACTGTGAATAGTGGTGAACAGTAAATGTGCAGGAAAAAAATACTGAGGCCAGGTGAATTTTAGGGTCAACTTCAAATGATCATAACTCCTTGTACATAATGATATGGGTGAGCTACTATATATTAACAAAAATCTATGAAAGTCCTCTTTCCAATGAAATTGGTTTCATCCAATTTGGCCATCGGAGCAAAAAGTTATGGTCGATCTACTTCAGCCTATCAAAACAGTCCACCAAAGGACAAATTTGACATTATTTGATTTTTAAGGGTATTTTGGTCATTTCTACTCCAATCCATCCGGGTAAACCATGGATTTAAGTCCATTAAGAGCATTCAATAGCTCATTTTTCTCCAAAATTTCCTAAGGCTCAAACCCCAACCCTACTACTCCAAATTTCATCCTTCTATGTCTCTTGATTGAACCGTGGAAAATTCAAATTGATTTGGGATTCGAGTTGATCATGTTAAGGGCTTTGAGAAGCACCCTTTATTTTTGTGAATAAAGTTCCGGAGTCGGAAGCTCATATTCATCGTCCATTTTTAGGTATGTGGGGCTTTGAACAAGATTATCCTTTCGATCTTGTGCCCGATATTTTTGTTGAATTACATTGACATGATATTTTACATGTTTTACCATGAATTGGAAATATGATTTTCTATCTTATATTATTGTCCATGAGATATGGGATTATGTCATTCGATATGTGTATGATGTTGAGATGGAATTATGTCCAAAAATTATTTGATTGTGAGAGTATGATGATTTAATTTGTTAAGCCTTGATTTATACTATAATTCCACTATTTCCTTATTATGAATTTATAATTGATATTGGAAATTCTATATTCCTACTATGGGTTGATGTCTCAAGTACCTTTAAATGAGAGTTGGATGGCAAATTGAGAAATGTTGATATTGAAGTTGCAATGAGTCTTGGTATTTTCCGGATGGTTTAGATGAGTTAAATTGTTGAAAATATTATTTATTGAGTCTACATATCCTTGTCCAAATGTCGAGTTGGTTATGGTTCAATGAATTGATACCTTGTTGATGTTGAGGAAGATCAAAATGTTTTGGTCTTTATGATAGACCTTTGTGATGTTGTGGTGGATTTCCTAATGCGTTCTGAGCTTGTCGGGGAGTAGTACTTAGCACCGAGAGGGAAATTTGGTATTTCCCCTAACCTATGTTCCACCGTAGGGTTGTTTGATGATGATATTATTGGCCAGAGAGCCCGATTGTGATTATTGCAGTTTTAAGGTCGTACTCCCTGGCAAAGAGTATGGCGCTCCCGCCAAAGGGGGTTTCAAACGTTGGTATTCCACGTAGCTCACGTGGGGTTGTCGGTTATAGGAAACTCCCCTGTCCATAAGAGTCATGTTTATTGAAATACCGAGTCACTCCGAGTTTTGATGTGGTAAGTCAAGTTGCCTATGATGATCTATAATGATTTATGAGTTTTTTCTCCTACATTTCCTATCTAAGATGTTATGAGTTGCATGATTCAATGTCACTCAAGCCTGGTGTGTCATTATGGTCCGTATATACGTTTTTACGAAATTTATGATATTATTTGTATTTTGTATGCGCCTCCACATACTCAGTACGTATCTTGTTTTGACCCACATATTTCTCTATGGGCTATATTCTTTCCAGGATGTAGGTTCAGATACTCAGCCGCAGCCGCAGCCGCGACAGTGATATCCGAGTGCTGCATATACATTCCTTCAGTGGTGAGTCCTCATGGTTCGAGGACCAATTTGCTAGTTTTGGTGCTGTTGTTTTGTCATCCCTTTGGTTTGTTGTGTCAGTTGGGGGTTTGTCCCAGTGGCTCATTGATTTTGCTGTATTGAGGGTATGTCTGACTAGTATATTGTTGGGTTGGTTTGTGTATAGACATTCCATATATGTACAGTCTAACGATATTTTGTGCCATCTACGGTGTGATATGATATGTACTTATATATATATATCCTTAGCGCAGCGTTTATGTTGTTGTGTTGGAACCCAAGGGTAGTGTTTTGTCTTAAAGGTTTAGCTTGAGGCTACGTGTAGCCTTGGGCACCGTGTGGCATCTCGGGATGATATTTCGGGGCGTTACACTCCTGAAGAATGGAAATTTATTTTTATGCTCAGGACCCTCCTGAAGAATGAAAATTTATTTTATGCTCAGGACCCTCCTAAAAAATGAGAATTTATTTTTATGCTCAAGACCCTCCTGAAGAATGGGACAGGACCCTCCTGAAGAATGGGAATTTATTTTTGCACAGGACCCTCCTGAAGAATGAGAATTTTCTTTTTGCTCAGGACCCTCCTGAAGAATAGGAATTTACTCTGTGTCCAGGCCCCTCCTGAAGAATGGAATGTTATTTTTCTGTGTCACCTTTTATTTTGAGTTCAGGAACATATTTGAAAAATCAGAAAAAAAAGAAGTACAGGAGCCCGCCTGAAGAACAAGGTGAAGAGAGAGAAAGTCCAGGAGCCCGCCTGAAGAACAGGGTGAAGGGAAAGAAAAGTCCAGGAGCCCTCCTGAAGAACAGGGTGAAGAAAAAGGAAGTCCAGGAGTCCTCCTGAAGAACAGGGTGAAGAAGTAGCAAATTCAGGAGCCCGCCTGAAGAACAGGGTGAAGAAGTTTTAAGTCCAGGAGCCCGCTTGAAGAATAGGGTGAAGAAGTTGCAAGTCCAGTCGCCTGCCTGAAGAATTAGGTGAAGATTTTCAAGATCAAGTCAGAGAAAAGTCTGGAGAATGAGTCAATTATCAAGTTCCTCTCCAATGCCAAAGGCCAATGAGAAGGAACATTTGTTGTTTCAAGTTCAACTCAGAATAACGACTATCTCACCATTTGAGAAGTCATGAAGATTCAAGACAAGATTTCAGAAAAGCTGAATAGATAGGATCTTTCTCTTGTATCTTCATTTTATTTTTTATTACTCATTTCAATGTAAAAGCAGAAAGTCGAAAACCGGAAACTCGACGGAATCTCACTCGAACTCTAACTCACTGTCTCACCATTTTACCTCATTGAACTACATGTGACCTGATTCCCTTAAAACCCGAGATATGTAGGCGGTCCAAAATCAGGACTCGGTCACATCTTTTATTTTATTTTATCTTTACTTTTAGAATAATCGAAGAGTCAAAAATCATCTTTTGTCTACTTCTTTGTATGAAAAATCTTTGAGATTTTAAATAAAGAGGGGCAAAATGTAGACACGTGATTTTGACCTTCCCCGAGTTTAATATATATATTTTTTGATATTAAATATTTTTATTTGGTCTAATATTATTTAAATTCTTATTTTGTTTTAATAAATTTTTAGTTAAAAAAAATAAATTTTATTTTTGAAATGTTTTATTTTTATTTTATTCTATTTAAAAAAAATAATAATACAAAAAAAAAATAATTAAAAATATTTTCTTTTTAAATTTTAAACAAATAAATTAGTAGTTTTACTACTCTCTTAATTATATTTATTTTTAACTATTTCTAAAATTTTATTATATTTTCTTAAATATAAAAATTAATTAATTATTATTATATATCTTATTATTATTGTTTTATTCATTTATGTATTTATTTATTTTTATTTTGTTATTATTATTATCTTCTAAAAAAAAGATTTAAAATTTGAAAAACCATCCTATCCTATCATATCCTATCCTATCCTATCCTATCTGATAACCATTCCCCCCAATTTCTCTCAACCCCCTCTACTTCCCCTCCTACATCTCTATATAACACTACAACACACGAAAGAGAGGGGAACATTTTTTTTTTGGTGGACAAAAAAACCAAGAAAAAGTAAAAGACACAGACAAAACAAAAAAAACAAAGAAATAGAGGAGACAACAAGAGTACACATACACGGACAGAGAAGCAAAAAGGAAATGAGAGTGAAAAACAAGAAAACAAAAGAAGAAGAGAACATATAAAAAAAAGTGACCCGGTGAGGAAAAAACAAAACAAAGCAAAAAAAAGAGAGTGATAAGTTGGGTTTGGAGTTTCCGTTCGAGTTTTTTGGTTCGACGTAAAAGCTTTTTTTTTGTTTGTTTGGTTTAGTTCGTCATACATGTTCTTATTCAATCCCTGTACTATTATTTTTATGGTGAATCAAAGTATGAATGAAGGGTTTTATATTATTCAGTACATCTAATTTATTACTTTTAAGTGCTTCATACTTCATTGTTTTATTTATAATTCGTCCATGGATTCAAAATAATATTGATCGGATTAGATTCGCATTTTAAATGAAATAATTTTAAAGTTATTAGCACTTAAAAATGTAAAATTATTTGTCTAGTTAGCGTGCAAATTATTGTATAGATCATGCATGCATGCATGCGAAAATAGAAAATAATTAATTTTTTTCTTTTAATAGAAGGAAACAAAATGTTTGAAAATAAGAAAAATTGCCACATTTGTTTGTTTGTTTGTTTTGGGTACTAAAGATTTGAAGTACAGGGGTTTGGAAAAATAGTGATGAAGAGATTTACGAATAGAAAAATAATAATACTAGTTTTTTTTTTGTTTATTTGTTAACTTCGTTATACTAGTTTTGTTAAATGTAATTAATGAAGTTTATTAATTATTTATTAAATTTTTATCCTTTCAAATGAATTTCGCTTAATTTTATTGTTAAATAGTATTTATAATAAATACAAATTATTACAAATTTATTAATGATGAATGATTTTTTTTTAACGTTAAGTAAATTTTAGACACGTAAAAAATATTCGTCTCAATTAAGAATGCGGCATACACATCTTTTTGAGACATTTAAAAATTCAAGAATGTAATGACACATCTTGATAAATATTTTTTTCTATAAAATTAAATTTATATCGATTTATTTAATATCAAAGGTGTAGATAGATATTTTTGGTATAATAAAAATAAGCGAATCTAGGCCTTCAAACATAATTCATCAAAATAGTTTTAGTCAAAATAAGTCAATAAAAGCGACCGTGCTAGAACCACGGGACTCGAGGGATGCCTCACACCTTCCCCTCGGTCAATAGAATTCCTTATCCAGTCTTCTGTTTTTGCAGACCACAATAAAGAGTCATTTTCTTTTGATTAGGGATTCAAAAAGGTGACTTGGAACACCATAACTCAATTCCAAGTGGTGACTCTGTAAATAAATTAATCCCTATTCAAAATTGTCATTTAAATTGGAAAAACCCTTCGACTTTGATTCCTTCAGATGAAAAAAGGGGTGTGACATCTCTGACAACTCCGCTGGGGAGTAATAAGAATTCGAGCTTTTTATATTGACTTATACTTGCTTTAATTATTGTTGCTATTGTATTTGTTGGCCTTATGTGCTACTTGTTGCTCATTTACTACTTTGATATTGTTGAACTGTATTTATAAATTGTCTTCTCTTGCGCACCCCTTCTGAGTCTCTGAAACAGGATAGAAGGAATGCAACATATGCATCCTAACTTTCTTTTGAGATAGCCAAAGTGTCAAGGCACCTGATGAAGGATTATAGTCACACATGTTAGATGGGGTTCGGATCGACAACGAAGGCGGTGTTGCCCTGCTACCGACCAAGTTGTCCCTTCCCGGCTCGAGTGTCCGCTCGGGTAAGCCAGTCTAGATACCTATCCCTATTAGGATTAAACTTAGAAGAACTGTAAACTCAGAATTTGTATATCCCTATTAGGTGCCGCTTTATTTGCATTATATGCATTTGACTTAGCAGGACTCGGCACAGGGGCCGGGTCTGTCTAGGACAGGTGACCTATTTTATAAAGACCAACATGTGCATCCTACGTTCTCTTTGACATTTATTTGGAAGGCTATCTGATTGTTGATCGGCTTTAGGCAACTTTAAAAAGCGAGAGATTAAATTATCCTCACATTTAGTGAATCATTTTTCAAAGAAAAAGTTTTATTTTTTTTTAAAGAAAAGAAAATTTTTAATAACCTAGTTTTTCGATCTTCATGAACTACGAGGGTCTGATTATTACTCTTTAGTGAGATACGTAGGAAGCCCTTTTCAGGGTACGACCCTATCTTTTGAAAAATTATTCATAGATCTATCGGAGAATATTTTGAAAATATGATTACTTTCATAATAATTTTTCTAATTTTAAGTCCAATTTTAATATATCTTAATAGCCCTGAATCTTTAGGGATCATGAGGCTAAGTTTTTACAAAACTTAACAGTCTTGAACCTTTAGGGGTCTTGAGGCTGAATTTTTTACAGCATATATTTCACGAACTACGCACACCTGATTCTCATCTTTATGAGATCCGTAGGCGACTTATGAATTCGGTGGTCTGAAATTTTTTTTTTCGAACTCTGACACATTAGTTTTCTCCAAAATCAAAATAATATTAGGTGGTTGGTTTGTGGCTAAATTGACATCTCGCCTATACAAGACCAGGTCCAAAGAACAGACAAAATAACCCATAAAAAATGGTATAGGGCCTGAGATGAGTTGGTGTAGGCTGTTAAAAGTGAGGAATAAGAAGAAATGGCTTGAAAAGTGAGAAATTTGGAGCAAAATATAAGAAACATGCAAATACTGAGAGAGAAGAAGAGAGTTTCTTACAAGGAATGTACATGTTTCACAATGTTCACTTGCTTCTAGAGTCCAAAACACCAAAGTTGGACATGTACGAAGGTCATGGTGATTTTTTGGCTCATCTGAAAAATTATTGTAATCGAGTAGAGGGAAAAAGAAACTGTTGATGAGAGTTTGACGGTGATAAATTCAGAATGGTTGGAAAAAAAATGATGTAGCAATGATTGTGGAGACTCCACTAAGGCCGACGTGCAAATCAGTGACTAAAATATTATGTTCAGCAATTTGAAAGTCACTCCACCCCTCATGAGGAAGGAGTTTTGGTGGTCTGTTTTTTTTTATTTCAACTACCTGAATTATTTTAGGGTTGGAGTTAGGGATCTATCTTGTCTTGTTTTATTATTATTTCCATTCAAATTCTTCTATCTTTCTGTCAAAAAATGTATGTCCTTTTATTTTTATTTTATTTTTTATTTTTTATTATATATTGTTTTGTTGTCTTTCTTTTCTTTTGAGAGCTCTTTCTATAGTGATTCTAGTAATGTGATATACATGTTGAATTCATAGACTAATCTTTAAATCCAATCTAATTATGAAACATTTGACCAAGAAGATAAGAGTTGAAAGGAAAAAGCATATAAGAAAATAAGTAAGTGTTCAGGTATTTGGGGACATAGTTACAGCCTCACTTGAATGTGTTGAGGCAATCACTTTGTGAATCAGAAAATAACTTGATCATCGATTAGAAGATTCAATTTGAGAATTTTGAATGGGGTTGATCGGAGGATATATAGTATCCACTATTAGAATAAACAAAAGAAAGTTAGATCCAAAAGGGCACGAGTCACCCATCAAGAGAAAAGTACAATATAAGTGGACATATATATTTCACAAACTTAAAAGAAGTGACGCACGTACATGGCTTAGTCACGATCAATGTTGAAAAGATGTGTATGATCTTCATGTTCTACTCTCAGATTACATGTTATGTTCTTGTGTTTTTAAGAATTGATATGACGAAAGCATTTTATTCTGCTACCCAAATGTTGTGTCATCCTTTGTTACCACTTTTGAACTTTAGTGTTATTTTCTTTCGTACCCCTCTTTTGGAATCAAAATTGAATTTGAAAAAGCAAAAAAAAAGAGTCAAGAAAATGGAGTCAGAAAAAAAAATATCAAAAAGAAAATGTCAAAAAAAAAATTGGAGTTGGAAAAAGTCCTAAAAAGAGAAGAATCAAAGAAAAGAAAAACAAGAGAGACAAAGTTCAATTAAAAAAAAAAGAGAAAGAGAGAACAAAAAGCAAAAGAATGACTTGCCTGAACTACGTTTGACCTGATTCTTGCTATGACAAGATACGTAGGCAGCCCTGCTCTAGGGTTCGGTCTAACCAAAAGAAAATTCAAATTACCCAAAATGAAAGAAAACTGGGGCAAAATTTTATTTTTTTTAAAAGAATCGATTCCAAAAGTTGAATGTTTTACCCAATGTTGTGTAAATTTTGAGCCTCATGCCTCCCTTTCTTTATAACCTTTTCCAAAAGCTAAGTTACAACCAAAGAAAGACCTTCAGATCGATCTTTGAGAATGTCAAGGCTAAACATGTTAAGGGTGCATGATGTTTCGTATGCTAGACATTATTTTCAAAAAAAAAAGAAAAAAAAAGAAAATGAGAGAGTCTTGTTGGTGAAAACCTGTTTGGGCACCATAAGGCGACGGTGAACAAAAAAATGATGAAAATGAGATCGGCTCGTTGGTAAAAATCCATCGAGGTGTCACTAGCCGAAGGATGATTGTGATCTGGAGGGAGCATATTCAAGAATGACTCCATTTTAAATTCAATAAGCAGGTAGAAGTTGAAAATTATTAGTACGGGTAAATCTGCTTGTGTAATTCAAAATGCATGTCATAATCACTGAAATCACCTGCCATACCCAAATAAGTTTTCATTTTTGATGCTTTTGAAAAGAGATGTCTATTGTCCTTTTTATTTTCTTTTTATTATTATTTTTCTTTTTGATTTTGTGTCTTTGTTTGCGAATGAAAAATCAATATCGTCATCTTTCACGTATTTTTTAGTCAAATTTATGTGAAAAAAAGTGAGAAAGAACTTCAAAACTTTCCACCAACTCCTTCAATTGCACAAAGCATGTAAAAGGGCTGATGCACCAAGTTAACATGCTTCAAAATAAAGTAAGATATTCAAGAATGATTGTCACCCGACAGTTTTTGGACTTATAGAAGTATAAAAGGTGTATTTGAAGCTGAATTTTAAGGCATCATGCAAGAGAAATATGATTTGGGTCAAAATATTTTAGTAGTCCGAATTTGGGGTCAATACTACAACAAGTCAACAATACCTACCAATGATTTGCAATGGAGCTGGGGCATGACAAGTGCAAGAGATCATCTCAATAGACAAATGCCACAAATCAACCACCGTATTTTAAAATTAAATTAAAAAGTTTTTCTTTATATGAAACAAAAACATGTGTTATCTTCATATCAAAGGTTTCAAAGCTTAACTATTAAAAGCTGCAATTTCTCACTTCTGCAGATGCAAGAGGAAGTACTGTTACATAGATTTGGTAATCAATAATGGTAAAAACTCATCATTTTAACCCCTAGGAGACACGTTTCCTAGTCCGGATAATTCAAGATTCATTTGTAAGGTGATGCACTTCCTAACTTGAACCATTACTCCTAGAAGACACACATTCTGGTTGAGTCATTCCATTCAACCCCTAGGATACGCACTTCCTAGTATGAATAAGTCAGTTTTCATTTATTAGGTGAAGCATTTTCTAACTTGAACCATCACTCCTAGAAAATGCACTTTCTAGTCGAGTCATTTCATTTGACCCCTAGGAGACACACTTCCTAGTCTGAATAAGTCAGTTTTTCATTTGTTAGGGGAAGCACTTCCTAACTTGAACATTCACTCCTAAAAGACGCACTTTCTAGTTGAGTTATTTCATTTGACCCCTAGGAGATGCACTTTCTAGTCTGAATAAGTCAGTTTTTCATTTGTTAGGTAACACACTTCCTAACTTGAACCTTCACTCCTAGAAGACGCACTTTCTAGTAGAGTCATTTCATTTAACCTCTAGGAGACATAATTCCTAGTCTGAATAAGTCAGTTTTCATTTTGTTAGGTAACACACTTCCTAATTTGAATCTTGATTCCTATAAGACGTACCTTTTAGTCGAATCATCCTCCTTGATTCCTATAAGACGTACCTTTTAGTCGAGTCATTTTCTAAGAATAAACTTGGGAAAAAATTTGTTCATGTTCATTGAATTTTACTTTCTGCTCAGGATCCTCCTGAAGAATGGGACAGGACCTTCCTGAATTGCTCAGGACCCTTCTGAAGAATGGGACAAGACCCTCCTAAAGAATGAGAATTTATTTTTGCTCAGGACCCTCTTGAAGAATGGGAATTTAATTTTTTGCACAGGACCCTCCTGAAGAATGGGGCAGGACCCTCCTGAAGAATGGGAATTTATTTTGCTCAGGACCCTCCTGAAGAATGGAAATTTATTTTTTCTCAGGACCCTTTTGAAGAATGGGACAGGACCCTTCTGAAGAATGGAAATTTAATTTTTTGCACAGGACCCTCCTGAAGAATGGGGCAGGACCCTCCTGAAGAATGGAAATTTATTTTTTACTCAGGACCCTCCTGAAGAATGGGACAGGACCCTCCATAAAGAATGGGACAGGACCCTCCTGAAGAATGGAAATTTATTTTATGTCCAGGACCTTCCTGAAGAATGGGATGTTATTTTTTTGTTTGACCTTTTATTTTGAGTCCAGGAACATATTTTGAAAAAATTGAAAATCTAGGAGCCAGCCTGAAGAACAGGGTGAAGAAAGTTGCAAGTTAAGAGATCGCATGAAGAACAGGGTAAAAAAAAGGAAGTTCAGGAGCCCTCCTGAAGAACAGGGTGAAGAAGTTGTAAGTCCAGGAGCCTTCCTGAAGAACAAGGTGAAGAAATTAAAAATCTAGGAGACCGCATGAAGAACAGGGTGAAGAAGTTGTAAGTCCAGGAGCCCGCTTGAAGAACGGGGTGAAGAAATGGTAAGTCCAGAAGCCCTCCTGAAGAACAGGGTGAAGAAATTGTAAGTCCAGGAGCCCGCCTGAAGAACAAGGTGAAGAAATTGAAAGTCTAGGAGCCCACCTGAAGAACAAGGTGATGAAATTGTAAGTTCAGGAGCCCACCTGAAGAACAGGGTGAAGAAATTATAAGTCTAGGAGCCCGCGTGAAGAACAGGATGAAGAAAAAGGAAGTTTAGGAGCCCGCCTGAAGAATAAGGTGAATTTTCAAATTCAAGTCGCGAAGGTTTGAATCAAGATTCTAGAGATTGTAATTTTTACTTGTATTTTTCATTTTTTATTTTTATTATTCAGTTGAATGTAAAAGCAGAAGTCGTTAACCGAAAACTCGACGGAATCTCACTCGACCTTTATCTCTTTCTCTCACTTTTACCTTTGAACTACATGTTACTTGATTCTCTTAAAACCGGGGATATGTAGGCGGTCCAAAACCAGGACTCGGTCACATCTTTTATTTTACTTTATTTTGTTTTATCTTCACTTTTAGAATAATCGGAGGATCAAAAATCATATCTTGTCTACTTCTTTGTATGAAAACTCTTTGAAATTTCACACAAAAAGGGGCAAAATGTAGACACGTGATTTTTGACCCTCCCCGAGTGTAATATATTTATTTTCGATATTAAATATTTATATTTGAACCAATGTTATTTTAATTCTTATTTTATTTTAATAAATTTTTAGTTAAAAAATAATTAACTAAATGAAGTTAATTTTAGGATATTATTTATTTTTGTTCCAATTTTTTTAAAAAATAGTATAAAAATTTAATATATATATATATATATATAAATGTTAATAAATAAATTAGTATTTTTAATACTATTTTATTATATTTATTTTTGTCTATTTATAAACTTTTATTATATTTTCTTAAATATAAAAATTAATTAATTATTATTATATTCTTATTATTTTTATTTTATTCATTTATGTATTTATTTATTTTTATTTTTTTATTATTATTATCTTTTAAAAAAATATATAAAAATTCAAATTTGAAAATCATCCTATCCTATCCTATCTGATAACCATTCCCCCTAAATTTTTCCTATTTAAGGACTCTTATTACTCCAGACAACAGACAGAAAACTACGTACATTTTTTTTTATCTCCCTACAGATTCTACATAAAAAAAAACCATCAGAATCAAACACTACAAAAAGAAAAAAAAAATTAGTATATAAAAAAATCAAAACAAAAGAGAGAAAAGAAAGATCTGAAGTTAGAATTTCGCTTGAAGATTCCGGTAATAACTTCGTGTTTCTATTTAACTTAACACAGTTTTCATTTTGATCCTATGTTATTTTGTTGTATGAATTTTATTAGAAACCAAAACATGAATAGAATTATTTAAATAATTTCATGTGTTATTTGGTGTGCACTATCTATATTTATTATATGAATTTGTTTGTTAGAATGTGTTATATATTTGGATTACTGAATATCAATATATGAATACTACGTGATTGAATTTTTTGATTGAGCATTTTATTTTTACACTACACAGTACGTCACACACAGAGGTTATCCATTCACGCAGACTTATTGATTTCAACATCCATGGAATTAAAAATCACAGAAAGAGAATGAAGAGGAAAAGAAAATGAGATAATAATAAAAAAATTAATTAATTCATTTATTTTCTTTTTTTTTTATCATTGGAAATATTATGTTTATTGCCATAAATTGTCAAAACTCTGAATTCGACGACCAAGCAGTCCTCCACCGTCTCTGACAAAGTAACATTGGATAATTACTATACGAAAAGATAATTTTTGTAAAGATAATATAAAGAGGTTCTCTAATATTAACAAATCTTTTGGATATATAATAATCCATTTTTTAAAATTGGGCCAAATAGTAACCTGTACAACTTTTCCGTGGACCCCCATTTTGTATCATTAAGTCCATGTATACTAGCAACTAGCATTGATATTTTTTACATTGTAGTTTTTTTTATCTTCTTTTAATAAATGTTTTCCTTAATACTTACTTTTTAATTAATAATTTTAGTGACAATTGGACTCATTTTGCAAAGAATTGATGAATATGTTTGAGCAAATTACTGAATATGAGTTCGTATTTAAATTATCTCATAACTATGATTTATTTTGTATTAAAATTAAGAATATAATAAATTTTAGAGATAATATTAAATTTAGCATAATATGGGTAAATTCGTTTATTCATTATTCTATTATTTTATTCATTATTATTAATAAAATTTAGTAATTATTTAATTGCTTTAGTCTACCGTTAAGAACAAATAGCTTTCTTTTAAATAAATAAATTGTTATGATTTTTTAAGCGGCAAACTACATTTTTAACATTAGATAAACTTTAGGTAAGTTTAATCTATCTGTCTCAAATAAGAATGCGGTGTACGCATCTTTCTGAGTCATTTTCAAATTCAAAGGATGCAATAATTCACCTTGACAAATATATATATATATTTTTTTAATTTTCACCAATTTAATACATGAGTTATAGACAGTTATTAGACATTGAAAAATGAGCGAACCTAGGCCTTAACATAATTTATTAAAAATAATTTAAGTCAAGATAAGTCAATAAAAACGTCCGTGATGGAACCACGGGACTCGAGGGGTGCCTCACCCCTTTCCCTCGGTCAATAGAATTCCTTACTCGGTCTTCTATTTTCGCAAACCAACAAAGAGTCATTTCCTTTTGATTAGGGATTCAATAAGGTGACTTAGAACACCATAACTCAATTCCAAGTGGCGACTCTGTTAATAAACTAATCCCTATTCAATACCGTCACTTTAATTGGAAAAACCCCTCGACTCGGCCTTCGAGCGAAAAAGGGGTGTGATAGTATGCACAAGAGTTACTTATCAATTTTGAACAATTTTGGGTAGTCAAGACTTCCACGACTTTGTACACACTAATAACAACACCCAACCCATTACATAGGATCATTTAAGCTCAAGAATAATCATACAAACCAAAACTTTAGGTTGTTGCCCTAAACATCCATTCTAAGGCCCACATACGAGCAGAAAAGAGGAGAATTGAAGCACATACTTAATGAGGAAATGTAGAGAAGATGCAATTTGCTGAATATGCTTTCAACAAAGGTAAAAATAGTTGCAGTTGAGAGCAATTTAAGATAAAATACAGTGGGATCTATTTCGAATGACTTTTAAAATTTTAAAACATCCTCGTCCGCGATTGCGGTCAAATATTCATGATTAAGATGACATGGCAATCACAATTGTGATGGCACATTGACCACAATTGCGGTAACCAAGACTAGTTCTTGCTCCCTTATTTTCAATTGTCTCATCTCCAATTAAATTCTACTTCAACTATTATCCTTCAATTTATCAAATGCATCTTTAGAGTGCCACAATTTTATGGATTTATCATAAGAAAACATAAAAACTACTCTAACAATTAAAATACAAAAGGATACATGCTAAATTCATGGCCATGATTGGTTGCATCCCATATAGTGCCTAATTTAACATCACATCATGACATTTTCCTATCCTCAAGTTGGTTCCTTGAGCTGTCCAAGATCCACCTCTTTGTCCACGATATCAAGCATGGATACAACTTGAAATTCTATTGGTTGCTTTTTGGTTTTACATAGATGGAAAGAGACTTCATCATTATTCTCCCAAAACTTCATTTCTCCACACTCCATATCAACTAGTGCTCTTCAAATTTCCAAAAATGGTCAATCGAGTATGATTGGTATCTTATGATTAATATCATAATTGAGGACTACAAAATCCATCGGGAGGATAAACCGGTCAACCTTAACCAACACATAGCTCAATATGCCTACCGATTTTTGTTAAACAATCTTCCATCTAGAGTCTCATGGTAGTGGGTGTGGGAGATCCCAACCCTAGCCTTTGATACACAACATACGACATCAAGTTGATACTATCACCAAGGTCATATAATGCCTCTTTAAATTTATGAGTCTCAATGGTGAAAGGGATTGTAAAAGCACTGGGTCTTCCTTTTTTCTCTTCCATGGACTTTGACATGATAGCACTACAACTATGGGTTAATTCAATAGTCTCACCATCCATAAGTCGCTTCTTGGACATCAATTTTTTCATTGATTTAGCATACCTAGGGGTCTCTCAAAGAGCCTCTAATAGTGGAATATTTATTGAGAGGTTGCTAAGCTTTGCAAGGAACTTCTTGAGCTTGGCATTGTCATATTTCTTCTTCAACCTTTATGGAAAGGGTGAAGGAATTTTCGTTGGGGGTAATGGAATGCTTTGAGTCTCATTCCCCATTTTCTTGTCACTAACAATCACTTTAGGAGTTTTTTTTCATAACCCTTCTCTTCAACTGTCATTGGTTCTTCATCACCCATTTTGTTAGACTTTGGCGCACCATCATTGGGCTTCACAAGACGCTTTCTCTTAGAACTTGTTTTTTTATGAAGGGACTTTTCCTAAACCTCAACCACATTTTCATCAAGATGTCCACCACTTCCAGTGACTATTTTCATAATATGGGCTTCATTCTTTGGATTTACCACTGTGTTACTAGGTAGGCCTCCTTTTGGTCTAGCATTGAGTTGGGTTGAAACTTGCCCCACTCATTTCTCCAATTGCTTGATGGAATCTAAATGTGAAATAACCATTTGTTTAAGTTGAGAAAATAATCTCTTCATCTTCCTTACCATTTTGTCGGTATCTTCGACATGCATCAAAATTCGAGTAAATACATCCTCAACTTTGAATTTTTTTGGGTCCACCAAGATTGATTCCTTGTCCTTGAAATGATCACGAGGGGTCACATATCTATAATAACATCTCTCTTTGTCCCTCTAATCATGATCTCTATCCTTTTATCTTTCATACCAATCAAGCTCCCGGTCTCAATCGTTCCAACCTTGGTTCTCTCCTTGCCTTTGGTAGGCAGTACGGGAACCCCCTGAATAATTAGCCAAAAACCTTATCTCTTCATCAAGTACCTTATCTTTCTCCTCATCATGAATTTTGGCACTTTTAGAGGCAATGACATTGATAGCTTTTGTGGGTGCTCCCATCACGTGTTTAGTGAGGAGGTCCAATTGGGTCATCACCTTGGCCATATTTTCATCCCTTTCTTCATTTTTCTTTCTTTATTCTTTATTGACATAAGATACGGTGGGGAAACCTATGGCCAACTCAAAGTCCCAAGTGTACCATCCCTGTTTTTTTTAGTGACTTACTCAAGTAAGTTTGCCGCAACACCATATGACAACTTCACCAGAGAACCCCCAAACGTATTATCCACAACCATCATATTTAGTTGGTCCAATTCCCTATAAAATATTTAGAGGAGCATCTTCTCTGGGACTCTATGGTTAGGGAATTGCATCAATTTGTTATTAAAGTACTGCCATACCTCATATAAATGATCACCACTAAGTTGATGAAAATTTATGATTTCGTCTCTTAGTTGTAGCATTCTAGACAGGGGAAAATATTGATCTAAAAGGCCTTCATAGGTTTGACCTAAGATGTAATAGACCTGGCGGGTAGAAACATCAACCACAACACCGCTTCACCCATTAGAAAGAATAGAAAAATCCTTAACTGAATAGACTTTTGAGTGATATAAGAAATATCAAAAGGGGCATACACCTCAATGAAGTTTTCAAATGCAAGTTGGAATCTACGTGTGCTTGTCCCCTGATGTTGCCCAAAAATACACCCTAATTAGAAGTATAATGCAGTTGATGCAAATATAATAACCCAACTAGGTTGGGGTCGATCCTACAGGGAAAACGTGAGAAGTTGTTTATTTTAATTTAATCCTTGAGTTGTGCAGGAAAGTAAATGGGGGGCGGGGGAGTTGTTATCAATATCAAAGAGTAAAAAATTATTGAGTGCTTTTGAGTTGTAATCAATCAGAGACGAATGCTAGGTCTCTGTTCCCCCTGATTTATTAACTTCATAGTTTTCTCGTGATCAACCTACTATTATGTTGCTATGTATGCAAAGCGTATAAGCTATGTATTATCATCCATATTTTGAGGGAGAAGATAAATCTCACCCTTTGACATGGATATCATCGCCGAATGTCGTCTAGTTGCCCTTTGCTACATCCCCAGTTCACCTGATCCTTGGTTATTGGACCAAGTGATAAGATGGAATGCAGGGACTATAAGATGGAGGTAGAAATCCCAAATTACTGTCCTAATCTTCTTTTCCCAATCTCAAGCTTTCTTGGTTATTAAAAGAATGCAAATACAAACTTTTATCTCAAGATGCTGCAGGTACTAGAAATTAGTTGTAAGGAAGAAGAATTAGAATACATGCATAACCCTAGAATGGATGTGTCTTACACTTCCGCTACATTGCTAATCCGTCTGGGTTCCCACAACCTTAGCTAAGGATATTAGCCGCTCATGTTTGTGCAAGAAACCATGATTATCAATGAAAAACACAGAAAATCAATCACACAACAATAAGATGAATAAACTCCAAAGTCTTGAATTGAATAAAATAACCCAAAAATCTCAAGAACAATTGTAAAGTATGTCAAAGTAGTTGTAAAATGTAATAGAAGCTAACCTAATAAAAGATAAACCCTAGGGTTTTTAAAGTACTCAAAATAACAGTAAATTTCTATTAAAAACGAGAAGGTAAAGTTAAGTTGACAGTCGGTTCGACTTGGTCGTCACTCGTATCCTCAGCTTATGAGTCGTACCCTTCCTTGTCGTAACCAGTCCAAAATCTAGTCTACCTATGATTTAAACTCTCTGCTCGGCTTGCGATTATAGCTCAAGAGTCATAAAGAAGTGTTTGACTCAAATTCTTCATCCGTATCCACTTAGGACTTTAGTTTTTTCATATCTTGATCACTAGTTTGCATACGACATCTCGATACGAGTCGTACTAAGAATTCTGACTCGTATACTACTAAATCTTCAATTCCTACATAGTAGTATTGATTATGTTATGCTTACGGCTTTATTATAAGACTCGTATCCCACCTTAAGGCTGAGATACTTGAATCATATCTCCCTTAGATTTGGTTCTTCAATTTCTCTTTTTGTTCTGTTGTACTTACGACTCAGCATAAAAGTCATATTGGTTTGTTAAGACTTACGTACTGACTCATATATTGATCAAAGTTGGTCTTTTTTAGGTCTTTTTCTTCTTTTTAATTCAAGTATAGTTGTTGACCTATTTTACCTGCAATTTACACCAAAGTGCATCATATCTTACAAAACACCCTAAGTTCACACATAAATTATTGGTTTTAAGCATCGAAAGTGTCGTGTTTCCAAGCCACATCAAGACCCTCAACTTAGACTCTTACATGTCCTCAGGCAAACAAAACCAAATACTATTTTCTACCTTCGAGGTGATGCTCAAAACAGAAAGTTTCAAACAACCCATGGCAATGATTTTGAATTGAATTTTAATTTTTTGTTCCCCCCTTTATTTTTAACTTCTTCAACTCACACTTGCATATAATAATTTTAACAGATGCAGAAACACAAAGGGATTCGATGATGGTATTACATTAGCAATAGATAATTGGGCACCGATATATTTTACAGTTGTCAAACACTCTAGCAACGTACCATCATAACCCACGTGTACTCAACATCAAAGAAATCCCATTCTCTCTTCATATATTGACTTCTTCAAGTATCTAACAAATATCTCTCGCTCTCACAAAGAAGTATTACCGATGTGCATAAAATACCATAGGTTTGCCCTTATGCTCTTCTCTTAATTTTTTTGACAGTCATAGTAAAATCACTATAGGACTTTCATTAGCTTGTAATGTAGGCTAGGGGCTGTTAGGATATCTTTTAGGATTTTTTTAGTGACTACGCCTCCTGGACCCTACGCTTTTCTTGGGGTACTTTCTACTTTTTCATTTATTTTCACCCTTATATAATCATTTTTGTAAGTATATTCTAATCGGGTTATGTTTGGCATTTTTTAGTGCTTATATTTCTTTTTCTTTTGCAATACTTGGCATATTTCAACTATTTTTCTTCTACCTCTCTTTTTCATACCCGTTTGCACTTACGCACCCCCATGTAAGTCCCCTCAACTTAAGCTATTAGCCTAAGTTGAGGTGCACAACATCCACAGGAGGATCAGGGTCAAAAGCAGATTTCTTTCACCTAAAGTAGAATATGATAGGTTTAAGAAGAAAAATTGGTCTATTAAGGCTACAACATTTGGATCAAGGGGATTTACTCATTTGGTAGGCATTTTAGGCTGAAGTGGACTCATATAAAAAGGGCCTATGATCACTTCCTACCTAACTATCCTATACCTTAGTAAAAGTAACTTGGCAAGTTATAGATTCCAACACAGCCGGAAACTCAGTAAACCTTATACACACTTGCACAAGGCTATATTACTAAGTACCAAATATCCAACTCTGCACTTGTTTTATCCCTACCTGTACTATCCCTAATCTAATGCCAATATCAGATACCCAATAGTTTCGACCCAAATACACAAATCATGTGATTATTTAAACAATAAAATTTTGAAGGGGTTCAACATTTTCAACTCTTCAGCACATTTAACACTACTTTTAACAAAATCAACTCAAAAATTCACAACAATCAGCAGTGTCAATCTCGATTGCAAAAAGAAACATCAGAATCAAAATCTTTAAATACAACCCACATTTTTTATATCCATAAAAATTATAGTTAAAATTCAAAATATCTACTTCAATAGGCATGCTGATCTATTCCCTATCTCAGCTGCCGGCATCAAACCTTCAAGTCATAATAGACTTTCAGTTTTAGCTACATCTAAAATTTTTTCAAACTGCTCCAAAAGTTTTTGGTACCCCACCCCCAACTTAAGAACATTGCACTGTCCTTAGTGCTTTAAAAGTAATATAGAGTAGGGAAAAAGGGTCATACCTTGCACTCAAGGCATCAGAGCATCAATATCCATATGCGGGCCCTTAGATCGGGTCCCACTTTCATCAGCAACTCTCCTAAATGGGACTAGATCAACAGCACACGGGGGCATAACATCGACCCCCTTAGCATTAGTAGCTGGATCTCTTAATTTGCCAGATCTGTTATTAATCTCTTGGTCCTACCCATCCTGGATGCCATTAAGTTTGGCGTTCTTTGTAGATCTTGCCTCTTTCTTCTTTTCTTTTTCTTTTTTTTTCTTCTTTTCTGCTCTTTCTTCATCAATCTGTATAGTTTGCTCATGTAATACCTCATATTTCCCTAGCCTAAATTAACTCTCAAACCATGGGTTATCTAATATAAAATTTTCAAAATACTCTATATTTTTTAGTTTAGAGCCTGCCATTGCATATGAAATTCAATTAGCTTTCCAATGATACAAAATTCACCTAAATTCAATAATCGGGTAAAAAGTTATGTCTATTTTTAGTTTCAATCGTTAAATACCATCATTCGGGCCAGTATCGTATCGCGGAGTATGTCAAAATGGCAATTTTCAATTTCTAGTGTTTATCCGTGATATTAGCGCGTCACGCCACCAACCAAATTCATAATTGTCACTTTCCAATGTACCAAAGCGATCCCACCGCATCACAATGAGTCCAGATTTTAGAATTAAAGAAGTACCGCGATTCCACCGCATCGCGCTAAGCCCCCAACTCCCAGTTGTCATTTTCCAAAGACACGTCGCGATACTACCACTTCGCGCTAAGGGTCCAGGTTAGGAAAAATTTCACTAAAATCAAAAGTGACATCTAGCGTTAAATTGGTCTTTTCCCATGATTTTAATCCACCCAGGTGTGAGATTTAAGCCCTAAAAATGTTTTACGTCATTCATTATTCAACTTTTCCCCAAATCAAAAGGCATTCTCTCTCAAGAAAACAAACCCTAACTTCAAGAAACGAAGAGAAATCTCAAAGGGTTCACCAAGAACTTTAAGAAACTCACAAATTAAGGTATGTTAGGTGTTCATTCATTGGTTCATTTCACCCATGAAGTCCAAGAACCCTTTTTCAAAAATACAAAGATTGTGTATTTATGAATTTCCATGATTGAGTTGAATTGAATTCATGTTCATGTTATTGTTGGATCTTAATCTATGAATTAAATTATAAGTTTCAAGAATTGATCCTAGTATAGTATGTGTTTATTTACATGATATTCATGATAAATCCTTCAATTTGCAAGTTGATTGTTATAACCATGTTTACCCTAAGTGTTTATGATTTAGTAAAACAAGTATGCTTCCCATGTGTTTGATAAACTCTTTATGAAAATGAAATGATACCATTATAGCATGCGAACATATATTCCCCATTCAAGAAAAAGTTAATGTATTACAAGTGTTTGATGAAATGTCTCTATGAATGAATTATGACCAAGTCAACATTGTATGTTATTCAAGATTATGCTATGCTTTACTTTTCGTGCTATTGAGTCCTGGGGTATTTAATACCCGACAATTTAGTTGTTTACCTAGAGACATTGTCAGTTATAGAATAGTCTCATTCATGTCACGATTAGTACTACTCTCAATCAGTTACAGAACACAGGAAAACTCAGTAATCTCATTATCAGTCCAGTTCGATTCAGTATAATCAGTACAATGTCTTTCAGTTGGGAGTAGGATTCAGCATCGAGTAAACTCAAGGATGGGGTCTCACCTGCCAGTAAAGGGTGTGACCCTTAGAAGAAATCCTTGCATTCCAGAACTACGTAGCTAATGTAGGTTTATACATCAAACCTGCCAGTCAAGGATTGATGAGGTATTTTAACCTTCCAGATGAGAGTTCCACTATTCTTATTAGTGTACCTGTAGGATAAGGGTATCTCTTTAGTTATCCTTACCTATGTCAAGGTATTGACACCCTTCTAATTGGGGTTACAAATTGGACCCCAACATAGTTATCTTAATTTATTTGGGGCATGTGAGTTAGATGATTACCTTCCAGAGTTTTAGTTTCAATCTCAGAATAAAACTCAGTTCAGTTTTATAGAATCAGGACTGTTAGATGCAATCAATACATAATAGTAACTCAGTTATCAAAAATCTCAGATTATCAGTTACTCAGTATCAGAACTAATTACTTAGCTTCATAAAAGCTTAGTTACAGTATATATGTATGCACAGTATTGTGTACTCAGTATTTATAGCAGTTTCAGATTTTCCATGTACTCTCATGTTTAGTTACTCTATATCATTCAGTCAGTTGTTGATCATGCATATGAACCCTTGCATTCAGCCTTACCCTATCTAGCATACCAGTACATTCCACGTACTGACGCATTCTCTTTCTTTGTGCTATGATGTCTTATATGATAGGCTCGGATGCTCAGGTTCCTGATTGCGTATAGATAAATTCAGATTCAGCCAGTAGTAAATTTAGTAGTGAGTCCTCATCATTCGAGGATATTTTTTTATTTTATTATTTTTGTAGACTCAGTATTTCAGTAGATGGAGTTAGTTGGGGGATTTTCCCATCAACTACACTTTTATACAGTTTAGATTAGAGGTTTTTCAGACCAGTTTTAGACAGTATTCAATTTTACAGTTTGTTATTTTAGTTGATACACTTATTCAGTATTTACATATTTTGAACCTTATGGCATTTCAACTTATTTTCTGCATTTTTATAGTACATTATTCAGTGCTCACTGCAGATATCAGTCATGGGTTAGCTTGTGGTCCTTCAGGGTTGTAAGCATCGTATAACGTCTGGGGTACAGACTCGGGGCGTTACAAACTTAGTATCAGAGCCTAAGGTTCAACAGTATCCTAGAAATTCTAAAATCCATATCATGTAGAGTCTTGTGCATGGGTGTATAGCGTGCCACACTTATGGGCAGGAGCTTATGAGATGTTTTAGGAAAAGTTTCCCTTCTTTCAGTATTCATGTTGAGTGAATGAGCATGAGATCAAGTTAAATTCTCAGTCTAATCTATTTCTTTCTTTTATTTACAGAACATGCCTTCTAAAAAGACTAACGAAAGAAGAATCGGAAATCAGTCAGCACCTCAACCCATTCAGGCAGATCTCTTAGACGAGCATGTCTCTCATGCAGAATTCAAAGTTGCATTCACTACTCTAGCCAATTATGTAGAAGCTTAGAATGAACGACCAACTGCTATTCAATCTAATCCAGTGTCCAATACTGTTGCATCCAGTATTCGGATCTTTACCTGAATGAATCCTCCCCTATTCTCAAGATCTAAGTAAGAAGAGGATCCACATGAGTTTTTCGATCAGGTTCAGAAAGTCACAAACATCATGGGAGTGACTTCTAGTGAGAGTGCTGAGTTAGCCTGTTATCAACAACAGGATGTGTCTCATACGTTGTTTAAGCAGTGAAAAGTATATAGGGTCACAGATGCAGAGCCCATAGAATGGGAAGAGTTTTCTACTACCTTCCTAGATAGATTTTTTCCTTTAGAGCTGAGAGAAACCAAAGTGTTAGAGTTCATCAACCTTAGGCAAGGGAGTATGAGTGTGAAAATGTATTCCCTCAAGTTTACTTAGTTAGCTAGGTACGCTCCCCATGTAGTGGCAGACAGTAGGTCCAAAATGAGTAAGTTTATGTCAGGGGTGTCAGATAGTGTGGTTACGGAGTGCAGAACAATGATGTTGATTATAGAGGTGGACATATCCAGACTCATGGTCCATGCTAAGAAGATAGAAGAGTCTAAGATCAGAGAGGGAGAGAGAAAGGCATAACAAGAGAGCTAGAGCCTAAGTTAGAGGGCGGTAATCATTCCTAGTTTTTTCCAAAGTCATCAGTTCTAGCTCCGTCCTCAACCAGTGCTCCAGTACCTAAGTTTAGAAATGGTAACAACAATAAGGTGCCAGGCTCTAAGTCTCTGGGTAGTTTCATCACTGCTTGAAGAAATCCTATTTTTCAAACTTATGGAAAAAACCATCAGGGTGTCTACAGAGCTGGTAGTGATGTTTGTTTCGAATGTGGCAAGCCAGGCCATAGAGTCAGGGATTGTTCTCAGTCAGGTTCTCAGGGTCAATTTTATCATTCTTCATCTCAGTCCGATCACCTGAATCAGCAGGATGCCGCTTCCAGTGCCACCAGTGGGCAACACCCAAACAAGCTCTACACACTTCAGTCCAGACAAGATTAGGAAAATTCTCCTGATGTGGTTAATGTTACGTTACAGATCTTTCATTTACATGTTTATGCCTTATTTGATACAAGAGCTTTTCTATCTTTTGTAACTCCTTACCTAGAACTTGACTTTAAAGTCAAACCAGAAGTCTTAGTAGAACCATTCATAGTCTCTACCCTAGTAGGTTAGTCTATTATAGCCCGATGGGTATACAAGAACTGTTCGGTTATGATATCTCAGAAAGTCACTTCAGCCGACTTAATAGAATTAGAGATGAAAAATTTTGACGTCATTCTTAGAATAGATTGTCTTCATTCATGCTTTGCCTCAGTTGATTATACAAATAGAATTGTTCATTTTCAATTTCTAAATGAACCAGCCCTTGAATGGAGGGGTATTACTACAATGCTTAAGGGTAAGTTAATTTCATACCTTAGAGCGAGAAAAATGATATCCAAGGGTTAAATTGGTCTTTTCCCATGATTTTAATCCACCCAGGTGTGAGATTTAAGCCCTAAAAATGGTTTAAGTCATTCATTATTCAACTTTTCCCCAAATCAAAAGACATTCTCTCTCAAGAAAACAAACCCTAACTTCAAGAAACCAAGAGCAATCTCAAAGGGTTCAGCAAGAACTTTAAGAAACTCACAAATTAAGGTATGTTAGGTGTTCATTCATTGGTTCATTTCACCCATGAAGTCCAAGAACCCTTTTTCAAAAATACAAAGATTGTGTATTTATGAATTTCCATGATTGAGTTGAATTGAATTCATGTTCATGTTATTGTTGGATCTTAATCTATGAATTAAATTATAAGTTTCAAGAATTGATCCTAGTATAGTATGTGTTTATTTACATGATATTCAGGATAAATCCTTCAATTTGCAAGTTGATTGTTATAACAATGTTTACCCTAAGTGTTTATGATTTAGTAAAACAAGTATGCTTCCCATGTGTTTGATAAATTCTCTATGAAAATGAAATGATGCCATTATAGCATGCGAACATATATTCCCCATTCAAGAAAAAGTTAATGTATTACAAGTGCTTGATGAAATGTCTCTATGAATGAATTATGACCAAGTCAACATTGTATGTTATTCAAGATTATGTTATGCTTTACTTTTCATGCTATTGAGTCCTGGGGGTATTTAATACCCGACAATTTAGTTATTTACAAAGAGACAGTGTCAGTTATAGAATAGTCTCAGTCATGTCACCATTAGTACTACTCTCAATCAGTTACAGAGCACAGAAAAACTCAGTAATCTCAGTATCAGTCCAGTTTGGTTCAGTATAATCAGTACAGTGTCTTTCAGTTGGGAGTAGAATTCAGCACCGAGTAAACTCAAGGATGGGGTCTCACCTGCCAGTAAAGTGTGTGACCCTTAGAAGCAATCCTTGCATTACAGAACTACGTAGATAATGTAGGTTTAGACATCAAACCTGCCAGTTGAGGATTGATTAGGTGTTTTAACCTGCCAGATGAGAGTTCCACTATTCTTATTAGTGTACCTGTAGGATAAGGGTATCTCTTCAGTTATCCTTACATGTGGCAAGGTATTGACACCCTTCTAATTGAGATTACAAATTGGACCCCAACTCAGTTATCTTAATTTATTTGGGGCATGTCAGTTAGATGATTACCTTCCAGAACTTTAGTTTCAATCTCAGAATAAAACTCAGTTCAGTTTTATAGAATCAGGACTGTTAGATACAGTCAATAAATATTAGTAACTCAGTTATCAAAAATCTCAAATTATCAGTTACTCAGTATCAGAACTCATTACTTAGCTTCAGAAAAGCTAAGTTACAGTATATATATATGCACAGTATTGTGTACTCAGTATTTATAGTAGTTTCAGATTTTCCACGTACTCTCAAGTTCAGTTACTCTATATCATTTAGTCAGTTGTTGATTATGCATATGAACCCTTGCTTTCAGCCTTACCCCATCTAGCATACCAGTACATTCCACGTACTGACGCATGCTCTTTCTTTGTGCTATGATATCTTATATGATAGGTTCAGATTCTCAGGTTCCTGATCGAGCATAGATAAATTCAGATTCAGCCAGTAGTAGATTTAGTAGTGAGTCCTTATCATTCGAGGATATTTTTTATTTTATTATTTTAGTAGACTCAGTATTTCAGTAGATAGAGTTAGTTGGGGGATTTTCCCATCAACTCCACTTATAGACAGTTTAGATTAGAGGCTTTTCAGACCAGTTTTAGACAGTATTCAATTTTACAGATTGTTATTTTAGTTGATACACTTATTCAGTATTTATAGATTTTGAACCTTATGGCATTTCAACTTATTTTCCGCATTTATTATAGTACATTATTCAGTGCTCACAACAGATATCATTCATGGGTTAGCTAGTGGTCCTTCAGGGTTGTAAGCTCCGTATAACATCTGGGGTATAGACTCAGGGCGTTACAAACATGGTATCAGAGCCTAAGGTTCAACAGTGTCCTAGAAATTCTGAAATCCATATCATGTAGAGTATTGTGCATAGGTGTATCGAGTGCCACACTTATGGGCAGGAGCTTATGAGATGTTTTAGGAAAAGTTTCCCTTTTTTCATTATTCATGTTGAGCGAGTGAGCATGAGCTCAAGTTAAAATCTCAGTCTAATCTGTTTCTTTCTTTTATTTATAGAACATGCCTTTCAAGAAGTCTAATGAAAGAAGAATTGGAAATCAGTCAGCACCTCAAACCATTCAGGCAGATCTCTTAGACAAGCATGTCTCTCATGCAGAATTCAAAGTTGCATTCACTACTCTAGCCAATTATGTAGAAGCTTAGAATGAACGAACAACCGCTGTTCAAGCCAAACCAGTGTCCAATACTGTTGTAGCCAGGATTCAGATCTTCACTTGAATGGATCCTCCCTTATTCTCAAGATCTAAGTAAGAAGAGGATCCACAGGAGTTTTTCGATCAGGTTCAGCAAGTCACAAACATCATGGGAGTGACTTCTAGTGAGAGTGATGAGTTAGCCTGTTATCAACAACAGGATGTTTCTCATACGTTGTTTAAGCAGTGGAAAGTATATAGGGGCACAGATGCAGAGCCCATAGAATGGGAAGAGTTTTCTACTACCTTCCTAGATAGATTTTTTCCTTTAGAGCTATGAGAAACCAAAGTGTTAGAGTTCATCAACCTTAGGAAAGGGAGTATGAGTGTGAAAAAGTATTTCCTCAAGTTTTCTTAGTTAGCTAGGTACGCTCCCCATGTAATGGCAGACAGTAGGTCCAAAATGAGTAAGTTTATGTCAGGGGTGTCAGATAGTATGGTTATGGAGTGCAGAACAGTGATGTTGATTATAGAGATGGACATATCCAGACTCATGGTCCATGCTAAGTGGATAGAAGAGGCTAAGATCATAGAGAGAGAGGCATAACAAGAGAGCTAGAGCCTAAGTTAGAGGGCGGTAATCATTCCTAGTTTTTTCCAAAGTCGTCATCTAGCTCCGTCCTTAACCAGTGATCCAGTCCCTATGTTTAGAAATGGTAACAATAATAAGGTTCCAGGCTCTAAGTCTTAGGGTAGTTTCAGCCGTGCTCGAATAAATCCTATTTTTCAAACTTATGAAAAGAACCATCAGGGTGTCTATAGAGCTGGTAGTGATGTTTGTTTCGAATGTGGCAAGCCAGGCAATAGAGTCAGGGATTGCCCTCAGTTAGGTTCTCAGGGTCAATTTTATCATTCTTCATCTCAGTCCGATCACCTGAATCAGCAGGGTGCCACATCCAGTGCCACCAGTGGGCAACGCCTAAATAGGCTCTACGCACTTCAGTCCTGAAAATATTAGGAAAATTCTCCTGATTGTGTCAATGGTACGTTACAGATCTTTCATTTACATGTTTATACCTTATTAGATACAGGATCTTTTCTATCTTTTGTATCTCCTTACGTAGCACTTGACTTTAAAGTCAAACCAGAAGTCTTAGTAGAACCATTCTTAGTGTCTACCCCAGTAGGTTAGTATATTATAGCCCGATGGGTATACAGGAATTGTTCGGTTATGGTATCTCAGAAAGTCACTTTATCTTACTTAATATAATTAGAGATGACAAATTTCGACGTCATTCTTATAATAGATTGGCTTCATTCATTCTATGCCTCAGTTGATTATACAAATAGAATTGTTCATTTTTAATTTCTAAATGAACCAACCCTTGAATAGAGGGATATTACTACAACGCTTAAGGGTAAGTTAATTTCATACCTTAGAGAGAGAAAAATGATATCCAATGGGTGTATCTATCATCTTGTGTGAGTCAAAGACTCTAGTTCAAAGACTCCCAGTCTTTAGTCAATTCCAGTAGTAAATGAATTCTCAGATGTGTTTCCCAAAGATCTTTTTGGTTTTCATCCCATTAGGGAAGTAGACTTCGGAATAGACCTTCTTTCACATACTCAGCCTATATATATTTTGCCATAAAGAACAGATCTAGAAGAACTGAAAGAGCTAAAATAATAGTTAAAAGATCTCCTATATAAGGGATTCATCAGACCCAATAATTCCCCGTGGGGTGCACCAGTCTTATTCATGCGTAAGAAAGACAGTTCCCTTAAAATATGTATAGAATACTATTAGTTGAACAAGGTCACAATCAAGAATAAATATCCACTTCCCAGAATTGATGACTTGTTTAACCAACTTTAGGGTGCTAGTTACTTTTCTAAGATAGACCTCAGATCAGGCTATCATCAACTTAGAGTCAGAGAATGTGACATTCCAAAAATAGGTTTTCCGAACCCGGTATGTTCACTTCTAGTTTTTAGTCATGTCCTTGGGTCTTAAAAAATCCCCAGCAGCATTCATGGACTTAATGAATTATATGTTCAAGCAGTACCTGGACATGTTCGTTATAGTATTCATCAATGACATTCTTATTTATTCTCATAGTGAGAATGATCATATAGATCACCTCAAAATCATACTTTAGACTCTTAGAACTCATCAGTTGTTTACCAAATTCAGTAAGTGTGAATTTTGGATAAGTTAAGTAGCATTCATTAGTTATATTATATTTGGTGATTGTATTAAAGTTGATCATTAAAAGACTGAGGTGGTGAAAAATTAGCCTAGACCCATCGCTCCATCAGATATCGGGAGTTTCTTGGGTTTAGCTGGCTATTACCATTGGTTTGTTGAAGGGTTTTATTCTATTGCATTCTCTATGTCCATATTGACTCAGAAGAAAGTCAAGTTTCAGTGGTCAGATTCCTGCGATAAGAGTTTTTAGGAGTTGAAAACTCGACTCACCTCAGCCCTAGTATTGACACTACCAGATGGTTCAGATAGGTTTGTGGTGTACTGTGATGCATTTAGAGTAGGTTTGGGTCGTGTCCTCATGCATAGAGGTAAGGTCTTATCATATGCCTCCAGACAGCTTAATCTCCATGAGAAGAATTATCAGACTCATGATCTTGAGTTAGCAACCGTAGTGTTCGCCTTAAAAATTTGAAGGAACTATTTTATGGGGTGCATATGGATGTGTTCACAAATCACAAAAGCCTTTAGTATGTATTTTCTCATAAAGATTTGAATTCTTGTTAGAGAAGGTGGTTAGAGCTATTGAAAGATTATGACATGAGTGTTCTATATCATTCGGGCAAGGCCAATGTAGTGGCGATGCTCTCAGTAGACTATCTATGGGTAGTGTTTCTCATGTTGAGGATGATAAGAAGAAGTTAGTTTTGAAAGTTCATCAGCTTTCCTGACTAGGTGTCTGGTTAGTCGATTTAGAAGAAGGTAGTGTATGGGTGCAGAATTGTTCCAAATCATCTCTAGTTTTTGAGGTGAAGGAAAAACAGGATAAAGATCCCAGTCTTGTTAAGTTGAAAGAGTCAGTCAAAGATCAGAAAGTAGAGGTTTTCTCCCAAGGGGGAGATGGTGTTTTGTGTTTCCAGGGTCGGCTATGTGTGCCATATGTAGACGACTTGATGCAATGAATTCTTACAGAAGCGCATGGTGCATGTTACTCTATTCATCCAGGGGAACTCAACAAGTTAAGATTGAGCACCAGAAGCCTAGTGGGTCCATGCAGGAGTTCAGCATTCCCACATGGAAATGGGAAGAAGTGAATATGGACTTTGTTATGAGTTTGCCTCGTACTCTTCATCAACATGATTCTATATGGGTTATCGTAGACAGGATGACTAAATCAACTTATTTATTGCCAGTTCATACCTTCTATTCAGCCGAGGACTATGCCAAACTTTATAGCAGAGAGTTGGTTAGGTTATACAGAGTTTCAATATCCATCATCTCAGATAGAGGTACCCAGTTTACCTCTCACTTCTTGTAAGAATTCTAAAAGGGTCTTGGTACCCAAGTTCATCTCAGTACAACCTTCCACTCTCAGACAGATTATCAAACAAAAAGGAATATTCAGATTCTAGAAGATATGCTGAAAGTACGTGTTATTGATTTTAAATAAAGTTGGGATGGCCACTTGCATTTGATTGAATTCACATACAAGAACAACTATCATTCCAGTATTTTGATGGATCCATTTAAAACTCTCTACGGTAGGAGATACAGATCTCTAATTGGTTGATTCAAGGTAGGTGAGGCCATAGTAGTAGGTCCTGACTTAGTGTTTGATGCCTCAGAGAAGGTTTATCTGATCAGAGAAAGTCTTAGGGTTTCCCAGAGCCGACAGAAATCCTATGCAGATGTAAGGAGAAAAGATCTCAAGTTTGAGGTTGGTGAGTTTGTGTTCTTGAAAATCTCTCCCATGAAGGGGGCGAAGAGGTTTGGCAAGAAGGGAAAGCTCAGTCCTCGATATGTCGGTCCTTACAGAATTCTCAATCATTTTAGAAAGGTAACTTATGAGCTTGAGTTGCCTTCAGATGTATCTTCAGTACAGTAAGTATTCCATGTCTCCTTGCTTAAGAAATGAATTGGTGAACCAACTCTCATAGTTCCTTAGAGGACATAAATATTCAAAATGATATCTCTTTTAAAAAGGTTCCAGTCCAGATCCTCGATCTTCAGATTCACAAACTGAGGAGCAAAGAAGTTCCCTTAGTCAAAGTTCTTTGGCGGAATCAGTCCGTTGAGGGAGCTACTTGGGAAGCAGAAGAAGATATGTGAACTAAGTATCCTCACCTCTTCTCCGCAACCTAAGATATAGCTTAAGGTAATAGTCTTCCTTAGATTTATGTAACTTCATGATTCAGATATAATTATAAGCTTGGTATCCAATTACCGTTGCATATTTAGCCATGCATTCATGAATCAGTTTAGACATGTACTGATACATCAGATATGCATGTTCAGTATACGAACTCAGTTTGTCAGTAGTTCAGTCATGTAGTCATGCATCAGATATGCATGTTCAGTGTGTCATCTCAGTCTAGCAGTGTTTCTTAGATAACCAGTCTCATTCGAGGACGAATGTTCCCAAGGGGGAGATATTATAATACCTCATATTTTCCTAGCCTAAATTAAGTCTCTGTCCATGGGTTATCTAATATAATTTTTTTGAAATACTTAGTATTTTTTAGTGTAGAACTGCCATTATGTAGGAAATTCAATTATCTTTACAACGATATAAAATTTTCCTAAATCCAATAATCGGGTAAGAAGTTATGGCTATTTTAAGTTTCAGTCGTTAAACACTGTCGTTCAGGCCAGTAGCGCGTCGCGGAGTATGTCAAAATGGCAATTGTCAGTTTCTAGTGATGCTCTGCGATATTGGCATGTTGCGCCACCAACCAAATTCATAATTGTCACTTTCCAATGTACCAACGCGATCTCAGGACGTTGCGATGAGTCCAGATTTTAGAATCAAAAGGGCACCGCGATTCTACCGTGTCGCACCAATCCCCTAATTCCCAGTTGTCATTTTCCAGAAACATGATACGACAGCACCGCATCGTGCCAGGGGTCCAGGTTGGTAAAAATTTCATGAAAATTAAAAGTGACATCCAGGGTTAAATTGGTCTTTTACCATAATTTTAATCCGCCCAGGTGTGAGATTTAAGCATTAAAAACATTTTAAGTCATTCATTATTCAACTTTTCCCCAAATCAAAAGGAATTCTCGCTCAAGAAAACAAACCCTAACTTTAAGAAACCAAGAGCAATCTCAAAGGATTCACCAAGAACTTCAAGAAACTCACAAATTAAGGTATGTTAGGTGTTAATTCATGGGTTCCTTTCACCCATAAAGTCCAAGAACCCTTTTTACAAAATACAAAGATTGTATATTTATAAAATTCCATGATTGAGTTGAATTGAATTTATGTTCATGTTATTGTTGGGTCTTAATCCAACAATTAAATTATAAGTTTCAAAAATTGATCCTACTATGTGTTGATTTTCATGATATTCATGATAAACCCTTCAATTTGCAAGTTGATTGTTATAACCATGTTTACCCTAAGTGGTTATGATTTAGTAAAACAAGTATGCTTTTCATGTGTTTGATAAATTATTTGTGAGAATGAAATGATGCTATTATAGCATGCGAACATGTGTTCCCCATTTATGTAAAAGTTAATGCATTACAAGTGTTTGATGAAATGTCTCTATGAATGAATTATGACCAAGTGAACATTGTATGTTATTCAAGATTATGCTATGCCTTACTTTTCATGCTATCGTGTCCTGGGGGTATTTAATACTCGATAATTTAGGTGTTTACCTAGAGCTAGTGTCAATTACAAAATAGTCTCAGTCATGTCACGATTAGTACTACTCTCAGTCAGTTACATAACTCAGTTAGTTATAGAACTCAAGAAAACTCAGTAATCTCAGTATCAATCTAGTTTAATTCAGTAAAATCAATTTAGGTCTTTCAGTTGGGAGTCGGATTCAGCACCGAGTAAACCCAAGGATGGGAGATCACCTGCCAGTAGAGGGTGTGACCCTTAGAAGCAATCCTTGCATTCCAAAACTACGTAGCCAGCGTAGGTTGAGACATCAAACCTTCCAGTTGAGGGTTGATGAGGTGTTTTAACCCGCCAGATGAGGGTTCCACCATTCTTATTAGTGTACTTGCCAGATGAGGGTATCTCTTCAGTTATCCTTACCCGTGGCACAATATTGACACCCTTCCAATTGGAGTTACAGATTGGACCCCAACTCAGTTATCTTATCTTATTTAGGGAATATCGGTTAGATGATTACCTCCCACAGTTTCAATTTCTGTCTCAGAATAAAACTTAGTTTAGTTCTATAGAATCAGGATATCAGATACAGTTAATCGTATCAGTAACTCAATTATTAGAAATATCAGATTATCAGTTACTAGGTATCAGAACTCAGTACTTAGCTTCAGTGAAGCTCAATTATAGTATATATGTATGCACAATATTGCGTACTCAGTATTTACAGGAGTTTTAGATTTTCTATATACTCTCATGTTCAGTTACTCTATGTCATTTAGTCAGTTGTTGATCATGCATATGAGCCCTTGCATTCATCCTTACCCCATCTATCATACCAGTACATTCCACGTACTAGCACATACTCTTTCTTTGTGCTATGATGTCTTATATCAAAGGTTTGGATGCTCAGGTTCCCGAACTCGCATAGACAGATTCAGATTCAGCCAACAGTAGATTTAGTAGTGAGTCCTCATCATTCAAGGATATTTTTTATTTCATTATTTCATTAGACTCAGTATTTCAGTAGATGGAGTTAGTTTGGGTATTATCCCATCAACTCCACTTTTAGACAGTTCAGATTAGAGGCTTTTCAGACTAGTTTTAGATAGTATTCGGTTTTATAGATTGTTATTTAAGTTGATACGCTTATTCAGTATTTACAGATTTTGAATCTTATGGAATTTCATCCTATTTTATGTATTTAGTATAGTACATTATTCAATGCTCATAGTATATATCAGTCATGGGTTAGCTTGTGGTCCTTCAGGGTCGTAAGCACCATGTAGCGTCTAGGGTACAGGATCGAGGCTTTACAGTTCATCCATCAGGACTGCCCAAATTTTTACTACCTCGACTATAGGGATCATAGTATCTATAATAGGCTCAACAATCACTAGAATCTTGGAAAATACAACAACCATACCTTTTATAGCTGCAATCTCTGCTCGGATAACAACAACATCGGGCGTCTTCCCACTACCAAACTGTCGAGTGATCCTTGAATCAAATACATCAAAGTGGTCTGGCATACTCTTATCCTGTACCTCTTGGTGCCGTTTCATCCAACTCGATATGCTACTTTCTATGTTGTTTACCTTCACAATAAGTGTATCTAATTGAGTCACTACCTCTGTCCACATATCCTGTAAAATCATCATAACACTAAAGGACATGTCTCTTGGCCTAGGTGGCACTGGATAATCTGGCGGTGGAGCACTAGAAGTACTCGTTCTATCTGTGGATACAGTCTCAGTCCACATACCTATCTCAGTGGCCACGGTAGTAGAAGCAATATCTGTCTGATCATCTTGCGGTAAATCTCCTACTATAGCCTCTTCTTTTAGCCTCACAAGTCAGGCCAGTGGGTTGGCTGCATCATGAATAAGCCCTATATCAAATATCTGATGAGCCTCTATCATCTCATCAATGCCCGGGATCTCCAATACCCCCACATCTAAACATATCTACATGATCATGTAGGGGTATACTGGCAACACCTTCTGCTCTTCAATAGCCTTGACTTTCAACTCTTGGGCCAAGAACTGACCAACATCAAATGCAAATTCACGTGTAAAACCAACTATCATCCACGCCTAGAACGGGCTCTGTATATCATCACCTGTAGTCAGACATAGCCTGTGACAGGCTATAGTCACCATGCCTTACCCTAAAAAATAAGGGAACTCTTCTTAATTTGCTGTGAATCCCTAATGACACCTGCTACCCAAGTGGCATGCTCTCTATGTGCAGTAATCTGCTCAGCTATCCATCGAAACATCACCATTTTTTTATCTATACCTAGATTTTGGTTGGTGATCTTTCTTATCTCTTCCATTCTGTAGTCTATCTCGACTGTGTTAGCTAGAGACTGATATGGTGGACCATACAAAAATCTCCCAATAGTCTAGGGAGAAATGTCTACACGAATACCTCTAATAACCAGGGAGGTAATAGATTTGCCTCTCTTCCACAGCATGCGTTGTGGATATAACCTTATCAACTCACTCTTATAAGCTACATAAAATTCCCAAACAAACACCTCCCTATATCTACCCGATGCTCTCAACATCAAGTCGAAACCATATTATCTAAAACGTTCAACGAACTCAGGCACTTGATCCATCTTTGTAGTCATCATTCTCCGCTCCTCATATAATATTCTCTTAATCTTTCTATTTGGTAGTTGTGACATGCCTGTGGTAAATATCACCTGCATGCCGGGGTACCACCCATCGTTCAACGATGGGCACTGGAGCAGGGGATAATGCTAATGGGGGGTCCTATCTCGCTATCGGTGGTACATCCACCTTGGGACCATGGATTTTTTCCACAGTCTCCTCTATTGAATTAGACTTATCCTCATCATCATTGTCATCACTTTGTACAAATGTATGTGGAGGAGATATTGTCACACTCTTTCTTCTTGGTCCTTTTGGTGGTGGAGTATAGAAATCTTGGGGAACGACTTTCTTCCCCTTAGCTTTAGATGCTACCTTTGTTTTTTGTGCAACTTTCATGGAAGATGTCCAGTATACTCCTCTCTACTACTTTCATTCCAGCTTATAGATACACTAGTTTCTTCACTTTCTACTGACTTTTGTTTATTTCCTTTCTTTGCCACAGTTTTGAAAGAAGATAGATTCTTTGGAGGCATGTTTTCTGCAAGTATACTAAAGTTAGTAACTAAGAAAAGAAAAGAAAAAATAAAATAAAAGTTCAATGTTCCTTGGTTCAGTTGGGTACGAGTGGTAGTTACAAGTCGTAACCACTGGGTACGACTTATATACCTGAGTCGTAATCCAAACAACACATTATCAATGTTTACTGGACAACTTACAACTCCTCCCCACCAGTCGTACCGGTTGGTTACGTCTCGTGACTAACATTCGTAAGATGGTCATAAACTTTTGTTTAATCTATTTTCTTCCCAGGTGGGTACGATATATATGTACGAGTCGTAAGGTCTGGATACAACTCATAAGGTTGAGTCATATCTATTCTAGAACTATGAATTTGTCAGATTTCCAGGTTGTCAGTGGGTACAAGTCTCATTATGACTCCCGTACTGGTGGGTATGGGTCGTAAGGAGTTCCGTATCCACTACAACATAGAAGTCCAACTTTCAAAGTTTGACTTCGATAAAATTCCCAATCAAACCATTACCTTATTCAGCTATATCCATAATTTCAAAACACATAAGCATACAAAATTCCAAGTACAAACCCTAGTTGATCCCTATTCTACATTTTCAAAATCAAAATCCAAATATAGGGTACCAACAATTAAATTTGGAGAAGTTTCACTTAAACCAAGTTGTCAATACCTCATACAACACTTTTCAACTTACAACATAGCAAAAATAAAATTGAGAACTTAGTTGGTATGTGTATAGTAGAGGGTTCCGATTTTGGATCTAAAAATCCTCAAATTCAAGTTAAAAATTGCACCAAATTAAGAAATTAAAGTTGTTGGTAGTTAGATTCAGTTGAAAAAATTTAATATTTAGGATTTGAGTTGAAAATTCTGAAGAAAATGGTGCGGGTACGAGTAAGAAGCCTCGGGTGTCCTATCGAGTCAACACTTTTCTTTTAATTTAAATTTTTGATCGGGTCAAACTGAGGACTTACCTAGTAAGCTAGGGTACAAATTGTCGATATGATTCATACCTAGTCTTATGGTTTATTTCCTTAACTCGTATAGCCTGGTATTCTTACCTGGGTTCTGGAGTGGGTATGACTCCTGGTCACGATCCGTAACCAGAGACTACGACTTGTACCAAGAGTCGTAAGCATTCAAGAACTTAATTTCTGATTTTGATTCATCTCCCAGGTCATTACGACTCCTTTCCATGAGTTGTACTGTATAGATATGACTCATGAAGAGTCCTTATGAGACCTTTCTAAATCCTTAGGATTTGTGCCTGCACTTTTTTAGTCTTGCACATAGAACCAACACATTACTCTATAAAAGAAATAAGTACAAGAACATGGGTTCCCTCCCGGACAATACTTGATTTAACGATGCAGCACGACGTGGCTAAGTTAGATACACAACTTTCACCAACTAGCCTTATGGGTTGCCTCCCATGTAGCACTTGATTTAATATCGTGTCACGATAGAGTTTCCTTGACTACTCAGACTTTATCAAGGTCAATTTCAACTATTTCATTCACCTCTTCTGTATTTACCACATAGTGTTTTACTCTATGACGATTTACTTTGAATGGTTGTGCTCCATCCTTCTGTAGTTCTAAAGCTCCACAAGGATAAACTTTTGAAACGATGAATGGACCATGCCATCTAGACCTCAACTTTCCAGGAAACAAGTGAAGCCTAGAGTTATATAGTAGCACTTGGTCACCTTTTTCAAATACTCTCTTCTTGATTTTTCTGTCGTGATACATTTCATGTTCTTCTTCTAAATTGCTGAAATTTCATATGCCCGGAGTCAAAATTCATCTAGCTCATTGATTTTATCCAACCTTTACTTAGTTGCATCATTTCATTCTAAATTCAGCTTCTTCAATGCCCACAGTGCCTTATGTTCAAGCTCAATTGGTAAATGGCCAGCCTTTCCATACACAAGCTGATAAGGTGAAACACCTATAGGGGTTTTGTAAGCGGTATGGTAAGCCCATAATGCAACATCTAACTTATTGGCCCAATCAGTCCTATTGGCATTAACTGTCTTTACCAATATAGACTTGATTTCTCTGTCGGATACTTTGACTTGTCCACTAGTCTCTGGATGATAACGTGTTGCCACCTTGTGATTCACTCTATATTTGTCAAACAGACTCTTGAATAGATAATTGCAAAAATGTGACCCTCCGTCACCAATAATAGCACGTGACATACCAAATCATGAAAATATATTCTTTCTCCAAAATGTCGTGACACTCCTGGCTTCATTATTGGGAAGTGCAATTGCTTCCACCTACTTTGAAACATTGTCAACATCCATAAGTATGTATTTCATGCCACCCAAACTCACAAAAATCCCTATGAAATCTATGACCCATACATCAAACACTTCTAATTCAAGAATGGGGGTCATAGATAATTCATTTCTTCTAGAAATAGTACCTTATAGTTGGTACTGATTACAAGTAGATTCATAGTCATGAGCATCTTTGTATATTGTCGGCCAATAGTAGCCACATTGCAGGATCTTGTGAGCTATGCGGGTCTCTCCATGATGACCACTAATTGGCGATAAATGACAAGCCTCGACTATGCTTATTATTTCCTCCTCAGGTATGCTCCTTTTAATGATTCCATCTGTATAAATTTTGAAAAGGTAAGGTTCATCCCAAAAAAAACTTTCTCACCTCATGCATGAATTACCGTCTTTGTTGTTATGAAAGATCTTCTGGGACTAGATCGCTTGTTAGGTAGTTTGCAAACTCTGCAAACTATGGAATAAAATCTTGGGAGGCTACTAATATCTGCTCGTTTGGGAAACTATCATCAATAACCACTCCAGTAGAAGCCTTCTTCATAGCTTACTCCTCTAGTCTAGATAAGTGATCTACAACTTGATTGTCTCTGCCCTTTCTGTCCTTCACTTCGAAGTTAAATTCTTGCAACAACAACACCCATTGAATCAACCTCAGCTTTGCATCCTTCTTAGCTATTAGGTACCACAATGCTGCATGATCAGGGTGTACTATCACCTTATTCCCAATTAAGTAAGATCTAAACTTTTTAAAGGCAAAAACCAAAACCAAAAACTCTTGCTCCATGATAGTATAATTCTCTTGAGCAAGATTTAGTGCCTTACTAGCATAGTAGATAGGATGAAAGATATTTTTTTTTTTTTGGCCTAGTATAACCCCTAAGTCCAATCCACTAGTATCACACATAATATCAAAGAGTGCGGACCAATCAGGAGACACAATAATTGTAGAAGTCACCAACTTCTCTTTAAGGCTTTCAAAAGCCTTCATGCATGTATTATCAAAATTAAATTTTACCTCCTTCTCAAGAAGCTTGCAAACAGGACTAGTAATCTTTCAAAAATTCTTGATAAATCTTCTATAAAAACCTGCATGATCAAGAAAAATTCTATTCCCCTTTATAGAAATTGGATAAGGTAATTTATCAATCACCTTAATATTTGCTCGATCAACCTCTATGCCTCTCTTTGGACATCATGCATCCTTGAAACATGGCTGGGGCATTGCATAGCCCAAATGTCATTCATTTGAATGCAAAGGTCCTATAAGGGCATGTAAAAGTGGTCTTCTCTTGATCCTCTGGTGCAATAGTAATCTGATTATAACTCGAATACCCATCAAGAAAACAATACTATCTTTTGCCTGCTAACCTGTCTAGAATTTGATCTATAAACGACATGGGAAAATGGTCCTTTTGAGTCTATGCATTCAACTTTCTATAGTCCATGCAAACTTTCCATCCAGTGACTAGTCTCATAGGAACTATCTCATTCTTCTCATTAGGCACAGTTATTCCACCTTTTTTTAGAATGCATTAAACTGGACTAACCCACCCGCTATCAGCAATGGGAAAAACCACATCAACATCCAACCACTTATTATATCCTTATTAACCACCTCTTGCATAGGCTGATTAAGACAACGTTGGTGCTCAATAGACAAAATACAATCTGGCTCAAGATAAATTTTGTGAGTACATAAACTAGGTGGAATGCCCATAATATCTACAATGGACCATCCAATGGCCCTCTTGAAATTCTGTAAAACAGATAACAATACTTCCATCTCTAACTATTTTAGGTCTGCTACAATAATGATTGGCAAGGTATTATTGGCCCCCAAGAATGTATATTTTAAGTGATACAGGAGAACCTTTAACTCTAACACTGATGGTTCCTCAATAGATGGGCGAACGACTGTTGTTGTTCTATTCTTTAAATCTAGATCAAGCTTCTTTGCTGCAAAATTGTAACCAGTAACATGCAATACACTAATAATCTCCTTATATTCTTCTATACCTTCAGAGTCAAAATTTATGATCACAGCTACAGGTTCTTCAACACCTAGTCTTTCTTCAATAGGAACAACTACATTAGAACCATCATCCCACAAAGTCACCACATCAATGTCATGGAATGAATGTACTTCTTTATCATCTATATTAATCACAGATATCACCCTCAACTCATCAGGTTGCTTCATGGATTTGCATATGTTGAATATCACCTGTTCATCATTGAATCTCAATATCAGATGTCCAAGCTCTAGATAAAATAACGTTCTACCTGTAGCCATAAAAGTCCTGCCAAGAATAATTGGGACTTAAAAGTCCACTTCACAATCTAAAACAACAAAGTCAGCAGGAAAAATAAAAGAAGCTACTTTTACTAGAACATCATAAAGGATGCCAACTGGCTTCTTCATACTTCTATCTGCCATGACTAGCCTTAAGGTGGTGAGTTTTAGAGCGTCTAACCCCAACTGCTTGAACACTGCAAATGGCATAAGGTTGATACTAGCACCTAAATCACACAAAGCATGCGCAAAGTAAAAAGATCCAATGGTGCAAGGTATAGTGACTGCATCGGGATCCTCCTTCTTCTTCACCAATGACCTAGTGGCTACAGTACTGCAATGATGGACATTATCAACTAGCTCATAACTGACAACACTTTTCTTCATGATCAGGTCTTTCATAAACTTTACATATCCAGGCATCTGCTCCAATGATTTGACCAAAGGAATGTTGACTGCCAACTCTTTTATTATGGATAGAAATTTCTGATACTTAACCTCTTCTTGTCTCTTTTGTAGTCTTTGTGGATAAGATGGAAGTGACCTTGGAATAAGTTTCAACACAAGATCTACAACTTTCTCATTTCCTATCTTCTACTTGTTGCTTCTTCCTACCTCAGCTGGCTCATTATTATTTTGCTTCTGCTTATCAATAGTAGGTGCTGGTAGATCTATAGTAACCTTAATGCTCTGAGTAGTAATGGAATAAAATTGGCTGTTATTTTTGGGATTTGCTACTGTATTACTTAGAAGAGTGCCAGACTATCTCTAATTTACTGTGGTCGACATCTACCTAAACTGTTGCTCCAACTGCCTAATTACTATGGCTTGTGATTCAGCTTTTTGATTGAGTCCAGATAAATCTACTTTGATATCTTTCAAAGAATTTTCTTTACTTTTTTGCCCTTTCACTAGCTTAGACAAGAGAGCCTCAACTCTAAACTCTGTATCTCAGCTGCCTGGTGGAATACATTTGTCACTCTTTTCCTTATAATTATCCTTGTGTCACCAATCACCTCTCTATCTTTGCTCCTATTTTTGTATCTATCATTATAATAGTTCTGACCTTGATTCCCTTTCCTTTGGGATCAGAAATCTTCTAATCTACGATCAAGATAGTTTTCCTCTTCTTCAGATGCAATCTCAAATAGTTTGGGCATGGATCCCTGTGCTGCTATTGCATTCACTTTCTTAGCATTTAATAAAGTGAACTATTTTATGAGCAGGCCAATATCAGTCCGAAGTTATGCTACTTCTTATGCAACCATATCATTACCTTCTCTATATGTATTTGTCGCTCTAATCGCATATGTACCACTACCACGGTCGGAATCTCTGGTCTACCATCCGCTATTGCTGACTTTAATATCATCAAGCAATTCTAGGATAGTATCCCAATGAAGATACATAAATGAACCTCCATAGAGAGTATCTATCATGGCTCTCAAACTATCACTTAGTGATCTATAGAAGATTTCTGTCAGATTAGATATTCTGATTCTATGGTTTGGCACTATGCTAAACTTTTTCTTAAATCAAAATCATGCCTCATACATCGATTCTATAGGTAATTATTTGAAGTAATAAATTTCATCCTTTAGTTGTAACATCTGTGCAGGAGGGAAGAATATGCTCAGAAACTATTTCTTTAACTCATTCCACGTCGTGATATATCCTCTTGGGAGTTCCCCTAACCTTAGAGATGTTTCTCTAGTTAGAGAAAATGGGAACAACCTCAATTTCAATGCTACCTGATCAACCCCTAGGAGGTTATAATTTGTGTAGATCCCAAGAAAATTAGTAAGGTGTATGTTCGCGTTATCCTTAACTGCTCCCGAAAATACACCTTTTAGATTCAATTATTAGATCCTAGTATTAGCAATATCGAACTTCATATTAGGAGATAATGGGAGGAACAATAACTCCTATCTCAGTAGGGTCAACATAGCCCATTTCTTCATCATCCTCATCATATGGATCTAAATGTTGATATACTGGAACATATAGAACTTTGCCCCTATGTACTCGATGATCAACAACCTGTCTTGGTCTGTCTAATCCATTTCTCTATGCTGCTTTGGCTTCAACAGTAAGTCTAGCTTCTCCGGCTTCTCTCCATTCTTGCTCTAATAATTGTTGTGTCAGAATGTCTGCAAGATTCTGCATGTCTAATAAATCATGCAGGATTGCTGCATTTGGACTTACAGGTGGGGGATCTTGCATCCCTTCATGCACTTGTACTGACATCCTTCTCGGTGTTTGAACGATCCTTTCTGGATCTAGATCAAAAGGGAGTAAGGGATTACCTCTACTCCTAGTGCTTGGCATACACTGGTCTATGTCAAATCAAAAATAGAAAAGTAAAAACTCAAGAACTTCACCAATTAAAACTACTCCTCAAATCATATTCACCAACACTAGCTCCAAATTTTGATATCACCCAAAACTATACCTCAATTAGAATTATAATGCGATTGATGCAAATATAGGGAAAACATGAGCAGTTGTGTGTTTTGATTTAATTCTTAAGCAGTGTAGGAAATTAAATGGGGGGGGGGTTGTTATCGATATCAAAGAGTAACTATTTCTTGAATGCTTTTAAGTAGTAATCAATCAAATACGAACGCTAGGTCTGTATTCTCCCTGATGTCTCAACTCTGTAGATTTTTTGTGATCAACCCACCGTTTTATTGTTATGCATGAAAAGTCTACAAGCTATGTAATATTATCTACCTTTTGAGTGCAAAGATAAATGTCACTCTTTGACTTGGTTATTGTTGTGAAATATCGCCTAGTTTCCCCTTGCTACGACCCTAGTTCACTTGATCCTTAGTTATCAGACCAAGTGATAAGATGGAATGCATGGACTATAATATGGAGGTAGAAATCCCAAATTATTATCCTAATCTTCTATTCCTAATCTTAAGCTTTCTTGGTTATCGAAAGATTGCAAATACAAGATTTTATCTCAAGATGATGCAGGTACTTGAAATAAGTTGTAAGAAGAAGAATTAGAATACATGCATAACCCAAGAAAAGATGTGTCTCACACCTCCACTACGTTGCTAATCCGCCAGGGTTCATACAACTCTAGCTAAGGAGATTAGAGACTCATGTTTATGCAAGAAACCAAGATTATCAATGATGAACACATAAAATCAATCACAAATTAATAAAATAATTAAACTCCAAAGTCTTGAATTGAATAAAATAACCCAAAAATCTCAAGAACAATTATAAAGTATGTCAAAGTATGTTGTAGAATGTAATAGAAGATAAGCTAATAAAAGATAAACCCTAGAGTTTTCATAGTATCTCAAAATAATAGTAAATTCCTATTGAAAATGAAAAAGGTAAATTTAAGTTGGCAGTTGGTACGACTTGGTCGTCACTAGTATCCTTAGATTACGAGTTGTACCCTGCCTTATCGTAACTAGTCCAACATCTATTCTACCCATGATTTCAACTCTCTTCTCGGCTTACGATTCCAACTCATGAGTCATAACCATGTGTACGAATTAGATTTTTTTTCTGTATCCACCTGGGACATTAGTCTTTTCATATCTTGATCACTGGTTTGCATACGACATCTCGATACAAGTCGTACTTAGACTTCCGACTCGTATACTTCTGACAATTAAATTCTTAGATAGTAGTTTGTATTCTGTTATGCTTATGGATTTAATATATGAATCGTATCCTACCTTATGGCTGAGATACTTGAATCGTATCTCCCTCAGATTTGGTTCTTCAATTTCTCTTTTGGTTCTATTGTACTTAGGACTCGTATACTGATCAAAGTTGGTCTTTTTTAGGGTTTTTTCTTATCTTTTTGTTGAAGTGCAGTTGTTAACCTATTTTACCTCCAATTTACACCAAAGTGCATCATATCTTACAAAACACCCTAAGTTCACGCATAAATTCTTAGTTTTAAGCATCAAAAGTGTCGTGTTTCCACACCACATCAACACCCTCAACTTAGACTCTTGCATGTCCTCGAGCAAACAAAACCAAATACTATTTTCTACCCTCGAGGCGATGCTTAAAATAAAAGTATTTCAAATAACCCATGGCAGTGATTTTGAATTGAATTTAATTTTGTTCCTCCCTTTATTTTTAACTTCTTCAACTCACACTTGCATATAACAATTTTAACACATGCAGAAACACGAAGGGATTCAATGATGGTATTACATTAGCAATAGATAATTGGGCACAAATATATTTTACAGTTGTCAAACATTCTACCAACCTACCATCATAACCCATGTGTAATCACCATAAAAGAAATCCCATTCTCTCTTCATATATTGACTTCTTCAAGGATCTAACAAATATCTCTCGCTCTCACAAAGAAGTATCACCGATGTGAATAAAATACCATTGGTTTGCCCTTATGTTCTTTTCCTAAGTTTTCCGACAGTCATTGTAAAATCACTATAGGACTTTCATTGTCTCGTAACATAGATTAGGGGCTGGTAGGATATCTTTTGGGATTTTTTTAGTGACTACGCCTCCTGGACCCTATATTTTTCTTGGGGTACTTTCTACTTTTTCATTTATTTTCACCCTTATATCTTCATTTTTGTAAGCATATTCTAATCAGGTCAGGTTTGGTATTTTCTAGTGCTTATATTTCTTTTCCTTTTGTAATACTTGGCACTTTTCTATCTTTTCATATCTGCCCATATTTCAGCTATTTTTCTTCTACCTCTTTTTTTCATACGTGTTTGCACTTATGCACCCCTATAATAACCACCCTCAACTTAAGCTATTTTTCTAAGTTGAGGTCCACAATATCCATAAGAGGATCAGAGTCAAAAGCAGATTCCTTTCACGTAAATAAGAATGTGATAGGTTTAAGAAGAAAAATTGGTCTATTAAGGCTCAAATATTTGGATCAAGGGGATTTACTTATTTTGTAGGCATTTTAGTCTGAAGTGGACTCATAAAAAAGGGCCTATAATCACTTCCTACCTAACTATCCTATACCTCGGTAAAAGAAACTTGGCAAGTTCTAGATTCCAACACAGCTGGGAACTCAGTAAACCTTGAGCACACTTGCACAGGGCTATATTACTAAGTACCAGATATTCAACTCTGCACTTGTTTTGTCCCTACCTATACAATCTCTAATCTAATGCCATTATCAGATACCCAATAGTTTCGACACAAATATACAAATCATGTGATTATTTAAACAACAAAATTTCAAAGGGGTTCAACATTTTCAACTCTTCAGCACAGTTAAAACTACTTTTAAAAAAATCAACTCAAAAATTCATAACAATCAGCAGTGTCAATCTTGATCGCAAAAAGAAACATCAAAATTAAAATCTTGAAATACAACCCATATTTTCAAAATCCATAAAAATTATAATTAAAATTCAAAATATCTGCTGCCATATGTATGCTGATCTACTCCCTATCTCAGCTGCCTGCGTCACACCTTTAAGTCATAACACACTTTTAGTCTTAGCTACATCTAAAAAATTTTCAAACTGCTCCTAAAATTTTTGGTACCCCACCCCCAACTTAAGAACATTGCACTGTCCTCAGTGCTTCAAAATTAATATAGAGTAGGGAAAAAGGGTCATACCTTGGGGCTCAAGGCATCGAAGCATCAACATCCATATGTGGGCCCTCAGATCAAGTCCCACTCTCATCAGCAACTGTCCCAAATGGGACTAGATCAACAACACACGGGGGCATAGCATCGACCCCCCTAGCATTAGGAGCTGGATCTCTTAATTTTCCAGATCCTCTATCCATCTCTTGGTCCTACCCATACTGGATGCCATTATGTTTGGCCTTCTTTGTAGCTCTTGCCTCTTTCTTCTTTTCTTTTTCTTCTTTCTTTTCTTTCTTTTCTATTCTTTCTTCCTCGATTTGCGTAGTCTGCTCATGTAATACCTCGTATTTCCCTAGCTTAAATTAACTCCTAGTCCATGGGTTATCTGATATAAAATTTCAAAAATACATAGTATTTTTTAGTTTAGAGCCTTCCATTGCGTATGAAATTCAATTAGCTTTCCAACGATATAAAATTTGCCTAAATTTGATAATCGGGCAAGAAGTTATGGCAATTTTTAGTTTCAGTCGTTAAACACCGTCATTCGGGCTAGTAGTGTGTCGCGGAGTATGTCAAAATGGAAATTTTCAGTTTCTAGTGTTGCTCCACGTTATTGGAGCATCACACCACCAGCCAAATTCATAATTATCACTTTCTAGTGTACCAACGTGATCCCACCGTGTTGCGATGAGTCCAGATTTTAGAATCAAAGGGGCTCTGCGATTCCACCATGTCGCGCCAAACCCCCAACTCCTAGTTGTCATTTTCCAGATACATGATGCGATAGCGCTGCGTAGCGCCAGGGGTCCAGGTCAGGAAAAATTTCTTAAAAATTAAAAGTGACGTCCAGGGTTAAATTGGTCTTTTCCCATAATTTTAATCCACCCAGGTGTGCGATTTAAGCCCTAAAAAAGGCATTCTCTCTAAAAAAACAAACCCTAACTTCAAGAAACCAAGAGCAATCTCAAAGGATTCACCAAGAACCTCAAGAATCTCACAAATTAAGGTATGTTAGGTGATCATTCATGGGTTTGTTTCACTAAGTCCAAGAACCCTTTTCCCAAAATACAAAGATTGTGTATTTATGAATTTCCATGATTGAGTTGAATTGAATTCATGTTCATGTTACTGTTGGGTCTTAATCCATGAATTAAATTATAAGTTTCAAGAATTGATCCTAGTATAGTATGTGTTGATTTACATGATATTCATGATAAACCCTTCTATTTGCAAGTTGATTGTTATAACCATGTTTACCCTAAGTGTTTATGATTTAGTAAAACAAGTATGCTTCCCATGCGTTTGATAAATTGTCTATGAGAATGAAATGATGCCATTATAGCATGCGAATATGTATTCCTCATTCATGTTCAAGTTAATGCATTACAAGTGTTTGATGAAATGTCTCTATGAATGAATTATGACCAAGTGAACATTGTATGTTATTCAAGATTATGCTATGCTTGACTTTTCTTGCTATCGAGTCCTGGGGGTATTTAATACCCGATAATTTAGTTGTTTACCTAAAGCTAGTGTCAGTTACAGAATAGTCTCAGTCATATCGCAATCAGTACTACTCTCAGTTAGTTACAAAACTCAGTTATTTACAGAACTCAGGAAAACTCAGTAATCTCAGTATCAGTCCAGTTCAGTTCAGTTCAGTTTAATTAGTTCAGTGTCTTTAGTTAGGAGTAGGATTCAGCACTGTGTGAACCCATAGATTGGGTCTCACCTTCCAGTAGAGGGTGTGAACTTTAGAAGCAATCCTTGCGTTCAAGAACTACGAAGCCATCGTAGGTTGAGACCTACCAGTTGAGGGTTGATGAGGTGTTTTAACCTACCAGATGAGGGTTCCACTTTTCTAATTAGAGTGCCTGCTAGATGAGGATATCTCTTAGTTGTCCTTACATGTGGCATGGTATTAACACCCTTCCAATTTAGGTTATAGATTGGACCCCAACTCAGTTATCTTTTCTTATTTGAGGTATGTCGGTTAGATGATTACCTTTCATAGTTTCAGTTTCAGTCTCAGAATAAAACTCAGTTCAGTTCTACAGAATCAGGGTCGTCAGATACAGTCAATCAATATTTGTAACCCAGTTATCAAATATCTCATATTATCAGTTACTCAGTATCAAAACTCAACACTTATCTTTAGAAAAGCTCAATTACAGTATATATGTATGCACAATATTGCGTACTCAGTATTTACAGAAGCTTTACATTTTCAATGTACTCTCATGTTCAGTACTCTATATCATTCAGTCAGTTGTTGATCATGCATATGAACCCTTGCATTCAGCCTTACCCCATCTAGCATACCAGTACATTCCACGTACTGATGAATGCTCTTTCTTTGTGCTATGATGTCTTATATCATAGGTTCAGATGCTCATGTTCCCAACCATGCATAGACATATTCAGATCCAGCCAGCAGTAGATTTAGTAGTGAGTCCTCATTATTCAAGAATATTCTTTTATTTCATTATTTCAGTAGACTCAGTATTTCAGTAGATGGAGTTAGTTGGGGGATTGTCCCATCAACTCCACTTTCAAAATGTTCAAATTAGAGGATTTTCAAACTAGTTTTAGACAGTATTCAGTTTTACATATTATTATTTTAGTTGATACACTTATTCAGTATTTACAGATTATGAACCTTATGGCATTTCAGCTTATTTTTTATATTAATTATAGTACATTATTCAGTGCTCATAGAAGATATCAGTCATGGGTTAGCTTGTGGTCCTTCGGGGTCATAAGCACCATATAGCTTCTGGGGTATAGACTCAGGGCGTTAAAAACTTAGAATCAGAGCCTAAGGTTTAACAGTGTCCTAGGAAGTCTAAAAGCCGAATAACGTAGAGTTTTGTGCATGGGTGTGTAGCGCGCCATACTTATGGGAAGGAGGTTGTGATATGTTTTAGAAAAAATTTCCTTTATTTCAGTATTCATGTCGTGTGAGTGAGAATGAGCTCAATTTAAACTCTCAGTTGTTCGCCGAATTCAGTAAATACAAATTTTGGCTAAGGAAAGTAGAATTCCTTGGTCATATTATTTTTGGTGATGGCATTAAAGTTGATCCTAAAAAGAATGAGGTGGTGAAAAACTAGCCTAGACCCATCGCTCCATCAGATATTGGGAGTTTCTTGGGTTTAGCTGGCTATTACCATCGGTTTGTTGAAGGGTTTTCTTCTGTTGCATCCCTATGTCCAGATTGACTTAGAAGGAAGTCATGTTTCAGTGGTCATATTATTGCAAGAAGAGTTTTTTGGAGTTGAAGAATTGACTCACCTCAGCCCTAGTATTGACTCTACCAGATGGTTCAGATGGTTTATGGTGTACTGTGATGCATCCACAGTAGGTTTGGGTCGTGTCCTCATTCAGAGAGGTAAGTTCTTAGCCTACTCCTCCAGATAACTTAATCCCCATGAGAAGAATTATCTAACTCATTATGTTAAGTTAACAGCCGTAGTATTGGCCTCAAGGATTTGGAGGCACTATTTTTACAGGGTGCATATGGATGTGTTCACAGATCACAAAAGCCTTTAGTATGTCTTTTCTCATAAAGATTTAAATTTACGTCAGAGAAGGTGGTTAGACATATTGAAAGATTATGACATGAGTTTTCTGTATCATCCGAGCAAGGACAATGTAGTGGCTGATGCTCTCAGTAGACTGCCTATGGGTAGTGTTACTCATGATGAAGATGACAAGAAAAAGTTAGTTTAGGAAGTTCATCAGCTTTCCCGACAAGGTGTCTGCTTAGTCGATTTAGCAGAAGGTAGTGTATGGGTGTAGAACAGTTTTGAATCATCTCTAGTTTCTGAGGTAAAGGAAAAATAGGATAGACATCCCAGACTTATTGAGATGAAAGAGTTAGTCAGAGATCAAAAAGTAGAGGTTTTCTCCCAAGGGGGAGATGGTGTTTTGTGTTGACAGGGTTGGCTATGTGTACCAGGTGTAGACGACTTGAGGCCACGAATTCTTGCAGATGTGCATGGTGCGTGTTACTCTATTCATCCAGGGGCTACTAAGATGTACCGCGACTTACGAGAGATCTATTGGTGGAGTGGGATGAATAGAGATATTGCTAAATTTATAGCTAAGTTATCTACATGTCAGCAAGTTAATATTGAGCACTAGAAGCCTAATGGGTCCATGCAGGAGTTCAGTATTCCCATATGGAAATAAGAAGAAGTGAACATGGACTTTGTGATGGGTTTGCTTCGTACTCGTCATCAGTATGATTCTATATGGGTTATCATTGACAGGATGACCTAATCAGCTCATTTTTTGCCAGTTCATACCTCCTATTCAACCGAGAACTATGCCAAACTCTATATCAGAGAGTTGGTCAGGTTACATGGAGTCCTAATATCTATCATCTCATATAGAGGTACCTAATTTACCTCTCACTTCTAGAAAGCATTCCAAAAGGGTCTTGGTACCCAAGTTCATCTCAGTACAAGCTTACACCCTCAGACAGATGGTCAACCAGAAAGGTCCATTCATACTCTAGAAGATATGCTGAGAATATGCGTTGTTGATTTTAAGGGAAGTTGGGATGAACACATTCCTTTGATTGAATTTGCATACAATAACAACTATCATTCTAGTATTTAGATGGCTCTATTTGAAGCTCTTGATAGTAGGAGATGCATATCTCTAATTGGTTGGTTTGAGGTAGGTGAGGCTGCAGTAGTAGGTCTTGACTTAGTGTTTGATGACTTAGAGAAGGTTCAGCTGATCTGAGAAAGGTTTAATATGAAAATATCAAGGTTGGGGAATGGTTAGAGGACAAACTCATAATAATGCAAACTTGAGTAACGACAGTCCATAGGGGTGCTTGGTAAGTTGGGGTCTGGATTAGTATATATCTAGAGAATATGGTTAATGATCAAATGAATTAGAAAATTATTGTTGTACTTACTTTCTTGGCCCTGTGCTTGGTTTATGAACTTGACGTCTATGATTTCCTTAGAGTATGCCTTGTGACCCATTTACTGCATTGCATTTCATTTGCACACTATAATGAAATTATTGTGTATATGAGGCTAATTCTTTTTTGAAATGCATTAAATGTCATGGCTTGTATGTTTGCTGGTAATTAGATAAAAAGGAGTTGAAGCAATGCTGAAAAAGGAACAAAAGGACAATGTACTTGCACAAGCTGAAAATCAGGACCAGGGATAGACCCTCAAGTACCGTTATCATGGACTGAGGGTTCTGATCATGATTTGGAGTCAAGCCAAGCCTCGACAATTGCAAGTTGACCGCCCCAATTGTGGGAGTTGCAAACGCGGTCAAGAGAGGGCGATCACGATGGCATGGAAAAGCTACATGGGTAGAGCGGGAATTTTATACAAGTTGAATCCCTAATCTAAAAAAAAACTTGCACAATTGAAGCATCTTGGGACTAATTTTTCAATTTTGAGTAGAGGGAAAACATTTCAATTTTGGAAATGAATATTTGTTAGTAAATTTGTAAGAGATTTTTAGTAATAATTTGAGATTGAAGTTTGGATTATTCTTGCTTTTGTACTCAATGGATGAATTGAATGACAACTTGGATATATCTTTTTTCTCTAATTTCATGAGTAGCTAAATTCTTATTTTGTGGTTATATGTAATTAGGTGGTTAACTTTGTGTGGGTGTTAATTTATAGTCCAAATAACTAGTTAAGGAGGTTGGGTTTTGATATTACTCTAGGGTTGAATTGAGAATTATGGGTTAAAAACCGAATTAACTTGGATTCCATGTCATCCTTTAAAGAGGGATATGGGTGTGAGTAATAGAGAACTACACTTTGAATTAGCTTCTCTCATAGCATTATCTTAGAAGTAGGGATGTTGTATGGATTTTCTATGTTCATAAGCATCATCTTAGAAATAAGGATGCTTGTATGAGGTATTGGATTGATGATTTTGACATTCTCATGAGGTATTGAAAGAATCCATGAGTGAAATTTAGTGTTATGTTGAAAGACTAACACTAATGCCTTAAATCTAGCCTACCCAAACCCTTAACTAAAACTTGAACTAACCTTTGATAACCCACACATAAATGACCCCTAAGTAGCATAACCCCATGGTTTATCTTAATTTGATTTACTAGACAATTGTTAAATCCTCTATTTGTGTTACTCCCTCCGTTTAAAAAAGAATGACCTACTTTCCTTTTTAGTCCATTTAAAAACGAATGACCCCTTTCATTTTTTAACAACTTTTAAATTTTAACTTTTCACATGGCATCTTTAAGACCACAAGATTAAAGGACATTTTAGTACATTTGACATATCTTTAATTTAAGACCATAAGATTCAAAAGTCTTTTTTATTTTATTAAACTCCATGCCAAGTCAAATTAGGTCATTCTTTTTAGACATTTAGGCATTTGTGTTTTAATTAAGTCACCTTAATTTTTTTACCCTTTTTTACCATTTCACACTATCTCATTCAACGTTCCACTATACCCGAATCATGTTAAATGATAACCTATGCATGTTTGCCCTGTAATACTATTCATCGCTTATCACAAATCAAACTTTAACTTAAGATACTATAATTCAACATACTCCAGCCTATCCAAATTATAAATAAGTGAATTCTCCAACTCCATGGTCGAAGGCCAATGCATGATACTCCCGACATTACTATTAATGCTAAATGCATCTGACCCATGTCTAGTTGCTACAATTAAAACCTTAACTTACCTCTTAGACAAAATATGAAGGTTAGACATATTCCCATGAAGGTTCCCTATCGTGTGCTCAAAACCACTCTCATGAACCTTGGCTTTTGAAATCTCATGGTTAGTAATATAAGATTATTTAGAGAATTTTTAGAGGAAACGGGTGACCTAAAGAAATAAAAATATAGAGGATTTTTAAAAATCCCTTAGCTGACACATTTCTTTTTACTGCTGCGCCAACACTTTTACTCAGATACAATAGTTATACAACCATTACAATGGTTATTAACAGTCTGGATCTACCCCCTATTGGGCCCTTTGACCCAATTACCTTAGGCCCCAATTTTATCCTCAATTAAATTATTTTGCGATTCATTTTAAGCCTATTATATATTGTAAATTATTTTTGGAGCATTTTTACATGTAACAATGGTTCGGTCCATTGTGTTAGATATCAATTTACCCATTGATTATTCCCGATCAATCCTAAGGGTGAGGTATGTATAATTGGAAGAATACTTGATGGAATTTAACACAATAGGACCTTAGGAAAATTATTTTACCGGAGTATTTGATGGATATTTGAATATGACAAGTCACTAGAAGGATTACCTTACATATTCTAGATAATTAAAGGTTCATGGTTCTTTATTGGGTGATCGTTAATATACGACCTAATCTATGCCTGACGATTATTCCTACGTATTTCCTTAAGACGGAGTACACAATCAATTATAGGATCAACTAACCAAATATTGTATATCATCTTAAAGAATGAAAGGCCAAGACAAAGTTGGTTTCAGAAAATTTTAACACTACAGTGGTACCGCTGTAGTGGTAACCAATTGCAGCAGCAGTTTTCAATAATTAAGTAGTGGAAAAGACTCCATTCCCCCCCATGTTCAATCCCAAATCTCAAATTCTCTCAACTCTCTCTACAAAGTTCTTCCACCAACAACAAATTCAAGGCAATTTCTTTGTCATATCTACTTACTTTATGTATTTCCTATTATAGAATCATAGAATTACATTAAAATAGAGAGAATTTAAGTGAGTTTGGGTGTAACTTATTGAAATCATTTTTTTGGTGGTGTTTTGAGCATAGTAATTGCATGCTATGTTCTCTTATGTTTTTAATGCTCCTATGACATTCGGGACATAATATTGATGTTGTTCATGTAGGGTGAAAGATGAATGGTCATTTTCTCTAATGATTTATTTTTATTTTGTCTTTGATTTCGGGCGTTCCACACCTTCATCTTAGTGTAAAAAGGCTCACTCTCACTTCCTCAAGCTCGATTTGTGCTTAATTTTTAAAAAATTATGGAGAAAAGTCTAAAATCCTCCATGCAAGAGGATATTAGTGGGTTGAAGACAACGAACCAAATTTACCACTGCAGCGATATTTCTATAACAATAAATACCGCTGCTATGATATTTTTAGTGCCATTATTTATCCACTATAGCCATATTGGGTAGTAGGTCCCTAGTTCAATATTTTCTTAAAATATTTGAATTCTCTTTTCCCTAGTGTCCCATTATAGTTTTGACTATTTATTATGGTATTTATAGGATCACAATGGCCTAATAAACCACTTACCATAGATTTTCCAATACTAAATGCTAAGATCTTTAAGAGGAGAGGATCCATACTAGTGATATTCTTTGTGAATGGGGTATGGTGATGAAGCATATGACGGAGGAGTTCTTAGGTCTTTATGCTCGATTGAAATAATTTGGGTGGGAGGTACTGATCGAGTCCATCCCCCATCATAACGTTAAGGTTGTTGTAAGAGTGTTATGCCAAACTCCTAATGGTGGACTAGTTGGTACCTCTCCCCACTATTTTTGCATGAGGTAAGAAGGTCTTGGTGGATTTGGACACTATCAATACCACTTTGGGTGTTCGAAACCCTCCCAATTGTGCCTTTGAGGTAATAATTCTGGCATTGGACTTGGAGTGGGCTATTTGGATCTTGGTGCTTGAAGGATGAGTTGTCGAGGTCAAATGGTCCAGTGTCAAGGTGACGAAGAACACTTATCAATGACAAGGTATGGTTACAATTGGTTTCCCAAAGGATACACCCCCGAGAAACATCATAGATGTAGCCTCTCACTAGGACATGTGGTGGCTTGTATCCTTGTGGGACATTTAGTGTGTGGGGGTGCAAATTATGGATGCATTGTGGTACTTTTATGCTCAGGAGAGGTTGGCACAAGATCTTTTCTTACTTTTCTTGATTACTGCACTTTGTGACTAGGTAAATGTGCCTTGAGAGATTCAATACACTATAGATGACTATGAGGTGCCATATAACCCATTGACGGGTAAGGGAATTTGAGGAAAGGGTAAGGCGAAGAGGAAGATAGGGGATGGTGAGAGTAGTCAAGCTAGTGGGACCGGGAGGTCAAGTTATACTCATACTTAGGCCCCTGCATCCTTTGGTGGTTAAGTGACTAGTCTCGCGGAAGTGCAGAGTTATCTGGAGAGGTCTCACCTACCCTCTCTCGGATTGGCTCCCTTAATCTCTACTGCCCCACCAGACCTGACCATAGATTATGTGGAGATTTATGGAGAATTTAATGAAGAAAAGAAGAAGTGTCAATCCAGTTACCACATGCTTATGAGAATGTGGAAGGTAGTCTGGTTGATATTCGGGTGCATCTCCCTCTGAAGAAATTACCAAAGCTGACCAAGAAGGACGTTGAGAAATTCTCCTTTCTCAATGTACTAGAGGATGAGGGTTCGAATGTCTCAAGTCTCAGAGATAATTCCACTAACTAGTCTTCTATTTTTTATGTTTAAGTTTTTAGATTTGGGTTTCCCCCATTTGGGGCATATGACACTCAATATCTTCTTTTTATTATTTAGACTTGTCAGATGTATTTTCCTTCCCACCCTTTTAAATAATAATCATACTTGATTATAATGCATGTTGAATATGTTTCTATCATTTTATTATCTCAAAAACATGATTGCTTTGCAATGACTGAACATTGCTAAAATAGAGGAAATGCCTGGAAGGATTCTGCCTGAAGCCACTGCAGCGGTTAATGTACCACTATAGTTATTAAAGATCCGCTGCAACGGTAGCCTCCAGTGGCTCGACCTTGATTTTTTCCCTTACCAAATATCAAGTTCTTTTCTACAAAATACTCCTTTTGATGCAAGTGTTAGTATCATAATAACCTCTTGTTTACACATAATATAAATTAAATTCATAATTTTTTTGGTTTCGAACGACAACCAATACCATTTTTCATTTATGTGGTATGCTTTCATCAACCTTATTACTCATGCAATACACTACCTTCAAGGTTATTCCACAAATAGTTAGGCACCTTGATGGTTTGCATGGGGTTGGATAGAAGTCAAGTAGTACTTGAGATCATGGTAAGATGAGCAATTGCTCAAGTTGCGAAATCACACTTGGTCCTTACATCCACGGGTATGCTTGACTACATGTCACACAACCACACACACACTATTAATGCACCATGTTCAAGACTTTAAGCACCACTAAGTAATTTACATACGTCATAATAAATAATACAAATAGTAAATTTTTGACACATAATTTTTACACCCCAAGTACTTAACACCATATCAAACAAAGCATAATAATCGACTTTCATTATTTCTTAATGACCCTTATAGGTTGAATGTCTAGTCCAAACCTTTTCACGTTAAAAGATACCAATTGGGACCAATTAGTCCAAATTATGATGACTGAGGTACCAATTGGAATAAACTAGATACAATATGACTCTACACGCGAATACAACATTGAGATGTCACGATAGTAAAAAAGAAAGTGAGATAGATTCCTAGATGCATTATAGCTTCCTATAGACTTGATGTAAATGACAACACACTACTTAGTAGGACTTTACTCAACATTTTCTTTGGTAATAGGAGATTGGTAAAATGGGCTCTAATCCTATATTTTTCACGACCCAATCCACTGAGTCATGTCAAGAACCTACCCAGGTAGGAGAACCCTAAATGTCCCACCATTCAACCAAATGTGCAAGTTATTATGAAATACACTTAGTTAATTTGATGTCCACCATATGAAAATCTAATAGTTGAAATAAGATTATGCATTTAATTCTTCCCAAAATTTGTTTTAATACATTAAATATGAAAATTAAATACAAAGAATAACTACTTTTGACTCCCCAAAAACTAGCATAAATCAATACAAGAGCACTAGAAAGGAGTAGGACCATCCATAATACAACATTCATGTATGTTCAAAATAATAGGAGTTACTTCTGAGTGATTGACGTCGCTACTATAGAAACACTAATTGACCTGCACCATGGCTATACCCCCGATTAAAGCTATAGTAAGTGTAGAATTAGAAATAATTAAGATCAATAATAAATAAGGAAGAAACCATAACATCAAATAAAGTTTTGGTTCTACCCCAATTAGGGAATATTCAACATATCCTAGTATCTCTGTGACTTACCTGTCATTTATTATTTCGTATATCTTTGTCCATTAACTTGACATTTTGTATATTTTTGTCCTTCGACTTAACATTTCATATGTCTTTGAACATTGAATTAAAATTTTGTATATCTTTGTCCTTTGACTACCTAATCCAACCTAACTATTTCTTCCTTCATATAGACACATTCTTATAGTACCTACAATTATTTAAGCTACAATCAAGTAAGACCATCAATACTCAAAGTCAAGAAATAACAGTAACACCTTCGATAATTATCTGAAGTATAAGACCCCACAAAACTCTAGTCATTTCAATCATAGTTAGCATGCTAAAAATGGTCCAGAACTTAGAAAATTTTAGCTAAGGGTTTAACACTTAGTTAATTTTTTTGGGCTTGATATTTCAATGAATTTATTTTCGATCTTTATGTCCTTGCATTGTTGATTTTTCATTAGATTCATGATCAGGGATCTTAATAGGTCATATCGGGGAAGTTTCGAAATTTTTGGACTTATCGCTATGCAAGATTTATTTCCCATTTCTGGCAGTAGCATCGCGAGATTCATTTCCCGTTTCTAGGAGTTGTGTTGCAAGATTCATTCCCTGTTTTTGGAGTCGTTATGCGAGGTCCATTTATTACATGCGAATAGAGGCTGAGAGGGTAGTTTTGTAATTTTTCCCTCACCCAAGTCAGTTATAACACAAAATTAATCATTCTATAGGGAAACATTTCATTATTTATTCATAAACTCTCCCAAGAACAAGCCCTATATTCATCTAGTTCAAGAATCAAGTCTCAAGAACTCGCCCCAATCTTTACAAAATTTACAATCAAGGTATGTTAGGTGTTCATTCATGGGTTACTTTCACCCATGGAGTTTGAGAACCCTATTTAAATATACAAGTTCTCAGATTTAAGAATTTAATTCTTGAAATTGATTGTGTTCAAGTTCATGATATTGTTTGAGTTTTAATCTATGATTAATTATAAGTTTCTTGAAGTTAAAGTGGTATGTATGTGAATTATATAATTTTCATGTCAAACCCTTAAATTTACAATTGATTATTGTATCCATGATGTTCATGTGTTTACTATTATTATGTGAAATAATCATGCTCCCTAAATGTTTGATAAAATGCTCATGTGAATTGAATAGTGAAATCATGACATGTCATTATGTGGTCCCATTCATGTACAAGTTTATGTATATCAAGTGTTTGACAAAATGTTTAAATAAGTGCATTGTTAACAAGCAAGTATTGTTATGTTTTTATGATCATTCTATGATTTATATTCAAAACTATCGAGTCCTTGGGGTATTTCAATACCCAAAAATCCAGCTGTTGACCTAGAAATACAGTATTTAAAGAAACAATAGTATTCACTCAGTACAGAACCTAGTGAAACTCATAGTAGTCAAGTTCAGCTCAATATAATAGTTTGTGTCTTCAGTTGGGAGTAGGATTCAATACCGAGTTAACCTAAGGATAGGGGCTCACCTTCAAGTAGTGGGTATAATCCTTAGAAGTAGTCCTTACATTCCAGAACTACGTAGCCAACATAGTTTGAGATATCAAACTGCCAGTTGAGGGTTGATAAGGTGTTTTACCTGCCAGTTGAGGGTGCCACCATTCTCATTCAGGGCAACTTCCAGATGAGGGTGACTCTTCAGCATATCTTTACCCGTGGCACGGTACTAAAACCCTTCCAACTGGTGTTATGGGTTGGACCCCAATTATCTTATTTGGGTCATGTCGGTTAGATGATTACCTCCTATAGTTTTAGTTTCAGCCTCAGTATAGAACTCAATTCAGGTCTACAGAACTAGGACTGTCAGACACAGTCACTCAGTATCAGTAATTTAGTTATCAGTAATCTCAGATATCAGTTACTCAGTATCAAAAATTAGTACTCAACTTTAGTATACATGTATATGCACAGTATTGCATACTCAGTATTTTACAGTAATTTTAGTCATCCATGTACTCTTATTTAGTTACCCTATATCATTTAGTCAGTTACTGTTCATGCTTATGAACCCCTACATTCAACCTTACCTTATCTAGCATACCAGTACATTCTACGTACTGACACATACTTTTTATTTGAACTATGATGTATCATATCATAGGTTCGGACGCTCAAGTTCCCAACCACACTTAGTCAGATTCAATTAGCAGCAGCAAATTCAGTAGTGAGTCCTCATCTATTAAGGATATGCTTTTATTTGAGTATTTTAGTTTATCAATACTTCATTTGTTGGAGTGAGTTGGGGGCTTGTCCCATTAAATCCACATTCAGACAGTTTAGTTAGAGGCTTTTCTGACTAGACTAGTTCAGACAGTATTCAGTTTTCAGATGATATTATCAGTTTCTATTTATCAGTATTCAGAATATGAACCTTATGGAATTTCAGCCTATTTTATGCATTAATTTAGTATCATTTATTCAGTGCTCACAACAGGTACCAGTCATGGGTTACCTTTTGGTCCTTCAGGTCGTAAGCACCGTGTGTCATTCGGGGTGCAGGCCATTACAAAGTTAGTATCATATCCTAAGGTTCAACAGAGTCCTAGGGAGTCTGAAAGATGAATCAATAGAGTCTTGTGCATAAGTGTGTACTGTGCCACACTTATAGGAAAGAGGCTTTGAGATATTTTTTAGAAGAGTTTCCCTTCTTTCAGTATTCATGTCATACGAGTGAGCATGATATCAAGTTAAACTCTTATTCTAATCCTTTTCTTACTTCCGTTTATAGAACATGCCACCCAAAAAGACCAATGGAAGAAGATCAGGAAACCAACCAGCACCTCAGCCTGTTCAGGCAGATCCCCTAGACGAGTATGTCTCCCATACAGAATTCAGAGCTGCATTTACTACTCTAACCCATTCGGTAGCATTTCAAAATGAATGGATAACTGCTGTTCAGGATAACCCAGTGGCCAATACTACTGCAGCCAAGATTTGGGACTTTACCCGAATGAATCCTCTCCTATTTTCCGGATCTAAGTCTGAAGAGGATCCACAAGAGTTCCTCGACTAGGTGTAGAAAGTCACAGATATTATGGGAGTGACTTCCAGTGAGAGTGCTGAGTTATCTTCCTATCATCTACAAGATGTATCCCATACGTGGTTTAGGCAGTGGAAGGTAGACAGGGGCACATATGCATAGCCCATAGAGTGGGAAGAGTTTGCTACTACTTTTCTAAATAGATTCTTTACCTTAGAGCTGAGAGAATCCAAGGTGTTAGAGGTTATCAATCTCAGGTAAGGAAACATAAGTGCGAAAGAGTATTCCCTCAAGTTTACTCAATTAGCCAGGTATGCGCCCTATGTAGTAGCAAATAATAGGTCAAGAATGAGCAAGTTCGTGTCTGGGGTGTCAGAGAGTGTGGTTAAGGAGTGCAGAACTGCAATGTTGATTAAGGAGATGGACATAGCTAGGCTCATGGTCTATGCTTAGAAGATTGAAGAGGCTAAGAATAATGGGAGAGAAAGGGAGAACAAGAGTCCTAGAACATGTAGTTTTAATTTCACTCAGCCTAAGTCAGAAGGCGGTAACCGTTCCTAGTTTCTTCCAAAATATTCAATTCCAGCTCTGTCCTCATGCAGTGCTCCAGCACCTAAGATCAGAAATAGTAACAAATATAGGAAGCCAGGCTATAAATCTCAAGGTAGTGTCAGCAATGCTAAAAAAAAAACTTTTTTGTCAGAAATATGGCAGAATCCACTAGGGTGTCTACAGGGATGGCAGTGATATTTGTTTTGGGTGTGGAAAGCCATGCCACAGAATCAGAGATTTTCCTCAGTTAGGTTCTCAGGTCAATATAATTGTCCCCCAGCTCATTTCGGTTGCCCGAATCAGTAGGGTGCCACCTTCAGCACTACTAGTGGGCAACGCCCAAATAGGCTTTATGCACTTCAGTCCAGCAAGATCAAGAAAGTTCTCCTGATATGGTCACTGGTACACTACAGAACTTCTATTTATATGTTTACGCCTTATTAGATCCAGGAGCTTCTCTGTCTTTTGTTACTCCTTATATAGCATTCAACATTAAGGTAAGACCAAAAATCTTAATAGAACCATTCTCAGTCTCTAACCCAGCGGGTCAGTCTATTATAGCACAATAGGTATAAAGGAACTGCCTGATTATGATATCTCAGAAAGTCACTTAAACAAATTTAGTAGCGTTGGTGATGACGTATTTTGACATCATTCTTGGTATGGATTGGCTCCATTCATGCTATGCCTCAGTTGATTGTAGAAACAGAATTGTTCATTTTCTGTTTCCAAATAAATCAGTCCTTGAATGGAGGGGTAGTACTACAACACTTAAGGGTCAGTTGATTTCGTACCTTAGAGCAAGAAAAATGATATCCAAAGGATGTGTTTATCATTTTGTTTGAGTCAAAGACTCTAGTTCAGAGACCCCTAGTCTTGAGTCAGTTTTAGTAGTAAATTAATTCTCAGATGTTTTTCCAAAGATCTTCCTGGAGTTTCTCCTGAAAGGGAAATCAACTTCAGAATAGACATTCTTCCAGACACTCAACCTATATTTATTCCACCATATAGAATGGCTTTAGCTGAACTCAAAGAGTTAAAACAGTAGTTAAAGGACCTTTAGACAAGGAGTTCATCAGACCCTGTGGGGTAAACCAATCTTATTCGTGCATAAGAAAGATAGTTCTCTTAGAATGTGTATAGACTACTGTCAGTTGAACCAAGTCATAGTCAAGAAAAAATACCCACTTCCTGGGATCAATGACTTTCTTGACCAAATTTAGGGTGCCAGTCATATTTTTAAGATAGACCTCAGATCAGGATATTATCATCTCAGAGTCAGAGAATGTGACATTCTAAAAATAGCTTTCAGAACCCGGTATGGTCACTTCAAATTTCTAGTCATGTCCTTTGGTCTTACAAATTCCCCAACAACTTTTATAGACTTGATGAATAGAGTGTTCAAGCAGTTCTTGGACATGTTCATTATAGTCTTCATAGATGACATTCTGGTCTACTCCTGCAGTAAGCATGATCATGCAGACCACCTCAGAATAGTATTACAGATTCTCAGAGCCCATAAGTTGTTTTCCAAATTTAGTAAGTGTGAATTTTTGCCAAGGTTAGTAGCATTCCTTGGTCATATTATTTTTGGTGATTGCATTAGAGTTGATTCTTAAAAGATCAAGACGATAAGAAATAGGCCTAGACCCATTTGTCTGTCAGATATCAGGTGTTTCTTGGGCTTGGCTAGCTATTACCATTGGTTTGTTGAAGGGTTTTCATCTATTGCACCCCCATGTCTATGTTGACTCAGAAAAAAGTCAAGTTTTAGTGGTTAGGTTCTTGCAAGAAGAGTTTTCAGGAGTTGAAGACTCGACTCACCTCAGCCCCAGTTTTGACATTACCGGATAGTTTAGATAGGTTTGTTGTGTACTGTGATGCATCCAGAGTAGGTTTGGGTTGTGTGATCATGCAGAGAGGTAAGGTCATAGCCTATTCCTCTATATAGCTTAAGCCCCATGAGAAGAATTACCCTACCCATGATCTTAAGTTAGCAGCTATAGTGTTTCCCTTAAATATTTGGAGACACTATTTGTATGGGGCGCATGTTGATGTGTTCATAGATTACCAAATCTTGAAATATGTATTATCTCAGAAAGATTTGAATTTGCATCAGATAAGGTGGTTAGAGTTAATGAAAGATTATGACATGATTGTTCTGTACCATCCGAGCAAGGCCAATGTAGTGGATGATGCTCTCACTAGATTGTCTATGGTTAGTGTTACTCATGTTGAGAATGGTAAGAAGAAGTTAGTTCATAAAGTTCATCTACTGGACCGACTAGGTGTCCGCTTATTCGATTTAGCAAAGGGTAGTTTGTGGGTGCATAATAGATCAAAATCATCTCTGGTTTCTGAAGTAACGGAAAGGTATGATAGAGATCCCAGTCTAGTTAAGTTGAAAGAGTCAGTCAGAGATTAGAAAATAGAGGTTTTCTCCCAAGGGAGAGATGGTGTGTTATGATGCCAAGGTTGGTTATGTGTACCAGGTGTAGATGACTTGAGGCAACAAATTCTTGCAAAAGTGCACGGTGAGTGTTACTCTACCCATTCAGGGGCCATGAAGATGTACTGCAATTTGTGGGAGATTTATTAGTGGAGTAGGATGAAGAGAGATATTATAGAGTTTGTAGTTAAGAACTCTACATGTCAACAAGTTAATATTGAGCACCAGAAACCTAGTAGGTCCATGTAGGAGTTCAGTATTCCCACATGGAAATGGGAAGAAGTGAACATGGACTTTGTCATGGATTTAACTCGTACTCGTTATCAACATGATTTGATTTGGGTTATCATAGACAAGATAACCAAATTTACTTATTTCTTGCCAGTTCATACCTCCTACTCAGCTGAGGACTATGCCATTATTTGATAGTTGTTATTACATGCAAATTCAATCTGTTCAGATTAGATGGTGTCCCTTTGTTTATCATTTCATATAGAGGTACGTAGTTCACCTCTTATTTTTGGAAATCCTTCCAAAAAGGTCTTGGTACCCAAGTTCACCTCAGTACGACCTATCACCCTCACATAGATATTCAAGTAGAGAGGACTATTTAGACTTTAGCATATATGTTGAGAGCATGTGTCGTCGACTTTAAGGGTAGTTGGAATGACCTCTTACCTTTGATTGAGTTTGTGTGTAATAACAACTATCATTCTAGTATTTATATGGCTCTATTTGAGGCTCTTTATGGTAGGATTTGTAGATCTCCAATTGTTTGGTTTGAGGTAGGTGAGGCCGTAGTTTTCGGGCCTGAATTAGTGTTTGATGCCTCCAAAAAGGTTTAATTAATCAGAGAATGACTTAGGGAAGCTCAAACCTGACATAAATCGTATGAAGGTGTGAGAAGAAAAGACCTCGAGTTTGAGGTTAGAGACTTTGTGTATTTTAAAATATCTCCATGAAGGGGGTGAAGAGGTTTGACAAAAAGGGAAAGTTCAGTCCTCGATATATTGGTCCTTACAGAATTCTCAGCTGTTTTGGAAAGGTAGCTTATGAGCTTAAGTTTTCTTCAGATCTAGATTCAGTGCATCCAGTATTCCACGTCTTCTTGCTAAGGAAATGCATTGGTGACCCAGAAGTTATAGTTCCCTTAGAGGGCGTAGATATCTAGATGATCAAAGTTCCCTCAATTGTCAGATCCACAGACTGAGGAACAAAGAAGTTCCCTTGGTCAAAGTTCTTTGTCAGAATCAGTCCATTGAGGGAGCTACTTGGGAAGCAGAAGAAGATATACGAACCAAGTATCCTCACCTCTTCTCCACAAACTCAGACTCAGCTCAAGGTAACAACCTACCCTAGATTTACTAAGATCCATGCTTAGATTACATTTACAAACTTGGTACCAGTTTATGCTGCATAACATTCTCATATCATTCATGTATTTATGAAATAATTCAGTCATATGACATGTCTTCAGAATTCAGTCATGCTTCAGTTATGCATGTCAGTGCAAATGTAATTCCTCAGTTCCTCTCAATTCAGTCAGTCGCATTCAAGTAGGAATGTTCCCAAGGGGGTAATATTGTAAGACCCCACAAAACTCTAGTCATTTCAGTCCCAGTTAGCATGACAAAAGAGGTCCTTGACAGAAAATTTCACCTAAGGGTTTAACACTTAGTTTATTTTTTTGGGCTCGATATTTCAATGAATTTATTTTCCATCTTTTTGGCTTTGCATTGTTGATTTTTCAGTTGATTCATAATCAGGGATGTTAATAGGTCATATCAGGGGAGTTTTGGAATTTTTGGATTAGTGTAAGGGTGAGTTTGGATGCCCGAAATAGTGAGGTCTCGCGTTAAGCTCGTGATACGAGATTCATTTCCTATTTTTGGGAGTCGTATTGCGAGATTCATTTCCCATTTCTGGGAGTCACATCATGAGATTTATTCCCCATTTCTTGGAGTCGCGACACGAGGTCCATTTATTACATAGGAAAAGAGGTTGAGAGGGCAGTTTTGTCCCTTTTCCCTCACCCAAGTCAGCTATAACACAAAATTAATCATTTTATAGGGAAAAATTTTATTCTTTATTCAGAAAATCTCTCAAGAACAAGCCCTAGCTTCATCAAGTTCAAGAATCAAGTCTCAAGAACTCAGCCCAATCTTTACGAAATTTACAATCAAGGTATGATAGGTGTTCATTCATGGGTTCGTTTCACCCATGGAGTTTGAGAACCCTATTTAAACATAAAAGTTCTCATTTTAAAGAATTCAATTCTTGAAATTGATTGTGTTCATGTTCATGATATTATTTAGGTTTTAATCTATGATTCATTATAAGTTTCTTGAAGTTAAAGTAGTATGTATGATGAATCATATGATTTTCATGTAAAACCCTTGAATTTACAATTGATTATTGTATCCATGATATTCATGTGTTTCCTATTATTATGTGAAATAATCATGCTCCTCAAATGTTTGATAAAATGCTCATGTGAATTAGATAGTGAAATCATGACATGTCATTATGTGATCCCATTCATGTACAAGTTCATGTATATCAAGTGTTTAACAAAATGTCTAAACGAGTGCATTGTTAACAAGAAAGTATTGCTGTGCTTTTATTATCATGCTATTCTTTATATTCAATGCTATCGAGTCCTGGTGGTATTCAATATCCAAAAATCTAGTTGTTGACCTAGAACTATAGTAGTTATAGAATAGTCTCAGTATTATCATGAACAGTAGTATTTACTCAGTACAGAACCCAGTGAAACTCAGTATCAATCAAGTTTAGCTCAGTATAATAATCAGTGTCTTCAGTTGGGAGTAAGATTCAGCACCGAGTGAACCCAAGGATGGGGGCTCACCTTCCAGTAGAGGGTGTGATTCTTAGAAGAAGTCCTTGCATTCTAGAACTATATAGCTAGCGTAGGTTGAGATATCAACCTACCAGTTGAGGGTTGATAAGGTGGTTTACCTAATAGATGAGGGTACCACCATTCTTATTCAGGGAACTTTCCAGATGAGGGTAACTCTTCAGTTTTTCTTTACCCGTGGCACGGTAATGATACCCTTCAAACTGGGGTTACAGGTTGGACCCCAGTTATCTTATTTAGGGTATGTCGGTTAGATGATTACCTCCCACAATTTTAGTTTAAACCTCAGTATAGAACTCAGTTCAGTTCTACAGAACCAGGACTATCAGACACAGTCACTCAATACTAATAATTCAGTTATCTGTCATCTCAGATATCAGTAACTCCGTATAAAAAATTAGTACTATGCTTTAGGAAAAACTCAGATACAGTATACATGTGTATGAACAGTACTGCATACTCAGTATTTTACAATAATTTTAGTTATCCATGTACTCTTATTCAGTTACTCTATATCATTCAGTCAATTATTGTTCATGTATATGAACCCCTGCATTCATCCTTACCTTATCTAGCATACCAATATATTCCACGTACTGACACATACTTTCTCTTTGTGATATGATATCTCACATCATAGATTCGGACACTCAGGTTCTCGACCACTTAGTTAGATTTAGTTAGCAGCAACAGATTTAGTAGTGATTCCTCATCTATCGAGGATATGATTTTATTTCAATATTTTAATTTATCAGTACTTCAGTAGTCAGAGTTAGTTGGGGGATTGTCCCATCAACTCCACATTCAGATAGTTTAGTTAGTGGCTTTTTAGTCTAGATAAGTTCAGGCAGAATTCAATTTTCAGATGATATTATCTATTTCTATTTCTCAGTATTCAGATTATGAACCTTATTGCATTTCAGCCTATTTTTTTCTTTAATTCAGTATCTTTTATTCAGTGCTCATAACAGGTACCAGTCATGGGTTAGCTTTTGGTTCTTCAGGTCGTAAGAACCGTGAGGCATTCAAGGTGCAGACTCGAGGCGTTACGAAAAGTTCCACATATCATATTATACCATAATAGGTTTTTTCGAGAGGACCGTAGAATTTTACCTCTAAAATGGTCCACACAAGGAACTTAATCTACATTTATAAACTCTCTTCCATTATTAACCACAACCAAAAAACACGTATGAGAACATATATATAATATTCAAACATATGAATGAATGCATGCATGTAAAATGTGCGCATCATCGCTTAGCTTTCTCAACACCATTATTCATATTCATACCAAACCCATATAACAACCATCATATCTATATCGATATGGTACTCAACCCATATAACAACAAGCATATCCATACCAGAGTATTACCTGACCCATGTCACCTCAATACATCAACATAGTGCAAATAAAATGCAATGCAGTAAAGGCATGATCAAAGGCCATATACTTATCCAAATCACAACTTATCAAGAACCCGTATGGGTTTCCATTACCTAAGTTTGTATTATTGCATGTTTTCCCTCAAATCATACCCCGACCTTGAGATATTTATGTTAGCTTCTAAACTCTGCAAAACATTGATCACGATAATATGACAATAATACAGACACTACCAATTATCTAATCAAAATGCCTTTTTACTTACTATCTTATCTTCTAAGATTAGGAAGGCATTAATCATGATCAACAATATATTGGAATTATCAAGTTTCCCTAATTCAATTCAAATATTTCAGCATTTTTATTTTTATCAAGTCACCTTAATTTCTTCCCCCTTTTTACTATTGCATAATATCTCATTCAACCTTCATCTATACCTAAACACTGTAAATGATTAACTATTTATCTTTGCCCGATAATACTATTCATCACTTATCCTAAATCAAAAATTAACTTAAGATATATAATTCAACTTATTTAGGCCTATCCAAATTTTAAACATGTCTAATCGTCCAAATGTGTGCCCGAAGGCCAAATGCATGATACTCCTAATACTATATTAATTTTAAATGCATCTAGATCAAGTCTAGTTTCTACAATTGAAACCTTAGCTTACCTCTTTGAAGAAATATGCTACTAGGGAGGGGAGTGAGTTTTTCTGTGCATTCTAGATGTATTTCTATGTTAGGTTCCCTCAAGGCGTTTCTCAAAATCTCTCTTACGAACTTTGGCTATTGAAATCTAATGGTTAGGGATATATGTTTTTTAGAGTGTTTTTAGAGGAAGGGTGTGACCTAGAGAAATAAAAAGTAGAGGATTTTAAAAATCCCTCGGCTTTACCGCTGTAGTGGTACCGTTGTAGTGGTTATCCAACCATTACAGTTGTTATCATCAATATGTCCTATCCCCTTATTAGTCCCTTGGTCTAATTGCCTTTTGCCTTAATTTTCTCCCTGATTTAATTTTTTTCTGATCCATTTTGAGCCTATTATTTGTTATAAATTATTTTCGTGGCATTTTCACATCTAACGATGGTTTGTGTCAATAAAATTTCATACTAAAATATTCAATTATTTTACATTAAATACATCATAGGAGAAAGGATGGTTGATTTATACAATCTCCCTAAGAAATTGATAAATCAACTTAGATAATATGTACAACAAAATTGCTTTTCTTAATATCCACCATCAACCCTCAAATCCCAAATAAATTGAAAACAATTACTTACTATACAACACCTAATTAGTCTCATGACTATTGATCTACACCTTAAACCCTTCAATATGTTTCTAACTTATGGCTATAAAAAGAGAAGGAGAGTAAAAAGAAGCATTCGTATAAAGAGAGTTTGACAAGCAAATCACTTGCCTTAAAGATGACATCTTGGCTATAACATATTTTTGGTTATTTTTAATAGTTATTCCACTTGATTTTATATATATTAGATACTAATAGGATAGGGTACTATCCATTATAATCCTAGAGACCTTAAATCTAGGTTTGTAAGTCTAAAACCTCCTTCACCAAAAGGAACGACCCTATGTCACATGTTTCCCAAAAAGGGTCTACAAAAAAAAACTTACTCCTACGTTCTTGGCTGCCAAACACAACAAATATGAAAATTAGCAAGGAAAAAATTACCGGCCTTGCTAGACTCTATCATCCTTAGATCCATTTCTTAGAAGAAAATTTGGTTTTCTTTGGAGAAACTTTCAAGCCCAGTTCCTTACATTTCTTTTCATTAGGTTGTGAGCTCAGACATCTAATCCCTATGAAGTGAACTAAAGTTTATGTATCCTCGAGTTTTGGTTTATGTTCTATGATACATACACAAGCTCAAAAGTAGTAGTCTTTGATTGCTTCTTTGTTGGAAGAGTATTATCAAGCTCTGATGCTGTCAGAAAGCGCTCGATTGCTTCTTCCCAAGAAAGAACATGTCTTTAGAATAATTCAAGAAGGAAGGATCATCCATTTTCTTAAGTATAGTCCATCACCATCTTCATATGTTTGATAATTTAGGAACTGGATGAAGAATTCATTTGATGGATGGTTTGCTCATGAAACTATCTTACCTATATATAATGCTTCAGTCCAAGTTATAGACACTACATCAGTGGTACTTTGATTAAGGAGCACGTTATAGCTAAAACTAGAAAAGGATGGATTGGAAATGATGAGAAAAAGCAAATGTTAATCTCCCGACAATGAAAAGTAACAGACTTTGTTAAAATATGTTCAACAAATTAGATTATTCTGTGAGATAAATAACCTAAATGGAAATAACAAAATAGAGTATACTAACCACTGATTTTAGCAAAGTTCATATTTATTTGAAAGATTTTCTACCCCATGAGTAAGTCTGTCTAAAGTGAATGTCGTATTTCTATGTCCCAAAATATGTGATCTTAAAAAACATAATAGAAGGGATGGGAATTCTACATAGGTTTCAACCAACACATGAGAGATCCTACGCTAAAAATTTGAGGTCTAAATTAATGTTTAAGAAGAAAAAAGAACCCATGGACTTGTTAAATTATTAATGTTTTCCCAACTATCCCATGATATAATGATCTAACTAATCTTCATCTCAAATATGTATAGACCAATCATATTTATGTCTCCATCTATATTTCTCAAATATATTTGGAGAGAGAAAAAATAAAAGCTTCAGGAATAACAAGTTAGATCGTCATTGATAAAGATAAATGCAATGAAATGAGGTTTATGTCTATGCCTAAGTTCTTCAGTTTGCTGAGATAGAGAGGTGCTTTTTTATGATGTGGATGTTTTTTTTTCTTAGATTCTTTTGCTTTTCTGAATTTCTAGATAAGGGATATTTCTTTTTTGAACTGATTTTCATTCAACATATTGTACTTAGTAGCTTTATTATTCTTGCTAGCTCTAAAAGGAACTTGATGAAGAATATAAATTACAGTACTATGCCTTGTTTTAATGATTTGACAAATATATTGAGGGACTAGATATGTTACCCAAAGAACCTAATCATTTTCTTAGTGTCAGCTGCATGAGAATCTGGTTCTTACAGTGAACTTGCTACATGTTTTTACTATCACTAAAAAGGTAAAGTTGATGATGCATTGTAACTATGGTACTATGATTTATTTCATTGCTTTGACAAAACTATTGTGGGACCAGAGAAAAACTATCTGATATCAGAAAGTCCAAGAGAATCAAGACCTCAGGGGGAACAAGTTGTATAATACTTATTCAAGAGGAACTATTTATTAGACGGATCTTATTACATTGGGGACAAATTAAGGGACCAGTTGCACACCAACTCAAATCTATACAAGTCAACTGTCACAACAATTCATAACTCTCCACAATAATAAAAGTGCTGCCAACTATGATAGAAATATGCAAAAGCTGCTATAGTCCTTTTCTCGACCAATAAGAAACATTCAAGGTTTTCCCTCCTATTTGATCCATATATATACATCATTATGTGGGAGGAAAACCTAGTTTTTATATAATAAAAATAGTCTCTCTTCATCTGCAAAGCAATCAAGGTGTCTAACCAAATAAAGATTCAACAATCAAGGGGCCAGTTAGCTATGACTGAATATGTCTTTTGGTCTAGGTTGTTGAGCCTTTGAATTTTTCTCTAATATTGTAAACCTAATCCTTATTTTGAGAAGTTTGTATAGGTATTTTATTTACTCTGTAATCTTGTAGATTTGAGTTGAGGGCTAGATTTAGCCATTTTAGTATTATGGGCTAAAGTTAGCCAATGTTAAGTCAACTAAAGTTAGTTGATGTTATAGGGTACAATATATTTATTGTAGTAAGTCTTGTAATAGATTTATTACAAGGGGGATGGATTAATAGTTTAATTCCTAAATTGCAAGGGGTTGTATTCTAAAAGTTGCTTGATATTTTAGTGGATATTTTGGGAAATCCTACTGGGTTACGTCGTGGTTTTATTTCCTTGTGTGTAGAGGTTTCCACACAAAACATCCTATCTTCTTTACGTTTAGTTCTTACTTTTATCCTTTCTTTTAGTTGTAGAACTTGCTGAGGGACCAGGTTCTCAGTTTTAAGGTTGACTCATAGACGTCTTTAATATATTTTTTCTTAGGAAAATAAATATATCAACCCAATTTCTCAGGTTATTATGTCACCTATCATAAAACACCAATAGGTATGCCAACTCGTAGTTTGGAATTGCTATTAACAATCAATCAAGACAAATGAGAGGACATAACAAAATAATATGATAGAAAGGTTATTATATATAAAACAACCCCAAGACTTGGTGAAATTAGTACAAGAGCTTCTAATATAATAAGAGTAAAATATTAAATTATAGATAAACAAACAAATACAACCCATCTCTAAATGCAATGTAGACATCATTCTAATCCCTAAGAGACAGTGGTAATATTCCAAATTTTAGGAGATCTACCTAAATCTCCGATCCATAGCAACTCCGCATGATGCACACACTAATGATTATAACTTGTATTATGATCTGTATGCTACAGAAGTTTAGTATGAGTACTAAACACACGGTACTCAGCAAAAAACTGCAGACTGAGCTCCTAAGATAATACAAATATAGACAACATAAAAAGCAAGAGTATAAACTACAAATAACTATCCAGGAAGCTAACTTAATGGAGTTAGAGAGAGACAAAAAGGATAAACTATCCTATTCTAGTTATATCTAAGAACTATAGTACTATACTGTGTATCGCTAGCCAATATACAAGTAAAGAGTAGAAGAAGGATATATACTATTATACAAGGCCAAAGAAGGCTTACAATGCAAATAATAATGGAAAGGACAGATATATGATAATATCATAGTTATATATACATGTAGGACTCTAGATTTCGGTCCCTAAATTTTTTTGAGTTTTTGAGTTCACTGCCCAACCTACGACTTACCTTATGAGTCTTAACTTATCCTTACGAGCCATATGAGCCCAATCGTTGTCTGAACAATGAGTTATGCCTATGCTACTATCCTAATTATGACTAAAGGTCACGAGTTGTAAAGTATGATTACGAGGAATGGTGTCCAAATCATAGGGTGGCTAGTGTGTACCCTAAATGCTTCTATCTTGGTTACGAATAGGACCTACGAGTCGTAGGATCTCTTAAAGATTCATATGGCGTGAGTTGTAGTGTCAACAAAGAGGGGTCCCTCTATTACTTTCCTTGACTATGACTAGTGGTGACAAGTCGTAGTGAGCCTTTACGAGTTTTATAGTGACCCGTAGTCGCTGACAATAATTTTTTAGCTTTTGATTTAGGGAATTTTGGATATTTCCCTCTTTAACCACTTAGACCCCACGTACATAAAATACCTTTGGGTCATTATTTCCAACCCTTATCAATCATAATCACTCTGTCAAATCCTCTTTCAAACTCCCAAGGCAAGACCACTAAGGTTTTCAAGCAATTGGCATCTAGAGTTTCCAAGGGTTGAATTCTCTCAATAATTCTCTACATTTTTAGGCATTTTACTCTTCCCCAAATCTTATTTTATAAAAATCATGTGTTTTAAATAGTTTAATTTTATGTATTTGAATGTGGGTTTTAATACGGTTGAGGGTTTTGGAATGGTTGATCCTTCAATTATTTTCCCGTGGTCTTCATAAGTTGTTCATGCTTTGTATTGAATATTTTTGAACTAATTGTGTGCATAGGTGTGGAAATTAGAATGGGGGTCATGGTATTCCCCCAAATTGATGTTTTGAACTTGGAATTGATTTTGAATAATTATGTACCTCAACCCACTTGTGTAAATAGATGGAATTATGGATTTTTCATATGGTTTGACTTATCACTTGTACTATGGATTTGCACAAATGATTAAACTATAAACATAGATTTTAAAGGCCTTTTTGGATATGCTATGATTTAATGAACAAATGGGGTCGAGGCATTCCCCCAGGTTAATGAGTTATGTGAAAATTGTTTTAATTGGGTTTAATAGGGGTTATGTAGATAATCCACAAAGGTGTGGTTATCGAATGACTTATACTGGAAACTCATATTTGATGGCATAAGCATTGGTCTTGATGACCATGTGCATAGTTCACACTATTGATATATATATATATATTTGTATCTTAGATTGATGTGGAATCAAGGCATTCCCTAGTCTTCCTTGATGCCTTCAGTTCGTGCAGCTAAGACGTACTAAGGACATATCAATAGGGGGAGCTAAACCCATATAACACGTAGATGCCTGTTTATGATAGTTGATTTACATAGTTAAGGATAAAGTTTTACTTGATGCTAATCCTTGTTCTCTATCCTAGCATGATATGTTTATATGTATATGATTATGTGCATTGGTCGTGAATAATTTTTAAAATACGGGTCATGGCATTATTTTATCCCTTCCATGAGTTACATACTAGTGCTCCCCTAATAACCATCTCCAAATGTTATATCCCCATATGATTTAGGGTCTGAAGGCACTTCTACTTTTCTGCATAATGACAGGAGATTCCGGAGTCATTCCTGTGTCACCTTGAAATAGTGAGCCTCTTTCTTTCAGAAGGCCCATTACTTCTTGGTTTAGTATGTCATAGACTATTCATTTTTGGACTTATTTTTGCTATTGTCGGAGGCTTGTCCTGACTTAGATTGATGATTTGTATTGTTTAGAGGCTTTGTGGGTTACTGTGGTAGGATTTGGTTGATGATATTCTCAGATTCTCTTTAGTTTTTATTATCCTATTGTGTTATATATTCAGAATTCATCTGTTGCTAGGGTCTATGTTTTGTTTGTCTAGGTAAAGGGGTTGGTCTCTGGTCCACGGCAGACTTGAGATACCCATCATGTCCAGGCTTTGGTTTAGGTCATGACAAAGTTGGTATCGAAACCTAGGTTCTTGTTCAATTGTATGTCCACAAAGTCATTCAAGTAGAGTCTCTTTTATTGGTATGTAGTGCACCACACTTATTAGGGAGAGGCTATGAGGCATATTTGAATGTTTCTCTTTCTTATTATTCTATTTTCGAGTAGTAGTCTAGGATGCTGAAATCTCCACTAATTTACATTTGTTCGTATTTTAGATCATGCCTCCCAGAAGTATGATGCTCTTGGATACTCTTCTATCCTATCTGAGGACAATATGGATGGAACTCATTCTACTTATGGATTTCAAACCTGGTCTAGAGTCCCAACTCCTGATCGTAATGCCCTTCATGGAGTTCTATTTGTCTCTACCATTCCTCCTCGGACCGAGGGTGATCGTGCCCTGCCGTCCCAAAGAGACATTTCTAAGGCTGGGCTTTATCGGTTAATTCATCTATTGACTAAGCTGGTGACATCTCATTTACTCCAGGTAGAGCGTATTTCTTTTGTTGCTCCATCTTCTAACGTCACTCGAGTTGAGTAGTTTATGAGGCTCAAACCTCTAACCTTTACTGGCTCTAAAGTTTAGTAGGATCTTCAAGGCTTCATAGATGAGATGGAGAATATGTTTTGAGTGATGCATGTTTCTGATTCTGAGGGTGTGGATTTCACGGCATACCAGCTTAAGAATATGGCGTATTTGTGGTATAACAAGTGGGATAAGTCTAAGGGTGATGATACGGAGTTGGAAATGAGGGATGATTTCTCTAGTTCCTTTCTTGATTGCTTCTTTCCTCAGGAGTTAGGGGAGGTAAAAAATTAAGAGTTAATAAATTTGAAGGTAGGCAGGATGATTGTGAAGGAGTATGCCTAATAGTTTCATTAATTATCTCACCATACCCTAGAATTGGAGTCTTTTATGAGGGCTAAGATGAGGAAGTTTGCTTCAGTCTTTTCTCGATACATGTTGTTAGAGTACAAGGCTACCTTTCTTAATAGTGACATGGATATATCTAGGCTTGTGGTGTATACGCAACAGACTGAGGATAAAAAAGAAACAAGCCAAAATAGTGGAGAGGCAAAGTAAGATTTTAGATATTTGGAACATGGTAGGGGTTAGCAAAAGAGTGATAAAGGTAGTAAGCAATGGTCTAAGAAGAATTAGGAAAGTTCTAACACTTACTCGATGGATAATGTATTCTAAGCTATCTGGTGATCGCTATTTCTAGGCTGACAATAGGCTTAAGGCACAAAGTTCCCAATCTCAGGCTGTTGGAGCACAATCACCCCCAACCTATCCTCTTTGTCAATTTTGTGGTCAATTTTATCGTGGTTTCTATGTTAAGGGGAGGAAATAATGTTTCAATTATGGTTATCCTGTACATATGTAGAGAAATTATCCCATGGGTAAGGATGCTTTTGGGGCTAATAAGGTCTATGTTGCTACTTCTTCAGCTCCGACACTAGTCAAAATCATTTGTATTCTCTTTCCACTTATCAGTACTCTAAGGCATATTCTAATGTCATTAATGGTATGTTGCAACTCTTTTCTTATGATGTATATTATCTTCTTGATCTTAGGTCTACCCTTTTTTATATGACCCTTTATATGGATATTCATTTTGGTTTTGTCCCCAAGTGTGTTCCTTATCCTTTTGTGTGTCTAACCTTGTTGGTGACTCTATTATGGCTAGAAGAGTCTATAGGGGTTGTCTGGTATCTATCTGTGGGAGGTAGACTTTGTTGGATTTGATAAAGCTGGATATGTTGGATTTTGATATGATCTTGGGAATGGATTGGCTTCACTTGAGCTATGCCTCACTTGATTGTAGGACCTGGTGGATTAGTTTCCAATTTCCAAATAAACTAGTTATTGAGTGGGAAAGTAGTTCCCTAGTGTCTAAGAAAAGGTTTATTTCATATCTTAGAGCCCGAGTATTGATTTCCAAGGGGTGTCTATATCATTTTGTTTGAGTTAAGGATTCTAGTTCTGACGGTCCTTATTTATAGTCTAATTATGGTCTTTTCTAATGATCTTCCTGGTATTCCTCCTGATAGAGAAATTGATTTTTGGATTGACCTTCTTCCGGATACCCGCCCTATCTCTATTCCTCCCTTTAGAATGGCTTCAACTGAGTTTAAAGATCTTAAGGAGCAGTTGAAAAACCTTCTTGATAAGGGTTTTATCCGGCTTAGTGTATCTCTAAGGGGTGCTCCTATTCTTTCTAGCGTAAGAAGGATGGGTCCCTTCGAATATGCATTGACTACCACTTGTTAAATAAGGTGAGAGTGAAGAATAAGTATCCTCTCCATAGGATTGATAATATCTTTGACCAGCTTTACGATGATGAGTAATTTTGTAAGATTGATCTTCGGTCGGGTTATTATCAGTGTAAGATTAGGTAGGTGGATATCCCTAAGACCGCTTTCCGTGCCCGATATAGTCATTTTGAGTTTTTGGTGATGACCTTTTGTTTAACTAATGCGCCGACAACATTTATGTATCTTATGAACCAGGTATTCCATCAGTTTTTGTAAACTTTTGTGATTGTATTTATTATTGATATTCTAGAATATTTGAGGAGTGAGGAGGATCATTCCAATTACCTCCGTATAGTGTTCTAGACTCTTAAAGATAAGTTTTTGTATGGTAAGTTTTCTAAGTGTGAATTCTAGTTCAATGATGTTACTTTTTTTGTTTTTTTTCTAGTAAAGGGATCATGACGGATGCACAAAAATTTATGGTGGTTAAGAAGTGGACTAGACCCACGACTCCAACTGATATTCAGGTCTTCTTGGGTTTAGCTAGGTATTATACATGATTTGTGGAGAGTTTCTATTTTATAGCTGCTCCATTGACTAAGTTGACACAAACAAAGGTGAAGTTTCTGTGGTCCAATGCTTGTAAGGGTAGCTTTGAGAAATTTAAGGACAAGTTGACTTTAGCTCTAGGTTTGGCCCTACCTGTGGTTACTGATGGATTTGTTTTTTATTGTGATGCATCTCGTGTGGGACTAGGTTATGTGTTGATATTGTATGACAAGGTTATTGCATATGCTTCTAGGCAGTTGAAGGTGTATGAGAAGAATTATCCAACTCATGATTTAGAGTTGTTAGTTGTGTTTTCCCCCCTAAAGATTTGGTGTCATTATTTGTATGGGGTTATTATTGATATCTATTAAAATCATAAGAGCCTTCAGTACGTGTTCACTCAGAAGGAGTTGAATCTCAGTCAAAGGTGATGTCTTAATTTTCTTGAAGACTACAACATGAGTCTCCATTATCATCTAGGTAAAGCTAACGTGGTTGCTGATGCTCTTAGTAGGTTGTCCATGGGGATCTTGTCTCATGTTAATAAGGAGAAGTGAGGTTTATTGAAAGTTATACATGGTTTGACTAATCTTGGAGTCTATCTTGTGGATTTTGAGAATGGAGGTATGATTATGCAAGAGGTGGTGAAGTCATCTCTTAGTACTGAGGTGAAGGAGAAACAAATTTTGGATCTAATTTTAATGCTGATTATGGATGGTGTAAGTCAACAAAAAGTCCTGGATTTTGAGATTGTTGATGATGGTATCTTGAGGTACCAAGGTAGATTGTGTGTTCCCAATATTGATGGGCTATGAGAGAGGATCTTCGCTTGGACTCGTGAGTTGAGGTATATAGTTTATCCTCGTTAGATGAAGATGTACCATGATTTGAAAGAGATCTATTAGTGGAATAACATGGAGAGTGATGTGGCAAATTTTGTGGCCAAGTACATAGTTTGTCAGCAAGTGAAGGTTGAGCATTTGAGGCCGGGTGGTTTGCCTCAAAAGATTAAGTTGCTCGTGTGGAAATAGGAAGTGATTAATATGGATTTAGTTACTAGTATTTCATGGTCTCGCCATTAGTTTGATTTGATTTGGGTCTTCCTGGATAGAAGACTAAGTCTGTTCACTTCTTACCAGTGAAGACTACTTATTCTGGCGAGGATTAAGCAAAGTTTTTCATTCAGGAAATTGTCAAGTGGCATGGTGAACCTATTTCTATCATATCATATCGAGGTACTCAGTTCTCATCTCACTTTTGGCATTCTTTTAAGAGAGGTTTGGGGACTAAGGTGAACCTTAGCACCGTTGTCCACCCCTCAGATATATGGACAAGCATTAAAGGACTATTCAGGCCTTGGAAAATATGCTAAGGTCCTATGTGATCAACTTTGGTGGTAGTTGGGTTAATCATTTGCCTCCTGTAGAGTTTGCATTCTATAATAGCTATCATTCTAGCATTCAGATGGCTTTGTTTGAGGCTTTGTATAGTAGGAGATGTCATTCTCCTATTGGGTAGTTTAAGGTTTGTGAGGATGGGTTGATTGGTCCTGATTTGGTTCATCAGGCCATGGAGAAGGTGAAAGTGATTAGTGATAGGCTTAAGACTGCACAATGTCACCAAAATTGCTATTCAAATGTGATACGAAGGGACTTGGAGTTAGACGTGGATGATTTGGTATTCTTGAAGGTGTTTTCCATGAAGGGAGTGATGCGGGTTGGAAAGAAAAGAAAGCTTATCCCTTGTTATGTTGGTCCCTGTCATATTTTAAGATGAGTCGGCAACATGGCTTATGAGTTGGAATTGTGTTCGAGTTCGGGTTCCGTTCATATGTTTTTTCATGTTTCGATATTGAATAAATGTGTGGGTGATCCTTCCTTGATTGTTTCCTTAGAAAGCGTGGGCGTTTCGAATTCCTTATCTTATGAGGAGGTCCCGATTGAGATCTTGGATCAACAAGTCCGTCTGTTGCGGACTAAGGACGTGTTTTGGAGAATGTTCTATGGAGGAACCAAAAGGTTGAGGAAGCTACTTAGGAAGACGAAGAGGACATGAAGTCCAAATACACATTCTTATTCCCCGTCCAGGATAATCATGCTTAAGGTATGTGTTTTCCTTAACTTGTTTGTTTTCTGACTTCATTAAAGAAAATAGCAATTTCCTTGATATCTTTATTCTCTGTCTTTATTAAAGGTAAGTGTGGTTGTGTTTTGTATTAAATCATGCTAATAAATGCCTTGTATCATCATTCAGGTATGAGTGATCCTAAGAGGGGTAGGGATTTGGGGGAGAATGTAACACCTAGGATTTTGGTCCCTAAAAATTTCTGATTTTTAAACTCATTATCCACCCTACGACTTACCTACCGAGTCGTAAGGTGTCCTTACGAGTCGTAAGGAGTCCTTTTGAGTGGTAAGGTGTCCTTACGAGTCATAGAATCCCAATTGTCATCTGACCAATGAGTGATGCCTGTAAGACTCATTACGAGTCGTGGTGTTCAAATCATAGGGTGACCAGTGTGTTCCCCAAATGCTTCTGTCTTGGTTACAATTAGAACCCTACGAGTCATAGGTTCTCTTGTCTAGTTATATGGTGTTAGTCATAGGGTCACCAGAGAGGGTTCCCTCAGTTACTGTCCTTCACTACGACTCATTGTGACAAGTCATAGTGAGCCCTTATGAGTCGTATAATGACCCATAGTCACTGGCTTCAATCTTTTTGCTTTTAATTAAGGGCACTTTGGACATTTCTCTCTTCACCCAGTTAGACCCCACATAGATAAAACACCTTTGGGGAATTATTTCCAACCCTTATCAATCATAAGCACTCTCTTAAATCCCCTCTCAAACTCCTAAGGCAAGAATACTAGGGTTTTCAAGCAATTGACATCGAGAGTTTCTAAGGGTTGAATTCTCTCCATAATTATCTACACTTTCAGGAATATTACTCTTCCTCAAATCTTATTTTATTAAAAGCATGTATTTTAAATGGTTTAATCGTATGTATTTGAATGTGGATTTTGATATAGTTGAGGGTTTTGGAGTAGTTGATCATTGAATTGTTTTCCCATGTTCTTCATGAGTTGTTCATGCTTTGAATTGAATGTAACTTATTGGGTGCATAAGTGTGGGAATTAGAATGGGGGTCGTGGTATTCCACCAAATTGATGTTGTGAACTAGGAACTGGTTTTGAATAATTGTGTTCCCTCAACCCGCCTGTGTAAATGGCTTGAATTATGGATTTGTCACATGGTTTGACTTACACACTTGTACTATGGCTTTGCATAAATGGTTAAACTATAAACATGGATATTGAAGGCCTTGTTGGCTATGTTTTTATTTAATGAACTAAGGGGGTCGAGGAATTCCCCCTGGTTAATGGAATTGTATTGGCATAATTATGAGCTTGCAAGAGAATGGTATGACGATACCTATGGTGTGTCTTAATGTATAATTCCTCGATCAATTTTTGGGTTATGTGAAAGTTGTTTTAATTGGGATTAATGGGGGTTGTGTAGCTAAGCCTTGAAGGTGTGGGTCTTGAATGATTTATTCTGGAAACTCATGTTTGCTGATTTGAGGGTTGATGTTGATGACAGTGTGCATAGTTTACACAATTGATATATATATATATATATATATATATATATTTGTATCTGTGATTGACGTATGGCCAGGAAATTTCTTGGTCATCCTTGATAGCTTCGATTCATGTGGCTAATATGTATTGTGGCCCTTTCAGCAGGGGGATATATCCCATAGGCGTCTATTTACAATGGTTGAGCAGCATAGTCCAGGATAAAGTTTCACTTCATGCTAAGCCTTGTTTCCTATCCCGGCATGATATGTAAATATGTATATGATTATGTGCATTGGACTTGAATTATTTTTGAAATATGGGTCATGGAATTTTTATCCCTTCCCTAAGTTACATGATTGTGCGCACCCCACTAACCATATCTTGACGCTGTATCCCTACACGATGCAGTGTTCGAAGGCACTTCTACTTTTCCTGCGCAGTGATAGGTGATCTCGGAGTTGTTTATGTGTCATCTTGAAGTGGTGAGCCTCCTTCTTTCAGAAGGCCCTTTACTTCTTGGTATAGTATGTAATAGACTATTTTCTTTTTGGACTTGTTTTGGCTATCGTCGGGGGGCATGTCCAATAATAAAGTAACCTCAGTATCCAATAATAAAGTAACTTTAGTATCAACCCTTAATCAACTTGCTGGGAACTATCTAAATTAATAATAATAAAGTAATTGTCTAGGTTAGACAAACAATACCTAACTGGGGCCTATAAACCCGAAAAGTCCAATCAACTCTCAGCAAACAACAGTCATAGCCTATACCTATGCAACCCCCTAAGGCTGATAGATATAAACAAAAAAACATACTGGTGATAGGCATTGCATATGAACAAATGAATGCAAAGTAAATCCATAGTACATAACTAATCCAAGTTCCATAACGTACCAAGAGTACAACCTCTTCCATCTCAAAACTCACAACGGAAGGACCTATAATGAACTTTCTTCTCCAGCATGACAACTCATAAATGAAGGGCCCCTTAGTAGATTTAAGAATATCTATATACACTTACTTGGTTCCTATTTAGGATTTCTAATCATCATCATCATCATCATCAATAGAATTCATCCAGTTCTAGATAGATGTATATATAATAAATGCACAGACTCGAACTGTGGCTAAAAGGTGTAATTCTATAAATCCATTACCTGGGAACAACTCCGAGATTAAATCATCATAATAGAGTAGAAAGTTCTATATCTTGTTTTGCTAATGATCAACTGACAACAAGGGACTAGGTCCTTGAATATTCATGAGTTTAGTACAGTTGTCCCTGTCCAGCGCAGTTTTATCTAATAGTGGAACAAACTGTACAAGTGAGCTTGTACCTATCAGGACACCTGGACCAATCGTGTTTCTACCCTAATCAATATCCAGATATAAATAGAAAAGAATGCTCCTCAATTCAAGTGTATTTGCAATTGATTGTTCAAGTGAAAAATATGCGAAAACAAAACTTTGCAACATTGTTCAAGGTCATAGTTTCTGTGTGTGCTGAAATAGTGAGTGTTCTTGAGTAATGTTTAAGTCTATAACAGAGTTACTCATGTTATAATAGTCATGCCCTCTTCTTGTGGTCTTCAGAGTGCTTAGGTAGAGTTATATGAGTTTGATATTGGTTAGAGTTAATCAATATCGAGGTGAGATCTTGATAGAGTTGTCAAGGAGAGTTTGTAGTAGAGTTGTTGCAAACTAGTTAAAACTAGAGTTCAGTTCCAATGGAGTCTGTAATCATAAGTTTGATTATAGTGGATTGTTGAGTACTTGTAAGGGCAAGCCTTATTTTTTCATCCCTTGAGCAAGAAGTTTTCAATGTTAAATCTTCGTGTTCTTTAACTTCTAGCAAAGTTTTAGTTTCCTAGTGCTTTACCATTTGATTGCATGTGTATGACTCCTACGGACCTGGTCCCTTGTAGTATGGTGAAACCCCCCACATTTAAAAAATTAGTATCAAAGCGAGGACACTCTAAAAGGTTCATAACTATAATGATTTATTGATCATGGCTGCTCCACCTAATCTAGAAGAAGATCAATCTACTACTAGACCACCCCACTTTAATTCGCAGTATTATAGGTGGTGGAAAACCATGATATATGACTTCATTATGGCTGAGGACAGTTAGCTGATGGATATAATACTTGATGGTCCTTATGTGCCTGTTAGAGAGGTCAAAGAAGGAGACATAGATACGATGGTTGTCAAAAATAGGAGATAGTTTGATGATGAAGATCAAAAGAAAGTTGAGAAGAATTACAAGGAAAAGAAATCGCTTATCTGTGGCATAGGACCTGATGAGTATAATAGGATTTTTTCTTGTGAAAATGATTAAGAAATATGAGATAGCCGGAAGACAGCTCATGAATGAACAACTGATGTGAAGGATTAAAAAGTTGACATGCTGACTACTAAGTATGAGACTTTTTATATGAAGGAAGGTGAAACAATTTAAGTAATGCATACAAGATTCACTTCTATCACAAATGAGCTGCACTGCTTAGGAGAAGTGATTCCTTTGTATAAGCAAGTGAGAAAAATTCTAGGTGTTCTTTCTAAGTTTGGGGAAAGCAAAGTGGATTCTATTACTAAGACAAAAAACCAGAAGACTGTCACTATGGATGAACTCATTGGTAATATAAAGATTCATGAGCTCAAGAAGCAACAAGGATAAGAGAAAAATGAAGCAAAAAGGGAAAAATCTCTGGCATTGAAGGCCTCAAAATCTGATACAAGTGAAGAAGACAATGATGTTTCCTATTTGGAAAAAAGGATTGTTTGAGATATAAAGAAAAGTTACCAGTTTCAAAGAAGAGGAAGTAGCAGCAAGAAGGGAGGAATTATTGAAGTTTTTCACAAATGTGGAAGTCTTGAGCATTTTATTGTGGACTGTACAATGCACAAAATAGATTACTAAGATTATCTCAAGACTGGAGGTGATAAAGGAAAGAATAGGGACCAGGTCCCTGTAAAATCAAGAATAAAGGATACAAATAATTATGCAGTAAAGCAGGCCCTAGCAGTGTAGGGAGATTCCTCCAGTGAATTTGATAAAGCTGAAAAGGCTGAAGATATGTCTATGCTGGCTGTAGAGGAGTGTGAAGTTACCTATGATTCCTTGTTTGTTGTCATGGAAAACACTGAATATGAAGAAGAAAATGAGGTAACTCTCTTTCACATTAAGGAAAATTTAGATAACTAATTTGCTAGAAGGATAAGGAAGCTAGCAAATGTGTTGATTGATTTTGTGTATGAACTGTCTACATACAAAAATGCTCTAAATGATAGTAGAGAATTAGGATCTTGAATTAATTACTTTAACTCTCCAAATATCTAAAATAGAGGAATTGTTCACAAAATTGAAATCTGAAAATCTAAGTTTAATGAGTCAACTGGAGAAAGTAAATTACTCTGATGATGAAGGGAAGATAAAAGTGTCAAGGCTTCATGTTGAGCTTGACGAAAAATTGAAGGATTCTCAAAATATCCTTATGACTGCCCTCCATAAGAAGGAAGAATTAGAAAGAGACCTGGTTCGTATAAGGGAAGAACTTAACAAATCACTAAAATGGACCACATCCTCTCAAATCCTTTCCAATTAAACTAGTCAGAGTGTCAATAATGGTAAAGGGATTGGATATCAGTATCAAACCCAATCACTTGTGTCTCAAGGGAAATCTGTTCATGGTATTAGATACAGGGTCCACAAACCTCTATGTACTCATTATGGAAGAGATGGACACTTGAAGAAAAACTATCAGTATTGGATTAAAGCTAAATGAGCAGTACTAATACATCTAGAAAGAGAATTATTATCCTAAGGGTTTTATTCCCTTGAAAAATATAAATAAGAACTCTCTACCTAGAGAGGACAAAAAGGATTTGATCACACCTTTTTCTTCCTATTAAGAACTCAAACTTCAGTGAGTTCCCAAATCTAACAAATGACTATGTTTTCAAGTAGTAGGAGGGGAATGCAGTCAGAACTGGATCATGGATTTTTAATGTCCAAAGCATATGACAGGGAGGACAAACTACTTTTTTCTCTCAAGACACTTTAATGTGGAGGTGTCTCTTTTGGAAATGGTAAAAAAAGGCTATATCCATGGTGTGTGAAAGATTGTAAAATCACCCGATCAAGCAACAGATGATGTGTATTATGTGAATGGCCTCAATTACATTCTTCTAAGTATTTCTCAAATTTGTGACAAAGATAATGAGGTCAAATTCTCACCTGATGGATGTACTATGTCAAGCTTAAAGTCTGGGAGAGTTATTCTCAAAGCCAAGAGTATCAAAAATATATATTCGACTGATTTAGAGTCTGTGGATAATGGGGAAATAACTGCTTAAGTGTTCAAAGTGAAGATGTTGATTTATGGCACACAAGGCTGGGACATGTAAGTTTCTTTTTGCTGAACAAGTTAATTTCAAATGAACTGGTCTGTGGCATGCTGTAATACCCCATAATTTCCCAGCTCAGTTTAGTCCTTAGTACACGAGAATCTCTAAGTACAATTTTTGTTCTAGTGGAATTTCACAGATTTAGACCCACCATCTTGTAGGAAATTCAGTTAGGTTTCCAACAATATAAAATTCGCCTAAATCCGATAGCCGGGTAAGAAGTTATGGCTATTTTAAGTTCCAGTCATAAAACACCGTCATTTTAGTCAGTAGCGCATCACGCCACAGGTCCAAATGACAATTGTCAATTTCCAGTGTGACTCTGCGATCTCACTGCGTCGCGGAGGGCCTCAAATTCCCAATTGTCCAAATCCATTAAGGGTCCGCGATTACACCGCGTTGCATCGTCAGCCCAGTTCCCAGATGTCAGTTTCCAGTGACACGGCGCGATAGCGTTGTGTCGCGCCAGGGCCCCAAATTAGAATTTCAATAAAAAATTAAAGTTTCATCCAAGTTTAAATTAGTCTTTTCCCATGTATTTAATATACCCAGATATGGGATTTAATCCTTAAAAACGTATTTAGGTCATTATTAACTCACTTTTCCCCAATTTAAGACATTATCTCTCTAAGATAGAAAATCCTAGCCTCCAAGTTTCAAGAGAAATCTCAAGAATCCCTTCGAGAGTCTTCAAGAACTTCAAGAATTAAGATTCCTAGGTATGTTAGATGTTCATTCATGGATCCTTACCTTCCATGGAGCCCAAGAATCCCCTTTTCGAAATATAAGACTTTGGATTCCATGCTTTCTATGTTTAAGTTGAATTCAATTCATGTTTCATGTTATTGTTAGGTTTTCATCCATGATTTAATTACAAATTTTCATGGAATTAATCATTATATGTTTTTTATTGCATGATCTTCATGATAAACCCTATGATGTACAAGTTGATTAATGTATCCATGATCACCATGTTTGTTTACTATTATGTGACCTAAGCATGCTCACCAAGTGTTTGTCTAGTCTAAATGCCTAAGTGAATGAAATAGTATCATTATACCATGATAGCATGTACTCCCCATTCATGTACTAGTCAATGCATCCAAAGTGTTTGTTTAAATGTCTTAATGAGTGATTTATAAACATGTAGCCATAGTGATGTTTCCAAAACTTGTGCCATGATTTACTTTTAAATTTATCGAGTCCTGGGGGTACTGAATACCTGACAATCTAGCTGTTTAACTATAGCCTTGGTAATTACAGAATAAACTTGGTAGTATCACAAATAGAAGAACTCAGTTAGTTATCGAACCCAGCTAACTCAGTCTAGTCCAGTCCAGTCTAATTAGTCAGTATCATTCAGTTGGGTGTAGGAATTAGCACTGATCGAGTGTAGAGGAGACAACTTCTTCCGCCAGGCAAATATAGTTATTGGTAGCAATCTCACACTACAGAACTACGTAGCCAGCGTAGGATGCCTCCCAAAGTTCACCCGTCAGATTAGACTTGACTTGTTGTTCAGGGTCACCCGTCAGATAGGCTTGACCATAATAGTGTATTTACCCATACCACGGTATTGGCACTCTTCCAACTGGAGTTACAGGTTGGACCCCACTCAGTTTACTTAGAGGCATGTCGGTTAAGTGAGAATTCCCACAGTTTCAGTCTCAGTCTTCAGAATAGAACTCAGTTGAGTTCTACAAAATCAGGACTGTTAGATACAGTCACTCGGTCATCAGTAATTTAGATTATTAGTAATATCAGATTATCAGTATATTCAGTTATCAGTTATCCGATTTAGTAACAGTATACTCTGTTACAGTATGCACAATATGTTCAGTAGTTACCGATCCTCCATGTATGCTCATCTAGATCTTGCGTATTATTCAGTTAGTTATTGTTCATACATATAAGCCCATGAATTCAGTCTTACCTTATTTAACATACCAGTACATTCCCACATATTAATCGCATACTTGTTTCTTGCACAATGATGTCTCATATCATAGGTTCGGATGCTCAGGTTCCTGACCACACATAGTCAGTTCCAGTTATCAGCAGCATTTATAGTAGTGAGTCCTCATAATTTGAGGATGTTAGATTACTTTAGTATATTTAGTAGCCATTTGGCCATGAAAACTAAAATTTTCCAGAGTTGGAGTTGAAGTTGGAGTTGAAATTGGAGTTGGAGTTGTGTTTGGCCATGTCTTTTTTGAATTTTTTTTTGACTATTGATTTTTTTTTTAAATATGATTTTATGCCCTAACTTTTACACACTATCAAAATCACCCAACTAAAATTTACCTACTAATGGAAAAAGAACACAATTAGCCACTATTATAAAATAATTACATATCCATGGCCATATTTAATGAATTTCAATTATGACATATATAATATTTACATTAATAGCCGTCTTCTCATTTTTGAAAATTTTAAATATGAATGTTATATTAACAGATCACTGCTTCCTGTTTTTTAGGTAACAAATATTATCTTTCAAACAAATTTATTTTTTTAGGAATATATTTAATTTATTTCCTTCATTTTCCGTTCCTAAAAAATAGGAAATGTTGAGCTGTTATTAAATTTTAGGGTGACGCTAATTTATTTCTTTAATTTTCTTATACATGAAAGATTTTACTGTGTGTGAATAAATTATTTCTATGTAAAACATGCTTTGCATATTTATGGTATATTATATCATATACCATAAATATATAAATATGCTTAGTATGTTTCTTTATACTTTGTATTTTTATATATGTATGTATATGGTATATACATGGTATAAACTTCATATATAACATACTTTGTATATTTGTATTATAAATATGCTTAGTATGTTTCTTAATACTTTGTATATTTATATATGTGTGTATATTGTATATACATGGTATAAACTTTATATATAACATACTTTGTATATTTCTATTATAAATATAATACTTTATATATTTATGGGTAGAAATATAATACTTTATATGTTTATGGGTATAAATATAATACTTTATATATTTATGGGTATTAATATAAATTAGCAGTAAAATAATGTCTTAAATAAGGGATAAAAATAATAATGAGAGAGAAAAAAGGTATATGTTAATTAGGATAGCATTAAGTTTGAAATTATAATTATCTTATTCTTTAAAACTGCTATATACGTAATATTGAAAAAGTAATGTTATAAGGAGAGTTTTATGTAAAAATTTAAAAGATTGGGGTTATATGTAATAATAATAAAAGTTGGAATTGGAGTTGAAAAATTGTGAAAACAACAAAAACCTATTTTTCCTTTTCAGAAAAAATTTCCGGAATTATTTTTTAAATTTTCATGGCCAAACACCACAATTTTCAACTCCGAAATTTTTTTCGGAAAAAAGGGAAAAATTTCCATGGCCAAATTGGTCCTTAGTAGTTCATTATTTCAGTAGTTGGAGTTAGTTGGGGGCTTGTCCCACCAACTCCATATTCAGACAGTTAAAGGCTTTTCAAACTAGAGTATTTCAGACAGTTGTTCAGTATTTCAGTATTTTATTCAGTTTTGATTATAGTATTTTGAACCTTATGAAATTTTAGTCCATTTTATGCATTTATTTTAGTATTATTATCCAGTATTCATAGCAGATATTTGTCATGGGTTAGCTTATGGTTCTTTATGATTGTAAGCACCGTGTAGCATCCGGGGTACAGACTCAGGGCGTTACAAACTTGGTATCAGATCCTAAGGTTCAACAGAGTCCTAGGGAGTCTGAAAGCCGCATCATGTAGAGTCTTGTGTATGGGTGTGTAGCGCAACACACTTATGGACAGGAGCCTACGAGATGTTTTAGAAAAAGTTTCCCTTCTTTCAGTGTTCATGTCGTGTGAGTGAGCTTAAGCTCAAGTTAAATTCTCAGTCTAATCCTTTTCTTCCTTCCGGTTATAGAACCTTTCCTTGAATTTACGTTAGTAGGTAAATCTATTCCAGCCAGATGAGTATACAGAAATTACTCTATTTCAGTGTTTCAAAAAAAATCATTCAGTTGAGTTTAGTAATAGAGTCGTTCAGTTTCAGTTTCTTGATGAACCAATCCTTGAATGAAGGAGTAGTACCTCAGTTTCAGTTGATTTAAGTTTGAATCTCTAAGATTGAACTAGTAGGAAGAGAAATTGAGGATTCTAAGTTAGTCAATGTTGAGGTTGTTGTATGATGATTATTGGGGCATTAGAAAGCTAAGAATCATGTATCAAAAAGAAGTACTAGCATTGGACCTTACATTATCAAGAGTAGTCCTTCAGAATGAGTTTAGTGTTTATGAGCATTGTCATATCTCAAACTCTAGAGTAAAGTGGTCTCAACTCAAATTAGAGTTTATTAAGTAGTTCACAGACTTAGAATAACGGCTTTAAGCTAAGGGGGGGATAGTAGTCTAGTACATGGTAGAAGAATATGCATGCTTACAGTTCTTAGTATAAGGAGTTCTAGTTCACTCTGTAGTACGAATCAGGTTCCATAAGTTTAGAAATTCCAAACTCCGATCATGAAGTTCATGATGCACGTATTCATGTTTCCTAGTATGCTCAGTTCCCATAACTCATGTTACACTCTTAATGGTCTGTGAAGTTCAGTTCATGTCATGTGTTCCTCAGGCCTTAGTAGTGTGTCGAAGTTATTCAGTGGTGCTTCAGTTAGATGGTGTCTCATACATCATCATATTCTTTCTTAAACCTACTCAGTTCCATATTTAGTACCATTAAAAACTTGTTATCAGTTACCATCTTATATCATTCTCATGTCAGTCATATGTTTCATGAATCAGTTTTAGCCATGTAATCATGCATCAGATATGCATGTTCAGTATGTAAGTTTAGTCTATCAGACCAGTCACATAATCATGCTTCAGTTGTGCATGTCTAGTTTAGTACTTAAATTTAGTCTGTCAGTATTCTCTCAGCTTAACTAGCCACATTCGAGGATGAATGTTCCCAGGAGGGAGATATTGTAATACCACACACTTTCCTACCCCATTTTAGTCTTCAGTACATGAGAATACCTAAGTAGAATTTTTGTTCTAGGTAGAATTTCCCAGATTTAGACCCACTATCTTGTAGGAAATTCAGATAACTTTCCAACGATATAAAATTCTCCTAAATCCAATAGCCGGGTAAGAAGTTATGGATATTTTAAGTTCCAGTTGTAAAACACCGTCATTTCAGTCAGTAGCGCATCACGCCATAGGTTAAGTCAGTTTCCAGTGACACGGCTCGATAGCGCTGCGTCGCGCCAGGGCCCTAAATCGGAAATTTCAATGAAAAATTAACATTTCTTCCAAGGTTAAATTAGTCTTTTCCCATGTATTTAATATACCCAGATGTGCGATTTAATCCCTAAAAACATATTTATGCCATTATGAACTCACTTTTCCCCAATGTAAGACATTCTCTCTCTAAGATAGAAAACCCTAGCCTCAAAGTTTCAATAGCAATCTCAAGAATCCCTCCGAGAGTCTTCAAGAACTTCAAGAATTAAGATTCCCAAGTATGTTAGATGTTTGTTCATGGATCCTTACCTTCTATTGAGCCCAAGAATCTCCTTTTCAAAATATAAAACTTTGGATTCCATGCTTTCTATATTTGAATTGAATTCAATTCATGTTTCATGTTATTGTTGGGTTTTCATCCCTGATTTAATTACAAGTTTTCGTGGAATTAATCATTATATGTGTTGAATTGTATGATCTTAATAATAAACCTTATGATGTACAAGTTGAATGATGTAGCTATGATCACCATGCGTGTTTACTGTTATGTGACCTGAGCAAGTTTCCCAAGTGTTTATCTAAATGCCTAAGTATATGAAATGGTGTCATTATACCATGATAGCATGTACTCCCCATTCATGTATCAGTCAATGCATCCCAAGTGTTTGTTTAAGCGTCTTAATGAGTGATTTATGAACAAGTAGCCATAGTCATGTTTCCAAAACTTATGCCATGATTTATTTTTAATGTTATCGAGTCCTTGGGGTACTCAATACCCAAAAATCTAGTTGTTTATCTAGAGCCTTAGTAATTACAGAATAAACTCTATAGTATCACGAATAGCAGAACCCAGTCAGTTACCAAACCCAGCTAACTTAGTCCAGTCCAGTCCAGTCCAGTCCAGTCCAGTCCAATCTAATCAGTCAGTGTCATTTAGTTGGGAGTAGGAACTAGCACCGAGAGAGTGTAGAGGTGACGAATTCTCCCATGAGGAAGGCATAGTTGTTAATATTAGTCTTACACTACAAAATTAGGTAGCCAGCGTAGGATGTGAGGAATTACCCATCTGATTAAGGCTTGGCTACCTCCCAGGGGTCACCCATTAGATTAGGCTTAACTTCCTATTCAGGGTTACCCGTCAGATAGGCTTGACTACAACAATGTCTTTACCCGTAGCACGGTACTGGAACCCTTCAAACTGGGGTTACAGGTTGGACCCCACTCAGTTTACTCAGGGGCATGTCGATTAAGTGAGAATTCCCATAGTTTCAGTTTCAGTCTCTATCTTCTGAATAGAACTTAGTTCAGTTCTATAGAATCAAGACTGTCAGATACAGTCACTCAGTCATCAGTAATTTAGATTATCAGTAATCTCAGATTATCAGTATATTCAGTTATCAGTTATCAGATTCAGTTCTAGTATACTTAGTTATAGTATGCACAGTATGTTCAGTAGTTATAGATCCTCTATCTATGCTAATTCATCTCTTGTATATTATTCAGTTAGTTATTGTTCATGCATATAAACCCATGAATTAGCCTTACTTTATTTAGCATACCAGTACATTCCCAAGTACTGATCGTATACTCTTTTCTTGAGCTATGATGTCTCATTATAGGTTCGGACACTCAGGTTCCTGACCGCACATAGACAATTCCAATTATCAACAACAGTTATAGTAGTGAGTCCTCATACTCCGAGGATGTTAGATTACTTAAGTACATTCACTAGTTTATTATTTCAGTAGTCGTAGTTAGTTAGGGACTTTTCTCATCAACATCATATTCACACAGTTAGAGGCTTTTCAGACTAGAGTATTTTAGATAATTGTTCAGTATTTCAGTACTTTATTCAGTTTTGATTATAGTATTTTGAACCTTATGGCAGTTCAGTCCATTTTCACATTTATTTTAGTATTATTATCCAGTGCTCACAGTAGATATCATTCATGGGTTATCTTGTGGTTCTTCGGGATCATAAGCACCGTGTAGCGTCTGGGGTATAGACTCGGGGCGTTACACTGCCAAAGCTGAAATTTCCAAACAACCAGGTTTGTAATGCCCATGTTAAGGGCAAACAAATAGGGTCTTTCTTTAAGTTGAAAAAACACATGAGTACTTCTAGACCCCTTGAGATGCTCCATATGGATATATGTGGACATGTTAAAGTCCAAAGTAGAGGAGGAAAGAAGTATGTGCTTTTGATTGTGGATGACTACTCAAGATTCACCTGGGAAATGTTCTTGAGAACAAAGGATGAAACCTGTGAGGTTTTGGTTTCTTTTACTAAGCAAATTCAAATGAAGCGAAATTTTAAGATTTCTTAATTCAGATTTGATCATGAAATTGAATTTAAGAACTCCCAAGTTACAGGATTCTGTGCTAAAAATAGAATTAATCATAACTTATTTTCTCTAAGTACTCCTCAACAAAATGGAGTTGTTAAAACAAAGAAAAGAACCCTGATAGAGATTGCTAGGACCATGTTGATTGATAGTGTGCTTCCAAAAAACTTTTGGGCTAAAGCTGTAAATACTACTTTCTATGTGAAAAATAAGTGCTTGATTAGATATCTCCTAAACAAGACTCCTTATGAGCTTGTGTTCAATAGAAAGCCTAAGCTTGACTACTTCAGACTGTTTGGGTGAAAATAATTTGTTCTAAATAATAGGAAGAATGATCTAGGGATGTTTGACCCCAAAAGTAATGAAGCAGTATTTGTGGGCTATTCTTCAACAAGCAAAGCATACAGAGTTTTCAATAAAATAACTATGTGTGTTGAAGAAAATGTGCATGTGGTCTTTGATAAGCTAGGAAAGCTAATGAATTCAGGTGATGGTAAAGATTCAGAAATTGAAGAAATCATTGTTAGGATTTTTGCCCTGATTTTTTTACAAAATTTAAGTTTTATTTTTCTTAGAAGGAAAGTAAAAGTAATACCATAATTAATTTTAATTTTCCTGAAAGGAAATAATAATACTTTTCTATATTTTTCAAACCTCTTTCTTAGAGGAAACATTTTAGATCTCTATAAATAGAAGACTCCTCTTCTCATACCACAACATAATAGTATCCACAATGTAGTTTTCAAAGAGTCTTTGTTTTGGGGGAGATTTCTCCCAATTGGTTTAGTATTTTTTTTTAAATATTAGGTTTTAATATGTAGGACAATTGGCCAACACATATTCGATAATATGTTTTTAGTATATTTTTGTGTCATCTGATTAATCATCTCTATGGTTTGCAAACTTTAAGCTTCCGCA